>JAPXFY010000014.1:74806781-74914281 GCA_030674185.1 Monoplex corrugatus
AATGTATTTTAATTAATAATAATAATTACAATATTTATATAGCGCAAAATCCTTGATAAAATCAAATCTAAGCGCTGAAGCAGACACACACGCACGCACGCACGCACACGCACGCACGCACGCATGCACGCACACACACACACACACACACACACACACACACACACACACACACACACACGCATGGCTATAAATGGGGAGAAAGAATAAAAGCAATAAAAGCAAGAATAAAACCAATGGAAAATTATAGAGAGCATAGCATATACAATTATATATTATAACCATGTGATTCCCCTCCGAGCGGAGACAGGCTGTGGGGGGGGGGGGGGGGGATTGAGTGAGGTTAGGATTTTATGCGGAGGAGAAAAGGTGAGTTTTGAGAGCGGACTTGAAGGAGACAAAAGTAGGTTGCTGACGGACTGAGAGAGGAAGTTTGTTCCAGGAGAGTGGACCAGAAACAGAGAAGGCTCGTGGACCATAGGTATTGAGCTTAGTGCGTGGAAAGCGAAAAGTCAGAGGATCGGAGGCAGAGCGGAGGGTACGTGAGGGAACATAGATCTCAAGTAGGCTTGACAGGTAATCGGGGGCTGCGTTATTGAGGCTTTTGTAGCACATGGTGTCTAGTTTGTACTGTATGCACTTTGATACAGGGAGCCAGTGAAGTTGTGCCAGGAGAGGAGATATGTGGTCAGCTTTTTTCTTTTTGAGTACAAGGCGTACAGCATTGTTTTGAATGCGCTGTAGGATGTGAATGGTGGAGGCAGGAAGACCAGACAGGAGTGAATTGCAATAGTCAATGCGAGACATTATGAAGGAGAGAGCGAGTTTTGTAGTTGTTTCGACAGAGAGATACTTCCTGATCAGCCTTATACGATGGCGATGATAGTAGCAAGTTGTTCATGGAGAGGGTAGAGTCAATGCAGACACCAAGGTTTTTAGCTGAATCAGAAATTGGGACTGATGTGTTACATAATGGGAGAGAAAGAGGAGGCAGCTAAGAAAGTTTCTGACGGGTGCCAATGAGGATAGCTTCTGTCTTGTCGTCATTAAGCTGAAGTTTGTTGAACGTCATCCAGTTCTTAATGTCTGAGTAACACTCAGTGGTGCGAGTCAACAGGCGCTGTATATTATCAGGTGAGTCACTGTCTTGAAGTTGGGTGTCATCAGCATAGAAGTGGTGTTTTATAGAGTGGGAGTTGATGATGGTGGACAGGGGGGAGGCGTAAAGAGTGAAAAGAACAGGGCCAAGGACAGATCCTTGTGGAACACCACAGGTCAGGTATGCAGGTTGAGAGTAAGTGCCATTGATGAGAACAGTTTGTTTTCTGTTTGATAGGTATGAAGTGAACCAGGACAGAGCAATGTCAGAGATGCCAAAAGTATGATGTAGTTTAGAAAGGAGAATACCATGATCAATGGTATCAAAGGCTGCAGACAGATCAAGGAGTGTGAGGAGAGAGACTTTGCCAGTATCAGTTGCAAGGAGGAGATTGTTGAGAATGTGTAGTAGGGCAGTTTCAGTGCTATGGCACTGGCGGTAGGCTGACTGGAAAGGATTGAGGAGATTGTTGGCAGACAGGTGAGAGTTCAGCTGGTTGAGGACGACTTTTTCAAGGAGTTTTGACAAGAAAGAGAGATTAGAGATAGGCCGGTAATTTTTCAGTTCATTTGGGTCTAAATTGTGTTTCTTGAGGAGAGGGTGAACAATAGCAGACTTGAAAGAATCTGGGACAGTTCCAGTTTGAAGAGAAGTGTTGATGATGTCAGTGATGAATGGGAGGAGAGTAGGGAGACAGTCGGCGTAGAGAGAACCTGGAAGAGGATCCAGTTCGCAGGTTTTGAACGACATGGATCTGATTGTGTTGAGAATTTCTTCTTGTGAGACTGGGGTAAAAGTAGTAACAGGTGTGCCAGAGAAGGAAGGGTCAGGTGGGCATGGTTGACAGGGTGTCCTGTCAAGCCTGTCACGAAGAGTTTGTATTTTGGTGGTGAAATAGTTGGAGAATACAGATGGGAGTTCTTCATTTGTATGTTTTGTTGGGAGAGTAAATCTTTTCGTGTGCCAAGGAGATGATTCATGGTTGTAAAGAGTTCTTTTGAAGAAGAGGCATTCAGGATTTTGGTTTGGAAATAGCTTGTTTTTGCTGATGCAATGAGGGTGGATACTTTTGTTTTAGAGGCTTGGAAAAGTTGCCTGTGTACAGTGAGTTTGGATTTGCGCTAGCGGCGCTCTGCTCTGCGGCGGGCACATTTTGCACAGGCGATCTCATGAGTGAGCCAGGGGGTAGGGGGGCGGTCAGGTAAAAGACGGGTTGTGGCTGGAGCATGAGTGTCCAGAAGATGGTGGAGAGTAGTATAGAATTCATTGGCAAGGTTATGTGACTTTTCAGAAAGGAGACGGGAGGCATCAGATGAAAATGTGGAGAGGTCGATAGATTTGAGATTGCGTCGAGTCACTGTGCGCATGGTACGGGAAGGAGGTGAAATGTCAAGAGAACAGAGAATTGCAGAGTGGTCAGATGGAAGGGCTGAAGTTAGACGGGTAGAAAGAACTAAGCAGTTGTCAGTAGCGGAATTGTGGTGATCACGAGAAATGATCCAGTCAAGAATGTGACCTTTTTGATGATTTACGTAGTAATTTCAAGAAATTACTACATATTTGTAATATTTTACGGAATTTTCCATAAAACCAACTCATAACTGCTCACAAAAGAAACCATAAAAGAAACAAAGGAAAAAATAGAAGATATGACCATCCTGATGAAATCTAATTAAGTGTTCAGACTTTGGATGACCACCTACTGACAGATCACTGACAGCTGATGAGCTACAAAGAGCCGCAGGGTACTATAAAAAGTACTAGCGCACTAAGTGGCTTGACCCAGTCACTTCGTCCGCTGCTGTCATGCTCCCCACCCCTACTCCATCACCCTAGTCCCCGCCTTGCCGCTTCTACTACTACTCACTGGAAGTAGTGGGTTATTCTACAATGTCCATCCTGTGTATTTCAAGAATGTGAAGGTGCTGGCTGGCTGCCAGTATTGCCTGTGGCCACAAACCCTTTATGTCACGTGCTTGTAAAATCAATACTTTTCATGTGGGGTCTGTCTGCTGCACATTTCATACAAACAGCAAGTAACTACTGTTGTTTTCAACATCTTCTTGTATCAGAATTCTCTTTTGAATCATCCTATAGTCATTTGTAAGTTCTTGACTCAACTCACATGCTTTCAAAGGTTGAAAACACACAGCATTGCAAGACAGTCTTGGTGTCGCCATTTTGCTGAAAACCAGTTTCTCTTCTCAGATGAATACAACTGATGTAGTGATGGTTGCATAGGTCAAAAAGTCATGTAGGGGAAGCCAGTCACTTTTATGAACCCTCTCTGAGATTGACATCAGTCAGTGCTTCTCTCCCATACACATTTCAGTGAAATGTGTTTCAAACTAACTCCGTAAATTTTACCTTTGTATGCATCAAAGAAGGCTCCAAGAGCTTCGTAAAGTTTACACTGGAGGCACTGATCGGGTTAAACAAGATACCAAGATGTTCTTACCTTCTAAGATTTGTTCACTTCTATACCTTCACCTATTTTTAACAACCGTAGTTATCCTATCTGAATACTATCATCACCACCACACTTACGCTGTATTGATAATAGGTGCCAAAGATATAGGCAGCATTGGCAATGGTTTCTGTCGTGTCGCACAGCTGAAGTAAACCATCCGTCAGTGGTACGCGGCGCAGGAATTTTCCATCTAAGGAGTGAACGACCGCTTCAAATGGAATGGTCATGGGTGGTGTCAGAGTATAGCTATCTGGGATGTCTGTAGAAGCAATCACATCTTCTGCATCATCCCCAAAATACAGAATCTGATAGGGAACGGACCTGCCAACACAAAAAAAAGTCAGAGCCGAATGAACTATCCATTCCATCCTGTAGTCAGTTAGTCATCCTGTTTAACAGACAACCGTGATGCAATCAAAAAGGCGACTACCCACATATGTTATGGGTCTGTTTGTTTGTTCTCTTGTTTGTTAGTAAAAACAGCAATTGCCAACATTTTTTGTCTGTTTGTTTCTTTGTTTTATTGAAGCCTGACATGTCCACGTAATTCTATGTCAGTGCAAGAAATTCATCACAGGCAATCATTTTGTCACATCACCACCTCCTACTCTAAGTTCTAGTCGCTTTTGTCTTACCTCAAAGCTGAAATACAATATATATCTGTATTTCATCTCACCACGCACGCACGCACGCACACACACACACAACCACATTTCAAAGAATGGATCACAATTTTGCTCCTGGAAGTGAAAAAACATTTCAAAATCAAAAATCAAAAACACTTCAAAGTCTTGGTAAATAAATTCTTTGACTGCTCTTGTGCTACATTTCGCAGTGTCTTCTCACTTTTACTGTAACTAATTAAATCCCACCCTACCCCTCTCTTTTTTTTACAAGTTCATCTTCTGTAGTTTTTAAATTCACACTCTGCATTTTTCAAATAACGTCATTTAATGTTTACAATTATTGCTGCTATCATCATCATCACCCTCATCAACATCATCACTATCATCATCATCATTACCACTATCACCTCACATCTATGACTGATCAGTCTCAAAACTACCCAATGACAGTACTGACTGAGTGTTGAGAAGGATGAAGTTACAGATGCGGCCTTGTCGTTCATTGTAGAGGGTTAGGGCACATAGATTGGCCACGACCTGGCACGCCGTTGCATTCTGGTAATTGGCATTCTGAAATTTAAAAACCGTAATTAAACATTCTCACAATGAATATGAAGTAAACTGAAAAAGGTCAACAAATTTACTTGTTACAGTCAGATATATTTTCGAGTTCTGTCGAATTTTCCCGCAGGCACACAAGTATCTCACAATGTTGCTGAAGTCCACCTAGAAGCTGCTAAAAATTCTGTCCTAAAACAGTTATTTTCTGTCTAACTGACTTCACACTTACTTCAACAAATGACACCGAACAGCAGTGCATTACTTGGCGCCAACTTCTGGTTATACTAATAATAGCAAACTCTGAGTCCCAAACTCGATTGTTATCAATCCTGACCATGTTTATCTAATTACCTCTTTTACCAATCTTCCGGTCTATGAGTGAATTGTGTTTGGCTGTTTGTGCTGAATAAGTGACTTTTACCCCTGAAATCTTGAAACATTGGCAGCATATGACAGTGAAATAGGCAGCTTCAGATAAAACAGCTGTTGATCACAGGGAGCAGTGTTCTGGTGCCTGATTCTAATATAGTTGAAGAATAAAAGGATGCTTGAGGAATCTGTATTGACTGGTTGCTGGTGATTTCTGGTCTATTCCTAAGAACCTGAGACCTCTCTTGTTTTGTAAGATGTATGGTCCAAGTTTGGTAAAGATCGTAAAAACATCCAAGGAAACGTCAATCGTTGTTTATTCTCACTCACACACACACACACACACACACACACACAAACACACACATACACATTCACACGTGCACACACACACACATACACATGCACATACACACACACACACAGACACAACACACATAAACACACATTAAAAAAAACACACACACACATAAACACATATAAACACACACACAAACACACACACACACACACACACACACACACACACACACACACACACACACACACACAACACACACACACGCACACACACACACACACACACTGACACACACAAACACACACACACACACACACACACACACACACACATACACATTAACACACACACACACATATAAACACACACACACACACTGACACACACACACACACACATAAACACACACACACAGAGTATTACTATGGTAATTACAATCCTATCAAATGAAATCAAATTCTCTGTCTTCTATGTTCAAGCACACACACACAAGTACTTACTGTGCACATGGCATATGCAGCTCTGAGGTGGGTTTCAAAGTACAAGGATTGGGTATTATCTGTGCCATCCTAGAGATGAACAAAAAAACAAAAAAAATGAAATCCATTGATACTGTCATGACAAACAGACAATACAAAATCATTTAAAGCTTTTACATTCATGACTTAAATTATATAAAATATAAAAATGTCACTGAAAAAAAGTTTAATGTCACTAAAAATATAAACAAATAAATAAACAGGGCACTACACCAGCGAAAAAGTAGCATCAGAGTAAGGTGGAAGAAAACAACAAACTGGTAAAGCTGATGAATTAAAGAGTTTGAAACCAAGTAATATCATACCAGCAGGACGGTACCTGAACAAAGTGTGATGTGAATATGTGGCAGATGTTATAAATACTGCTTCAAATACAAGGAAATAATTTTTACCGTTTGACTGATCATCCTACCCACCGGCTTCCTGTAGGAGGTTGGTGCATATGGTGAGGGCGTCAAAGGGTTAAAATAAATACATTAAAAAGGTAGTCGAACACTTTCCAACACATAACAGAAATGAGAAAGACAAAGCCCTATCCGGAATAAGACCAAACCGAACGACAGAAGATTAAATTTCTGTACTATACCATCCGGAGAGTATACAGTGATATACTCTGGTGGAAACTCACATGAAAGAGTAGACATTGTAATGGACAGGGACAAATCAAAAGCAGTTAAGGGATACTGGGCTGTGTCCGACAGAGTTTTGCTGGTCAAATTGGGAGGCAAACCATTTGATATCAACATCATTTAGGTGTATGCACCAACATCCGCAAGTACTCAGGAAGACATCGACAACTTCTACGAAGTATTAGAGACGGCCAAGGTCCAATGCAAATCACAAGAAGTTACCATAATAATGGGAGATTTTAATGCTAAAGTGGGAGAGGATAAGATAGAGGATATAGTTGGACCTCATGGCCTTGGTACACAAAATGAAAGGGGAGGGAAACTTGTAGAATGGGCACAGATGAATGAGTTCATAGTAGGAAACACCTGGTTTCAGCAGCCTAATAGAAGTAAATGGACTTGGATAAGTCCAGGAGATAATACCAAAAATCAGATTGACTACATTCTGATTAATAAAAGATTTAGAAATTCTTTACTGTGAGCAAGAACACTACCAGGTACAGACTGCAACAGTGACCACAATCCTGTAGTGGGAAGATTTAGGTTGAAATTACGGAAAAGGAAACAGACCAAAAGCAACATCAAACTAGATCTTGGACTCTTAAAGTCAGACGAAGTGATACATCAAAAATTTAATGTACATGTTCAAAACAAATTCGGCGCTCTGAAAGATGTTGGTGACAGTGAGGAACAATGGACAAAGTTGAGAAATTCAATAAAAGGAAATTTTCCTTCTAAAATTACGTTTAATCTAACATACTTACCGTGGCTCACAAATGCAATAAGCGGCAGCGGTTTGCCAATTCTGCCTCGTAACAATAAAGTCCGAAGGGACAGTAACTCTGAGAGTGTCTACGTCTTGCGCATGCGCAGGTGCTCTTCCTCTTTTCGAGGAGACCTTGACCTTGACCCTGACTGTGGCTAGAAGGAACCAGGAAGGCGGGGAGGTCGGGAGGGACTCTGCGTGAGCCACGGTAAGTATGTTAGATTAAACGTAATTTTAGAAGGAAAATTTCCTTTTAATTACACATACTATACCGTGGCTCACAAATGCAGAATAGCACTACCCGGATGGAGGGCTTACCTGGTTAACGCCTGGAGGAATGGCAGGAGTCAGGGCGTGTGGCTGAGATGGGGTGTTGGGCCACCACAGCGGAAGCGATACCCCTGGACCCATCTTCGCGCAGACGGGAGACGTCGCGCAGGTAGAACTGGATGAAAGTGCCCGGGGAACGCCAGTACGCGGCGTCTAGGACGTTTTGGATGCTGGCATTGTGGATGACTGCCAGCGAAGAAGCCCATGCTCTGATCTCATGGGGCCTTGGGGAGAAGACAGCTAGCTCGGCGCTCGACCTGGCATACGCAGCCTTGATGACTTCCCTCAGCCATCGAGAGATGGACGTGCGTCTAATGTCCTTTCTATAGTTTTCGTTGTAAGAGAGAAAAAGGTGGCGCCGCTGCTGGCGAGAAGATTTCGTCCGCTTTCTGTACGCTCGCAGTGCGCGAACCGGGCAGAGAGTGCGATCCTCGTCGTCCGGAGCGAGGATAGACGTGAGGGGATGGATGTGGATGGCCGGCGAAGGAGAACCTGGAGACTGGTTCTTGGCCAAGAATTCCGGGAGTAGGCGGAGAGACATCGAGCCATCAGGTTCGAGAGCAACATCTCCGGGGAGACCACTAAGGGCGTGCACTTCGCTGCAGCGCCTCCCCGATGCGAGAGAGACGAGAAAGGCCGTCTTGAAAGAGAGGAACTTCAGGGAACACTCCCTGATGGGTTCGTAAGGGGGGAGTCTAAGGGATGAGAGGACGAGAAAGAGATCCCACGCCGGGGTTCGGCGGGGGTTCCTGGCTTCCTGGAGAGAAGCCCCTCTGACGAGATTCCGCAATAGAGGATCGTGCTCAAAGGACGGACCACCCAACTGACGGATGGTGGTGCAGATGGCCGCCCTGTGGACCTTCACTGAGGATGCGGAAAGCTTTTTCTCTGTGGACAGAAAGCCGAGGTAGTTGGCCAACTGCAAGCGAGAGGGTGAATGGGGTGACACCTCATTTGAGGTGCACCAAGAGACCCAGCCATTCCAGTGGGCATTGTACACCCCCTGTGTGCCCGGCCTGTGAGCTTGCTGCACAAGGCCGATTACGGCCGGGGACAGGCCTAATGAAGACATCGAGTCCCGCACAGCATCCAGGCGTGAAGGTTTAGAACGTCTGGATTGCCGTGCGGAATGCCTGACCTGGGTTGGAGGATGGAGCGGCTCGATACCGCGAGTTTTAGCGGCGGCACATGGGACAGGTGCAGAAGTTCTGGGTACCATGCCTGTGCTGGCCATTTGGGTGCGACAAGGATTAATGTCGCTGCGTCCTCCCTGGCTTTCCTCAGCACTTTCCCCATAATGGGGAACGGGGGAAAGGCATAGCCGATGAGGTTCGACCATGGAATGGATAGGGCATCTACAGCCCAGGCCGCTGGGTCCGGAACTGGAGAGACGTACAAAGGGAGGCGGTGATTGAACCTGGTGGCAAAGAGGTCCACGTGTGGTTTGAACCATGCTGCCCATACTGGCTCCAGGACTGCATGGACCAGTGTCCATTCCGATGGAAGAATCATGTGGGATCTGCTGAGAGAGTCCGCAAGTATGTTGATCTTCCCCGGGACATGCTTTGCTGAGAGCTGAATCGAGTGTTCCTCGCACCAGATGAGGAGCTGTTCCGCTCTCCGAGACAAGGAGTGGGAGCGGGCGCCCCCTTGCTTGTTGATGTAACAAGCTACTGTGGTGTTGTCCGTGTTGATGCGGACATGTTTTCCCTTCAGAAAGGGGAGAAACTCCCCGAGTGCCAGGCAAACTGCCTCCAGTTCCAACATGTTTATGTGGCAGGGCATGAGGTCGGTCGACCACCGACCTGCGGCTGTCAGCGTGCCGACATGGGCTCCCCACCCGGAGGTGGACGCGTCCGTGAACAAGTGCTCCTGAGGAGGGGGCAGTGTGATGGGGACTCCCTGGGCCAGGCGTGACTGGGAGCGCCATTTGGTCACTGCTGATATGAACCAAGGGCCCAGGTGGACCGGGAGGTCCCATGGCTGAAGCGACTGTGACCAACGCTTCCTGAAGCCGCGTTGGAATTGCCGCTTGAGAAGACGACCCAGTGGCACTAGGGGTGCCAGCGACTCCATAAGGCCCAGTAGGGAGGCCAGCTTCCTTGCTGGCGCTTGGAGTTGGGGGAGCAGTTGGGCTAAGAGGCCCTGAAGGCGCAGTAAGCGCTGGGGAGACGGGGTGACCCTCCACTTGGAGGTGTCGAAGGACATGCCCAGGAACTGGAATTGTTTGGAGGGAGTTAGGTCCGACTTCTCCTCGTTGCAGACAAAGCCCAGGTTGTGACAGAGTTGCAGGACCTGGGATGCTTGTTGCGCACACTGTTCTTTGGAGGAGGCGAGTAGAAGCCAATCGTCTAGATAGGCCTTGAGGCGGATGCCCTTCTCCCGAACATGCATGCAGAGTTCCCTCGCCACCTTCGTGAAGAGCCAAGGGGCGGGTGCCAGACCGAAGGGCAGTGCCCTGAATTGGAAGATCCGGTTCCTCCAGACGAATCTGAGGTACTTCCTGTCCCTGGGGTGAATGAGGAGATGGAAGTATGCATCCTTGAGGTCGATGGATATCCCCCAGTCGCCCGGGTGCAAGGCCTCGCGGATGGACATAGGGGTCTCCATACGGAAATGGAGGACGCGGAGGAACCGGTTTAGGGAGGAGAGGTCCAGGACGGGCCTCCAGCCCCCCGAAGTTTTGGGGACCACAAAGATGCGTCCATAGAATCCCGGGGACGCAGCGAAGGAAACTTCCTCCGTAGCCCCCTTGGCTAACATCGAAAGAACCTCCTGATCCAGGGCCTGCGAGGCCGAGCGATCTTGAGGAAGTGCGAAAGCAGGGGGAGAGAGCGTGAGAGGAGCCTTCCTTGGGCCCCAAGGAAGGCGGAACCCCGACCTGATCACCCGCAGGGCCCACGGGCTGGCGGGCAGCCTCTCCCACGCGTCGATGTGTCTGGAGAGACTGCCCACAGGATCGCCCGTGGGGGGTGATGGCCTCAGGCCGGGGGTGAGTCATTGGGGGTTGGCCGGCTGAGAGGGAGCCGGCCTGCGGGCCTTAGGCCGGGCCACCGGCCTGCCCGAATGCTGTTGCGGTCTCCTGTGCCCTTGGGGCCTAGGATCGGCCCGAAACTTGGTGTGGGTGGGCCTGTTTGGCGGGTAGGCCGCTGGAGCCGGGCGCTTCACGGCAGGGCGAGAGGGCCTCGAATGGAGGGCGAGGTCCCTTTTTATGTCCGCCTGGTGCTTCAGGACGGCCTGAACATGGTTCCCGAAGAGGGAGCCCGGCTGGATGGGCACCGCGCGCAAGGAGGCCCTTGCCGACGGTGAGGTGGCAACCGAGGATGCCGCGAGAATGGCATCCCGCCTCGCCATGACGGCGTTCAGATACGTGCGTGCTTGCGATTCGGCCACGGATCTGAGCCCCTGCGCCATGGCCTGGATAAAGGCCACGATGGTTGCCTGGTCAGGCGCCTGGCGGAGCGTGAAGGACTGCTGGTTGGGGTCCTTCAGGGCTTCCCCTAGGCCTCTGAAAGATGTTGGTGACAGTGAGGAACAATGGACAAAGTTGAGAAATTCAATAAATGAAGCTTGTGAAGAAATCCCTGTAGTACGAGTAGATAGAAATGCAAAAAAAAACTGATTGACAAAAGAAATTTTAGGCTTGATGGAGGAGTGGAGAAAGGCAAAGAGAAACGAGGAAATATACAGGAAGATAAACAAAGAAATCAGGAATAGGTGCAAAGAAGCTAAGGAAACTTGGCTGAAAACAAAATGCAAAGAAATAGAAGACCAACACAAAACAGATCCTCAGGGTATGTACAGATGAACTGAAGAAATTGTCCACAGGAAAAATACATGCACATCAACTGGTTGCTTAAAATCGAAAGATGGCACGATTCTCATGGAAAAAGACAAAATATTAGACAGATGGGGAGAGTACATTAAAGACCTTTTTGAAGATGACAGAAATGCAGAGCACATTATAAGAGAGAATATTGAAGGACCACCCATAATGAAAGATGAAGTTAGAGCAGCACTGAAAAAGATGAAACCCGGAAAAGCCCCAGGACCAGACAACATTACCACAGAGATGATTGAAGCCCTGGAGGAATTCGGTATAGAAAAAATAAGTCCTCCTAAATGAAATTTACGACACTGGAAAAATCCCCAAAGATATGTCAAAATCATGAAGTCATGGTGATCAGTAAAAAACATGAAATCCCCTCATGCAAGATAACAGCAAACAGCACAACCTTGAGACAGGTTGATAAGTTTAAATACCTGGGAACGATCATTTCACCAGACGGCAGATGCACATCACAAATAGCCAGCAGAATCAGCCAAGCCAAAACAACATTCAAGAACATGGAAAGCATTCTTACCAACAAATGCCTATCAATTAACATCAAAAAGAGAGTTCTTGAATGTTATATAGAAACACTACTGTTGTACGGTTGGAAGAAGTGGACAGTCAACAAGCAAAGCCAGAACAAGATTGAGGCAGCCAAGATGTGGTTTCTAAGAAGGATGTTGAGAGTTCCATGGACAGCAAAGAAAACAAACGAGACAGTCTTGATGGAGGCAGACACAAGTAGATCATTCATGAGGAAGATTAGGAAAAGGCAGGCAACGTTCTTAGGCCATTTTATGAAGAAAGGGGAATTGGAACACCTGGTCACAACGGGAAAGCTGGAGGGAAGGAGAGCACTGGGTAGACCCAAGGAGAAGATATTGGATGGACTTGCAGAGTGGCTGAAGACAAGCAGGGTGGAAGAGATGCTTGAGGCAACAAGAGATAGAGACAGATGGAAGTCCATAATCGCCAACGCCATGCGGCAAGGCACCTGATGATGATGATGATGACTATACAATTCTGTGCAGAAAAACTGATTGCAAAAGAACTGAGGCAGCAGAGATGTGGTTTTACCGGAGACTACTACGTGTGAAATGAACAGAGAGAAGAAATAATGAAAGTGTCCTGGAAAAAAAACTTGATACCACCAGAAAACTACTAGCAGACATCAACAAGAGAAGACTAAAACACATTGGCCATGTGTCACATAGCAAGAACACGGACCTCATGGTAACCGTTTTTCAAGGAAAAACAGAGGCAAAAAGGAAGAAAAGCACACCTCCAATTTCATACACTGAACATAACCAGCATCAGTGGCCTAAATATACAAGAAGTTATCCACAAAAGTCAAGACAGAGTGACTTGTAGGGAGGTGGTGGTGTCAAAGAGTGCAGTGGCCAACACTGAATCTGGAGACACCAACAGGTGAGACAGGTGAGGTGAGACTATATTATTCAATGTGAGATATATGACTGCTGCTCTGACTATAATAGTGATGTATGGTTGTGGCTCTGAACAGATGAATAGCAGGTAGGTGGTCCTCATCCCTCAGAGAGGAAAAGCAGGATTGTGCCTTAACAGTAAGGGCTAACAAACAGAAAACCACACAAACAAGCAAGTGAAAATGATCTTTTATCCAGAAGAGTGACATGTCTGGTTTATAAGAACGCAAAAGGCAACAGGTCTGATGATTTCTACACAGAACAAAATGATCGTCACTCATCACTTGCTCCAAAGCACACAGGACCTTGCTCACTGAGGACCTCAACATGGCAGAGCAATCTGGGAGGGTCTAAGAGGCTTATTTATGATTTTCCTTTATCCCCAGTCCTCCTCCCCCCCCCTTCCTCCACACTCATTCACACTATTTTTTTTTTCAAAAGTGCCTACCTGAAATGTTCCTTGTGTTCTTATGGGCCAGATAATTAATTCTGTTGAGTAAAGCATCTTTTTTTTTTCCTTGTACCTGAAATGTTTCTTGTGTTCTTATGGGCCAGATAATTAATTCTGTTGAGTAAAGCATCTTTTTTTTTTTCGTTGTTGTTCGTTTGTTTGTCTGTCTGTCTGTCTGAATGGGGATAAAGATCCCTGATGACCCTCCCAGACTGTTCAGTCTTAAAGTCCTTCATAAGCAAGGTCCTTTATGTTTTAAAGCAAGTGATGACTGATGATCATTTCATTCTGTATAGTCAAGTCAGGACACTTGGTCAGCTACCGGTAACCATGTAATCCAATACCACCTGTCTATGATCGATCCGGGTTGATGGAGCTTATCAACCAGGACGGTAGCCTATTTGCCAGAAGGTTCAAAACACTGCTGCTTTGCAACTATACCCATCCATCAGAGTCAACACCCAGGAAAAATCTGGAGTCAAAGTCCCAAAAGCAGATTGACACTGACTTCGATGCCCTTCAGGCAACTCCTGCAACACAGCTGGTGACAAACTGTATTGGTCTTTATCGTTCTCTTGGACCTGTCAGCCGCACGGAGAGGGGGGACCTGTACATAGACAACAACTACCATACTGCCCATATGTAAGCCCTGGAGAGGACACTGAACGCTGACAGAGCAGCAGCAAAACCATCCACTCTGGCGCATCTCCTGTGGTCTTACTACTGTCTGTCTGTTTTTCTACTTCTTTGTTTGCTCTTAACGCTGCAAGGCAGACAACTGTGCTTTCCCTCTCTTGAGGATGAAAACAACTTACCTGTACTTACTCTTCTTGAAAATGCAGTTCCTGACGGTTGTTTTTTGTTGTTGTTGTTGTTGTTTCCAAATGAATGACAGAACCAAAACCAGGGTCTAGCATCACATATTTATCATGAACCATAAGTCACACCAGACGTGGTCATAGTAATCTAACGATTCATGTGCACACACATTTCTTACAATTCGTTTTAGAAAACTGTACTTACAATTCTTGGGATTTCATACAATATAGTTGAGTCCGTCAGCAAGTCATCTTTGTTAGCGAAACAGAAATCTCCAGC
Organism: Monoplex corrugatus; assembly: GCA_030674185.1. NCBI lineage: Eukaryota > Metazoa > Mollusca > Gastropoda > Littorinimorpha > Ranellidae > Monoplex > Monoplex corrugatus. Next base: position 74,821,298 of record JAPXFY010000014.1, read on the forward strand.
CTGAAATCACATAAAACTGACTGTAAATTATACCACTCACACCTTGGTAGTTTTATTTTCTAACACATACATAAACAGAGTATTGTCACACAAGTGTATGTCTATATCAAACAAACGGGGATGAAGAAAGATCTAACCTGACCTTCCCAGTCCCAGACTACTCAGTCAGTCTTGAAGTAACCTTACAAATTTCAACAGTATACTGTTTAGTAGCATGACTATTCCAATGACAAAGGCTTCTTAAATTGCTGATAATAAATGTACACTGTATATCTGGTGTGTGTGTGTGTGTGTGTGTGTGTGTGTGTGTGTGTGTGTGTGTGTGTGTGTGTGTGTGTGTGTGTGTGTGTGTGTGTGTGTGTGTGTGTGTGTGTGTGTGTGTGTGTGTGTGTGTGTGCGTGCATGCGTGCGTGCGTGCGTGCATGCGTGCGTGTGTGTGTTGTGTGTGTGTGCTCATGGCAAGCACACGCACATATGTGCACACACATAAACACAGCAGGTGTTGCCAGTCTATTACTGAGTTCTATGTCATGCAAGACACACACTAACGAAGTTTGTCACATACCTGTTGATCAGCATTACAAGATGAAGGGCAGGTAGTAAATCCCAGTTTGAGATCATCAGAACAACGTACACATCTGCAGATAAATTGTATTGTATTCTTATTGTATTCTTTCACACTGTTTCGTTCTGAACTGTTTTCCTCCTTTACCTGTCTGCTTTTGTCATCATGTGCATCACGGGAAGAAAGGGATGATGATCAGTAAAGAGCCAGAGGTCTGAAATGGAGGAATACCATGTGACCTTAAAATCTCTGTGTTTCGCACTATCAATATAGGTCTTCCCTGGTCTGCCTCTCACTTTTAATGGTATGCGTATGTTGTAAACACTGATGTCCATCATACTAGTTTGAGGACACGTCTTACACAATTTACTCAAAAAGTACAAAACATGTTTTCTTGTCCTTTCACAGAAAGATGACTAACCATAGTCCCATCAAAAAAAAAAAGTGTTTTACTTACGGTCATTAATTACTTTTCTTCTACTATCATTGTCCACTTTCTGTGCACACCTTTTGGCAGCAAGTCATTTCGTTTGAGCACACATCTGGTGCCTGTATTTCCTTTTTGTCTGAATAAAAATACAGAGCTGGTAAGCAGGGGGTTCTGTGCATGACCAGTGGATAAGTCTGGAACAGTAGCTGCATTTCACTTTGAGTGAACAGAAGTTTCTTACTTGTTCACAGCAACATGGAAGATCAGTGAGAGGGGCTTTCCTCGCGGTCACTCACTTATGTTTTTCGTTAATTATCACAGTTCCTTTTTTAGCCCTACAAAGATGCGAGCTGAAACGGGTCATCTTATCTTTCTCTGAGGACACGATCTTTTACTGGTCTAGTACCGTCACCATCTTGATTCTATTTTCTTTGAAGAAAGCTGTTGAGATACCTGAATTTATTTACTTGGTTGAGTTTAGTGGCACTGATGATGCTAAGGTTGCCAGGTGTTCTGCTGATTTTCTTTGCGTTGGTTCTGCTATACAATTCAGGGAGAACTGATGGGATGCAGCGGCAGACATGATCCTCCATCTCTGTGAGGTGTGGCAGCAAGCAGGTAAGGCATGCTAAGGCAGGTCAATTCTAGATGTTAGTCACCCAGTTTTATTGTGCTCTATCGTGTTGTACTGTCAAGTGCTGTATCACATAATAATTAAGTATAATACAACATAACATGGTATGATGTGACACAGCATAGCATGATGTGATGTGACATAACTTAAAGTTTTTTCAGAGATAGGATATGATAATGATATGATATATAATATAACATGACATGACATGATATGACATATGATATATATGATATGATATATGATATATGATATGATATGATATGACAACATGATATGATATGATATGATATATGATATGATATGATATGAATATGATATGATATATGATATGATATATATTGAATATATATGATATGATATGATATGATATGATATGATGATATGATATGATATGATATGATATGATATGATATGATATGATATGATATGATATTGATATAGATATGATAATGATATGATATGATATGATATGATATGAATATATGATATGATATGATATGATATGAATGATTGATATGATATGATTTATGATATATGATATATGATATATATGATATGAATATGATATGAATGATGATATGATATGATATGAATGATATGATATGATAGATATGATATGATATATGATATGATTATGATATGATTATGATATGATATGATATGATATGATATGATATTATATGATATGAATGATATGATATTGATATGATATGATATGATATGTATATTGATATGATATGATAATATTGATATGATATGATATGATATGATATGATATATGATATGATATGATGATATGATATGATATGATATGTGATATATGATATATATGATATGATATGAATAATGATATGATATGATAATGATATGATATGATATATGATATGATATGATAATTGATATGATATGATATGATATGTTTATGATATGATATGATGATATGATATGATTATGATATGATGATTGATATGATATGATGATGATTGATATGATATGTATGATATTATGAATATGATATATATGATTGATATGATATGATTATGATATGATATGATATGATATGATATGATATGATGATGATATGATGATGATATGATAGATATGATTATGATGATATAGATATGATATATGATATATAACATACAATAATATGTATGCTAATGTGATATGATATGGTATGATGTGATGTGAAAAGATGTGACATATGATGTGGTACAATATAGGATGATATAATGTGATACAATATATTATAATACAATATAATTCTATACAATAAAATAGTACAGTACTAATATAAAAAAAACTACTATACAATAAAATAGTACAATTTTTATTTACAATATAATACAATATAATTCTATACAATGAAATAGTATAGTACTATACAATAAAATAATATAATACTATGTGATACAAGATAATACTATGCAATGAAATGCAATGTAACATAATGTAAAACAAGACATCTCATCATGTCATATAGCACATCACACCACATCACATCAGATCACATCGTATATCACATCACATCCATATGAATTATATCATATCACATCATATCACATCACATCACATCACATTACATCACACCATATCACACCATATCATATCATATCATATCATATCAGAACCCTGACTCTGAAGGCTGATGTTACAAATGATCTTGACCTCGGCGTTTCGCCAGCAATTGTCATGAACATGAACAGCATCCAATTTTCACAACTGATTGGTTCGCTCTAATTTGCCGAGCGTTAAATATATATATCATATCATATCATATCATATCATATCATATCAAATTAAATCATATCGTTTCACGTCTTACCGTATTGTATCGTGTCGTAACATACTATATCATGTTGTATCGTATCATATCATATCATATCATATCATAGCATACATCATATCATATCATTCGATATCATATCTTGTCTTGTTTTCTTACGTTCTATTCTAATTGAGTAATTCTATTCCATTCCATTTCTATCTATTCTATCATTCTATTCTATTCTATTCTATTCTATTCTATTCTATTCTATTCTATAACACTGCACTGATGATGATGCATCATGTCAACCCCAGATTGTCTGATCAGGAGTTTGGAGCTTGCTCAAAAAGAATTGAACACAGTCTGACAATTCTATTGCAATCTTCCTAAAATTCCATTAATGCATTCCCGTGGGGAGGCTGTGGGCTCTTTCACTCAGTATAAATAGTATCCCCAAGTTCTGTGCTAGAAATTTCCTCTTTTCTTTCACTCTCTTTATTTCTGCCTTGCTCCTTTGCTTCCTATCTGCCTTGCTCCTTTGCTTCCTATCATTTTCAGCATTGCTGGTCCATTCACCTGTATGTGCTTGATAAAGTCTTGCATACTTTCTCCTAGGATCAATAATTGGGTACATGTATTGAATGCATTTCTGGCTTTAGGAAAATGAGATATGTGAAAACAATTCTACGTAATTTAGGCCTGTTTTTGTATATGTTTTAGAGTCCTTAGTTATGTTTAAATTCATATTCAGGTATATTTTTTTCTAATCCCTCATGTGATAAATTGGACAGAGGGTCAACGTCAGGTATATCTCCTTAGATTATGAGCATGAATGTATTGATATGTGTACTTAATTTTCTCTCCCTTTTTTCCCTCTGAAGTACTGTGCGTGTGCTGAAATGGTTATTGACCTGATTGGCTTTACGCAGTCGGCTGGGCTTTCATTAAACAAAAATAATAACAACAATATTTTCAATTCAATTCATATTGCTTATAGCCCAGCCGACCACTAGAGCCATATCAGGGCTAACACCACGTCAAAAAGAAAAGAACAACCCGTTAAGATAAAAAAGAACAGTTAAAAACCATGCTCACTGTCAACCTTGCATATCTAAAATGCCATTAAAGAAAAACACGTAAAATTACAATAATTACATCAAGTGAAATCTATTGATCTCTTGTAAAAACTAGAAAATTGCATCAGGAGGGACGTCTTGGAAGAGCTCCTTTAAGGAATCTGCCGTGTAGTGCTTTTGTCTCACATCGTACAAGTCGCAGCAATCGAGGAGGAGGTGTCGGATGCTCAACGGCTCATCACACTGTATACACCATGGTGCTTCTTCATTTTTCAAAAGGTACAAGTGAGTGTAGGATCTGTGACACGTGTGTAACCTACATAACACTGTCTCTTTCTTACGGTTTCCTGCAGCAGATGGGAGAATTTCTTTCAGGTTAGGGCAGATTGGGAAAAGTTTGTTATCTGTTTGTTCATTCCAATTCTCATGCCACAGATTTCTTATGTAACTGTGTACTTTCTATTTGACATCTGTGTAAGGGATCAAGGAATTAGACATCTTTGTCATTGTAGCCTTCTTGGCCAGGTAGTCAGCCTTTTCTTTGCCTCCAATACCAACATGGCCAGGAATCCAGACAAAAACAATCTCATAACCTTCACTTACAAGAGTTGAATACAGTTCAAAGAACTTCACAAGTTCAGGGTGACTAATGTTTCGGCAAGCAATTGCCTGCAAAGCAGAAAGGGAGTCAGAAAAAATGAGAAACTCTTTGTGTTTGGATTGGGACACCATTTTTAGTGCCAAAACCAAAGCAGTCAGTGAATTAGATTCTGCGGGGTGATGGAGATTTTTCACACAATTCCGCATAAAACCATTTGTATGCCAGTGCACTGGTATTGTCTTTATGGGAGGAAGCAAGATCAAAACAAACCTTCAGTGTTTTCAATGTCCATAGTGGACTATCTGAAAACTTTGAGAAGTCATTAACAACTGCTAAATTTATATCTGCCTTTTCCAAATGGGACGGATACGCAGCCCCAAAGGAGGAGTCACTTTTGGATGTTTTTCAAAGTCACTTTGAAATCTGGGGTTGAAGACACAGTCGTAAGCTGGGTTTTCCGGTTCAGAGAACAGTTTCAAACTATGAGCTACGATCCAATACAGGCACTACAGAATGACTACAATGTTAAGATGGGCAATGAACAGGACAACATTTATACTGTGGACATCACTGATAGTGGAGACATAAGATCTTGAGCCCATGGTTGTATCAGAACAGCCAGCCAGCCAGCCAGCCAGCCAGCCAGGTAGCCGATGTAGTTAGATCAGGAAGGCATCATGGCATGCAGCTGATACAATACGTGTTCACACTATACCATTAATGTCACACATTGGTAATGAAGTAGAAAGACGACAGCTTATTTTGTGCTTAGGGACTGTAATCAATATTATGTTCAGCAAAACAGGAGCTGCATCATCCAGTTTCCAATTTTCAGTTCAAAACCACTCACTGCCTCCACTGAAAAATTTGATCATAATAAGCTATAACATCGCTACTGAAACTAGTACAGACAAATAATGAAGGAAAGAAAGGAAGGAAGAAAGAGATCAGGAAAAAAGAAAAAAGAGAGACAGACAGAAAGGTTGAAAACAGAAAGTGGAAAGATTGTCTCAACACACACACACACACACACACACACACACACACACACACACACACACACACACACACACACACACACACACACACACACACACACACAAACACAGAAAAGTACAGCAGGAAAAACCAAGGGATCCAACCTGTCTCCTTGGCTGTTGGGCAAAGTGTTTCCTTGACATGTTATGCACGCATCTTTCTGGGGGGACTGGTTAATCCACAAGCCATTCAGTGCTCTTTCCACTGCACAAAAATCACTTCAAATTTCAAAACACTTTATTACTCAAGGAAAGTAGCATTAGGTCCATCCGGACCTGTTGCACAACTAATCCTTGCTACACTAGACAAACAAGCATTAACATTAAAAGTGCAAGACACTAATTAAACTGAAGAAAATAAATATGAATCATAAAAATATGAATTATAAACATTTAAAGAAAGGAAAGAAAGAAATGAAAGGAAACCATGGAAGTCTTTGTGCACATGAGAGAAAAAAATAAAACAAAGGAAATGGTTTTGCACATGAGACAGAACTTGTTTGTCTAGTGTAGCAAGGATTAGCAACTAATCCTTGCTACACTAGACAAACAAGCATTAACATTAAAAGTGCAAGACACTAATTAAACTGAAGAAAATAAATATGAATCATAATTCATACAAATATGAATTATAAACATTCAAAGAAAGGAAAGAAAGAAATGAAAGGAAACCATGGAAGTCTTTGTGCACATGAGAGAAAAAAATAAAACAAAAGAAATGTTTTTGCACATGAGACAGAACAGGAAACGAAACAAAGGAAGTCTTTGTGCACATGAGGCTGATAAGAAAATGAAACAAGAAAGTTTTTGTGCACATGAAGCTAAAAAGAAAATAAAGGAAGCAAAGGAAGTGTCTGTGCTCATAAGGCTGAAAAGAAAGTACAGAAAGCAAAGGAAGTCTTTGTGTACATGAAACTGAAAAATGTAAACAACACGATTGAAGGAGTGGGAGTGATCATGCAGTAAAGTCAATGATAATGGCAATGATGCATCACTCTCTTTCCAATGGCAGAATTCATCAGCCAAAACCCATTTTTAAAACTTGCTCCTGCGAATTTACATATCTACCTAGAATTCTTAGAATTGAACATACTAAAAAAAAAAAAAGAAATACCTCAAAAGTATACAACATAACACACAAAGAAACAAGGAGTAACAGTATCTGTTGTCATTTGAGACAGACAGAACATGAGACATGGGTAGGAATATAGTAATTTCTCTGTGTGTGTGTGTGTGTGTGTGTGTGTGTGTGTATGTGTGTGTGTGTGTGTGTGTGTGTGTGTGTGTGTGTGTGTGTGTGTGTGTGTGTGTGTGTGAGAGAGAGAGAGGAGAGAGATACAAGAGGGAGGGTAGTAAGCACATGTGTTAAATTATGGTGAGAGAGAGAGGGGGAGGGAAGGAGAGGGAGGGAGAGAGAGAGAGAGAATATGAAAAGATTTCTCATTATCGATATCACTATCATAAATTGTTAACATAAACAACATAGTAAGCATGTAAGTAAATGATAAATGGATAGACACCCTATACAATCAGACTAGTAGGAAAGGGAGAGAGAAAGGAAAAGAGAGGAGAAAACATAACACCTTTCTCATTACCACTGTCATAAACTTAACATAAATAGGTAAACAAATAAACCATAAATGGGCAAATACCGTCCAAGCAGATCAGTAGTAAAGACATAATTTAGACAAACTGAGAAATTTAAGGAGAGAAACCAAATGAAATATGCACATATAACTTAATCAAACACTGGACACAGAAACAAAGCAAGGAAAGTACAAGGGACTACTGACAGAGTGACAGAGAGTCATGGATTCAAATCCCCATCAGTGCAAAACAAAACAAAAAATTATTGTGAGACTTGTCAGCCCCCGACCATCTCCTGCACATGACTGAGTGTGCTCTGGACTCACTGGGAAGACTGGGACCATACATTCGAGTTTCATCCATTTTACAGGTCCTTTACCGAACCTGTTACTAAATTTCCCTACCAACAATTCTGATGTCTGTATCTCTCTGTCTCAATCTCCATCAAAATGGAACTCCACAGAGTCACAACTGCATGTGTCATCCAACCAATAAATAGTGAGAATATATCTACAAAATAATAGAAAATGATCAGTAAGTTTCTACTTTCAATGTAACATTCCTTCTTTGAATGAATGATTAAGCAACCATTTTAAATGTTTTACCTGCTTGTCACCTCCACTTCCGAGCCATCTAAGTCGTAGTAATGTACAGCAAGAAGGGGTTCATTCAACTTGAGTAACAGATCAATGTTTGGGGGATTTGTATCTGGAGAACAGGCAGGATGTCACAGAGTGTTCCATTGATATGTATGTTAAATGACATAACCTTCTCTGCTTTGTGTCAGTTTGCAAGGAGGTTGTGTTGAATGCAAGAGTTCAGTGGAATACTTATCATGAAAAATGCACAAGTCATACACAACCATGTCTGCATGCGACATCACTCAGTCATAGGTGGGATTCTTCCTCACTTCGCCCAGCAGGACAGCGTTAATTACTGTACTGACAGGATGACGATGCTGCAAACAGTGCCCTGGTCATGTGAGATACTAGTTCATGACTTGTGTAAACTGTCTTGCTTGTACATGGTGCACTTTGTTGTGAAGAGTTGACAGACCATTTCCATTCAGCAACAATATACTAAAATGAATGGAATTTAATAATAATAGTGGATGGAGACTTTCAGTTATTCAATCCTTTGAAAGAAGAAAAAATATACCTGATGTTTTTCCATTTCAAATACAGTAATATAACTTATAAGTGTTCATCCCATTATTCTGATATCCACTGTTTCTTTTTCTCAGCATATGAATACTGATGAGTGTGCATGGGGAAAGGGAGGTGTGTGTGTGCGTGCTTGCCTGCGTGCGTGCTGCGTGCCTGCATGTGTGTGCGCGCGCGTGCGTGTGTGTGCATGCATGCGCACTTATGTGTGTTTCTGTGTCTGTGTCTGGGTGTTCTCATGTCTGTTTCTGTCTCTGTTTGATCATGAAAAACCAGAGACGAGATGAGTCTATCGTCACGTGTTCTTTCATCAGAATTCTGAGCTTTCAGCTGGGTTAGTTATTCATTGCACTCTCACTTTCACAATAGATGCAGGCATAATCTTTTCAATTTTAACCTTGCGTGTTCTTTGTCCATACCCTTTTGATAAAGCACCAATGAATCACATGACAGGATAATATCACACAACAATGACATCACTCAAAGCAATAAAAATTGTACATATGTAAAACAAACAAACAAAAAAACGTTCTGTTATACTCACTGTGCACACATAATACATGCAGTCCAAAAGACTTTGAATGAAAAATACACAATACAGGCGTCACAATAATGAATTCTCAAACTGGATCACAGAACAACGGAACAATCATTTTTTCCAATTGAGTGCAAACTTTGAGAGCAACCAAAATTTTATGGCCAATATAGCACACTCCTGCACTAAGTAACCAGAATGTGTGAATTTGTGGATTGTGTAATTCATTTGTTCATGCATTTGTTTGTTGCTATTTTCACTGCTCATTTGCTTGTTTTTGTTTAGTTCAAGGTTGTATTTCCTCATTTTACTATCTTTTTTTCCTACTGTTTTTTTAGGAGACATTAGGAGTTTATTCAATGTAATTGTGTTTCTTCCTTCCTTTGTAAAGTTGTTGAATGACGGTGAAGGACATTACTCTTATTGTTGTTGTTTTCAATAGCAGTAAGGGATTATTGACATTCACCTGTAATGGTCTTCTCAGCTACACATTTACAAGTGTCCACATTGGTGTTGTCAGCACATTCCTTGCATTCCCATCCATCGTTGGATACCTGTTTCAAAAATTTCAAAACTGAAGAAACAAAAACACAAACATAACGAAAGAAAGAAAACTGTAACACAAATCTGGGAAGGTCTTTTTTTTTAAAATTCATTTGGCTGTTGTTGGTGTATCAAGTTAAGTGTTCTGATTTTCTCAGATTCAGGTACATGCATGTTTTGCCCACACTGTACATGCATACTGCTGCTGCACAGACTGTATGTTCTGTTTTTATGGGTGTGCAAGTCAGGTGTTCTCATGTTTCCATAAAGCACTGGACAATGACATGACCTTTTTTTTTTTTTTTTTTTTTAAGGATCCTCACACTCAAGGAGGTTACCTTTGTCACAGTTTGTGTTCACCATTTTTTTCCCCCATCCCATTTTCTACGCCACCATAATGGCTGCAGAGGCTGACACAGTTTTTATAATGTGATGATGATGGTGATGATGAGGATGATAATTATGATGCTATGGATTCCATTTGATTTAGGATTGAGACTGCGTGACAGGGCTGTGCTCTACACTTACTATCATGAAATATCCTGGCGTCAATCAGGCCCGAGAGATACAGATACCTGTGATGCTGGTCAGAAGATTTGAACAACACCCTTAATGATGCATCCGTGAAAAGGATGAGACTTGACTGTGTGGTCCCAGTCTTCCCAATGAGCCTATAGCACACCCAACTCTAGGTAGGAGCCAGTTAGAGCCAAAAAATCCCACAATGATTTTTGAAGGGACTTACGGGGATTCAAACCCACAACCTTCCAGTTGGTAATCCGTTGTGCTAACCTCTACACCATGGCGACTGGTCACCAACATGACTTGCATAGTTGCAGGATCTTCACCAGGCACATTTTGTGTGCATACATGTTTGTACACACATGAAAAATGAAGGAGGTTCAGGCACTAACAGGTCTTCACATATGACTGACCTGGGAGGAACCGGAAAAAACACGAAAAAAGAATAAGAACGCATATTTAATGCAACAAGACAAAACTGGCCTTTGTTAAGCGCAAGATCACAAACACCAGATAAGAAAATTAGGAGAAAAAGACTGAAACTTCCATGCTGCTCTGTCCAATGAGAGAAAAGGAATACATGAAACTCTGTTATAGCGAGAGTGGACGGCCCAGGCACATTTTCTCGTTATTGCCGAGTTCTCGTTATTCCCAAATGAGAACGCCAACGGCACCGTGCGCACTCGAGCCAGACGAAGATGAGAGGAGGGAGAGGGGGGAGGGGGAGAGGGGATTACACACCGCACAAGGACGCGCCTTTCGTTGTTTTTCTTTGTGTTACCGGCCACCACGAGATGTGCCCTACCAGGAACTTGACGACGAGGTGGGGGTGGGGCGAGTGGCGAGAACTTTTGTGACCAGGAAGGATAGAAAATCTCTCGTTATTACCGAGATGATTATCCACTAACTCTCGTTAAACCCAATGGTTTATTCTTAAAGATTAAGAAGGATAAAAAACGGGGATTGAAAAATGTCTCGTTACTACAGTGTTCTCATTATTACAGTTGTCGTTATTAATGGACTCCACTGTAAACTGACTGAGTCAGTTTATTCCTTTTCTCACAGAGTCAGTTTATTCCTTTTCTCACACTGGACAGAGCAGCAAGGAAGTTTCACTCTTTTTCTCCTAATTTTTATATCTGGTGTTTGTTTGTCTGTGATCTTACGCTTGACAAAGCCCAGTTGGCTGAAAATTTGCGCCTGTCTTGTCTTATTGTATCAAATACACGTTCCTATTAGCTGGAACACGGGCAGTCACACTTGTTTTGGATTTCGTATTGACCTGGGAGATTGGAAAAATCTCAGACTGAACCCAGTCCTTCCAAGTTCCAACTGGAAGTCCACCACCAAACCCACTTGCCCATGGCACCCACCTGTGGGAGTTTGTTAAAGGTTACTGTGTTCACAGGTTCTGAAGGTTGTACTTACACTCAGTGACAGAATCTGAAATATATGTAATGTATACTAAGTAAGCACACATATTGTAAAACAAACAAACAAACAACATCTTTTCAGTAAGAATTTTAAACAATTGCAACTTGATTAAATCCCGAAAATAGATGACATTTTCTGTTTTATGCCACTAATTCTGTAATGGACTCAGATCTCATTACCTGACTTAAACAAACATTTATAAGATTTTTAGGATTCAATTCTTTTGTGTTCCAATTTCTGGGTTGTTGAATGTTCTCTGTGTGTGTGTGTGTGTGTGTGTGTGTGTGTGTGTGTGTGTGTGTGTGTGTGTGTGTGTGTGTGTGTGTGTGTTGTGTGTGTGTGTGTGTGGTGGTCATTGGTTTAATGTCTATTCACTTAAGTGATTTTAGACAACAACAAAACAAAAACAAAAAAAACAATAAATAAATAAAACATAATAATTGATAACAATGATAATAATGATAAATAAATGATAAATAAAAGATAAAACAAAATAGATAAATAAATGAACCAAAACAAAAAACAAAACAAAAAAAACAACAAAAACAAAGCAATGCTGGGAAGGGGAGTAGAAATAGGAAGGGTAAATGCAGGTGTTTACGTGTAGTCAATCTTGGTTTAAAAAATAAATAAATAAATAAATAATAATAATAAAATAAAATACAATAAAATAAAATAAAATAAAATAAAATATAAAAAAAAAATAAGAAAATAAAAATGAAAATAAAAAAATATAAAAAAGTTCAAGTTTAAATTCATATTACTTAGTTTTAGCCCACTCGAGCATCAAAAAACATATTCGGGCTGAAACCATGTGAAAAACAAGTAAGAAGCAAGGACAATGCAAATGTCGGAGGGAAGCATAAACATGACAAATGAAGTAGCATACTACAACAAATATTACAATAAACTAGCTAACTGTAACTATGAACAGGAAGATGAACGAATTATAATTTATATTGAACTATTGGACTTTTAGATAGGCTGACAAAAAATTCATATGTCAATAATGATGATTCAAATATGTCGGAAATTGTGTGAGTAGAAAGTATCGGAATGTATCGCTTTATACTAATGCAAGAAAGTAAATGAATAGTCGTTATTTTCTGTCCACAAAGACAGGCAATATTTCTGGTGTACTTTGTTTTGAATGCATCGAGTTTCCACCTATACATAAGGGATTGTACATATCTGTTTGTAGTAGACTGTTTACTGATTTTGCTGATTTTAAAATCCATGCTATTAGTATTGTACTTTTTCTGATTATCTTGAAACAGTTTCCAAACATAGGCGTCTACTAAATTACAAGATTCATTTAAAGAGGGAGAAAGCTTTATGTTGTTTGATTCTGGTGAACCCTTAGCTCCTCGTTTGGCAGTCCTGAGTATGTGTGTGTGTGTGTGTGTGTGTGTGTGTGTGTGTGTGTGTGTGTGTGCGGACACGAGTACTGTGTGTGTGTGTGGTGAGTGTGTGTGTGTGTGTGTGTGTGTGTGTGTGTGTGTGTGTGTGTGTGTGTGTGTGTGTGTGTGTGTGTGTGTGTGTGCGCGAGCGTGTGCGTGCATGTGTGTGTCTGTGTACATCTGTGTCTGTGTACATTCGTGTGTGCATGTGTGTGTGTGTGTGTGTGTAGTGTTTGATGGGGTTTCCTCCTTTACATTTATGGCAGAGCATTTTTGTTTTATCTCTCTCCATAAGTCTACTTACAGTCTAGCTGGATATTAGAGACTGTACACATTATAACAATATCCTAGATCAAATGTCACTCTATCAAGTCCAAGTCATATTAAATATACGATACTGAAATGCAAAATCACAATTCTGTACAAAGTACACATTACCTGATTTGTGGCACAAAGATCACAAGTAACCTGATCACCACCAAACCGTTTGGTGTATCTGTAGCCTTTCTGACACTCACAACTTAATCCTGTAACAAAATGCAGAAACATTACTGAGCACACTACCACAATTATTTTCTCAGATACAAAAATTTGTCAGTAGTCTTAACCCTTCTGCATTCACAAAGCCTCGCATCACCTGACAACAGAATAGAAACATCTGACCTATTCAAGTTGCCTTGCATCATCCTGGTTCAACCATTAATTTTCACTTAAGACTGGTTTGCTGACCTTACAACATAGTATATGAATCTTGGTCCCCAATGTCAAGAGGGATTCTTTTTCAAACACAGTCATTTTCCAACAACCATAGTAGCTCTGTGGATAACTTCACTGACACTAACATAGTAACAAGTTTAAAAAAATCTTTAGAACTTAGTCAGTTAGTGTTTAACATAGTAACAATTTAAAAAAATCATCTTTAGAACTTAGTCAGTTGTTTTAAAAGTAACTTAATGGCAAATATTTGTAAATCTGGTTATTGTGTGATGGACAAAGTAAACACAACAGAACATTTGTATGTGTGTGTGTGTGTGTGTGTGTGTGTGTGTGTGTGTGTGTGTGTGTGTGTGTGTGTGTGTGTACATGTATATATATCTTCCTATCTCTCTCTGTCTGATGTATTACATATACTTTCTAATTACAGTATACATAGTTATAGATATGTATATTTATAAACATATCTACCTCTAGCTTATAGACTATAGATATAGTAAGTATAATTCAGCATGTACACGTGTGAATTTGTTGTGTGTAAAACCATCAAATGCATTTGTAATGATACAGTTATAAAGTGAATCGCCTTTTTCGTTGCAACTATTATTTTCCTGCATCACATACTAATTCAATACAGAAAGATACTGATTTCACTCTGTATTATTTGCACATTGCTACTAAGTACTATACTAGGCAATTATTGCACAATCCTGTTGGTTGCTTTCTTTGAATAAGCCTGACTGTTCGAATCTATACCTGCAACTCCCTGCCTTCCTGTTGCCCAAGCAAAAAGCCTCCCCTTTCCTTTGGCGATTTAACAATGAAAGTGAAAATCAAAATGGGCAATTGCTGGAGAACTCCGAGAAGTCACTGAATTCTATGCAATTTTTTTTCTTTTAAATCCTAAAAATCAAATTCTATGCACTAAGGTGTTAACTGAAGAGGAAATCAAAATAATTATTAACAAAAGCAAAACTGTCACATGATTTTCTTTCCTTTCTGTCACATTTATGTTACCGCGTTACGCGTGTAAACATGTTCATTCTTTCAGTTTACCGTCAGAACTTGTCTTTTGAAAATTGTTGTCTTGAGAACATTTCTTGCATGCCATTGTTACCGAATCAAAGAACTGTGCATGCTCATCCACTTCAAAAAGACAAGAGTCTTTTGTAACGTCAAGAACATAATTGTCGGATGAGAGCACTTGCTGTCCGACTGCAAATGACCAAACAAAGTGCACGATCAAAAAGCCGCGCAACGCCATTTTGGTTGCCGTAAACATTCTGTAGCTACGGAGTAAATCATACTGTAGAAATGGGTGCCTTAAAATCATCTGTTTATTTATGTATCTTACCATATATCATTATTGATCGTTCCTTTTTTTTCAATTAATAGCAAAATTTAATAACCTGTACGCACTCAAGGAATATACTGTCTTTTCATCAAAAACCAAAGGAACAGTAGTAGTAGTAGCAATTGGGACTGGCTTTCAATGGCCTAGGCCTTACGGCCTATTTACGTCCCCTCTTTTTCAACTATTTATAAAACAGGTGTTAATGCGCATTTTCTTTTTGTTTGCACAAGCCTAATCAGGCCTTTAATCATCATAATCGAAGAAAGGTTCTTTGAATTTTGGAATTTCCTCCAAAATTTCTTGAATTTGTTAGTATCTTGTGCAAATGTTATGTTAGTTGGGAGTTTATTCCACAAAGGGGCTACTCGATGTGAAAAAGAAAATTTTCTTGTGTTAGTACGACAGTGCTGAATAAATATCTTTCCTTCCTTGTTTCTTGTGATATTACATTGTGAAACAGAAAAGAGTGAGTCAACACAAATATTATCAACTCCATTAAATATCTTAGACGTTTGAATAAGGTCACCTCTTGTCCTTCTGCCTTTAAGTGAGTGTAATTTCAAATACTTCAATCGTTCTGCGTAAGATTTATCTTTGCATTCTTTTAATAGCTTTGTTGCACGTCTTTGTACTCTTTCTATTTGCGCTGACTGTCTTTTCAAGGATGGACACCATATTGCATTTGCATATTCCAAATGTGGTCAAACAAAAGATTTATATAGTCTTAGAAATATATCCTTATCTAAGTAAGAAAAGCTTCTCCTAATAACTCCCAACATTTGATTTGCTTTATTAACTATTTTACCAATATGTAAATCGAAGGACAACATGCTGTCGAAAGTTACTCCCAAGTCCCTTTCCTCTTTTAGGATTTTTATCTGCTTTATGCTGTCATTTTGTCTCGTATAATATGTGTGTTCTTGGTTAAGACTGGTTTGCTGACCTTACAACATGTAGAACACCACACTTAGAAATATTGAAATATAGATTCCATACATCTGACCAATCTTGGAGTTTATATATATCATTTTGTAAACCCGCGAATTGAGATGTGTTGTCATATAGTTTTGTATCATCAGCAAATATTTTGCACACACACACACACACACACACACACACACACACACACACACACACACACACACACTTCTTCAGTTCTTGTCATGAAAAATAAATCCCTCACTAGGCCTATCTTCTTCTGCATGAGTTTCTACAGAAAGTAGTAGCGATCCGGCAGCTCCACACCTAGCTAGCCGTTTGCGCTCCTTCTGTTTTCCGTCGCAATATAATCAAGTTGGTTCAGCGACGTATACAGCCAGATCCAGATCCAGATCTATGGGAAGAAATCACTAGTAAAGAATAGTGTTTTGGCTTGTTGTGGGTTGGCAGGTGCGAGTTCACTTTTTTTTTTTCTTTCTTTCTTTTTTTTTTTTTTTTCTTTTTTTAGATACCCATGGCATGAACAAAAGTAGGAAATGTGTTTGGGGACACGACACTTTAATGGGACATGTATTTGACTTGACATTAGCCTACTATTACTGAATCACACAGTTTCAGTTTCAGTTTCAATATCTCAAGACGACGTCTCCACACTCAGAATGAATTGCATATGCACCAATGTCACTGGTGCCTTGTGATGGAGAAGATCCAGAATGATCACGGCACAGGCCTTAAGCCTGCACATAAACCCAGGAGCTGGCCAGGTCCGAGGTTCTACCTAGACAGTTCCATAACCCTGGGGTCGTAGGGGAGTGAGGTGGCAGAGACCTCAACTTCTCCTGGGGCCAGCACCACGAGGGTGGTACCCATCCCCTCTCCCTCGATTCAAATTCATATTCATTTTCATTTCTTATTAACTAAGTCTTCAGAAAGACAAGAAGGCAAATTGGTCTACAAGGGTTGGGACCTGGAAAATAAACCTATATTTCCAATGTTGTATACCAAGGCAACTGTGTGATGCACTGCTCTTCACGACTTTCAACTGCCATGGGATATTTAGCGTGCACAGCTAGA
This sequence comes from Monoplex corrugatus, assembly GCA_030674185.1. Lineage (NCBI taxonomy): Eukaryota > Metazoa > Mollusca > Gastropoda > Littorinimorpha > Ranellidae > Monoplex > Monoplex corrugatus. The sequence goes on from JAPXFY010000014.1 coordinate 74,838,677, forward strand.
AGGCACATGTGTGTGCGGTGTGTTGTGTGTGTGTTGTGTGTGTGTGTGTGGTGTGTGTTGGGGTGTGTGCGTGCGTGCGTGTGTGTGTGTGTGTGTGTGTTTTCTTATCATCATCATCATCATCATGTTGTTGTTCTTATTATTATCATTATTATCGCATAGCATTAACACCAACACAACCACACAAACATAACACAAACAAAGCTAAATATAAACCTTTGAATTTGATACTGACAACAACAAAACAACAACAACAACAACAACAAAGCAAAACAAAACAATTCAAAATAAAACAGTGGGGTTGGGAGGTGGGAGTGGGGGGCTTTCTCAAACTTCTCGGACATTCTAATTCCCCGAAGCAAGTGGCAGTCGGTTTGTTCTGTGGCCCCTTCCCCCTCCCCAGCAAAACCACTTTGAAACTTTGAATCACAACTGAAGAGAACACACACACACACACACACACACACACACACACACACACACACACACACACACACACACACACACAAACACACACGCACGCACACACACGCACACATACACACTTTCTCTCTTTCACTCCCTCACCCTATCTATCAGCTTCCTGCAACACATACACGTAACAGAAGTAAACACTTGTTCACTAGACTTTTGAAACAAAAGACGTAGGCCTACATTATACGATACGATACGATTACAGATTATCTTAGGTCATTACGACCTCTATCTGATCTTTTGATCAGCAGCACTAACTAGTCTAACTGAATATCTATATACCTAACAATCTTTTGATCGTGCCCTACGCTAATTACTGACTTTCTGATAAGTTGAAAGTGTGATCAGTGGGTGGCTTATATCTACTTGATGAATGAAATCCTTGAAGGTGGTATCTAGTCTGTTCTTGAAGTCATTTAGTGTATCAGCATTCACCACAGTGTATTATAGTGCATTCCATGTGTCTACCACTCTCTGTGTGAAGAACTGTTGTCGTAGGCTGGTTTTGCAGAACTTCTTTTTCAGTTTGTAATTATGACCCCTTGTAGTGCCATCGACAACCATCTCAAAAGGTTTTCTGCAATCATATAATCCATGAGTGATTTTGTAGACTTCGATGAGATCCCCACGGATTCTCCTGTAAGCCGTGCTAGGCATCCTCATAATTTTCAGTCTCTTTTCATATTTGACATCGTGTAGTCCTGGCACGCATTTTGTAGCTCTTCTAAGAACACTTTCGATCAAATTCTGGTCTTTCTTCAGTCGAGGGCTCCATATGATATTTGCAAATTCCAGGTGTGGCCTAACAAGTGCTGTGAATAGCAGTCTCATTGATTGGCTGTCTAAGTGACAATATGAGCGTCTGATCAATCCTGATATCTTATTTGCTTTGTTCACCTGTATTTCTATATGTTTAGAAAACTTTAATTCATTATCCACATTCACCCCAAGGTCTTTTTCCATCCTAGAAGATTTCCTATACCACTCTGCTGCTATCTTCGTGTTCTCTCATTGTATATTCAAAATTCTGATTTTTACTCCCCAGGTGAAGGATTTTGACATTTTCCAGCATTAAATTTGAGATGCCATTTGTCCGCCCAGTCAACTAATGTATCAAGGTCTCTCTGAAAGTTCATCCCTGTCATCTTCATTCATGATAGAGCGGTAGATCTTAGTATCATCCGCATACATGCTGCATATACTGTTGACTACATCAGGCAAATCATTAATATAGATAAAGAATAATAATGGACCTAGCACACTACCCATGTGGCACTCCACTCGTGACATCTCTCCATGTAGACATTGTTCCATCTACCTTAACTCTCTGAGTTCGTCCTGTGAGAAAATCTTCAGTCCAGCCCACAACAGTGCTTCCATAACCATATGCCTTGAGCTTTTGGATGAGACGAGCATGGGGTACTGAATCAAAGGCTTTTGAATAGTCCAGGTATACAGTATCCACAGCACTACCCTCCTCTATACTTGTAGTCCAGCCCTAAATGACTCCCAATAGGTTAGAAACACAGGAGCGTCCTGTCACAAAATCATGTTGACATGCTGTCAGAAGCTTATTATCCTTCAGATGGGTGAACATAGAATCTCTAACCAATTTCTCCATTAATTTACACGTGGCACTAGTCAGACTAACTGGACGGTAGTTCCCTGGTTTACTTTTATCCCCCTTTTTGAATAACGGCGTGATGTTTGCTCTCTTCCACTGAATTGGTAAAGTTTTCTCTTTAATTGATAAGTTGAAAAGTTCCGTCAGAGGTTCGGCAATCTCATTTAAAACTTTTGGGTGTATGCCATCTGCTCCAGCTGATTTTGACATGTCCAATGATTTCAGCAATTTCCTGACTTGGGTAGTTTCTATACTGATATTCTGTAAGTCTGTTGTGTACCTCTGTTGGGGACATTCTGGGAGTGATTGCAACTTTTCTTTAGTGAATACACTGCAGAAGAACTTATTAAGCATATCCGCTTTACTTTCATCTGTTGTTGCTCGATTTCCATCATCGTCCTGCAGATCAGCAATTCCCCCCTGAGTTTTGAGTTTACTTTTAGCGTAGGCAAAAAATAATGTGGGATTCGACTTTGATGAACTAGCGATCTCTTTTTCATCGTCCTTTACAGCACTTCTACATGCATTTTTTGCCTGATTACGAGCTCGTGCATATGCCAAGTAGTCACTTCCCTCGCGAGTTTTACGAGCTCGTGCATATGCCAAGTAGTCATTTCCCTCACGAGTTTGCATATATCTCTGGTAAGCTGCTTTTTTCTTCTTCACCTTAGCAAGGGCTTTCTCATTGATCCATAGTGGTCTCTGCTGCCTGCTGAGCTACTTTTCCTCGTGACAGTTGGTATACATTCTTTTTCCATTGTTTCTAGTTCACTTGATAATGTCCCACGCTTCCTGTGTGTTTGAGTTTCTTAGTCTCTCAGGTAGGTTTAATTCAGAGCATCTTTCTCTCATTCTAACATAATCTCCTTTATGATAAAGGTACCTGTTTTCTGTGTGGTTTTGAGTTTTCCTGACATAGCAAATGTAGTCAAATACAAGACACTGGTGATGGCTTTTTCCTAGAGGAGCCATGCGCTGCACTTCCTTTATCATTTCCTCTTCATTTGTTAATATTAGATCAATCAAGATTGGATTCTGGTTCCCTCGATAATGAGTTGGCTTAACCACATGTTGATGCAAGAAGCTATCTCTGATCGCTTCCAAGAACAGTGTTGCCCTGTGACCACACCCACAGCCCGATGATGTAACATTTTCCCAATCGATCTTCATCATCATCATCAGGTGCCCTGCCGCATGGCGTTGGCGACCATGGACTTCCATCTGTCTCTATCTCTCGTTGCCCCTTGCATCTCCCCCACCCCCCTCGTCCCCAGCTACTCTGCTAGTCCGTCCAGCATTTTCTCCCTGGGTCTACTCGGTGCTCTCTTTCCCTCCAGCTTTCCCGTTGTGACCAGGTGCTCCAAATCCCCTCCCTCATATAATGGCCTATAAATGTTGCCTGTCTTTTCCTAATCTTCCTTATGAGTGATCTACTTGTGTCTGCCTCCATCAAGACTGTCTCATTAATATTTGTTTTCTTTGCTGTCCATGGAACTCTCAACATTCTTCTTAGAAACCACAATCGATCTTAAACATCTTAAACATTATCGTCACTTAAACATCTTTGTGGGCTGCACCCCATTAGTATAGTCCCACAAATGATGATAAAAGTTTCACGATTAGGTGACGACGACGAGAAAGCTGGAGAAAACTGAGAAACTTTAACTAAATGTCCTCGATCTGCGCCACATACTCACTCGCCCATTCCTTTCCAATCCCTACACGCCATTTTTTCCACCCTCATGAAAAAGACAAATCAGAGCACTTACTGCCTAGTTTATTGAAAGAACAAACAATGTGATTTTCAAAAGTTTAATGCTATGACTTGTTACATATCATATATTATGTAGATCTACACAGTAGTGTCGTATCCATAATTGGTGATTATTATCATTGTAAGTCATTACAGAGCGTTACAGTAGTAAAAAGACAGTCCCATCATTCCGTGCGGCTCCATTCCGCCTGAAGGACAGCAAGAAGAAAGCAGTCTAATTGCAGTTTTGGCGAGAATCTGTCATCCACTCACTTTGTGGATTGGATTAGAAGGTATATTGTGAGAGACTTTTCCATTGTTTTTCTAACTGTAAGAGCAAAACTGCGGGTTATCGACTGTCTATTGCATGCTCGACCGATAGACAATGTTTCGACCAAATTTATATTTTAGTTTGTGGCCGCCGCCATGTTTGCTTGGTTGAAGTTGTTGAATAGTAGACTATATCTCTCTTCATAGGTAACACCACTGTTTAGCAACATGTGCAGGATGTTCGGGCTCGCAGTTTTCAGCATCAGTTTAAAAATCGGCCGTAAATGTCAATCTGAGTTGTTACATGATGTATGACACTAATTTCAAATTATGACGCTGCGTTTACACGCTATGCAGCGAGATTGCTCCGGGCCTAGAGACGGACACCACGTGGGATCTTTCGAAGATCCAAATGAAAACATACACAAAGCTCCTAAAATGTAATGCTTTCAGTCATTTGTGTTCCAAGCTTAGTGTTTTGAAACATTTGAGATTATTTTGGTCAAGGCTAAGAGGTAAAATTCTTGAACATATTTTATGATTATATATTTATATTAATCCATGCAGCATGCACCATAGCTGAATGCTGAGCTGTAAAACTTTGGAAGTTTTTTTTTTTATATCAAAACTGAACACACGTACACAGTGCATTTTATTGTGAAAAAGAATTACAACAAGACCTTTGCATCATAACTTCATAAACCTCATTTACTTATAAGCCTAAATATTCATCCGAATACACACACACACACACACACACACTTTTATGTATTCATCCCAACTTTGTAAACAGACGTGCCAGTCTAAAATCAACCCATGCTGTGTTGAAATTTGTGTAATTTTAGTTGTTAACAGATTATTCAAAACAGTTGAATATTTGACAACCAGATTTAGTGACAATTTACTCACAAACATTCGAGAAAACTTCAGTCATGGTTTGGACACATTTTTCTCAAATGCCTGCTGCCTACAATGGGTAATTTATGAACATAATTGAATGACAGTATGGCTGGTGCCAAACTGGTGACAGATGCTGATATGATATATAGTACTGTGGTGTTGTAGGCTTTGGATTACAGCAGCCAAGTTGTTTATGAAAATTTTACAGTTTGAGAGAATGGCTGGTAAAGTACGGATTTCATAATGTCAGGAAACGCGTCACCAATGGCTGTAGGCCTACCATTTTCAGTGCTAATATTGCAGATTATCTTATTGCTGCCAATTATCTTACGGTAGTTCTCTCATTCTCGGCCATGTGGATTTTTTTGTATGGCATTAACTGTGGTGGTTAGAATCTCTGCTGACAGCATGGAGGTATGAGGTCAACCCCCATGTTGTCCAATGAATTATTTTTTCTAATGGATCAGTTTCCATCATATGACATTTCACTACAGTGTTTGCGTACATGTGTACGGAATGTTGAGCATGGTAATCATGCCTCTTCAAACCCAGTGATACCACAGACTTTAGCATGGAGATTCTCCTTGGATCTGTTGTTTTCAGTAGAAACCATTTTGTTTTTTGGGTGGGGGTGGGTGGGGGGATAACGAGTTCCTCAGGTTCTTAGAGAGGAAAAAAGCTATCTCTACCGACCCAGAATTTTAAAGAGGCACTGCATTCAAATTATACACATACCTGCAGTCCTGCCTACAACTCTTCAAAAGCTGTTTAAATTCATTGTATGTAGTCTCACACTGAAGCAACTTTGAATGTAGCATTATTAACACATTCCAGCCACCACTTTTTATCTTGGCTGTTTTGTGTGCAGTCGTTTGTAATGTGGGTGGGTGTATGAAATAAGATGTCTTAGGTGGACAGATATAGTGTGGGTGGGTGTATGAGAAAAGATGTCTTAGGTGGACAGAAGAGTCAACCAAATGGTTGTGGTCAGTAATAAAGGTGATGTTGGGAACAAAAAGCAATGATGGTAGAAAGTGATATAAGCTATTTTCACATTATCAAAAGAGGGGTTAGGCAGGGATATGCTCTGTCACCAGATTTGTTTATACAGCAAAGCCATCTCGAGAAGACTAGAAGAATGACCTGGGATAAAAGTTTGGAGGAAAAATTATCTTCATGATGTAGATAACACCATTCTAACTAATTGCAGAAAAGGAAAAAAAAAAAGCTATACTAAATGTTGTGAATATAATAGAAAGCAGAAATAGAGGACTAAAGCTGAATATTTAGAAGACTGTCAGGGTTATCCGTTAAAAAATGAGAAATCCCCTCATGTAAAATAACAGCAAATGATACAACATCGAGACATTGGGAACAGTCATCTCAACAGATGACATATGCTCAATAGAAATATCCAGCAAAATTAGCTAAGCTAAAACAGCATTCAAGAAAATGAAAAGTGTTCTTTCCAACAAAGATAGTTAACATCTGGAAGATTCTTAACATCAAAGTTATGTAGAATTGATACTGTTGGATGTGCAGCCCCGACAATCAATCAAGTCAGAACAAGATTGAGGCAGCTGAAATGTGGTTTCTGAGAAGAGTGTTGAGTTCTATAGGAAGCAAAGAAAGCAAACAAGACAGCCTTGAAAGAAGGAAATACCAAAAGAACTTTACCGGATAATGAAGAAGATTAGAAAATGACAAAGCAATAATTACAGGATATTTTATGAGGCAAAAGAAACTTGAGCACCTAGTCACAGCTGGAAAGCTAGAGGGAAGAAGAGCACCAGATAGACTCCAGGAGAAAATGCTAGTTTTGCATAGTGGATGGGGACAGAAAAGGTAGGAGATGAACTAACTTACTATGACAAAAGTTGATTTGTATGGAGAGTTATGATTGCCAGTGCCATATGGCATGGCACATGATAATGATGATGACTTTTTGGTATTTTTTGCTGCCCTTTTTTTCTGCGTAGAATATTCCAACCTTTTCTTGTTAATGTAGGGAATTTGATGTGCAGAAAGGTTCAAGATTGCACAGATTTCAGTCTTGGAAATGAGAATTTTTAAAGGGTGGAGGAAGTAGCCCTGCCCCTCTGGACCTCCTAGATGCAGAGGTTTTGTTTGAAGTGATTTCCATTGTCTCCTGACTGTTTTGATCAACTTGAACTAGTGAGTGCTTACATGACTAGGCATCAGGCATATCTTTCTAAAGTTTCATTTACAGGAATAGGTCATAGCTCCACTCCCCTGGTGTCAGTATGTATTATTAAAGTGTAAATCATGTCTGGTAATGTTGATCAGATTGCTATCTAAATATTCATATTCCAGTAAAGGTCATTTTTAAATCTCAGGTAATGTTGATCAGATTGTTATGTAATTATATTCCAGTAAAGGTCATTTTACAAAGATTTAAAAGCTAAATGAAGTCCCTTTTCTGTAAGGGGATATTGTTTATGGTTTTATGATAAATTTAGAGTCGTTATCTGATACTGTTACTTATCTTTGCAATGCTTTGAACTAAATATCTTCTTGGAGCTTGTTCAGGAATGTGGCATTTTAGTGTCATCTTGAGACCTTTGTCAAGGTGTTGTTTTTCTGGTTTTAAAGCTTTTCTATCTTGTTGTACTCCTGCAGGTAAAGTTTCTTCTGTCGGTTTGGTACATTTTCCTCTTTCAGTCTGTGTAACAGTCACGGGGTTGAGATTTCCCCACTGACATGAAGTGGTCTGCTGGCTACCAGCCAGGAAAGTGGATGAAACCCGACATTTTAACAAAAATTTAGTAAAAGAAAAAGAAAAAAAGAAGACTCGATAGTATTGATGAAACATTGATTTTCATTGAATATGAAAAAGAGAAGAGAACAATTTATACAGGAAAGAATGAAAGTGTAAATGTCCCCAGTAAATCAGCAACTTGACATTGCATCAGAATGGAATGTGTATTTTTAATTTTACTGACCACATTAAGTAGGGGTGGTTTTTTTTTTTCCTATTTGTAAATGCCCAGCAGTCTTTTACAGTATATCTCATTTGCTTTCTGAAGGCCTGGCTTTCTCCTCACCTGTTTTTGTTCTCTTGGTGCCATTGTCCCTCCTTTTCAGCTTTGTATTCGTTGTATATTTTGTTTTCAGCAGAAGGTTTTTGACTGAAATAATTTGATGGAGACTTGCACATTTTGTAAGAAATGCTACATGGGAAGGCATGTATGCAGTCTGATTAATTTTCATCTTGGCAAATACTGAAATAAGCAAAGCATCACATGTCAGCTGAAAGTGATAACCTAGCAAGCCAGCCTAGCAGATGGTAGCCTACTGACTACAGCAGGGCTCTTCAGGCATGCATGAGTATTGCCAAAGTCAATATGGTGGTGGTAGCAGACACGCCTCTGAAGGCTTCAATTTGATTGAAAAAAAAAAAAAGTGTTTAACATGCTATTCGCCCTGGTATGGTTGCAGTATTCAGCTGGGCTTTAAAAGTGTGAACTGGAACTGAACTGGTTTTTAACTGTTGTCTTTTTGATTCTATTTCAAGTTGTTTTTAACATGGTGTTAGCCTGATATATATGGCTCAAGTAGTCGACTGGGTTATAAGCAGTTATAAACTTTAACCCTTTGACTTCCACATCCTGTCCACCAGCACCCTGCATTGTCAATCACACCTAGCTAAGCAAAAACTTAACTCTTTGACTCCGTCACCCTATCCACCAGCTTCGTGTGTAGGGTGAGGGAGTCAAAAGGTTAATTTTTTGCAGTTGGTGGATAGCGTGCTGGAGTTAAATGGTTAAGGTGACAAGCCACATGTTCAGGCAGCCACTGGTTGTTTGGAAATATTGGCCTTCCAGTTCACTTGCAGTTTTTCCTTTTGGTTGTTTTTCAAATAAGAGGTGCAGGCATAATGCCCGTTTTCTTTGGTGGTTTTTCAAATGAGAGGTGGAGGAAAATGCCCATTTCTCTTCTGTGTGGGTGATCAGCTGTATATCTCACTTCTCGGCAACTCACTTCTTGGCAAATCTCGCCAGTCACATTTAACGAGCGCACCCCTAAATAATACCGTTCAGTTTTTATGGGGTACTGTCTGTCTGGCAGTCTGTAGCGAAACATCTTGGACTGGAGTGTTTATTCAGTGGCGCGAAAGCGTCATTTTCTCACACCTCCATTTTATTTTTTGTTCTGTTTTCAAAGCAAGCACCATTGTGGCAGATAGCAGTTCATGAAATTTTTCGAAAGACTTGCAACCTGAATTCACATTTGTATGGTCAGGTCTCCCAGACAGAATTAACGCCAGGGGCATCTCCTTAGATTCTGTGCGCAAATGCATTGATATGTGTACTTAATTTTTTTCCTTTTTTTTTTTTTTTTTTTTCCATGTTAAAGTGTATGTTTTGAAATGGTTATAGTCCTGATATGGCTCTACACGGTTGGCTGGGCTTAAACAAAAATAACAATAACCTGTTTCTTACTCTTGTGACAATTTCAGACAAAGTATGTATGCAGTTAATGTAGGCAAAGATAATTCTGTGTGTTGTGGAATGATATTTATCTAAAAACAGCATAGAAAAGCTGGTTTAGTGGATGGATAAATTTAAATGCCAAATAAATCAAACGGCACAGTATGAAAATTTAAATTTTGGTTTAGTGGATGGATAAATCTAAATGCCAAATAAATCAAACAGCACAGTACGAAAATCAAAACTCTTCAATTAAACAACATAGTACAAAAATCAAAACTCATCTGCTTCTACAGTTGTCCTGTTGATAACCATTTACTACAGTAGTACACAGCTTGGGTTTGCATGTGCAGATAATATACAACTGATCTGCTCTAATGGTCTACAGTAATTTCACCAGAGACAAACTGAAAATAGTTGATGTTCAGCTTTCCTGAGAGAGAGAGAGAGAGAGAGAGAGAGAGAGAGAGAGAGAGAGAGAGAGAGAAGAGAGAGAGAGAGAATTTTACCTTGAAGAGTATGATATTGCTAGCAAAGAGTGCAATTACCATTTCACTGTTTCCTCAGTGTCTTCATTTGAGAGGTGCTTGTGACTTTTAGGCCTACTTGTTTTTGTGTGATTTCAAGGCCCACTGAAAATTTGTTATACACTGCACAAGTTCTGTTGGTAAAAGTTTCAACTTGATTTGATACTTGGCTTTAGGCCTTGCATATACAGAAGAGAGGAGAGAGAGTTCCTGTGTATCATGTTTGTCAGGACTGGCAGATTCAGTCTAACTCAGAACGTTTATAGTTCAAGTAAAAGAAAATGACCAAGCTGGTAGAAATATGTTGAGTGTTGCAGTAGCCATCCTTTCTGTCTTTTCACCTTTTCAGTTTCTCATTTTCCTCCTTAACCCTCCCTCACCTTGCTTGCATTCATGATGGGTCAACAAGGCTTTCTGTTGTTTTTTTTTTTTAACATTCGCAAGCTTTCCTGGATCTGAGTTGTTTTCCCCCCCTTCTAAATCAGTAAATGGCTGAAAGTAAAAAGGGATTCGAACAGTGAAAAGCTTATTTTCTAAATATGATGATGACCTGTGAAGATAAATAATATTTACTACGGCTTGGCTTTAAGCAAGTAGTTGTGTCGTGCATCTGTGTGTGTGTGTGTGTGTGAGTGTGTGTGAGTGTGAGTGTACGATTAATCTCTCCTGCACTCAACAGTAATTCAGTTTACTGATCATATGGGTTGTGGAAATTGGTCACATTCTAAGTCAATCATCCAGCATAATGCATTTACAATTTCCTTTCCTTTTAGGTTTCTTGAGTTAATTGATTATACATGCCCTACTACTGAGCACCGGTATCACTGTACTGATTGTAGTATCCTTAATATGCAAGACATGTTACATGGAGTCAGTGCGTGAGCTTGTATGAGAGAGAATCTCAAAAAGCACAATAAAAGTTTGTAAAAGGAAACAAATTTGAAAATAACTCATTTGTACAAAGACAAATTTCGCACTGCAAAAGTCAAGTTAACTTAATAACTCAACTTGATTTAACAGATTAACATCATTACTCAACTTGAATCAATTTTATTTATTCAAACTTCATAGCTGAACTTATATTTAGCAGTGCTGAACAAGTAGTGCACGTCAACTGCTTGCAAGCATTGTCATGAAAAGAAATAAGCTCAGTTACTTGATAAATAAGTGTTAATCACCTAAATCAGACATGGTTATGGCTGCTAAATGGTGTCTAGAAAGTGTGACACACATAACAAATGAAACATCTGTCTATAGAAAAACATTGTACAAACCAAACAGCAGGACAGATACCATGTCAAATAATCCAGCTTATTATTCAGACATTTATTACTCCTAAAAACAGAGATGATGTACATAACATCACACAATTTCACAAACTTTGTAAAGGAAAGAACCTGAGAAGGAACATATATTTTACGTAAAATATATGAACACATCAACAGCAGGTCCAGTTGGTACATCTGAAGGCAGGACAGGAGAATCAAACACAATAAATAGAGGCCTACATCAAAATGAAAGATGATTTTGTATGTAACTTTACAACAATTCTTGAGTGTGTAAATTTTAGAGCTGTACCAACAAGTTCTCGAGTGTGTAAATTTTAGAACTGTACCAGGGAATATAAAAACAGATTTCTGCTGCTTTGAAGACAAGCAGTGTAAAGAGAGCTGACAAAATAAGAATAGGAAGCATTTGGGTTATGCTTTATTGTGAGTGTTTTCTTAATAATTAAGCCTTACTATACGATGTTACTGGAGTGTCCACTCTTTTCCAGCTTTCAAAAGACTTCAAAAGCAGAAAATTCACATTGTTGCAAAATAGCCCTTGGGTCACTCAAAATGACATGTTGCAAACAAAACGAACTGTGAAAATGAAAATATAAAAACACTAAAGGAACAGCACCCAAACTGTACATAACTTCACAACAGCTGCAACAAAATACTATATTATAGCGTCCTCTGAAAAGCAGAACATGACATCAAACTTTCTGTCACTTGAAATAACCAAAATCATGAAAATGCCACACATAACAATAAGTTTCTATTTAGATGAATTGTGGCTTGCTGAAAGGTCTTGTTAGTACATAACTTCACAACATTTTCGGAGAGAATCTCCCCTTTCATCAGGGAAAAAGTAATTAATTTCGACAAAAACAGGGGTACAGGAGCTCAAGGAATTGTATCAGCATGTTTTGATTACATTTGGGATTGATAACAAGGGGGAAATATTAACTGTTCTATACAATGTTCATAAGTAACATATTAGTTCATAACTTCACAACAGTCACAACGGGTAAAAACAAGCTACAGGGATTGTATCTGCATGTTTGAATAATCTGGAATTAGTAAATAGGTATTTCAAGGAAAAAGCATCCTGTTCTATAAAATGTTCATGACTTCACATACAGTAAAAGATATCTTTTGCAACACTGCAGGCTAAAAGTATAAGCCATTGTGATAAATAGTATAGATAAGATTTGCTTAAAATGATACATGTAGGCTATTAACAAACTATAGAATCAATAACAGGTGTTTATTTGTGCAAAAATCACCTAAAATTTCTGTCAGTCTTCATAACATCACAACATATTATACTGCATTTTTGTGTGAGATTATGTAGGCCTACATCATGCAGTGGTTAGCAAATTTTAAAGCATGAAATAAAGTGTGGGAGATGCCAACACCATGCAGCAGGACATATGATGATGATGAAAGTAGGCCTATTTCATTTCAGAAGTCTAAAAAAATAACAGCATTGATCTGCAGAAGGCATTGTAACCAGATTTAACATCGGTACCGTACGTTCATAATTTCACAAAATCTAGACCATGCAGATGCTGATGTGATGTGATGTACATCACAAAAAGAACACAACATTGTCCAAAATTCACGAAAAAGATTGAAATGATTATTGAAACAATCCAAGTGCAACAGCATGTCAACACCGTTTTTTATTTTTATTTTTTCATTTTTTGTAACATGCTGAAATCAAACTGCTTTCTTGTGAACGGTGGTTTGATTTGGTATAGTTTTCATTGCTGTGAAGTTATGCACTGACCTATGAATTATAAGGTCAACTCTCGCAGGGACCAAGTATCACTAATCAGTACTTTTTATTAACTTCATCAGTTCATGTATGTTAAAATGATGTACATTTTCTGCCTGTAGTAAACAATAAGAATATGTGGGTGTACATCACCATCACGACAGTCAGTCTGATCGGTCCCCATAAACACAAGGCAAAACAACACTGAAGAACTAAGCGAGTTCAAAGAGTAAGGCTAAAAGGGTGTTAAATTATCAGTTGTAACAACTATAATAGGACAGTAAGACATATCAGTATATTAACAGAAAAAAAACAACCCCAAAAAACCGATACTGGCCAGATTCTGTTGTAGGCCTACTTATAGGCTACATAACACGAGAAAATGATTCACGACAAAAACTGTTTTTCTTCCTGTCACTCCACAGAGTGACTTAGTTGTGCTTCATGGGGCGAAAGGTAGAAAGCCAAATTGATGAAACGACCAAGTAAATGTGGTTGGCGTGTGAAAGCTGACATGTCGGTCCACATGAAAAAAGTAGTACATAATGCAGCATTCACAACAGAAAGCAGAAGCCGAGTTTCATGGCAGATTGTGCGTACTGTAAACATCACATCATTCTGGAATAAAACAATTATTTTTGAGAGAATCAGTTACCGGTATTTTTACTTCATGAGTTCTATCGAAGTTAGTGCTAAATTGACGTTTTTTTTATGTGTTACACAGATTCCACAACAAATGGGTATGTACTGTAAACAGATTTTGCTTGGCATGTTTCTACTTCCTGTGCCTTCTGTTTGCCGATGTAGAAGTACACAGGCTTTATGCATTCAACTTAATCAGTTAATGATGATCAAATCCCAGGCATTAAAGTTTCTTTTACTCATTGTGGTGTACTGCTGAATCAATTGTGTACACTCTTTCAAGTGTCACAGAAACACTGACAATAGTGTAAACAAACGACCAAAACAAAAAAAGAAAAAAAAAAGGGGGGGGGGGCGGTGGATTTTCTTAACTATGCTCAGTAGGCCTACCTTGAGGGAAACTGCGCCCAGGGGCAGAGGTGATTACTTCTCTTTTACACATAAGTTTTAATTTTTATGACTATTTTTGAGATGTAGAGTATGGCCATTTTTGAGACATAGATGATAGAGTACTAAATTTAGTTCTGAGGTTGGATGGTAGTGCGAACGGCAGGTTCAGTGCTATTTTGTAGCCATGACCACATAGGCCTACATGGACGCGCTCACGCACACACACACACACACACACACACACACAAGGGAGAGAGAGAGCAATGCACAGATTGAGAAACATAACAGTTTTCTGGTTTACAGTATGTTTGTTTTAGATAACTTGATAGGATATGTCTTCCTGCCTCCACCATTCACATCCTACAGCGCATTCAAAACAATGCTGCACGCCTTGTACTCAAAAAGAAAAAAGCTGACCACATATCTCCTCTCCTGGCACAACTTCACTGGCTCCCTGTATCAAAGCGCATACAGTACAAACTAGACACCATGTGCTACAAAAGCCTCAATAACGCAGCCCCCGATTACCTGTCAAGCCTACTTGAGATCTATGTTCCCTCACGTACCCTCCGCTCTGCCTCCGATCCTCTGACTTTTCGCTTTCCACGCACCAAGCTCAATACCTATGCAGTACTGCCAACTGTTACGATTTGAGCGTAATTATTTACGAAATTATTTATTTTTTACGAATTTACGATCGACTCGATTATGTTACGAAAAAAAAAATCCAAGCATAGGTTTTTAGTAAAGAAGAAGAGTTCTAAGAAGAAGAGAAAACGCCGATAGCAAAATAGAAACTAACTCGGCTAGGCGGCCATTGTTGTTTACAAAAACGAGATCTCGCATGACGACTGTTATTCTCGCTGTACAACTTCCGCCCGGTTGACTCAACAATGGCGACTCGAGGCCGACCGCGTGGTAGTGGGAAAGGCAAACGCCTGTCTCTGCCAGCATCAGACAGTAATAGCGAAAGTGATGCCAAGAAGAAGAAGATCCGAGTGGGACAGACTTTCCTTCCTTCTTATACGGAAGTCTACCCCTGCATCGTGCGTTCTCGAGTTGGAAACAACTATGCACAGTGCAGTGTGTGTGTGTTGGACTTCGTTATTTCTCATGGTGGGTTCGACGATGTTAAGAAACATGTGAAGTCAGTGAGGCACACCTCCAAGGCAGCTGCCTTACAGAAGAACGCGTCCCTCATGGACTTCATGGGTCGCAAGGATGACAGCACCGACCTCAAGACCATCCGTGCAGAGACTCTGTTCACTGGCTTCTTGGTGGAGCATAACATTGCCCTGTCAGCAGCCGACCATGCGGGGCAGCTATTCAAAACCATGTTTCCAGACAGCACCATAGCTCAAGCCTACAGCTGTGCAAAGACAAAAACCACCAGCATCGTCAAGGAGTGTGCCAAGGAGAGCAAAGCCCACCTGGTAGATTGCATGCTGAAGGGGCCCTTTGTTGTAGGAACTGACGGCAGTCAGGAGGGGGAGGACAAAAGTTTCCCCATTGTGGTCAGGGCACTGGATCCTGATGGGAACATAAAGACAGAACTACTCAGTGTCCCAGCTTGTGACAAATCGGCTACTGGGGAAAACATCTTCAACTTGTTGCATTCTGAGCTGAGAGCAGCTGAAGTTAGCTGGAGCAACTGTCTGGCGTTCGTGACAGACAATGCAAATGTGATGGTTGGGGCAAACAAAGGGGTGATCAGCTTCATCAGAGAGAAACATCCAGATGTATTCCTTGCCGGATGTGTGTGTCATCTTCTGAACCTCACCGTCAAGAAGGCCATGAAGGAATCTGCCAAGTATGACATGGATGACACCATGCGGCAGCTCTCTTGGTATTTTTCTAAGAGCTCCACCAGACAGCAGAGATTCCGGCAAATTCAACAAGATCTTGATCTGCCGAGCCACAAAATCTGTGATCATGTGCCAACTCGATGGCTCTCTTTAGGGGCTGCATTGGACAGAGTTATCGAGCAGTGGAGGGCTCTGGACAAATTCTTCAGGGAAGAATGTAGCCTCAAGACAGCTTCCAGTTCATCAAATCCACCTGTGAGGCAGAGACTGAGCGATTTCTTCAAACGCCGGACCACCAAGTTGTATGTCCTTTTCTATGCCACAGTGTTAGAAATCTTCAACAAAGTCAATAAACAGGAGCAGACAGACAGCGCCAGGATCCATGTCATCAAGAGAGACCTGGAGCAGCTGTACAGGCGCCTGCTTGTCAGCTTTCTCAAACCATCAGCGCTGAGCAGTGGGTCCCTGATGGAGGTGGACTTCAAATCTGCGTACAACCACAAGGCTGAGAAGGACATCTTCATAGGAGGCACTACACGAGAACTCCTGGAGACTCTGGATGAAAGCAACAAGAAAGATTTCCTGGGCCATGTGAAAACCTTCTACATGGAAGCATGCAAGTACATGCAGGAGAAGGTGAACCCAGCCAAGGAGACTCTCTGGAAGCATGCAGAAGTTGCTGATGTGAGTTTGCAGAAGTCTGCCCAAGTGTCTTCCCTGAGGTACTTCTTGAAGAGATTTCCCTGCTCTCTACCACCTGAAACCACCCTGATGACCTGGAGGTAGAGTTCTGTGACTACCAGGCAACAGACCTTCCACCTGTAGTACTTAACCAGCAATCAGCAGAGCTGCAGTGGAAAGAGATCGGTGCCATGAAGGACCATAATGGTGTCTGCTGCTTGAAGCGGCTCTCTGTCTTCATGCTGACGATTCTACTGATCCCAGTATCTAATTGTGCCTGCGAGAGGATCTTCAGTGAAGTACGCAGAAACAAGACTGACTTCAGGGGCACCATGGGTGGGGAAACATTGGATGCCCTTATGGTTCTGAAGGCCAGAAAGGAGGGTCCCTGCTACAAAACTACCTTGTCAGACGAACTGCTCAGGAAGTGCAAGTCTGCAACCAGACGGCAGCTAGCTCAGCAAGCTGAGCAGGGGGCATCAACCTCCACCAGTCAGTAGCCTGTGACTCGAGTCAACCTTTGTACATATCTTGTAAATATACTTCTGTTTTGTGGATAAAGATACTGGAAATGGAATACTGGAACTTTGTCAAAGTGTGGACTTCAAAAGTGAAATATATACTGAAGTATTGTGTAACAAGACACTGGAATGGAGTCATATGAGGTTAGTTATATAGTGGAAAATGTGTTGTAAATTTCTCTGTTGCGTTTTGGTGTAAATTTGTCTGTTTTCTGAGTTTTGGGGTTTTTTAAGACTAAATTACTATCATTTGCCAAAAATTACTATGAAATTTCTGAAATGGTACTATTGCATGAGCTCAGGGGTTGGCAGCTCTGCCTATGGTCCACGAGCCTTCTCTGTTTCTGGTCCACTTTCCTGGAACAAACTTCCTCTCTCTGTCCGTCAGCAACCTACTTTTGTCTCCAAGTCCGCTCTCAAAACTCGCCTTTTCTCCTCTGCATAAAATCCTGACCTCACTCATCCCCCCTCTGTAGCCTGTCTCCACTCGGAGGGGAATCACATTGTAATATATATTTGTATATAATATGCTCTCTATAATTTTCCATTGCTTTTATTCTTTTTCCCCATTTATAGCCATGTGTAAGTGTGTGTGTGCGTGTGTGTGCGCGCGTGCGTAAGTGTATGTTCAGCGCTTAGATTTGATTTTTATCGAGATTTTGCACTATATAAATATTGTAATTATTATTATTATTATAAATAATATCTGATCGTGACTATGGTGGAGAGGTGATGTGTATTTTCATGTTTCCATACACCAACAAACACTGACTTGTCTTAGTGGGATCTTTAACGTGTGTATTTGATGTTCTGCATGAGTATACAAATGAAGTTCAGTTCAGTTCTGGGCATATGTTGGTCTTGGAGATCAGAAAAATATTTACCGTTTTTGTGTCAGATGCTTGCTCAACATTATGTTTGGAAATTAATATTGTAACCAACATGACCATTGCTGCTCTAATATTGAAACCAAAACTGAAAATCACATGGTTTCAGATAGCTGTACTAAATTAAATTTTATGTCCCATGCATGGTGACAGCCAAACATAAACATCAGACAAACCCTATGGATATGGTTTAGATTAATCAGCTGAACTCTTGTAAAGGAAATATATAGGCCTATGTGGATGCCAGTGATTTGCAGGTAAACATCACTTTTGAGTTAAATTATATCCTGAAGTAGGCCTACAGTTTCACTTCAGTAAACCAGAACTTGCATAAAATTTGTTTAGAGGAAAAAACATCATCATCAAAACAAGAAGAGAAATGATTTGTATGATCTGCTAATGGACTTGTAATAAAAAATGGACTTGAGAAATAACTTGTGAAATTTTACAAAGAATGATCTTGATTTCGTGAAGATGGCATGTATATAAATGGTTTTACTGTTATGATATGATTATTACAATAACTTTTTCCATTGATAAAACAGTTTCGCATCAACTCAAGCACTTTCACACATGGAAAATGGCGCACATGCATCAACAGAGCACACTCAAGTGTGCACACATGACCTTTGTGCAAGCAAGCACACATGAGGGTATAGTGGTACACAGTGCTAGTGATACATGGTGTATTTATTCACAAATTGGTAATATGATCCAATCAGTAGCCTATAAATCGTCCCCTTCAACTGAACAGAAGATGGTTACTGGTCATTTAATTTTAATTCATTTAAAATGGTGTAATGATATTAATAACACATCTTTTTTCTCTATAGAAACTCACAGTATAAAGTGAGCATCCCGCCTACTTCTTGGGGAGGGATCAGATGTGTATGCTGAAGTACTGATGTAGGACAAGTTGCTATCATTTAGAAAATTCTAGTCAAAGAAGCTTTTGTTTAACTTGATAGTGTTTTATATCTTGCTACTGCTGAAGAACATGTGTTTTATGTGGAATATGATTTGATGAGTTACTAGTTCATTTTGTAACAGTTCACAATAATGCATCTCAGTATGTGTACTCTTTTGCACGTTTTGTGTTGGAACTTTTTTTAAGTGCGTAGGCAGTTAAGATTCTGTGTTTCCTAGTTATTGTTTCAGTGTTATCGATACCTATAGTTGGAACATTTAAAGAACTACAATTGTCAAATGAACAAAAATCCCATTTTCTGCTTATACAACTATTTTGATATTTTTTATTGTCTGTAAATCCTACCCTATGTTAACATGTTAAAATCTGGCAAGTTTAAAACTAGATACTGGAACAGATTCAGTATTCACACTGGTTGGTCTTCAGACTGTGTTCATTGTACACAGTAGTGTCTCCAATTCTCAGTATTTCCTTTCCATCCAGTAGGCTACCAGGTATACCTCCTTTCCTGCCACTTTTTTTCACATACAGATACACAAACTCTTTCAGTCTAGAGTTTCAGTTCAGTTTCCAGTGTGCAGAGATAAGACTACTAACTTAACCCAAATGTTCCTGTTTTCCTACAGATTATGTAGGCCCTACATATTAGATGAATTTACCACGTTCTGAACATCACCTCTTTGTTTTCAGCTGTCAAAATAATTTCTAATAAAATTTTAATTGATATGAATATAGGTATATTTATGTGATGTGAAATACCTGTGGTATACTTTACAAACCTAAGTAAGTTCAGTGTGCTCAGGTTGATGACAATAAAATGTAGATGAAGTTAAAATACATTCAAAGGGTTGATGTGGCTGAAATGTGGTTTCTGAGAAGAATGTTAAGAATTCCATGAACAGCAAAGAAACAAATGAGTCTTGAAAGAAGCAAATACAAAAAGAACATTAATGAAGATTTTGAAAAGACAAGCAACATTTTATAGGACATTTTATGAGGCAAGAGTAATAAATCACCTAGTTACAACAGGAACATAGAGAGAAAAGAGTACCAGGTAGACCCATGGAGAAAATCTTAATTTAGCAAAATGGTTGGGGACAAAAATGGGTAGGAGTAGGACATAACACTTGCAGCAACAAAAGATAGATTTGCATGGAGGACGATAATCGCCCAAGCCAAAAGGCAAAGCACATGGTAACAACTTTTGTAAGGACTTGCTAAAAAAAGTTGCTTCAACATATGAAGTTGGGCAAGTAGGCCCAATGTAACACTTATGTTATAGCTAGCTTTCATTCAGTAACACTTTGTATAGTTTGCTTTCATACTATGTATCACACTGTCTTCTTTTCTTGCCTTTATCCTTCCTCACATTTACATTGACTGTGAAACAAGTGAAAGTTACTCCACACACATACACATTCTTGTTATCACTTATGCACAGTCAGAAATAAAGCAATCAAACGAACAAAACTACCGGTAAGGAATGTTGTGTTTTTGATGCTCTGCCATTTACGTAATTAAAATAATCCACACAAGCAAGACCATTTTTACTTGCAATGCGCTGTAGGCCTACAGAGTCAGTGAAGATGGAAATGGAATTCAGTAAATTATATTTGTGTTAACTTATGTTGAAAAAATATATTCAACATTTTTCAATAATTTAAACTAAAGGTTGACAGTTGTATACCAGTCATAGTATATCATTCATACTGTCGTACTGTTGGAAATACAGTAATGAGCCACAAGGCCTGGCCAATTTGTTACATTGTATTGCTTCAGGCAGTGTGGATCATTAACAAGATATCACACTTGTCTTGTCCATGATGGCAGGAGATTGTATAAAATAAGATGACTGGATCATGGTCAGATTCTGTTGTATACTCTCTGTCCCAACGTCCCCCTACCCACCCTTTTCCTTGATGACTGGATCATGGTTAGATTCTGTCATGTGCTCTTGGTCTCAGTGTCTCACCACCACTCCCATCACCCATTCAGTTCTCTTTGGCAGACTCACCAACATGGTTTTCTATACAACCAAGTTATGTAGGGAACATTCTTACAAATCTATGCAGAATACGTTCACAGCCCACAGATTTAGATATTTCTTCAGATTCATTCATGTAGGCTATATATTGCTGATCAACGCATTGCAGAAATCGCAACAGAGGTCTGTTGTATTGCTGAATGTAGTTTTAGCTTTGTTCACAGCACTGGCATGAAAATAAAAGCATGGAGTAGCTGAGTAGGCCTACATGAAATATACATGAATATCAAGGAAACATAAACAATAATCACCAGACCAAAATTATAACTTCCACCAAAGATACGCTGTGATAAAATGAAAATAACATGAACTTCCATCAAAGATATGCTGTGATAAAATGAAAATAACACGATGCTAGCATACATGGGCTGTATTATTTTCCATACCATGAATTACAGTGGTAGCCTACAACATTGACTTCATTCTTTATTTCTTGAAATTGTGACACTTCTGAATTGAGTCAACAGGAACTTCAAAACAAGAAGAAAACCCCCACCATCACCCTGCCATCCTTTCCACTACGTTGGTAGGCCTACATGGCTGTGCATGTTGGAATGGCAATGCTGTCAGATTTTGAAAGGCATCAGATGTCAGCATTGGGCAAAATTCTGCTTTGTGCAGTACAGAATCTAAATAGGTCTTAACGTAAAACTAAACATTGCCCACTATTTGATTACTGGACGCTGTAAGCTTATGTTAGAGTTATTTAGGAGGAAGCACTTTTCACCCCAAGGCCAGCTTTCTAAAGGCAGTGGGTGCACCACTTTCTGCTTTACCTTCTTTGACTTTTTAAGTAGGCCTACCGGTAGAAGGAAAATACACCCATTTTAGATTTAGAAGTAGTGCATGGTCTTGAGGTTCAATGTAGGCCTAATTATGAGTTCTCAGGCACACAAATTCATTTTAGGTGAACCACATCCACGTGTGTGTAAACTGAGCAATCAGAATATGGCAACGTGTGTCGTCAGCATCATCTGGTCTTTCCATCAACATACATTACATGACGAAAACTGTCCTGGTCTCTTCTGAGTCCTCAAAGCTTGGAAACTGATGGCAGCAGCAGCAGCAACACGTGTGCTTAAGCGCGCGTGTGTGCACACACATACACGGACACGCATATTATCAAAAATGAGGGATGTAATCAACAGATCAACAGATCTTTCGTTATAGCATTGTACAGCTGATCCATTTTTCCTTCCTTCCTTTTTCCAATCTCCATGTTTTCTTTTTCCATTCTTCGTGTTTTCTTTTTCCAATCTCCTGGATGCCTTTTATCACTACTAATGTAGGCTGCTTTAGCGCAACACTACAACATATAACATTTACAATATTAGTTAGTAGGCCTATTAATACTGTAATTAGAATTCAGGATAGCATTGTATGGTAGGCCTACATAGATAGGCCTACTCAGTAACCAAGGCACATTAAAAAAGAATTCAACTTGCCTTCTTGTCACCATTGCCTTTTTATTTTCGCTTTTTTATTTTCACCTTCTTCACTCCATTGCTTTCTTGCTCCCGTTAAGCGTATTCTGGCCTGGACAATTTGTAGGTCTATATTATCCAACTCTGAAAAGGATTCATCTGATCTATAACATTAACTTGTGATAAATTAGCATGACATAACATGCATAAAGACAGGTAAACATATGTGCTTAAATGGCCAGACATCATTGATTTATGAATACAGTAGGCCTACAATGTCTTGTTTCAGATATTAATTTTCAGGTTGTCAAAATTCTTCAAATAGATTAAATGGGAAATCCCATATGCATTAACACCACTTGTATGCCATGTGATGGAAAAGGCTTCAAACTGTTAACTATGGTAGGCCTACCATAATAAGCCAGCACGTAAATAAACCCTATGTACATGGTCTTGAGGCTCTGTGTACATGTGTGTTCTCGGTGCTGTTGTCTAGTCTTGTATCAATTTATCAATGGAGATAAAAAAAAATTACTCAAATTTATTTTAGGTGAACCGCATCCATGTGTTTGTAGGCTGAGCGATCAAAATATGGGGGTAATTATGATTTTGCCCCTCAGAATTCTGTAAGGATTCTGGATCAAGTGTGAATCCGGAATCCTGACTTTGTAGGCCTGCTGGTCTGCAAAACCCCAGTCAAATGTCGCAAGGTTAGTTCATTTGATTGTGGAGTTATAATGAATCTTATCTTGAAATTAACCAAGATCTGTTTTAATGGGTGCTAAATATGTCATGAACATGAAAAAAGACATGACACTCACAGTCAAGCCATAAAAAAGTCTGCCTGATGCTGTGCTTCTGTCTCTTTGAGATTTTCTTGCCTGAAAATTAACCCGTGCCTCTGTCTATAGAGATTTTCTTACCTTGAAAAATAACAGACCTCTGTAAAATTGCACTGGTAGCTGTAATTTTGATCCTGCTATAAACAAAACTTGACCAGAATTAAATTCCAATCCATTTACAAATAGGCCTACTGAAATAGGTGAAACATTTGTAGGCCCAACTGAACATTTTTACATGTTACGTTACTGTGATTTTAATCATGGGTCAATCCATATTTTACATGTTTCTTTACTGTGATTTTAATGATGGGTCAATCCATATAAACTCATGCTGTTTGTCAGCTGCTGCTTTTCAATGAACCAGGCCTGTGGTCTGAATATGAATGGGGTTTTGTCCAGAACAGTGGGATAAAGATTCTATTCACACAGTTTTTACATTGATGCCATGCATTGCTTTGAATCTGTCCTCTTCGCTTTTGTTACTTTGCTTCCTAACGTTTCCCCCCTTTGTGACTAAAGTGGCTTCAGAAAAAGTTCTGAGCAAATTTTCTATAAATTGTAAAGTGAATGTAGACTTATGAACAAAATATTTCCTGTTTTACAGCTTTGATATTATTTGTGAAATTTGTAGTGATCACTTGAACTGTATGTGTATACCAGCAGCACACAACGATGAAAAAATGTCCATTCCTTTGAAATGTGTAGAGTGTGCATGATGATGTAGGCCTACTGGTAATTGTGTTATGTAGGCCTACAAAACAATTGTATGTATGCATTTATGTGAAGAGTATGTTTGTGTCATGTATGTGGTAACTTGTTATGAAAAGAGAGACAGAAATCACTCTTTTGACCTTGGGTAGAGGGGGTGTAGTCCAAGCTTCACAAGGCAAATTAGGCAAAACATGCAAAACGTGAATTCAGGCTAAGTGAAGCAAGTTAGGTATGCCAGTAGTATGTGTATGAAGTTATTGACAGTGGGCTCTTCTCAAGTATGAAATATCACATTTTCACTTTAATTGGGGGGGGGGGGGGGGGGGGGGTCCATACTGGGGGTAGAGTTCAAGCATGAAACATGATTTTCATCTGTGGAAAAAAGTCAAAGTGAAGTATTGAATCTAAAATAGTAACTGAGTGAAACTTGCACGATGGGTCTAAACTGCTGGCACTATTTACATTTTAACATCTGTCTGTGTTGCGGTGACTTCTGTTAAGAACACATCTTGCTGTGTTTGTCACTGTGTGCATGTGGAGGGTAACAAATTCAATGGAGTTCAGAGGAAGGAGTAGACCTTTGTTGTTTTGATGATACATTTTGTGTAGAGAATCATATGCAAAACATAGCTAGCAAAATGAAATGAGAAAATGATATATTTACAAATAAATGTCTCAATCATAGTGCATGGAAATTATGTTCTGGTTGTAATTGCACTAAAACCATGTGTATGCAATGAACAACAAAAGATTCGCGTAACCTTTCTGAGAGTTTGAATCAATCAATGTGTTAAAATACCGTATAGGCCTAGGCCCTACTTTTTTTTTTTTTTCTTCTTTATATTAATAGGTAGGCCTACTGTTGATTGGGTCAGACAGAGTAGGCCTGTGCTGCATCAGAAAACAATTGCTCACTGTGAATATCGGCAGTTCAGGTTTACAAATACACGATTCTCACTGATCTCCACAGATCTCAGATATTCATCAGTTGCTGAAGCAGATTTGAACAGGGCTATGGCTGCTTCCAAACCTTTATCTTTCTATATAAATTTTCAGTCATATGACTTCCCACAACACTGAATGAGAGTCCATGTAACAACATTTAAAAAATTTGAAGACTTGTATTCAGACAATCTTCAGTTCTTATAACTTAAGTAGGGCTTACCGGTAGACTACATTTACACAATGCATTTCTCATATGCTGTGAAATTTTAACTTGGAGACAAATTTCAGTTAGCTGACATCACTGCCACGTGTGCTGTAAACTAACAGAAACTTAAACCTTGGTGCCACTCCTTGTTTTCATGAGCAAGTAACCAAAGTCTGCTACAACATCAATACCAAGATCTGGACACAAGAAACACCACCACCCCTTCAGTCCTGACAGCATTAAGGTTATACCAACGCCATTTCACCACTTGCCTTGTACAGTTCACTCTACAGTACAAAACATGGAAAATTCAACCTAATAAGATAGGCCTACTTTAAATCTTTTTTGATTTACCATGATTATGGACAACAATGGAATGGGACATGAGTGGAGCCGAGTTGATACCTTGCAAATGATCCACAACTGAACACGCAGTTGTGCCCAACTGTAGGTTGCAGTCGCCATCAAAACAATCCTTCCTTTGCTAAGACACATGCCATCACAACCACTGGAGGATTACTTGGCTGGCATTGCTCTGTATTGTGCACTACGCTCCAAACCACTTCAGTCAAAATTCTGATATTTGAAAACCTTTGTTGAAACAAAATCCACACAAATTTTGATTATATAGCCTACAACACCACTGACAAGTTGCACAAAATACTGCAGTGCGGTTAGGGGGAAAGTTACCTGAAGCACCACCTCAGTATTATGCTGAGTGACCTGAAGTTACCAAAATGCGGTGTTTAAAAGATGTAGGCCTACCATCTTGATGTTAAGTCACATGCAACCCAGCCAACGACCTTAATGAAAACAACACATCCTACCCCCAAACTATTACCCCCCCCTCCCCCCCCCCAAAAAAAACAACAACAAAAAAGAGGAAGAGACATCACACACACTTCACAGTATGACCAACTTCCTTGTTTGAAGTAGAGGAGTTTGACCTTTAAATTTTGTCTTTTCAAAGTCCCTCTGACGTACACATACAGTCAAAAGCTTAGGAATTGTTAAATGCAAAAATCCATTATATGCCAATTCATCTGCTGGTAAACAAAAACAAAAAAACAAAACAAAAAAACAGTAGGCCTATGCTTAACTAGGCCTACATCATCTAAAATGAGTGAAAACTTTTGGGTGAATAGCAATTGAAATTTTCCAGAATACCAGATAAATTAGAACAGCTCTGACTCTTCAGGCCTCTGTAATTTTAAAAAAAGTTGGAAGAAAACCAAACAAATGAACAAACAAAAATCAGGGGGGGGGGGGGGGGGGCGCTAAAAAAGAGCAGTGAAAGCTTCCAAGAACAGTATGGGTCTGTACAAGATTGATTGTTGGTACCGGCAGTAGGCTATGCGATATGCGTGTGCACATCATGTGTGTAGGTGGGCTGAGGGGTATTGTTTTCATTTATTGAGCTGTCTGCTCAAGATTTGATATTCCAGCCTGCAACATTAAAAACTGACCTATTTGATAATCATTTTAATGTATCCACCATTCAAGTGATGTTTCATAGGCCTCTCACCTCCCCCATCTCAAGACCCTGCCAGTGCATTGCGCTTTGCTCAAGCAAAGGGAGTCTGCCTGATAACTGCTGGCAGATTTGGGTGGAGCGCATATGCGACCTCCCACCATCAAATCGGTCTTAACTGGCAGTCAGTCGAACAGCACTAAGAGCTGAAATGGTGACTTAGGGTCCATCTGGGGTGTTTTGACTTTTTCTCAAAATTGATTTCTACAGAATATAATCTATCCCCTAGAGAAATTCTTTTCTTGTTAAAATATTATTAATCATTTTAAAAGGGTATTTTAATGCACTGATCGCAGCAGAAAAAACACAAATTTCCCACCAAAAATAGGCCTACCTATTTTTGTCTCTTATTATGAACCGTGACCTGTACAGTAGGCCTACCCCCACATGTAATATATTGACAGAAAGCTCTTTGGTGCAACTTTGAGGTAATGACAGCTAAAATTAGAAATAAACTGGGTCAAAGCCACCAAATAAAGAAATTTAAAGAAAATGTGTAGGAGAGTAGGGCCTAGGCCCTATATAAACACTTTATGGGTTGTTTTCGCAAAATGGCAGTCATACAACTTAGTGACTTTAAACATACCGTAACTTTTACATTTTTTTGAGTAGGGGCCTACCGTACAAGCTTTATTCAAGTAGCCTACCAAAATAATCGGCAGAATGTAGCCTACACTTTCCAGTGATATGTAGGCCTATATTTCAAAATGCTAGTTAAGACTGATTTCGTGCTGCAGGTCACATATGGAGTTGTCTGAGTGTGATGAGTCCCTCTTGAACAAACTCCAAACTTTAATGGATGAAGATGGTAAGCTATATAAAAATCCATTCCACATGGATCGATTCACGTGTTAAATTTTGGACCTAGTGCGAAATGCTCATTCTGTAGCCGTTTGGTCTGTCACCTGTGCATTTAGACTACAGGCTGCCAATCCAATCCAAATTTATACGTTGCTGCATCCAAAGATCTGGCTGCTGCTGAAACCACAATCTTTTACCCATATGGACAAACATTCGTCAGATAATTTGTACAGTATTCATACAATAAAGATTTCACAAAGCTTTTACAACCGGTACCGGTACCTTTCAGTATGGTTTGCTTGTTCTGTCGACCAGTCTCAGTGGCCATTCCTGAGGCCACACCCACGAGTTACGGTATCAATGGAAAACCATTCATTGAGAAAAGTCACGCTGCCGCGTTAGAAGTCTCGCCCTTACGTAGTCTGTCGGGTACCGATTTGTGTGTGGACAACGCAGCTGTCTTAAAACTTAAAACATAAAATATTGAGGATAACACCAATCTTAAAAATGTTTTTAGCTTTGCGAGTTTTTAGTTCTGATTTCAAATTGGCATTGCACGGACTAGGTGCAAGTGGGTGGGAGGGTAAAAAGCAGGTCGATGCCCAGGAGGGAAAATATGCAAACCGAGGTCAGTCCCATGGCGAGCATCTGCATTTTAAAATGAATACTACCGTAATTTTCGTATCTAACAAACGCATTTCATGTTTGCAGGTAGGCCTACCGGTAGTAGATTTTACTGCAGTTGAAGTATCCCCCTTCATTGTGGCAAGGGATCAAATCGATCCAGTAGATGTGTATGCGTAGAGTTGTTCCCCTTTACGGCTTTAGGCCGACCGAGTTCGCAAGTTGTAGAGCATTGTCAATTGGTAGGCCTACCGGTAGGCTACCTAACGGGAGTTTTCGGAGATCTCCATCCTACAACATGGTGGTTGTAGATCCTGGGTAGCTTGTAATTTATTCACTTTAGTGGTGGTCTCTCTTTTCAGTTTATTATTGATTTTTTCAAACATGTAGGCCAACCGGTATTATAGTAACACAATTAAAACGATAGATGTACCGGTAATAGTGAAAGTAGGCGTTTGTTGGGTGGGGTGGGGTGTGGGGAAACCAAAACAAACGTACAAAAACTATAGCAACAACAACAAAAAACAGTTGATATGAGGCATTGACATACACCACAGTAACATACGTTTTTATCATCCCTCCAACGACAGTTGAGTGCGCCTTGAAGCAGTCCTGGACTAGGCTATTTCTACCCTCGTGTGTGTGTGTGTGTGTAACCAGAGCACTTCTAGAGTAAGCTATAATATTGCCATCCCTCTCCCCCGCCCTAATAATTTGCGACTGAATTGGCGTACCGGTAACTCTAATTCTTTGGCAGATGTACTGACAGCTGACGCCAGACTTTGGTCTAGTGTAGACCCAACTGCATTTTTCCGTTCAGCAAAAAATTGTCTCGAATTCTTTTCCGAGATTCAATATAACCATATTAATTGTGGCTACCCAAAAGATAGAAAACGAGCTTATTTGTGAAATTGAAAGTTATCCACGATTCGATAATGTCGCCGAGTATTGACGGTTGGGAAATGACTTTTCTTTAATCACTAAGTAGACTGTGTGTTCGTGTGTGTGTGTGTGAGAGAGAGAGATTTTGACGAGGTTTGGAAAATCATCATCGGTGTCTGCCGCATGGCGTTGGCGATCATGGCCCTCCGTTCGAATCTGTTGTCACTGCAAAGTAGACCTACATCTTCCACCCTCTCTGTCGTCATCCCATAAACAGCCGGCGGTTCTTTGTAGGCTATTAGATTCTTTTCACAAACCGATCTCTTGTTCCGTTGAATAGAACAAAACAAGCAAGTTTTCCTTTTCACGCCCTTGTCAAAGTAACTCCGTAGGTTCTGTTCGTGTGGCTTGAATCACTGCAAACTCTATTCCAATGCATCTTCTGCCAACGCCCCAGATAATCACGAATGGCCGCATTTCTCTCGACTGCGTAATTGATTATTTTTCATTACAAACAACGATACAGACCTCGCTGCTGCCAGGCTTGCTTTTCTCCGCACACCGATGGCAACACAACAGGCTACTCTCGTTCTTTGGTTTCAGGTTAAAATTCAAAATACCGACCACCACCACCACCACCACCATAGCAGCAGCAACAGCAAGAACAACAACAACAACAACAATACCGTACCGGTAATGATGAACTCTTAGACGTGAATCTGTAAACCTTTGGAGAAGGAAAAAAAAACCCAACCTTGTTGAGCAGAATGGATGCTGTTTCTCTCCGTGTTAGGCCTGTTGCTAGTTTGAACGTATTTGGTAGCCTATAGGCAAGATGATAAAATAACGTAGGCCTACCGCATGTGATAATACAATTTGAAGATTTGGCAAATTGTTTTGTTGGGTATTGGAAGGAGGAAGTGGGGAGGCGTTGAACGGTGCTGCACAGGCCAACAGGGTACCGGTAATACCTGTTCCATCGGAACTGCCATGTAAAACCACGCATGTGGTTAGGGAGACGGGCAAATAATCCTACGTCTAGATTTACCAGTAGGCCTATCGCATTCTGTGATATGATGGCCACACATGGTAGGCCTACCCGGTATAGGATTTTTGAGCGGGCAATGCTTTGATAACTTTTGCTGTGTCATACAACTAGCGTGGGCACCCGGCAGAGGGATTGACAATTTCTGGTCTTAGGAACACAGAAAATCGTGTTTACCTGTAATCGGATGGAAAAAAACAACAGAAAATGAAGTTGACTTGCAGTTGGCGAAAAATCAACGACAGAACGAATTTTAGGAGGGGTGGGGTGGGGGGGGGGGGGTGAGGGACAGAAAATTGAAACAGAAAACATAAAGCTAAAGAGACGCGACAAAAAGCCCCCATTTTGGTGTACCGGTACAATGAAATGCATGAACTGTAGTAGGCCCTACGGTAAACCTAAAAAGTAGGCCTACAACAGTGTCTAGCAAGCAAAAATTATAGGAATGTGCTGACACTATCACAGACCAGAAAGTCAACGAATTGCCAATCTGTGTTAGTCGATATAGCTGTGATCTGAACTATAGTAGGCCTACTGGTATGCATAGTGCACGCGTGTAATGAATGCCATTTCAAGTTTGAACGTCATGAACACTTAGAAAATCGACCACAGGGGGCTGTCAAACCTGTGATTTAGGCCTACGGTACTGCCTTTGTCCTTTCTGTTATAAGAAGAAGAAAAAAAGCAGTTTTTCTTGGCTGTTAATCTGACTTAATCTGGAGGTAGAAAGGAGTGTTTATCATAAAAGTTGTAGATTTAAATGGTGTCCCATTCATGCAAGACGTAGGCTTTTAAAACTCGATTTAACTTGACGTAATTAATGTGCGTCAACTGTTCAACCTCTCTCGGAGTAATCCATAATGTAGGCTACTAATTGGGCCTTCAGATCTATATTGATAATGTGTCATCCTGGATGAATTGTAACAAACGTAAGATGAATAGCCTACACTACGGACGAAACAGAAGTGATTCTTGTCGGCATTACTGAGCTTGTATTGTTGGCATTGAATTTGCAAATCTTTATGGTGCCGGACTGACTTTTATTCTAAACCTCCGTGAAATGCATTGGGATCAAGACAGACCTAAAATTGTCTGTGCTAAAACCCATACGCTAGGTAGGATATAAGAACCTGACCAGCTCATTTGATAATCATTTTGGTTCTTCTCCATCACGGCACATTACGTGACGTCATGCATATCGAATTCACTCCGAGCGCGGATACGTCATCTTGAGAAACTGAGAACACACCAGCAACATCTGCTGCAGTTTTACCTAGAGCTTACGAGGATCGCTTCCATCGAACAATATCTGTCCAAAACAGCACATAAACGACTCGTCTTGACCTCGATAACTTCCTATAATTTTGTGATTGCTAATTTACCAGAGCATCAGGTAGACCCAGGGAGAGAATGCTGGACGGACTTGCAGAGTGGCTGGGGACGGGGAGGGTGGGAGAGGTGCTTGGGGCAACGAGAGATAGAGACAGATGGAAGTCCATGATCGCCAACGCCATGCGGCAGGGCACCTGATGATGATGATGATAGTTTACCAGCAAGTAGCACACTCACATTTATCAACTGCGAAAAGATTCGGAAGAATGCTACATGTCTGATCATGAGCGAAGAAAGGCATGATCATGTAATAACATCACGCAAAGAACTCGATCGGTTAGGCTACCAGTCAAATCCCTTCCATTATAAAATTGCAATCCTTGTTAATCGCCTTTTCGATGGATCTTTACCGATGTTCTTTTCAGGTCGCCTCTGCGCACACCACTCTAAGAATAAGTGTGTAGTAATGATGATCAGATATCACGCACCCTACGATTCTCAAAAAACAAAAGTGTCTCATAGTGCCAGAACGCACTCTTCAGTCAGCTGATGAGCGTGCTTTCAGTTTCATCGAGCCATCTGTTAGGAACCCGTTGCAGTTGATCTGAAGGATCTGCCCACCTGTTATTTTTGTTTAAAACCCGGCTGACTGCTTAGAGCTATAATCAGGGCTATAACCGTTTCAAAAAGTGCACAATACCCCGGTAGGCCTACTTCAACAGGGAGAGAAGCACACATACAAACGCATTCGTGCACATAATTTAATTAAGGAGATGCCCCTGGCATTGACCACTCTGTCCAATTTATTACTCTGGGGATTTTTAAAACAAACCTGATTAGAAATCGAAACATAATTAAGGACACCGAAACATAGGCCTACATGAAAATGGGCCTAAATTACCTGAAATTGCTTCTGCACATCTCATTTCCTCTGAGCTAAAAATACGCTTAACACACGTAGGCTACGGTACCCAATCATCAATCCCAGCAGAAAGTATGCAAAACTTTATCAAACACATACAGGTGAATGGACCAGCAATGCACAAAGTGATAGGAAGAAATGACAAAGCAAATAAAGAAGGCGGAAAGAAATGAGTCAAAGAAAATAGGAAATTTTTAGCACAGAATTTCCAGAAGGTGGGAATACTATTTATACTGAAAGAGCCCCCGACATCACCTCGAGGTGATCTGCCCAACTCTTCGCACTTACAAGTCACAGTAGGCCTACTTAAAGTCAGTAAAAGAATTACCTGTACATCAAGTTGTAGATTCCAGATACTGTAGTCGCTCGTTCACCAATATGTAGGCTTTCTTCAACTTCCAGTTCAATTCATTCATGCGCATATATTGTGTGCATTTTGATGTTTGTGGTACTCGTCTTAGTGCTTCCATGTATGTATTAGGCTACAGTGTTGTAACATAGGGCCTATAATGTGCTGAGAGACCAGATGAGTTTGAAGAACAGCGCTATATAAGAACGAAGATTTGTCTGTTACGGTAGGCCTACTAGGTAGGCCCATTTGTCTTTGTTTCGGTTATCTGTGACCTGACCCAAGGTCTCGGAGATGGTTTTTCAGCTGTTCTGTCTGTGAACTGGATTTCATTATGAGATTCAATCTACTCAGCAATCATGGCAGCCACAGTTTGTAAATTTTGAGTGTTCAGTGTCTTGTGTTTGGTTCACGTAAATTTGAATGCTCATAGCCTAATGTATGGGTCATTGAAGCTAAACAGACGAAAATGGATAATGATAGATATCTTGGGTCTGTGTGGATAAATCTGTTCGAAACTTAGGCTACATAGGCCTACTGGTATGGCAGTCAGGCTAGGTAACGAGAGAAAGTAGCCTACACTCTGGGTTTACTGGATGAAACATTCCCAATTTTTGGCTCGGAAATCACTGTTTGTTGTTGGTTTTTATCGTGAAAAGGGAGATT
Source organism: Monoplex corrugatus (assembly GCA_030674185.1). NCBI lineage: Eukaryota > Metazoa > Mollusca > Gastropoda > Littorinimorpha > Ranellidae > Monoplex > Monoplex corrugatus. The sequence continues at coordinate 74,871,901 of JAPXFY010000014.1, forward strand.
AGTATGACGATCATTCTATGATACTTTATCTAAATTAAAGAGCAAAGATGCTATGACTTGAAAAGTTTTTTCAGTTTTTACCTACAGCAGTCCAAGAATTGAATCATGCTTATATAGTCATATGGACCACAATAAACGCAAACAAACCTATCGTCAAACAGAAAGATAAAAACACCTGAATGGATCAAATCGTCCACAGAGTAGTTAGGCCTACTAGTCGTTCAAGCATTCCACATTCATAATTAGACCCAAGTAAACAAGTCACAAGTGAGTGAGTGTGTGTGTGTGTGTTTTATATAAGCCTGTAGACCAGTTTTGTCATATTTCTTACAATAGACGAAAAGAGAGTAGGCTACTTGGTGCGCAAAAGATTTCAGACTTCTGAAATAGGACTCTAGGCCTACAAACTTTTTGTTTCCAAATGTAGGTAACAAGACTTTCAATAACAGACGAGTCACGCAGAAACGCCGTGAATATATGAGCGATAAGCACACACCTGTACGTCATTCTGAAAATTTACGTCATTTTGAGAATGCGCTCTCTCTCTCTCTCTCTCTCTCTCTCTCTCTTATACGCGCGATCAACTCATAATTGAAAAGCAAAAATGTCAAGATCACGGCTTTATGTCGAAGTATTGGTCGTTTTGCATCACAGCAAAATGACGATTAGACTCCCTCTCACGCATTTCTCATCGATTTTGATTGTAATTTGTCCCATAAGTTGAATACTCATGTCCCCTATGTCTATCTGACATTGTTACACACATGGTCTCAACCCCTTTCCATCCACAAAATATATCACGCACACGCACCCACAAACCTCCCAGCCTCCGCCATCACTCATCATGCAATACCGGCCTTCTGAACTCAATTAAGTCCACTTTAAATTATTAATCAGTAGGCCTATATCAGTGATATTTCCTCTATCAGATTCGAGAGCCCCGTTTTAAATTATGAAGCGTTTGTAGTGTTTTGTCTGCCCGCTTCGTTAATCAACAAACTTATGAGCAAGCAACAGACAGATAAACTGCACTGTCAGGCCAGGGTGAAACTCATTATGTCACTAGTTGCTCGCAGTTCGCGCAGGATGGCTTTGCTGTTTATCTACACATGCCTATTAATTCGACTCGTTTCACGTGTGGCCAGTGCATCTGCCTATGAAACACGGTTTTCTCATAATTTGAGCAGTCGAGTTTTACAGACGTTAAATTCTCTCGGGGACAGCGTTCAGAGGACTGGCCCACCTCCACTTCCTAGCTACATGAGACCAACCCTACCGGCCTACCTTTCCTGCTCTAAAAAGGCGACAAGAACCTGTTAAGCTGAGGCGATGTTGAACACAATAACTGTTGAATAGAGATTGACCAAATAACCGTTGAATAGAGATTGACCAAACACATGTCATAGTCACTCACCTTTCTTTGCTCACCTTCTCAACTGCCCGATGTTTTGTTTTATGATTGTGACCTCATTCTTCGTAACATTTCTGATAGTGGCTCTGACGTTAACAGCCAGTCTCTTTGACACTCTTGCCATGCGATATTTGATAGACCTATTCCTCTTTCGGAATTTATGTCCTTTCAACCGATCTCAGAACATGTGACATCCGAACGATGATTCTCAAGTCCAAACAGGATAATTTTATACCGTAGTCCAAACCAACCGTGTGCAGTAGTTGGGTGTTCCGCAAGGGAGCATTCATCTCCTGCTCTGTTTAGCGCTATAATCAGCAATATTGTCAATACAGCAGGGTTTTCATTTTTCGCTGTTTACGTATGATTTTATAGTCTTGGAGCTAGAAGCATATAGGCCTACGCAGTCATTCAACATTAGCTCCAGTTTTGCGTAGATAAGATCCAAGAGAGGAAAATGGCTTTACGTTCTCTGCAACCAGATCTGTTTCCATTATATGACTGGGTTGTATATGGCTGCAAGACTCTCCTAGTTAAAAACATTTGATCCCATTCACCATCAAGGGCTCAGCATTTGTCTTGAAGCATTGCGCCTCCCCCCTCCCCTCCTCCCCTGCGTCCAGCTTGTTCATAAAGACCGGAAAACCATCCCTGTCCAACTGTAGATTGAAACTAAGTTTGTTAGAAACACCCGAGGGTGCTGGATGGGACACAAGAGCTCCAATGTGTCACCGCTGTCTGGACGTTCATCTCCCTGCGTCCAACGCCACACAGTAGCCATTTCACCAAGCAAAGAACTGTCCATGCACTGCATGACCCTTTCGGACCCAGTCATCAAACTACTAGATCCAAAACAAGTTTGACTGCCCGCGCCCAAGCAAACACAAACCAGAAGAACAAGAAAACCAATGTAAGCGCGTATCCAACGAGACAAAACACAACAAGCGCAAATTTTCGGCCAACTAGCCTTTGTCAAGCGCGAACGCACGGTCACAGACAGATCACAGACACCAAACAATGGATAATAAAAACGGGACTAAAAACTTCCCTGCCGGCTCGTCCAGTGGGTAAGAAAAATGTTTTCATCAAACTACTGTTTTTAAACTAATCACTTATCAGGAAGACCCTGCTTATGACTGTCTTCAGCCCTAAATTAAAACCAAATTTGAAGAAATCTGCAAATGTATTCCTTCTCTTGCAAATCCGTATCTGTCCTCATATGCAAAAGTGCAGATGTTGATAGCGGTATTGCAGTTGTCTCAAGACTTTTTATCAAATTTTCAGACAACCTGTCAAGGACCTCTGAAACACTCAATATCTGTTTTGATCTTGCTTTCTTTCGAAAAGACTCCAGATTATTGGCATGCGAAAAAGTCCTTTTATGCAGAACACTGCCACACATTTCACAGATGGATGTAAGTCTGAAGAAGATGTTGCTGCTGCTGGCCTCTGTTCAGCCAGTGTTAATCGACCATTTTCAAAATACATTCTCCTGAGAGTAACTAAACCGCAGAGCTGACTACTCCGCTTTTGGCACTAAAAATCATGTCCCACTGAAAGCATCAAAGACTTTATCTTTTTGGACGCCCTTTCTTCTCTGTAGGCAATTGATGACCGTAACATCAGCCACACAGAGCGTCTGAATTTTTCTTTTTAAAACTTTTCTAACCCAGAGTGATGGTTACAACATTGCTCTTGTCTCGGTTTTTGGCCAAGTTTGTATTCGAGGCAGTGATACACCTGACTGCCTTGCCAAGAACGCCACAACGGAAAAGATGTCTAATCCTTCATTGTTTACACAGATCTGAAACCCAAAGTAGGCTACGAACTTACGTGGAAAAAAACCACAGGCAAGCTCGATGAAGAGGATTGGACCAACCAAACAGACAACAAATTTTACCATGTCCGCTGGATTTAACAGTTTCTCCCATCTGAAGCAAAGGAAGACCGTGTTGTGCAGGTTACACACACAGTCTGCACTCACTCATAGCCTGCATTTAGAAAAAGAAGTTCCGTGGTGCAAACTGTGTGAGGAGCCACTCGGCGTCAAACACCTTCTTACTAAATGCTGAGACTTACAGGACATGAGACATAAACACTATATAGCAGACTCCTTAAAGACCCTTTTCATACGTAGGCCTACTTTCGGTTTTGTTGTTGTTGTTTTTGTTTTGTTTATTGTTTGTTTGTTTGTTTTGTTTACAAGAGATCAACAGATTTTGTCTGTGTGATCATATGTAGGCTAGGGAAAGATGTTTGAATGCATTTAGACTGAAAAAGATAATGCTTAGTTTTTGACTGTCGGCGTTTTTTGTTTGTTTGTTTGTTTGTTTTATTAATTTATTTATATTTTATTATTATTTTTTTCAGAATTAGACTTGGAGTTGCTTTTAACGTGATGGTAACCCTGATAATGATCTTAGTGGTCAGCTGGGATGTAAGCAACATGAACTGAACTGAACCGGTACGGGTTCCAGACTGGTAGTGTAGGCTACCTTTCTTTACCTGGTCTCTATCATATCTTACCATATCATCAAGTTAGCGCAAATTTACATGTTAGGCCTACATTTTGTGTAAAGGGCAAAGCGCTTAAGAGTTTCCTTAGGAAATATTGCGCTGTGTAAACTTTACATTATGATTATCGGTATTGTTTATAATCACACCTTCGCTCCTGTTGTGTATCAAAAACAAGCGGCCTTTCCTGCACATTACGTCCATCGCTCGTGGCGTCAGCACGAGCAGTGAACTCATAAGTAACGGTGTTCATTTGGTTTTAAAAAGGACATTATCTTGTGACTTCCAGTCATAATTTTCATGATGTTTGATTCCCAGTTACGGACTTGGTCGGTCTTACGGCTTAAGGCAACAAGGAATTTCAGCACGTGACATCCTAGTGCTCTCCAAATTCAGTCTCTCTCTGTCTGTCTGTCTGTCTGTCTCTCTATTCTCTCTCTCCTCCTCCCTCCCTCCTCTCTCTCTCTCTAAATAGCTTAACTTGTTGACTGAATTTGCTCTTGTTTACGACTGCAAGACGTCTGACTTTGCAGATCTGAACATTTCATTACGTACGGTACATGATGAAAAATATCACTGTTTTAAAACGAGGAAGTTGAACCTTTTCGTAAGCTGTCCTCAAGATTCCCTTTGCAAGGATATCATAAGTCTTTGGCGCCGTGTTCAGTTACCGTAGGCCTACCTGTGTAGAGGACTTGGGTCCCTGCGTCACGAGAAGATAAAGTTGGCCAGCAGTTGTCTGAGAAGTGATACAAATCAGTATCGTTGGAGATAGAAACCCATAGACTGTAAAGAGAACGGTGAAACGTGCTTAAATGACCAAACGGGACAGGAAAAATGAAAACCATACCCCGACGAAACAAAAAACAAAAGAAGCCGAATTGAAGACAAAAAGACTGATGTATGCCTACACGTAAAAGAAAGTCTACTTTTCTTAGGCTGTCCTTTCCTCACCCTACCCTGAACAAATCTGGTTTCCAATACCTCCATAGTGTGTGTGACAGGCTCTTTTTTCACCCAAAGATTCTTTAACAATGGTAAAGTCATGAAAACACATCAGTTTGGTAGGCCTACGTGTGGTCTTTTTCTTAATTCGTTAGAATCTGATTAGGCCTAATCATTGTGTGTGTGTGTGTGTGTGTGTGTGTGTGTGTGTGTGTGTGTGTGTGTGTGTGTGTGTGTGTGTGTGTGTGTGTGTGTGGTGAGAGAGAGAGAGAGAGAGAGACAGACAGACAGAGAGGTCGAGCGCTGGCAATTTCAGAACGAAGGCAAAAATCTAAAAGCAGATCAAGATTGTTCCACCTAACCCGGAGGTCGTAGAGTAGTAAAGTTCTAAATACCAACTTTTCTCAATACTAGTTTTATGAGGACAGTGCCCACCTCGCATATTAAAAAAGTTTTCCTATAACCATGAATAGGGAAGCGAGGTGGTAGAGACTGATTTCTTTGGGGCCAGGCTTTATGAGGGCGGTGTCTTGTCTCTGTAGCAGCTTTACCTTCCCCAAAGAAAGGGGGTGGGATATACTCGTTGACAGCCAGGTGGACTGGAGGCAATGGGCAAAGAGCCCAGCAATGGAACTCATGCAGACCTGTGGAGTCAGATGGAAGGCGGGAGCTCGGTGCCATCCAGGGCCCCTTCAGGTCGTAAGGGCGAAGTACAGTAGATCTGCCGTACCTGTTTGTCAACAATTTCATCGTAACATACCCACCACCCCCGTGGGGATGCCGGGGCTCTTTCAGTATAGATAGTATCCCCACCTTCCGGAAATTCTGTGCTATGCTAGAAATTTCCTTTCTTTGGTCACTCTCTTAGTTTCTTTCTTTCTCCTTTGCTTTCTGTCATTTCTTCCTATCATTTTCTGCCTTGCTGGTCCATTCACCTTTATGTGTTCGATAAAGTCTTATGTAGACCTACTTTTTCTTAGGATTGATAATTGGGTACATGTATAAAGTGCATTTTTGCCTCTAAGGATGTGAGATATGTGGAAGCAGTTTGGGTAATTTGGGCCCGTTTCTGTAGGCCTACGTGTTTTGGTGTCTAGTTATGTTTGAATTTGTATTCAGTATGTTCTTTGAATCCCCTGTGCGATAAATTGGACGGAATGGTCAACGCCAGGAGCATTTCCTAAGATTATGTGCGCGAATGCATTGATATGTGTAGGCTTACTTAATTTTCTTTTCCCTTTTTTCCTGTTGAAGTATTGTGTATGTTTTGAACTAGTTATAGGCCCTGATATGGCTCTACGCAGTCGGCTGGGCTTTAAACAACAATAACAATAACAATCATAACAAGATAGCATCAAAGTAGGCCTGCAGGCAGCCTTCAGAAAGTGCCTTTTGGCAAGGAGGAGAGCGGAATGGAGCAAGACATTGCCTTGGTTTCAGTTTCAGTTTCAAAATGGCGTCTCCCTGCTTGATTGATGAATTTTATGTTTTCACTGACGTCACAGATGCCATGTGATGGATTAGATCCAAAATGGTCATGACATAAGCCCTGTCTCTCCGCTGAAGCCCTAAACACTGGTCAGGCCTTGCCTTATACTGTCACAACGGCAAGAGTGTGCTTCAACTGTATATAGAAAAACGAATCAATATAATTAAAACCGATTAAACAGTGACATGCTAAAAAATTATGAATTATTTTTTGCATCTCATTTGAACAGTGCAGCATTGTCAAACCAAACTGTTTGGGGCTTAAAAAAAAAAAAAGTCTAGCCGCAGGCCAAACCAGTTTGACTAAATGTTAAACAGTGGTCTAGCCATGCTAATAATGTCTCAGTCTGGAGGAACCCCACACAAGGACAAAGGGCATAATTTCGAGCATTACGAGAAATATTGAAAACATTGTTACGGTTCAGTTTATGTTTATTGTATCTCAGCTGACCTCTAAAGCCACATCAGGACCGACAGCACGTTAAAAACTGCAACCCCAAGTTTAATTAAAAACACAACAGTTGAAAATTAAAAACTGAGCACATGGTTAAAATGCATTTAAAAATCTGTCCCGTACGTCTGAGATGAAATTTATTGATCTCTTGTTGAAAAAAGAAAATGACGTCTCTGAAAGGTAGCCTACTTTAATCTTTTGACTCCCGCACTCTATCAACCAATTTCAAAAGCTTAACCCTTTGATTCCATCACCCTGTCCACCAGCTCCCTGCAGGAAGCTGGTGGATAAGATGAGGGAGTCAAAGGGTTACGTTTTTGCTTCGCTGGCATAGTCGACAGTGCAGGCTGCTGATAGACAGGGTGTGGGAGACAAAGGTTTAAGGAGTCTGCTGTATGGTGCTTATGTCTCACATCGAACAAGTCTCAGCATTCAATAAGATGTTGCTTGAAGACTGGGTGGTGCTTATTCATGTTTTAAAAGGTATTTCAGAGTGTAGAATGTTTGACCAGTGTGTAACCTGCACAAAACGGTCTCTTTCCTATGGTTCTCAGAAACAGTTGAGATAAACAAACTCTGAGGTCGGGGCACATTTGTATGTGTGTTTGTTTGTCAGTCTGATTGTTCTAATCATCTTACCAGAGTTTTTTCACTTAAGTTTGTAGTTTGGGCTAGAAACGAAGGATTTAAACGTCTTTTTTTCTGTCGTGGCATTTTTGGCTGGGCAGTCAGTCAGCAATTTCATTGCCACAAGTATAGTGTGGCCAGGAGCTCAGGCGAAGCAATGTTGTAACTGTCAGTTTTAAAAGAAGAAAAGAGTTCAGAAAAAGTTTACAGAATTTCAGAAACTCTGAATGGCTGAAGTTACACCGATGGTAATCATACACACTTTGCACGTAGGTCAAACTGTGGTTTAAATTGTTCAATTTCTTCAAAGTGGTAGGAGGAATTTAGGGGTTTATTCAAGAGGGATTCAGCGTAATTGAACAAGTCCATATATATGTTTCACCCATATCTGCCTTCACTGAATTACCTGACAAACCCTTGGGACTGTGCAAAACCCTTTTCACTGGCTTGGTCTTGAAGTTGGCAGGACGGGGAGAAGGGATTGACGAAAGACCAAGATGACTCCACCAGAATGAATGAAGCATGATTTAACCCTTTGACTCCCTCACCCTATGCGCCGACATTCTGCATTGTCAGCCATGAGCACAAAGCGAAAAAATAATTCTTTCACTCCCTCACTCTATCCACCAGCTTGCAGGAAGCTAGCAGATACGGTGAGGGGGTGAAAGGGTTACGTTTTTTTTTTTTTTTCCCCAGTTTACGGACATGCTGCGGGAGTGAAAGAGTTAGGATGGGTAGCAAACAGATCCGATTTTATGTTGCAGGCGGAGGCATGGATTGAACTCGAAATATAAGATCTCCAGTCCGTGGTTCTGCCAAAGAACTAACCAGCATGAAAAACGCGGATGAAGTCTCCAGGTGGATTCAAACCACTAACTAACCAGCAAAAATTTAACCCTCGATTCCCACACCCTATCCACCAGCTTCCTACCTGGTGGATAGGATGAGGGAGTCAAGTGATCAAAGTTTTGCATTGCTGCCATAGTTGACAAAACAGGATGCTAGTACAGTGAATAGGCTGAGGGAGTCAAAAGGTTAACAGCTGAATACGGTAATTACCCACAGCACTGAAAAGTGGCCTGTTCGCTGCCCGTCTTTATGTTTACGCCATTGTGGCAGTGTCAGCTTAGTGCTTCAGAGGTCCCTCTCCCACTACCCCTGGGGGCACCACACCTCGTTTCACGACCTTGCTAGCGCGTAGGGTTTTGTGCAAGCTCATGGAGGCTGCCAGACGACTGCTGTTGGCTGATTTGGGTCAAGTGCATACGGGATTCTCCGAGTACCATGAACCGAAGTCCAACTCATCAACCTCCCCTCTCCCTCTCCCCCCCCCCCCCCGGGCTGCCCTCCCCCTGACTACTATGGGATGGTTATCTCCGTTATCGCGCGTTAGCCATTATCACTTGAGGGTACGGTACTGACGTAAAAAATCCAAAAAAAAAAAAAAAAGGGGGGGTGGGGGTGGGGGATGCGGAAGAGAGGGAGATGTCACAATATTGTACTGGTATGTAATGTGCAACGAGCACGCTGTTATGTACATGGCATTGTTGTTTATATATATATATATATAAAAGAACAAAAATGCATTATTATTATTGTTATTTATTTTTAATGGTATTATTATTATTTTTATCATCATCATCATCATCACCAATATTATTATCGTCATCGTCATCGTCATCATCTCATCATCATCATCATCATCATCATCATCATTTATCATCATCATCACTGTCATCATAATTGTTGTATATAAATAAAATTAGAGCAAAATTCTTACTATGTTATCCTCTTTGACTTGTAGGCCTACATCGTAATTAAGATCTCCTGTCATACCATTGGAGCTGACAGTGGAAGACCACTGAAAGCTCTCAGAAAACTGTTCCATTGATATTGTTTTAACAGATTGATTATCTAGTGCAAAATACACATCTTCTTTCAGACTTTGAGCACAGTCCACGATACAAGTCAAGATGTCGGTTATCATCCGCCTCCAGGGCTTGCCCTGGTCGGCCAGCGCTCTGGACATAAGAAATTTCTTCCGAGGCCTGATCATCCCTCAGGGTGGAGTGCACATCATTGGCGGCGAGCGGGGAGATGCCTTCATCGCCTTCAGTTCTGATGAGGATGCTCGGCAGGCGATGATGAGGAACAACACCCCTCTCAATGGAACCACTGTGCAGCTGTTCTTGAGCAGTAAGTCGGAGATGCAAAACCTTATCGATGAAGCCAGAAACAGGGATTCGACAGTTGTTGGAATGTCTTCAGCGAGAATGATGCCCCACACACCAAACACTGGTAAGCAACAAAGTGATATTATCTGCATATGCATTGAGCTCAGAGTTTAGAAACATTCAGTGTAAATATTAATGGTCACTTAAACCTTTTCACTATTCCTTATAAAAAGCTGACTTTCAAAAGTCAGATTTCGAAAATTTTAGCTAGTTTTCTGGGACACAGAAAAGACGAGTCAGATGGACTAAGTATCTCTCTATAAGGAAATTGCAAACTGAGAAAATGTGATGTTGGTTTGTCAGTTCTTGTTATCCCTTTGACTTCAGCACACTATCCACCAACTGCAAAAACTTAACCCTTTTGCTTCCATCACCCTATCCACCAGCTTCCTGCAGGGTTAAGTTTTTGCTTTGCTAGCCAGGTTGGCAGTGTAGGATGCTGGTGGACAGAGTGTGGGAGTCAAAGAGTTAAGTTACAAACTGAGAAAATGGGATGTCAGTTTGTTAGTTCTTGTCAACGTACAAACTGAGAAAATGGGTTGTTTGTTAGTTGTTATCAATCTACAAACTGAGAAAATGGGTTGTTTGTTAGTTGTTATCAATCTACAAACTGAGAAAATGGGTTGTTTGTTAGTTGTTATCAATCTACAAACTGAGAAAATCGGATGTGTTTTTAGTTTTGTTTAATTACCAACTGAGAAATGGGTGTTGTATGTTAGATTGTTATTTTACAAACTGAGAAAATGGGATGTCGTTTTTAGTTAGTTCTTGTTCACTTACAACTGAGAAATGGGATGTTGTTTGTTATTGTTAAATACACTGTAATGATTGTCAAACGAAAATGGATGTCTTTTTTAGTTTTCTGTACTTACAAACTGAGAACATGGGATGTTAGTTTGTTAGTCTTGTTAACATACAAAACTGAGAAAGTGGGATGAAGTCGCAACCGAATGGAAATCTTGCATGAATTCTTTGTTTTTTCGTTTTTGTTTTTGTTTACTGTGGGTAATTTTCATTAAACTTGAATAGTTTGCTTTCATCAATTGTTTTTGTTGAGGCTGCACCTTTGTTGTAAGCAGTAGTGTAATTTTAAGCACTTGACAAACACACAGAGATACAGAAATATGCCAATCAGCATCAAATTAATCAGTATCCTAAGTCAAGGGAAAACGTTTTATGCAACAAGTCTTTCATTGTTTTTCTCAAGCAGTAGGGCCTATTTCTGTAACATTTTGTAAGCCCTCTGCTTCCCTCTTTCTCTGCCTCTCTCTCATGCGCATATGCATGCACACAGTGACACATATATCCTCAAACATGCACACACACTACACACACACACACACACACACACACTACACACACACACACACACACACACACACACACACACACACACACACACACACACACAAGATAGACTTGTGGACTACAAAGGTTCAGCCCTGTTATACTGGTATGTGTGTGCAGGAGTGGGACCAGATTATCAGAGCCAGCAACGTTATGCTGGTACTGATGATATGAAAAGCCAGCGATATCCACAGCAGCCTGATTATCAGACTGCACAGAACCCAAATCAGGCGACATTCCCTGGGATGCAGCAGAAGATGGGTGGAAGTCAGAACCAGGTACACAATCAGTCCATGCCAGACCGAGCCAACCAGTATAATTTTCAGGATGGACGATACCAGCAGAGTGTGACAACAGGCAAGCAGGAGACTGGAAATGAAGGCCAGGGACAATGGAGTCAAAGCTATGAGGGGTTCTCCGCAGATAGAAACCTCTCAAAGGACAGTCAGCAAAGTCAGTGGAATGCTGGAAATTATGGATCTAGAATGGAAGGTGCTTATGAAAATAGTGATGCTAACCAGTGGCAGAAGGAAGGTGCAGACTATGGGACCAGGCAGCCATCTTTTGGTGGAAACCCCCCATCTCAAAGCATTGGCTCTGGCCATCAGTGGGATCAGCGTCATGATGAGTACGACCCTAGTGCAGCAGGATGGGACAAGCAGTTGCCTCAGTATCAGAGAAATGAACAGCCACAGAAACCTGATGCTTGGCAAGGAGGCATGCAGATGGGTCATCATGCTGACGGCAGGGGCTCCTTCACCATGAGGACTGAACAAGCTGGTTCACAGGATATGAACAGGAGGGGTGTTCCTGGACAGACCAGTGAATCAGATACTCAGCCTCGTCCTCACTCTGAACAGTGGTCAGAAGCTAATAAGGGACAAGGAAGATTTAGAGGGTACCCTGATGAAGAGTATGTTCCACAGTCAGTGGATGAAAACAGATTCCCGTCCAACAGAGAGGAAGGATTTCCCACGAGGGGAGGTCCACAACAAGGATCATTTCCAAATATTACCCAGAAACGTGGCATCCTTCCTACCCCAGACATGCCAAATCAAGGCGAGCAGAAAGACTACAATGAACAATACTATAATCCAGAGACCACTCAGCATGGACAGTGGCAAGATTACAGTGGACAAGAATCCAGTGGATATGACCAAGGAAGAGGCCAGGGGATGTTCCCAGGTGGGGGAGATTCATACAATAAAGATACAGTGACGGAAAGGCGAAGACCTTTTGAAACTTCTGAGACTTCAGGGCCACGTGTTCGACCAAGAAGAAGCAGATTTGATCAGACTGATGAAAGGCCTGGGGAAAAAAGGCCTGATGGAAGACCACTTGAGGGAAGAATATCAGGTAGAAATCTTGATGGAAAACCGGATGGCCAACCTGTCATGGGTCAGGGTCCGGATGGAAAGTCCTTTGTTGGAGGCTTCAGCGGTAGACCTGTAGATGATTATCAGAGTGACAGATCAGAAGACAGAGAACGCATGCTGGAGAGAGGCCCTGATGGGCAGTCTTTTAGAAGAGGACGAGATGGCCAGTCATTTGAACAGGGTGACTGGTCACATGAAAGAGGCCCAAACAGAAGGGGTGAAGGAAGGCCCATTGCAGGAGAGTCAGAAATTAGACCATTTGATAGAAATTCAGATAGATCATTGGAGAGAAATGATGGAAAGCGCAAGACTGAAGGATTACTGGGGAGAGCCCCTGAAAATTTGAGACCATTTCCAGGAGGGCCAGATGAACAGACAGCCAAAGAACAGGAAGGAAGATTCAACAGACCGCACAGCAGATTTGATGGCCCACCTGAAAATAGATTCCCTCCAAGTGAAGAGCATGAACCTGTAGATATGGAACTGGATAATCAAGAACATGACACTCCAGGAATGAGCGGTCCATTTGGGAGAGGATTTCGAGGAGCCAGAAACTTTGATGGCCATGGCGGAGACAGGGGATATCATAGTGGTAGGGGCCGTGGTGGGATGGATGAAGGATTCAGAGGAGGCAGAGGATTTCATAGAGGAAGTGACCGTGGACGACGTCGAGGATTTCAACCATTTAATCAAGGAGAAGAATTTAATCAGTACTACACAGCAGAGGAGTATGAAGATAGTGCAACAGAGGAAAAGCAAAACTTTGGAGATCAGTTTGCCAATCGACATTCTGGTCGTGGAACTTTTGAACATGGACGTGGTGGTGGACCAGGATATCGTGGAAGATCAATGAGAGGTCACAGCAGGCCTGATCGTGATGACTCTCGGGATATGGATATGGATAGAAGGCACATTGGGCCCCGACGAGAAGATATGGAAAGCCATAGGAGAGATAGACATCGAGAAACTTTTCCTGATGAATCTAGAGGGAAAGGCCTTTTGGGCGATGCTCCTATTGGTCTTCTTCCAACACCAACTGCCAACAAAGTGCAAGAGGATTCACATTCGATGCAGTACGCAAACGATGACTTCCACAGGGATAGAGATAGGCGGAGTCATAGAGGTAGAGAGGAAAGAGATGCTGGTAGAGATGATCGTCCAAGCAGGTGGTCAGACAATCGTCACAATCGAGAAAGAAGTCCAGATAGAGAACGGCATCATCGCAGGAGTGACAGAGATCGGGACAGGGAACACAGAGATCGCTCGTCACACAGAGACAGAAGATCAGACTCTGAGAAATCTAAAAGCACTGATAAAAGCCCAGAAAAGAAATCTGTACCGAGCAGTTCCTCACAACAGCATGACAGTAAGTTTGTCTATGCAAAAGGTTTCCCAACTTCACACACAAACAAAGAAATTCAACAGTTTTTCTCTGGATGTGATTTATTGTTAACTGGCATAAAAATGGTCAAAAATGCTCATGGGCGAAATACTGGAGAGATCTACTTGCAGTTTCCAACAGTTGACCAAGCTAAGAAAGCGGTGATGAAGAATGGAGAGAAAGTTTTTGGCAATGAAGTGACATTGACTTTTACTACAAAACAACATTTCGAGGAAACAGCAATTTCAAAGGTATCATCATCCAACACAGAAAAACAGAAGGTATCTCCAAGCCCTTTGCCAGTCGTTGGTAATCAAAAAGGACCCATCATGATGATAAAAGGGCTGCCACCAAACATCAAACGGGAAGATCTTACAAACTTTTTCTCGTCTGTTAAACTTGCAAGCAGTGATAAGTCGGTTGTAATAGAATATGATGACAAGAATCAAGCAACAGGCATTGCTTACATGGTTACTGCCTCTCCAAAGGATTTTGAAACAGCCATGGGTTACGACGGGCGCATTCTTGGTTCCAAACCTCTGCAGTTATCAGCAGGAAAACAGGAAGATATTGATGCATGCCTTGCAAAGTTAGAGGAAATTGTCAAAAGAGGGGAGCAACAGAAACCTCAGTCAAGTCCAGCAGCACCGGGTCCAGGAATAATGGGTGCTCGACCTCCTCTAATGGGTTTGGCACCTGGCGTACCTGGCCCACAAGCACTATATAACCAGAAACCACCTATGAACATGCCTCCCAGTGCTCGAAGAAATGGCCCAGTCTTTGAGCCAAACATGGATTCTCCACACAGACGGCCAGTGGAAAGACCTCCAAAAATTCATGGGCCAGGTTTCTGTGTTCAGATCCAGGGCTTGCCAATGCTTGCTACGTACAATGACATTCGTGACTTTTTCCGTGGGCTCGACATTGTTAACCACAGAGGTGTCCAGATTGCGCACGATGGAAATGGCAAACCTTCAGGAGAAGGGTTTGTGGAGTTTGTCAGCCAGGAAGATAAGGATGAAGCCCTGAAAAAAGACAAAACATCTCTTGGTCGTCAGATTGTGGCTGTCAAATCTATAGCCAAGCCTGATATGATTGAGCGTTTGCGAAAAGCCCGACTTTCTGGTGTTCCCCCTCCTGACCAAGGCCCACCAAACAATCCACGCTTCCCTCCCAGAAGAGCCGAACCTCTTGAAGGATCCATGACCATCCCCCCAAGGTTGCTGAATCCCAGATGGTTCTACATCAGCTGCCAAAACTTTCCTGCTGGGATCGCTGTCCCTGATATATTGGATTTCTTCCAAGATTACAACCCGGTTCCTGACTCTGTGCGACAGTTGTATGCAGATGATGGCACCTCTACAGGCAACGCTGTGGTGGGTTTCTTCAATGAGAGAGATGCCACCATGGCCTTGGAGGAAATGAACGGCATGCTGTTTGGACAGAACATGGTCATCCTGCAGCCTGTCAAAGGAAGGTTTGGTACGTATATATATATATATGAGGAACTGTGTGCGTGATTGCTTCCTTGTGCATATGAGACTGTGCATGCACAGGCAGGCATGATGTATTTGTGTTTGTTGTTGTTGGGGTGTATGTTGTCTGTGTTTTTACTGACTAGAAGTGTGTTAACCCTTTGACTCCTGCTCCCTATCCATCAACATCCTGCATTGCAAACCGTGCTAACAAAGCAAAAACTTAATCCTTTGTTTCCCTCACCCTATCCACCAGCTTCCTGCAGGAAGCTGGTGGATAGGGTGAGGGAAACAAAGGATTAAGTTTTTGCTGTTGATGGATAGGGCATGGGAGTCAAAGGGTTAATGGTTTCAAGAGATAATGTTAGTTAATGTGAATAATGTTAGTTACAAAAATAAAAAACAGTTTCGGCATGGTGTAGTGGTTAGCGCAACAGACTACCGATTGGAATGTGGTGGGTATGAATCCCCATCTGTCCCTTCAGAAATCATTGTGGGATTTTTCGGGTCGAACCGGCTCCTACCCAGAGTTGGGCCTGCTATGGGCTCATTGGGAAGACTACGACCACACAGTCAAGTGTCATCCACCTCACCAATGCGTCATGTGGGTATTGCTCAAATCCTCTGACCAGCACTGCAGATGTCTGTATCTCTCGGGTCTGGCTGACACCAGGATATGTTGTGATAGTAAGCGTAGAGTTCAGCCCTGTCATGTAGTGTCAATCCTAGATGGAACTTCCATAGCATCATGATAATCATCCTCATTGACATCACCATAGCATTGTAAAAACTGTTTCAGCTTCTGTGGCCATTAAGATGGCGTTGAAAACGGGACAGAAAAGGAAAAGGGTGAGCACAAAGGTGACTTCCCTGAGTGCAATGATCCTAAAAAGGAAAAAAATGTTAGTTTCAAAAAGGTTGCTAATTTTTATTATACATCACAATCTATGCAACCAGAAGGCCTATGTAATGTATAGTGATTATAGATGGTCTGTAATGTATGATGATTGAAGTAGATGTTTTGTAATGTAGGATGATTTTTGTAGATGTTTTTACATTTGTGGATCTTTTCACATTTGTCTGTCAATGATAGTATGAGTATTTGAAAGAAAAGAACCTTCTTTGCAAGGGTGCAAAAAAAAAAACCAAACAGAAGTATTTGAGTAACTAACTGGTTTTTTACTAAACAAACGTAACTCTTAACTCCTGACAGCTGGCATGTTCACAACACACACACACGGCGACTGGTTAACTATCAAGACTCATAGATTAAACTGCCAATTATTATCAGTATGAACATACGGGAAGCTATTGCTCGTTGGAATGCCTGATGGTTTGGTGTTTTCTTGTGGTCTTGTTTCTTGATGACGTTAGGAATAGGATGGAACCGGTTATACTGGTAGCATCAGTGGTCTTGAGTTCATTCTCAGCTCTCAGCTTTAAAGACTGGCCTGTTCGCTGCCCATCTTAATGTTTCCATCATTCTGGTTGTGCCAACTTAGTGTTTCATTGGTCCCGTCTCTCCCCTCCCCTTTTCAAGACCTTGCCTGTGCATAGGGTATTGTGCAGGCTCAAGGACTCTGCCAGATAATTATTGGCAGATTTGGGTGGAACACATATGGAATTGTCCCAGTGCATTGAAACCATCTTGAACAAACTCTGAGCCCTAGTCAGTCATCAATGTCATTTTGGTTGGACAGATTTTTTCCCCTTGAAATACAACTTCACTATAAGTGAACAGAACGTAAACATACTTTAAAATATTCACTTGCTTGTGTGTACATGCCACTCCCACTAAGTGTGCACGTACACATATTTATGCATACTCTGTGTCCACACACATGTATGCATGCACATGTATACATTTTCTCATTTCCACAATCATAGTTGCCCGGCCCCCCCCCCGTGGAGATGCCAGGGGCTCTTTCAGTATACATATATCACCACCTTCTGGCAATTCTGTGCTAGAAATTTCCTCTTTTCTGTCACTCTCTTTGTGTATGCTTGTTCCTTTGCTTTCTGTCATTTCTTCCTATTTTTTTTTTCTGCCTTGCTGGTCCATTCACCTGTACAGTGTATGTGTTCGATAAAGTCTTTTGTACTTAGGATTGATTATTGGGTACATGTATTAAGTGCGTTTTTGGCTCTAGGGAGGTGAGATATTTGGAAGCAATTTTAGGTAATTTATGCCCGTTTTTATATATGTTTTGGTGTCCTTAGGTATGCTTATAAGATATATATTTGTATTCAGGTATGTTTTTTAAATCCCCTGTGCGATAAATTGGACGGAGTAGTCAACACCAGGGGCATGTCCGTAGATTATGTACATGAAATCATTGGTATAGTGCACTTAATTTTCTTCTCTTTTTTTTTTTTTTTCCTGTTGAGGTTTTGTTTGTTTTTAAGCAGTCATAGTCCTGATATGGCTAGAGTTACGCAGTTGGCTGGGCTTTAAACAACAACACTTGCTTGTGTTTACTTGCTGTTCCCTGCAAATAATATACACACACATATGAAAGCACACTCTGATAAAACATGAGCATGCACATGTATGCATTTTTCTCATTTCCACAATGACAATTCACTGACATTTACCTGTGTCTGTGTGTTGCAGATTGAGAAGGAAGCTTGAATAAAAGTGAAAGAGGGTGCTGCTGCTGTTGCCTGTTTACAGTCACTGCTGGAAGTCAGTCTGTCCCACAATGTTGGTGGACTGGTCAAGGTTGCAGATTACACATGTGTGGACAGAGTGAATCATGTTCCTGACCTGATGCCAGAAAGCGTGCTTGTTGTGTCAGATCTGAACTATGTTGTGTACAGATTTAGGAATTGTTTTTTCTTAACCATTGTCAAAGTGTCAGCATATTTATTCACGGATGAAGCAGCTGTGTACAATGTTGTGTTTGCCTATGTGCTCTTGTGTATACATGTAAGTTTTATCATCACATCTGCACACTGGCCTGGACTCATGCGTACAGTGTGCATCACAAGCGGCTGTGGTTGAGTATATGCACATAAGCACACACACTCTGACAGTAACATGTGCACACACCACACATATACACATTCATGCATATCTTGGTTGGACTTGCGAACCACAGGATAAATTTTGCTTTGTGTTGAAGTGTCATTGTGAAAAATACTGACTTGCTTCAAATGGCAGTTTGTTGGACTGGGAAACACAGACAGTGAGAGGAGACCTGCATCCCACCACATCACTCACCCCTGATGGCTGACTTGTTTTCTTCTTTGTGGTAGCTCTCCGATTTTCTGCTTAACATTTTGTTGTGTGATTTTGAGTATGATTGCTTGCTTGTTTTTAGTGAAAAATGTGTACAGGTGATGAAAACTTGTAGTTCTCCCCCACCTTCCTCATCTGCTGCAAGCTTTTTTTCTTCTCTTTTCTTTCGTTCTGTTTTTTTTTTTTTTAATAAAGTGGTCTCCACAATAGGGAAAAATCAAGCACACTATAGATTAGAACACATATTTAATACAACCAGACAAGACAGGCGCAAATTTTTGGCCAACTGGTCTTTGTCAAGCGTAAGATCACAAACAAACACCAGATAAAAAAATTAGGAGAAAAAGACTGAAACTTCCCTGCTGTTCCGTCAAGTGTGAGAAAAGGAATGAAACACGATTCTTTTTTCATGTTTTTTTCTGGTTCCTGTTTACTTTAAATACGCGTTCTTATTCTTTTTTTTTTTTTTTTTTCTGTTTCCTGTTTACTTTAAATACGCGTTCTTATTTTTTTTTTTTTTTTTTTTCTGTTCCTGTTTACTTTAAATACGCGTTCTTATTCTTTTTTTTTTTTTTTTTCTGGTTCCTGTTTACTTTAAATACGCGTTCTTATTCTTTTTTTTTTTTTTTTTTTTTTTCTGGTTCCTGTTTACTTTAAATACGCGTTCTTATTCTTTTTTTTTCTTTTTTCTTTCTGGTTCCTGTTTACTTTAAATACGCGTTCTTATTCTTTTTTTTTTTTTTTTTTTTTCTGGTTCCTGTTTACTTTAAATACGCGTTCTTATTCTTTTTTTTTTTTTTTTTTTCTTTCTGGTTCCTGTTTACTTTAAATACGCGTTCTTATTCTTTTTTTTTTTTTTTTTTTCTGGTTCCTGTTTACTTTAAATACGCGTTCTTATTCTTTTTTTTTTTTTTTTTTTTCTTTCTGGTTCCTGTTTACTTTAAATACGCGTTCTTATTCTTTTTTTTTTTTTTTTTTTTTTCTTTTGGTTCCTGTTTACTTTAAATACGCGTTCTTATTCTTTTTTTTTTTTTTTTTTTTTTTCTGGTTCCTGTTTACTTTAAATACGCGTTCTTATTCTTTTTTTTTTTTTTTTTTTTTCTGGTTCCTGTTTACTTTAAATACGCGTTCTTATTCTTTTTTTTTTTCTTTTCTTTCTGGTTCCTGTTTACTTTAAATACGCGTTCTTATTCTTTTTTTTTTTTTTTCTTTTTGGTTCCTGTTTACTTTAAATACGCGTTCTTATTCTTTTTTTTTTTTTTTTTTTCTTTTGGTTCCTGTTTACTTTAAATACGCGTTCTTATTCTTTTTTTTCTTTTTTTTTTCTTTTGGTTCCTGTTTACTTTAAATACGCGTTCTTATTCTTTTTTTTTTTTTTTTTTCTTTCTGGTTCCTGTTTACTTTAAATACGCGTTCTTATTCTTTTTTTTTTTTTTTCTTTTTGGTTCCTGTTTACTTTAAATA
The DNA here is from genome assembly GCA_030674185.1 of Monoplex corrugatus. Lineage (NCBI taxonomy): Eukaryota > Metazoa > Mollusca > Gastropoda > Littorinimorpha > Ranellidae > Monoplex > Monoplex corrugatus. Next base: position 74,891,858 of record JAPXFY010000014.1, read on the forward strand.
CGCGTTCTTATTCTTTTTTTCTTTTTTTTTTTCTTTTGGTTCCTGTTTACTTTAAATACGCGTTCTTATTCTTTTTTTTTTTTTTTTTTCTTTTGGTTCCTGTTTACTTTAAATACGCGTTCTTATTCTTTTTTTTTTTTTTCTTTTGGTTCCTGTTTACTTTAAATACGCGTTCTTATTCTTTTTTTTTTTTTTTTTTTTTCTTTTTGGTTCCTGTTTACTTTAAATATGCGTTCTTATTCTTTTTTTTTTTTTTTTTCTGGTTCCTGTTTACTTTAAATACGCGTTCTTATTCTTTTTTTTTTTTTCTTTCTGGTTCCTGTTTACTTTAAATACGCGTTCTTATTCTTTTTTTTTTTTTTTTCTTTCTGGTTCCTGTTTACTTGAACGCGGACAGTCACACTTGTTTTGGATTTTGTAGAGTATCTAAATTTACTCACTTAGACTGTGTTCATCAGTAGATTACCTATATTTACTTAATTAGACAGTATTCATCACACTATTTATAACACTGCTATTTCACAACTCCTATCACAACCAGGACTGGAGGTCACAAACAAATGTGTGTTCAGTGTTGGGACACTGGAAGGCGTCATCTTTTGTTTTTTTGACTGATTTTGATAATTATACCGTAGATGTCGGGGTTGACTTACCAACAGGATTGGAGCTAGGGCATTTACATTAATTCTATATTATTTTTCTGTTTATGATTTATATTACAATTTTTATGATTAAGGTTAAGTAGAGTAAAAAGAAACACTGGGAAGAGCTGGACAGCAGAGGGTCCTCTGAGGAGAAGCCTGCATCCAGCGAGTGTTTTGGTCTCACATTCTGTACACTCTAACTGGGTTGTGCCACAGTATGGTTGTAATATGAATAAGGGATTTTGACTGTGAACTGGCGACATAAACTGCTTTGACTAGTTTGAGAGTCAAATACTTTTGTTTTGTTTGCCTTTTAGTTTTAGTCACTGTTGGTAGGCCTACTGTTTTCAAATGTTTGTCATTAACAAATCATCATTGATTAATTGAATATGAAGCGCCAGGATTCCTCTGTGGACACAACCTTTTAAGTTCTTGCACTTACTTGGAACAGCTGTTAAAAACGGTTGTGAAAAAAGGAAGAAAAGCAATAACCAGGTTCTTAAAAGTACTCTTCTAGTTCTATGATCTGCACATTGCAGATAAAGGCAGCTTACTGTTTGAAGGAAGATGTGCAACAAGTTTCATTTCTTTTATGTAAGAATGCTTTGACATACTAATACAGTAATAGTTACTTTAAGTTTGACCAAAAAGTTATTTTGGGACTGGAGAAAGCTTAATTGTTCAAGGGCTGTAGGGAGACTTCTGAACCTCAAAACGATTTTAAAAGAATGTGCATATTTATTCCTTTTTATGTTGGGGAACCAAGGTTATAGTAAGTTTATGATTTATACTTTGTTTCTGCTTGGTTTATCAAGACAGAGGACTTGTCACCTTGACCTGATTTCACTGTGTATTTTCTCTCATTCCCATTAGAGTTTACCACCTCGTAGACTAGAGTGAGAGGTCTTCTCCTTCGATATCATCCCTGGCCACACAGACACTGCATTGGCACTGTTTTCACGATTTTGTCATCTCCCAACTGCAGCGCTTTGAGGTTGTTCTTTGATCAACTGACAGTTTATCTGTATAGTGTACGGATTTCATCATCTTTTAACCAATGTGTTCAGTTTGATGTTTCTTTTGCATCATTTCACTGATGTATTGGAACAGTTGGATTGTCTTTTACAAAGCACTCAGATAAAGTGTATGGAAAATATGTTGCTTGTACAAAAGCTACTGCTCTTATGGATTATAGATATTTTTTAAATGATAGTTGACTGCTCTTTTCGTCACTAGTATGCGAGAGTTGACTCTAGTGACAGTGGGTTTTTAATCTTGTCAGACAAAGGACAGCCCTTTGTCAATTTAGAAATTAGCTTGAATATATTATCAGTTATTGTAAGGAATAACTCTGCTGTCAACGAGGGGAAAAAAGGTATGTGTGTATAACTGCAAATAGTATAAAAGGGATGGATGTAAGAAATCAACTTGAGAGCAAGAAGAAAACAAAACAAACAAAAGCAAGCAAATAAAAACACACTTGCCACTCTTTCAAGTTAAAACATGTAAACCAGCAACCATAGCATTATCACTTAAGTATGAAGAGTTATGAAAAATAAAATTAGCTATATATTTATTTAGTTGAGAGCAGTTTTGTGTCTCTTGTATTGAAATATGATGTGTACATAATGTTTTGTCCAAGGCTGTTTTACACTTGGTGGAAATGTTTGATGAAAATTAGAGCAGAAAAATAGATTAGTTTTCAGTTTTTTTTATGCAGTCGTTGTTGGACTGGTGTTAGATGTTTCTGTTTGAGTTTATTGCTGTATTCTTACAGGGATGGATATGTATTTGAATGTTCACAGATTCATCGTGTATTAAAGATTGAAATGTACAGGTACAGTGTGTCTTGTGAATGGATAGAGGGAAAGTAGTAATTGAGTCAGAACTACGAATGTATGTGTGTGTGTGTGTGTGTGTGTGTGTGTGTGTGTGTGTGTGTGTGTGTGTGTGTGTGTTGTGTGTTCTGTATAGTGTATGTGTGTTTGTGTGTGTCTATGTGTGTGTGTGTGTCTGTGTGTGTTGTGTGTGTGTGTGTACACATGCAAGTCATGATGTAGAAACTGTATCTGGTTAAATGTTTTAGTGGAAAATATCTACTCCTCTGCACTCTTTGTCACTTTACTGTATACATTCAAAATGAGTTAGATTAACGATTAGGATGTGTGTGCCTATTTGCGTACACAAATGCAGTATAAGCATGCACAAGCAAAGAAAATGGAACAAAGGTTTCCAGATGTACATATATCTGCAAGAAAATTTGGGCTGTGAATTCAAGCGAATAAGGGGTTGATCATTACAAGTGTGTGTACTTGACCTGTCTGTGAATTAAAGGTTGATTTGTTAACTCAGTGGAGTTAGGAAATAAAGGTGAAGTTTTTTTTATGATCTGCTTTTGCACTGTATACCCTGTTCATGGACACAGACAATAGTAGCCTACTCCTCTATGATGTGCGGTGAAATAAATGAAAACATACACAACATAGAGCTATACTGTGGCATGTTATTTTGTGAAAGTTACATCACTGAGATAATAATGTGTTCCTGCTTGTGTCCCTGAGAGTGTGCGAACATACACACATTATACTTTTGTTTGCATGTACACACAACCATATAAATTTAGTCTTCACAATGCAAAATCAAGCATGCATACATGTATGCAAGCACAAATGCATACATGTACCACACATGTACCTGCACGTTCTGCTGATGCATAAATCAATGAACATAATGTCATTCAGGATCACGTCGTGTGACCTGTAGAACACAAGTTTGAAGTGTTTAATCATGTGATAAAGAAATTTGATATGGTAGTCACTGCAAGATCAGATGATATCTTCAAGTAATTCTCAATCCATTACCTAATGAGTGTAATTACTGAAACGAAAACAAAAGTTGAAATGTAGACTTAGGTAATCTCACAGTACTTATGTACACATTGACAACTTTGACTGTCAATTTTATAGACAAACATTCAGGGTAATGAATGTGCCTATGGTATTAAATCCTTTCTGTGTTAGAATGACCTCGCATGGACTAAACATTGAGCAGACTAGTCAGGAGGCTTACAAGTTTAACCCTTTTGATTCCTGCACCTTGTCCACCAGCATCCTGCAATGTCAAGCATGCCAGCAAAGTAAAAACATAACCCTTTGCCTCCCTCATCCTATCCACAAGTTTCTTGCACAAAGTTGGTGGATACGGTGAGACACTCAAAGGGTTAAATTTTTGCAGTTGGTGGACAGTGTGTGGTAGTCAAAAGGATAAATGCACCCAATCTTTGAAATGTGTCTTCTTCTCAATCTTGTGGTAGCTATTCAAGGGTCAAGGAAGATAACAGATCATGAGGTTACATCCCTTGTCAGTGTAGCCCCCAGTACATGATTCATATTATAAGGAACCAATAAGCTAGAGCTGACTTGTAATGGTAGGGGTTTTGTCTTGTCAGACAAAGGGCTGCCCTGTGTTGATTTGGATATTAGTTTGCAGATATTATCATCATTGTAAAGAATGATTCTGTTGTCTGCTGGGGGAAAAAAGATATGTGTGTGTAACTGTGAATAGTATAAAGTTTGTAGTTCAAGAGGGATTCACTGCACTTGGAAAACTCCATATGCGCTCCACCCAAATATGCCAGCAATTATCTGACAGACTTCCGATGCCTGTGCAAAACCCTATGCGCTGGCAAGGTCTTGAAATGGGGAAGGGGGAAGAGGGACCTATGAAACATTAAGCTGACACCACCAGAATGATGTAAACATTCAGATGGGCAGCAAACAGGCCAGTTTTTAATGTTGTGGACTTGGATTGAAGCAAGTGGTGATAAGTATAAAAGGAATGGATGTAAGAAATCAACTTGAGAAAAAAAGAAAGAGAGCAAGAAGAAAACAAAACAAAACAAAAAACAACAAAAAACAAAAGCAAGTAAATAACAACAGACCTGCCACTCATGAAGTTAAAAAACGTAAATCAACAGTCAGTAGCATTATCAGTTCAGTTTGAGGTATTATGAAAAATTAGTTATTATTTGATTAAGAGCAATTTTGTCTCTCTTGTATTGAAATATGTATACATAAAGTTTTGTACAAGGCTGTTTTACAGTGGTGGAAATGTTTGATGAAAATTAGAACAGAAAAATAGATTAGTTTTCAGTTTTATTATACAGTCGTTGTTGGACTGGTGTTAGATGTTTCTGTTTGAGTTATTGCTGTATTCTTACAGTGATGGATATGTATTTGATTGTTCACAGATTCATCGTGTATTAAAGATTGAAATGTACAGGTACAGCGTGTCTTGTGAATGGATAGAGGGAAAGTTACTAGTAATTGAGTCAGAACTACGAGTGTGTATGTATGTGTGTGTGTGTGTGTGTGTGTGTGTGAGTGTGTGTGTGTGTATGTGTGTGTGTGTTAATGTGTGTGTGTTAATGTGTGTGGGTATGTTTGTGTGTGTGTGTGTATGTTTTGTGTGTGTGTGTGTGTGTGTGTGTGAGATATTGCCTATTAAAGGAGTGTAGGTTCAGAAACTGGTAAAACTATATTCATTTTATATATTGTAATAATGCAATTCATTTGATAATATCAATTATCATAGTATTATACAGTTAACAGTGCCTTTTAGAGCTTTGGCCCCATCTGATCAAGCGTGAAAGATACCAAGGCCAAAATTAATCTGATTCTCACTCTAGTAATTTCTCTCAACCCAATAAACCTACTCTCTCAAGCGTACATGCATGTGTGTGTGTACACACACACATACACACACACACACATACACACACAAATGTGTGCACACATACACATACACTCATACACACATGCAGACACATACACACACACACATCCACACACACACGCATACAGACACACACACAGACACGCGCACACAACACACACACACACACACACACACACACACACACACACACACACACCACACACACACATCTGCATGCCACTCTGCCTCACACGATCATCGAATTTCATTTTGAGACTGAATGGAAGCTTGTGACAGTCAAACTATTTCTGATTTTTTTTTCAAGTGCATATAGTATACAGGCATGTTTCCTGGAAGTACATGTAGGATACTGATAGCATATATATCTCCCAAATCAGAGGCATAGACAGGTCAGTTAAATTTTGTTTAGTCAGATAACAGACCACTGGCAACTTCTGTCTGTCAGTGTCATAAACTTATCTACTGACTCCATTACACCATTGGCATGAACCTATGTAGGGCAGCAGTGACGATCCTTCACTCCTGTCTATTGGGCTAGCGACTGTATGATAACCACCAATAATTGCCACGAGGCACTGGCATAAATGGAAACACGGGAACACATTAGTCATCACTTAGAATTGATCAGCTTATCAAGACATAGCGGGAATCCCCTCATGCAAAATAACAGCAAATGACACAACTTTGAGACAGGCTGATAAGTTTAAATATCTGGGAACGGTCATCTCACCAGGCGGCAGATGCATATATCAGAAATAGCCAGCAGAATCGGTCAAGCCAAAACAGCATTCAAGAAGATGAAAAGCGTTCTTGCCAACAAATGCTTATCAATTAACACAAGGAAGAGAGTTCTTGAGTGTTATAGAACCGATATTGTTATACGGTTGTGAGGCGTGGACAGTCAACTTACAAAGTCAGCACAAAATTGACGCAACTAAAATGTGGTTTCTGAGAAGAATGTTGAGAGTTCCGTGGACAGCTAAGAAAACGAACGAGACAGTTTTGAGGGAGGTAGACACAAAAATACCATAAACCCTTTGACTTCCACACTCTATCCACCAGCTTCCTGCAGGGAGCGTGGTTGACAATGCAGGATGCTGGTGGACAGGGTGCAGGAGTCAAAGGGTTCATAAAGAAGATTAGGGAAAGAAAGCCACATTTACAGGACATTATAGGAGGAAAGAGAAATTAGAGCACCTGGTCACAACACGAAAGCTTGAGGGAAAGAGAACACCAGGTTGACCGAGGGAGAAAATACTGGATGGACTTGCAGGATGGCTGAGGACAGAGAAGGTGGGAGATGTACTTGCAGCGACAAGGTATAGATTCGTATGGAGGGCCATGATCTCCAATGCCAAGACACATGGTGATGATGATTACGAAGACATCAAGACTCTCTTAGCAAGGCTTTCTGATGATATCATTATCAAGTGCCCTACCACATGGTGTTGGCGATCATGGCCCTCCACATGAATCTATCCCTTGTTGCCACAAGCACATTTTCCACGCTCCATATTTTTCCCCCTGGGTCTGCCTGGTGCTCTCTTTCCTTCCAGCTTTCCTGTTGTGACCAAGTGCTCGAATTCCCCTTTCCTCAAAAAAGACCTATAAATGTTGCCTGTCTTTTCCAAGTCTTCCTTATGAATGATCTTCTTGTGTCTGCCTCCATCAAGACTGTCTCGTTTGTTTTCTTTGCTGTCCATGGAACTCTCAACATTCTTCTTAGAAACCACATCTCGGCTGCCTCAATCTTGTTCTGACTTTGCTTGTTGACTGTCCACACCTCACAACCGTATAACATTATCGGTTCTATACAACATTCAAGAACTCTCTTCCTGATGTTAATTGATAGGCATTTGTTGGCTAGAATGCTTTTCATCTTCTTGAATGCTGTTTTGGCTGTGCATTTGCTGTCTGGGGAGATAATCGTTCCCAAATATTTAAACTTATCAACCTGTGTCAAATTCCAACAAATCTAAAACAGCGTAGCTCGGCTTGTCCTACAGGAGAGCAAATGGTGCCGTAAAAAGAAAAAAAACAAACAACCACCCCCCCCCCCCCCCAAAAAAAAACCTCTCTTACAAAAGCTACGTTGGTTTCCATCCAAAGCAAGAATTGAATTAAAAAAAAAAAGTTCCACACTCTGCTTTCAATGTCTAAGTAAGAATGCAATGCCAACATATATGTCAGTTTCAGTTTCAGTTTCGCAAGATGATGTCTCTGTGCTCGGTGCCATGTGTATGGAAATAATGGCACAAGCCTTTAAGCCTGCACATAAACCCATAAGCTGGCCAGGTCCTGAGAAACTCATTACGACGTATGATGACATTTTACTTTGGATATCAGCTGCGCACAGCTGTGCATATATCGCTTTGCCATCAACTGTATCATCCTACGATGATAAATGTCAGGACTTCTCTTGCCCCATAAACCTTCCAAAAAGCTGTCAAGTCTCAAGTGGCTTACCTGTATCTTGGTTCATGTAAGCAATGTGCAGAAAGAGGTCATTCTCTGCTTTTGGTTGAACAACGTAGAACTCTGAGTGTCTTTACGAAAAACAGTTGCCTGCTTAGTTTCAAAATGCATCTCAAAACACATCTCTTTAATTCATACTTAATACTTAATGCTTGTGGTTTTTGTAGGTCTAGTCGCATTGTGGTTTGCCTACATGTGTGTGTGTGTGTGTATGTGTGTGTGACACAGAAAGAGAGAGAGAGAGAGAGAGAGGGGAGAGATGCAGCGTACTTGTGTCGCGCGCGCGCGTGTGTGTGTGTGTGCGGTGTGGTGTGTGTGTGCATTTTCATGTGTGTGTTTGTACACATATACAAACCCCATACTGATATGGCCTGCACACGCTAAAGATCCCATGGCGGCTGAAAGTCGTGAAGAGCAGGACATTCGCCCAGCTGCCCTGATTTTCAATACTGGAGAGACAGGTTGATTTTCCAGTTCCCTCCCCTTGAAGGTCAATTGGCCTTCTTGCCTATCTGAAGTCTTGGTCAAAAAGAAAAAAAACAACAACAACAACCACCAAAAACAAATGAATAAATAGATGGTACTGCACTGCGGCAACTACAGCAACCATAGTTTCGCAATGTAAATCATTGTGACAACAAGAAAAGAAAACACGAATATGAATAATTATACTGACCTATTGGCTGCCCATCTTAAATTAATGTTTCCATCATTCTGGTGGTGTCAGCACAGTCTTTCGCCAGTGCCTCTCTCCCCATTTCAAGATCTTGCCAGAATATAGCGTTTTGCACGGGAGTCTGCTGGACAATTGCTGACAGATCTGAGCAGAACGCATATTGAACTGTCTGTATGCAATAATTCCATTTTGAACAAACTCCCAACTGTTACCAAAACAAAAAACAAAAAACAAAAATTTAGTCAAGGGAACAAACCACGTCGTGACATGAAGGATTGCTAGCAGTAGTAGTGTCCCTTGAATGCGGAACGTGGTCCGGTGATTTTGTGTGTGTGTGTATGTGGGTATGAGTGTGTGTGTGTGTATGCGTGTGGGTATGTGGTGTGTGTGGTATATGTGTGTATGTGTGTGCCTGTTTGTGAGTGTGCGTGTGTGTATGTGTGCGTGTATGTGATTATGTGTGATAGTATGTGTGTTGATGTATGGTGTGTATGTGTATGTGTGTGTTGTGTTGTGTGTGTGTGTGTGGGTGTGTGTGTATGTGTGTGCACGTGTATGGGTATGTAAGTGTGTGGGTATATATGTGTGTGCATGTGTGTATGTGTGTGTATGTGTGCGTGTGTGCGTGTGTGCGTGTGTCGTGTAAGTGCCTGTGTGTGTGTATGTGCGTGCGTGCGTGCGTGCGTGCATGCGTACTTGCGTGTGTGTGCGTGTGTGCGTGCGTGTGCGTGTGTGTGTGTGTGTGTTGTGTGTGTGTGTGTGTGTGTGTGTGTGTGTGTGTGTAGTATCCCTCGATCGTGGCCCGTTTATGTTTGTTTTTTTTTTTTTTCAAGGCGTCTGTGAGATCAGCAATAAAAATTTCAGAGTGTATGGGCGGGTGACATGGTTGAAACAAGTTCTGATTTGGATGAAAGTATCACCTGATTGCACAACAGTTTAACTGTCACTTGGCTGGGTCCAAGTTTGCTCTGTCACTGTTCGTTGTGTTGTACTGTTAACGTTTCAGTTTCAGTTTGAGTTTCTCAAGATAGACATCTCCGCGCTCGGAATGAATTCCATATGCCTATCGTCAAGGTGCCATGTGATGGAGAAGATCCAGAATGATCACGGCACATAAGCCTTAAACCTGCACATAAACCCACGAGCTGGCCAGGTCCTGAGGTCCTACCTAGATAGTTCCATAACCCTGGGGTCGTAGGAGTGTGAGGTGGCAGAGACCTCGACTTTTCACGGGGCCAGCACCTCGAGGGCGGCGGTCATCCCCCTCTCCCTCGCTTCAAATTCATATTCACAATTTTTTTCACCCAGAAAGGCAAGATCACTAATTGGTCTTCGGTGGGGTGGGACCTGGGAAATCAAACCTATCTCTCCAATGTTCTTTACCAAGGCAGCCAGGCAATGCCCTGCTCTTCATTATTTTCAATTGCCTTGGGATCTTTAGCGTGCGCAAATCAGATAACACACTGTCCGACTCGTTTTTCGTCCCCTTCCGAAGGACTAGACGTTCAGTTCGATTTTCCGGTCAAACTGAGGAGAAAAGTCGAGGTTTCTACGGGGAGCAAACCCTGGAATCTCGAGTTTAGTTATTGGCAGGTGAACGTCTGAACCATTCTGCCATTCTTGTCTTAAACGTTAACGGATTCCCGTCGCAAAACGGAAAGGCACATACAGAAATAACGAATGATCCCCATTGCGTGAAGCGAGGTGATTTTGACTGATTCAGTTCAGCTTTCACGTCAGCATCCACCTCAGAAGATATAGCTGATGGGGATAACCATCCCAGGGAAGTGGGCGGGGAGGGGGACTTACCTAATCTTTTGACCACCGCACACTGTCCACCAGCATTCTGCATTGTCAACCATGCTAGCAAAGAAAAAAGTAACCCTTTGATTCCCTCACCCTATCCACCAGCTTCCTGCAGGAAGCTGGTGGATAGGGTGAGGGAATTAAAGGGTTAAGTTTTTGCAGTTGGTGGATAGGGTGCGAGAGTCAAAGGGTTAATATTGTACTAACATCACCAGAAACAACGATGATGTTGAGACGGAACACCGAGAAGGCCAGTTTTAATGTAGTGCACACTGGGATTCAAACACCACAACTTATTAGCATGTGAATCCAACACTCAAGCAACTGAGCTACCGGTACTGAGACCCGCAGAGCGAGGCGGTACGTTGTGTAGGCTTACCGCACATATCAGAACTCCTTACAGGAGAGGAGCTTAGTGAGTCGCGGTGCTGGGGCGCAGATGTCTTGTCTCCTGATAGAATTAGGAGTTGATCATTTTATGTTAGAAGTCTCGACGGAGCTTTTATTTTATAGACTTTTAGCTATTTTGCCCACCAGGCGGCTGGTAGGCTTACACACGGAGGATCGAACACAGACCTCGCGACTGGAAGTCTGAAGGCTTACCCACTTGCCTACCACGTCTGTCATTTCTGGCTTGGTTTAGATAAGTTCACCTTCCTCTCCTTTTGTTTTTAACAAACTTTTTATTCTTAAAGATCATCGCACTCAGAGAGGTTACCTTTGTGCTCACCTTTTTTTTTTCGTCCCATTTTCTCCGTCATTTTCATGGCTACGGGAGCCGGCACATTTTTTTTTATTTTTTATTTTTTTTACAATGCGACGATGATGATGTCAATGAGGATGATAATCATGATGCTATGGAGTTCCATCTAGGATTGAGACTGTGTGACAGGGTTGTACTCCATCCTTACTATCATAATATATCCTGGCATCAACCAGGCCCGAGAGATACAGACAACCGCGGTAGTGGTCAGACGATTTGAGCAACACCCTCAATGACGCATGCGTGAAGTGGATGAGACTCGACTGTATGGTCCCAGTCTTCCCAATGAGCCCGTAGCACGCCCATCCTGATTAGGAGCCGGTTAGAGCCGAAAAATCACACAATGATATAGTTTTGAAGGGACTGATGGTGATCCGTTGCGTTAACCACTACACCACTGCGACTGGTTTGTTTTTAACAAACTTACCACCGTCTGTAGTAATGATGTGTGAATAAAAAAAAATCATGCAATTTCCCTCTCTTTCCTTTACTGTGTTTTCCGCCACCGACGTCACAATGGTTTATGTAAATTTTTTTTATGTTCAGAACTGTAGCCATCCAATCTGACGAAATACTTGGATTTTTAACATCTGGCTTCAATCCAGAGAGCAGCAAGTAGTCGTGATGTGGCCACAACCGGCTAAACGCCCATATGGACTGCAAGCCTCACTAACCACAACTGGCTAAACGCCCATATGGACTGCAAGCCTCACTAACCACAACTGGCTAAACGCCCATATGGACAGCAAGCCTCACTATCCACAACTGGCTAAACGCCCATATGGACTGCAAGCCTCACTATCCACACTGGCTAAACGCCCATATGGACTGCAAGCTCACTAACCACAACTGGCTAAACGCCCATATGGACTGCAAGCCTCACTATCCACCACTGGCTAAACGCCCATATGGACTGCAAGCCTCACTACCACAACTGGCTAAACGCCCATATGGACTGCAAGCCTCACCAACCCCAACTGGCTAAAAGCCCATATGGACAACAAGCCTCTACCGACCATCACTGGCTGAGCGCCCAAATGGATTGCAAGCCTCACCGACCACAACCGGCTAAACGCCCATATGGACCACAAGCCTCACCGACCATCACTGGCTGAACGCCCATATGGACCACAAGCCTCACCGACCACAACCGGCTAAACGCCCATATGGACAGCAAGCCTCACCGACCACAACCGGCTAAACGCCCATATGGACCACAAGCCTCACCGACCACAACCGGCTAAACGCCCATATGGACACAAGCCTCACCGACCACACTGGCTAAACGCCCATATGGACCACAAGCCTCACCGACCACAACCGGCTAAACGCCCATATGGACAGCAAGCCTCACCGACCACAACCGGCTAAACGCCCATATGGACCACAAGCCTCACCGACCACAACGGCTAAACGCCCATATGGACAGCAAGCCTCACGACCACAACCGGTAAACGCCCATATGGACCACAAGCCTCACAGACCACAACGGCTAAACGCCCATATGGACAGCAAGCCTCACAGACCACACTGGATAAACGCCCATATGGACAGCAAGCCTCACCGACCACCACTGGATAAACGCCCATATGGACAGCAAGCCTCACAGACCACAACTGGCTAAACGCCCATATGGACACAAGCCTCACCGACCACACGGTAAACGCCCATATGGACAGCAAGCCTCACCGACCACAACCAGCTAAACGCCCATATGGACCACAAGCCTCACAGACCACAACTGGCTAAACGCCCATATGGACCACAAGTCTCAAGACCACATCGGCTAAACGCCATAGGGGACCAAGACCACACCGACCACCTGGATAAACGCCATATGGACAGCAGCCTCACGACATAACGACAGGAAATGCCCATATGGTAAACCTACCACCAACACATGCGGTAAACGCCCATATGGACACAAGCCTCACCGACCACCACTGGATAAACGCCCATATGGACCACAAGCCTCACCGACCACCACTGGATAAACGCCCATATGGACAGCAAGCCTCACCGACCACCACTGGATAAACGCCCATATGGACACAAGCCTCACCGACCATCACTGGATAAACGCCCATATGAACTGCAAGCCTCACCGACCACAACTGGCTAAACGCCCATATGGACCACAAGTTCAAACCGTGATGCCTTAGCCAACCTGTCCATGGGGCCAAACAGCACCAGACGGCTGAATACACTGCAGTGATGTAATCTGTATCAAGTGGAACGACAGGAGACATGGCCAATTGTAAATCCTTTGACCACCAAGCTACATGCGGGTAGTAGGCAGAGCCATGGACTCAAGATCTGATTGACTCAAGATCTGATATCTTGAGTTCAATCCAAGCCCGCAACATTAAATTCTGGCCTGTTGGCTGCCCATCTGAATGTTTCCATCATTCTGGTGATGTCAGCTTTAGTGTTTGATAGATCCCCCCCCCCCCCCCCCCCCCCCCCCCAGTTTCAAGACCTTGCCAGCGCATAGGGTTTTGTGCAGGCTCAGGAAATCTGTCAGATAATTGCTGGCAGATTTGAGTGGAGCGCATATGGAGTTGTCCGAGCGCGGTAACTCCAATAACTTCACGGCAGAAGGCAAGCAGAGGAGAAATCGATCACATCGATCGCCACTGACATGTGGCCTGACCTTGGAGACGACGAGCGAAAGAAGAAGAGAAAGATGAAACTCGACAGCGGCAGACGCCGTCTTATTAGTGAAGACCACCCTAAACCACCAGTAACGATTGATAGCTGTCTTCTGTTCTCTCCGCTGGTCCTATCGTCTGTCCGTTCATGTCTTAGAGTCTACTGTTACGCATGGCAAGGCCAGGCAGCTGGTCAGTGCACCGTTCTGTCCAGTCAATTACCCTAACACAACTTCCCCCGTCCGCATGGCAAGGGAGCTAACCCTTTGATTCCCACACTTATCCACCAACTGCAAAAACTCAGCCCTTTGACTCCCTCACCCTATCTACCAACTGCAAAAACCTAAATCTTGACTCCCTCACCCTATCTACCAGTTGCAAAAACTGAAATCTTTGATTCCCTCACCCTATCTACTAACTGCAAAAATGTAACCCTTTGACTCCCTCACCTTATCTACCAGCTGCAAAATCTTAACCCTTAGACTTCCTCACCCCATCAATCAACTGCAAAAACGGAAATCTTTCACTCCCTCACCCTATCTACCAACTGCAAAAACTTAAATCTTTGACTCCCTCACCCTGTTTACCAACTGCAGAAACAACCCTTTGACTCCCTCACCCTATCTACCAACTGCAGAAACTTGAATCTTTGACTCCCTCACCCTATCCACCAGCTTCCTGCAGGAAGCCCTTTCCACCAACTTCTTGCTGGTGGATAGCGTAAGGGAGTCAAAGGGTTAAGTTTTTGATTTGCTAGCATGGTTGACAATGCAGTACGCTGGTGTATACACCGGCGGATTGTGTAAATGAGTCAAAGGGTTAGATTTTTGATGTGCTGGCATGGTTGAAAATGCAGCACCCTGGTGGACACACTGGCGGATAGTGTAAAGGAGTCAAAGGGTTAAATTTTTGATTTGCTAGCATTCTCGACAATGCAGGACGCTGGTGCAGGACATGGTGCGGAAGTCAAAGGGTTAACTTCAAGCAGTGAGAGGAGTGAGCGTTGCTTTCTGCAGGATGTTCATTAGTCGTCCTGTCTCCCTCCATCACCTGGGTCTACCTGGTGTATCATCAGCTCACCGTCCTTGGTAAGGCACGGCACAAACACATGTCACAGTGCTGTGTTGCTGCATGACAATAGATGGCTGGCTCAATAGTTGTATTAATAATCCTTTCTCTCCTGCACCATACCCATCCACAGCAAAAACTTAACCCTTTGACTCCCTCACCCTATTAACCAGCTTCCTGCAGGAAGTTGGTGGATATAGTGATGCAGTTGAAGGGTTAAGATTTTGCTTTGCTATCATGGTTGACAATGCAGGATGCTGGTGGACAGGGTACAGGAAACAAAGGGTTAAACGGGCAAGCCTTTAACTGTGAATTGAAATACGAAATGGTGGGTGAGGGAGTCAAAGGGTTAAGTTTTTGCTTTGCTAGCATGGATGACGATGCATTAGGCTGGTGGACAGACTTCGGGAGTCAAAGGGTTAAAGCCAATTCTTACTGTCAGAATGTATCCTGGAGAGATGACAGACGCAGTGGTCGAGTGGGAAAGACATCACACTTGCAATCAGAAGGTTTGATCCCCCACCCCCCACCCCAGTGGCTATCTCTCGCCTGATTGGTAAGAGATGGAGATTTTACTGATCTCGATATGTGTGCAAATCTCCTCGTGTCTTAACCCCCCACCCCCTTCATGCATATGCGCACCCAGAACCTCAAGCACTGTACGCACGTTAACCCTTTGACTCCCGCACCCTATCCGAATACTGTAAAAAGTTAACCCTTTGACTCCCTCACCTTATCCACCAGCTTTCTGCAGGGTGAAGGAATCAGAGGATTAAGTTTTTGTTTTGCTAGCATGTTTGGCAATGCAGGATCTGGTGGACAAAGTGCAGGAGTCAAAGGGTTAAAGATCCCGCAAGACATGTCAGCGTCCAATGGTTTATGGACATGTGAAAACTCCCGGCATATACGTCCACTGAAGATGGAGCACGCAGACTGCGCATCAACACACAGCCTGCACAGTGTCAGGAAAATGAAGTGCATAAATAATTCCATCCGAGAATGTTGAAAACAATTCCTGGTATCAACTGGCCAGTAAGATGAAAACATCTGCTATGCTAACCTTCAAACTGAAGCATTCATGACATGATAACACTCAACTGTGATGCTAGTCTACCCACTAAGCCACATGCTTAACTATGGATAAGGACCAGTTGAGGCGGAAAATCCCACAACGATTTGGACAGAATCAAAGGGTTAAGTTTTTGATTTGCTAGCATGGTTGACAATGCTTGATAATGAATCAATATAAAACCCTTTGACTCCATGCATATGCATGAATGGGGGTTAAGGCACGGGCAGATTCGAACCCACACCTTCTCGGTCTTTAGTCCGTTACACTAACCACTAAATGACGCTGTCTTGGTAAGGGTCATGTCCCTTTTTCAAGGCTGCACACTCCATTAGTGGTCCTCCTGTGTCCAGTAATATTATCAGGGACCAAGATGGATGGCTCATACGCTGTCAACGCGTTCATACTTGTGAAGCGAGGCTGAAAGTAATAAACAACAGGTGACAGTATCCTGACATCTCATCTGAATGGGTAAGATATTACATGATAACAATGGGCATAAATGAAGGGCAGTTTTAGATCACTCCATCTTTCTACTCGACATAGTTAACGTGAAGGGATCTATTTTATATAACGCCAGCCATTGGAATATTACGTTGTGCTCTGTGTTCCAAACTCACAGATTATAAGAACGATAATCATAGCATGCCCCTGTATAATGTTTTTTTGTGTGTGTGGGGAATACTGCTTTACAGTTTATTTACTTCTCTCTCTTTTTTTCTTTTTTAGTTTTACTTTAAACTATTTAAAAAAATATAAACTTTACTTTTCTTTCTTACTTTTTACTTTCTAACTGATAAAGACGTAACAGATTAAGAGATTGATTTCACTACAGTTATAATCTAAAGTTGTGTCAATGACAAATTAATACGAGAATCATCTTGCCTCTTGGCATTGGCGATCATGGTCCTCCATAGGAATCTACCTTCTGTCGCTGCAAGTACATCTCCAACCCTTTGCTCACTCTGCAAAACCAACATTTTCTCCCCGAGTCTACCTGGAGGGAGAAAGAGCACCAGACACAAAGATAGGTATAGAAACACATGGATTGTGACAACGAGTAAGATTTCATGCGAAGGTTGGCTACAAACAGGTCTTATACCATTGTTCGCTCATGTTTTGCAGCCATGAACATTATAACTATGAAATCATTTAGAGTATGGTAGTCATCATCATCATCATTATCATCATCATCATCATCATCATCATCATCATCATCATCATCATCATCATCATCATCATCATCATCATCATCATCATCATCAGGTGCCCTGCCGCATGGCGTTGGCGATCATGGACTTCCATCTGTCTCTATCTCTCGTTGCCCCTAGCATCTCCCCGCCCTCCTCGTCCCCAGCCACTCTGCAAGTCCGTCCAGCATTTTCTCCCTGGGTCTACCCGGTGTCTCTCTTTCCCTCCAGCTTTCCCGTTGTGACCAGGTGCTCCAATCCCCCTTCCTCACAAAATGGCCTATAAATGTTGTATGGTAGTACTTTGGCTGAATTAATAATAATAATAATTACAATATTTATATAGCGCAAAATCTTGATAAAATCAAATCTAAGCACTGAAGCAGACACACACGCAAGCACGCACGCACGCACACACACGCACGCACACACACACACACACACCACACACACACACACACACACACACACACACACACACACACACACACACACACACACACTCACACACACGCATGGCTATAAATGGGGAGAAAGAATAAAAGCAATAAAAGCAAGAATAAAAGCAATGGAAAATTATAGAGCATAGCATATACAATTATATATTATAACCATGTGATTCCCTCCGAGCGGAGACAGGCTGCAGAGGGGGGGGGGGGGGGGGTTGAGTGAGGTTAGGATTTTATGCGGAGGAGAAAAGGTGAGTTTTGAGAGCGGACTTGAAGGAGACAAAAGTAGGTTGCTGACGGACTGAGAGAGGAAGTTTGTTCCAGGAGAGTGGACCAGAAACAGAGAAGGCTCGTGGACCATAGGTATTGAGCTTAGTGCGTGGAAAGCGAAAAGTCAGAGGATCGGAGGCAGAGCGGAGGGTACGTGAGGGAACATAGATCTCAAGTAGGCTTGACAGGTAATCGGGGGCTGCGTTATTGAGGCTTTTGTAGCACATGGTGTCTAGTTTGTACTGTATGCGCTTTGATACAGGGAGCCAGTGAAGTTGTGCCAGGAGAGGAGATATGTGGTCAGCTTTTTTCTTTTTGAGTACAAGGCGTACAGCATTGTTTTGAATGCGCTGTAGGATGTGAATGGTGGAGGCAGGAAGACCAGACAGGAGTGAATTGCAATAGTCAATGCGAGACATTATGAAGGAGAGAACGAGTTTTGCAGTTGTTTCGACAGAGAGATACTTCCTGATCAGCCTTATACGATGGAGATGATAGTAGCAAGATCTGGCAGTTTGAGAAACAAAGTTGTTCATGGAGAGGGTAGAGTCAATGCAGACACCAAGGTTTTTAGCTGAATCAGAAATTGGGACTGATGTGTTACATAATGGGAGAGAAAGAGGAGGCAGCTGAGAAAGTTTCTGACGGGTGCCAATGAGGATAGCTTCTGTCTTGTCGTCATTAAGCTGAAGTTTGTTGAACGTCATCCAGTTCTTAATGTCTGAGTAACACTCAGTGGTGCGAGTCAACAGGCGCTGTATATTATCAGGTGAGTCACTGTCTTGAAGTTGGGTGTCATCAGCATAGAAGTGTGTTTTATAGAGTGGGAGTTGATGATGGTGGACAGGGGGGAGGTGTAAAGAGTGAAAAGAACAGGGCCAAGGACAGATCCTTGTGGAAACCACAGGTCAGGTATGCAGGTTGAGAGTAAGTGCCATTGATGAGAACAGTTTGTTTTCTGTTTGATAAATACGAAGTGAAAAAGGAGAGAGCAATGTCAGAGATGCCAAAAGTATGATGAAGTCTAGAAAGGAGAATACCATGGTCAATGGTATCGAAGGCTGCAGACAGATCAAGGAGTGTGAGGAGAGAGACTTTGCCAATATCAGTTGCAAGGAGGAGATTTTGAGAATGTGTAGTAGGGCAGTTTCAGTACTATGGCACTGGCGGTAGGCTGACTGGAAATGATTGAGGAGATTGTTGGCAGACAGGTGAGAGTTCAGCTGGTTGAGGACGACTTTTTCAAGGAGTGTTGACAAGAAAGAGAGATTAGAGATAGGCCGGTAATTTTTCAGTTCATTTGGGTCTAAATTGTGTTTCTTGAGGAGAGGGTGAATAATAGCGACTTGAAAGAATCTGGGACAGTTCCAGTTTGAAGAGAAGTGTTGATGATGTCAGTGATGAATGGGAGGAGAGTAGGGAGACAGTCGGGTAGAGAGAACCTGGAAGAGGATCCAGTTCGCAGGTTTTGAACGACATGGATCTGATTGTGTTGAGAATTTCTTCTTGTGAGACTGGGGTAAAAGTAGTAAGAGGTGTGCCAGAGAAGGAAGGGTCAGGTGGGCATGGTTGACAGGGTGTCCTGTCAAGCCTGTCACGAAGAGTTTGTATTTTGGTGGTGAAATAGTTGGAGAATACAGATGGGAGTTCTTCATTTGTATGTTTTGTTGGGAGAGGTAAATCTTTTCGTGTGCCAAGGAGATGATTCATGGTTGTAAAGAGTTCTTTTGAAGAAGAGGCATTCAGGATTTTGGTTTGGAAATAGCTTGTTTTTGCTGATGCAATGAGGGTGGATACTTTTGTTTTGGAGGCTTGGAAAAGTTGCCTGTGTACAGTGAGTTTGGATTTGCGCCAGCGGCGCTCTGCTCTGCGGCGGGCACGTTTTGCACAGGCGATCTCATGAGTGAGCCAGGGGGTAGGGGGCGGTCAGGTAAAAGACGGGTTGTGGCTGGAGCATGAGTGTCCAGAAGATGGTGGAGAGTAGTATAGAATTCATCGGCAAGATTATGTGACTTTTCAGAAAGGAGACGGGAGGCATCAGATGAAAATGTGGAGAGGTCGATAGATTTGAGATTGCGTCGAGTCACTGTGCGCATGGTACGGGGGAAGGAGGAGAAATGTCGAGAGAACAGAGAATTGCAGAGTGGTCAGATGGAAGGGCTGAAGTTAGACGGGTAGAAAGAACTAAGCAGTTGTCAGTAGCGGAATTGTGGTGATCATGAGAAATGATCCAGTCAAGAATGTGACCTTTTTGATGGGTTGGTTCAGAAATGTGTTGAGTCATATTGTGATTGGACAGAGAGTTGATGATATGTCTTGTGTCATAACGGTGAGTGTTGTCATAGTGGACATTGATGTCACCTAGAATGATGAGATTTCCAGGTAAGAGGCAGTAGTGGTCAAGCAATTGGTCAAATTGGCGTCTCAGATCTTCAAGGGCTGGACAACATAGAATAAAGTGATTTTCATTTTCAATCACACTTTTAAATGCTGGGCGTTTCTTTGCGTCCTCACCAGGTCTTTTATATCTTAATCTATGCACTGATAAGTCAGACATACCGAATCTAAATCTTATGGACACATATCTGATAAATCTGTTATTTTTTTTAATCCAGTAACAAGTATGGTTCAGTTTCATGAGATTGTTAAAACTTTTTATACTGTGCAAAAACATCACTAGTGTTGATATGATAATCCCGATTTTGTCATCTGCAATCAAGTAATCATTGATTGAACGTTAATATGAAAGACTCTATACAACCAACACCCCGATTTTCCCAGATGTATGAACATCTGTAAGTATTTAATAATATGTCAGAACTTTTGAGGCCCAGTTTATTTCTCCTCTGCTGGCTAAATGTAATAGCATTTTGTATGCCTTATAGCAATCTCTCTTCACTCATTGTCGTGACACATATTGAATTTGTTCCAAAATATTTTAAGTATCATTATCTAAGAATGACTGTGTATTATATTTTGTGTTTGGAAATTGTTTATGTGTTCACATCCTTTCGAATGGGGCTTTGGTCTTACTGAGTAAATTTCTGATTCTGAATATATATATATATATATATATATATTTTTTATTTAATCTTTCTCTCCCCCCCCTCTCTCTCTCTCTCTCTCTCTCTCTCTCTCTCATCACCCTTCTCTCTTCGTCCAAGAGATAAAGTCAACGAAAATGAAATCAGTTTTCCATTGTGCAAGAATACAGTTCCAAATGAAAATAACTTGCCTTAAATGGGCAAGAAAAATACTCCATTGTATAATAGATTTTTATGAAAGAATAGATCTAGAGTAAAGTTTTGGTTTGTTTTTGTTACAGAGTTCAATAGCTAGTTTGATATGAATCTAGACTTCATTATACACTTTCATTGTAAAACTGCTATAAAGGTGTCCCTGTACATGTATAGCCTTATGGACGTGTCCCTGCATAGCCTTATGGACGCTGTACTCACTACACAAACATGAGATACTAATCTTGACCACATTTTAACAACAACAACCAGAAGTCTGACTATTGAGGTAAATGGCATTCTAATTTGTTTAGAAATACACGAATAGCTCTAAATCAAAAGTGAGTTTAGAGTCATTGCAACAAATATAACGCTAAAACAAATTAAGATTGCAAACAATGAAAAACGTACATTCTGTGATACAGAGAAAGAAAATATAGAACAGTTATTTTTGGGATGTATAGAGTTCGGCACTTTTGGAAAAACTTGGGAAACCTGATTAGTGAACATGAAAATATCATCATCATCATCAGGTGCCCTGCCGCATGGCGTTGACCATCATGGACTTCCATCTGTCTCTATCTCTCGTTGTCCCTAGCATCTCCCCCACCCTCCTCGTCCCCAGCCACTCTGCAAGTCCGTCCAGCATTTTCTCCCTGGGTCTGCCCGGTGCTCTCTTTCCCTCCAGCTTTCCCGTTGTGACCAGGTGCTCCAAATCCCCCTTCCTCATAAAATGGCCTATAAATGTTGCCTGTCTTTTCCTTATCTTCCTTATGAATGATCTACTTGTGTCTGCCTCCATCAAGACTGTCTCGTTTGTTTTGTTTGCTGTCCATGGTACTCTCAACATGAAAATGTACATGATGTAAAGCTCACTGAAAGTTTGTTATTGTTTTGTTTTTTAAGCTGAACGTGGTATAGCAACTGATAGTGGGGTGATTTCATAATGTTACTTGTTAAACATTACATTTACAAGTTGTAAACTAAATACACTGATAGTGGGGTGATTTCATAATGTTACTTGTTAAACATTACATTTACAAGTTTTAAACTATATACACTGATAGTGGGGTGATTTTACAAGTTTTAAACTAAATACACTGATAGTGGGGTGATTTCATAATGTTACGTGTTAAATATTACATTTACAAGCTTAAACTAAATACATGTCAGCCTGATGCACTGGTATTTAGACGACTGCAATTTAGCCAATACAGATTAGAAGATTACAGTGTCAGAGCAGCCATGACACAAACAACATTTGCTGTCAAATCACCGCCATGGGGCCGTGACAACAAAAACATAAAATGTGAGATGTTTTGAATGTTATTTGCTTTCCAGTCACTAACGATGCATATCTGTTGTACTTGCTATGCTTCGACCCTATCCC
>JAPXFY010000014.1:74921781-74929281 GCA_030674185.1 Monoplex corrugatus
TCTAAGTCTTGCATAAACAGACAGCCAGTCTAAGTCTTGTATAAACAGACAGCCAGTCTAAGTCTTGCATAAACAGACAGCCAGTCTAAGTCTTGCATAAACAGACAGCCAGTCTAAGTCTTGTATAAACAGCCAGCCAGTCTAAGTCTTGTATAAACAGACAGCCAGTCTAAGTCTTGTATAAACAGGCAGCCAGTCTAAGTCTTGCATAAACAGACATTCAGTCTAAGTCTTGCATAAACAGGCAGCCAGTCTAAGTCTTGTATAAACAGACATTCAGTCTAAGTCTTGTATAAACAGGCAGCCAGTCTAAGTCTTGCATAAACAGACATTCAGTCTAAGTCTTGTATAAACAGGCAGCCAGTCTAAGTCTTGCATAAACAGACATTCAGTCTAAGTCTTGTATAAACAGGCAGCCAGTCTAAGTCTTGTATAAACAGGCATTCAGTCTAAGTCTTGTATAAACAAACATTCAGTCTAAGTCTTGTATAAACAGGCAGCCAGTCTAAGTCTTGTATAAACAGCCAGCCAGTCTAAGTCTTGTATAAACAGGCATTCAGTCTAAGTCTTGTATAAACAGGCATTCGGTCTAAGTCTTGTATAAACAGGCATTCAGTCTAAGTCTTGCATAAACAGGCATTCAGTCTAAGTCTTGTATAAACAGGCATTCAGTCTAAGTCTTGTATAAACAGACAGCCAGTCTAAGTCTTGTATAAACAGACAGCCAGTCTAAGTCTTGTATAAACAGGCATTCAGTCTAAGTCTTGTATAAACAGGCATTCAGTCTAAGTCTTGCATAAACAGGCATTCAGTCTAAGTCTTGTATAAACAGGCATTCAGTCTAAGTCTTGCATAAACAGACAGCCAGTCTAAGTCTTGCATAAACAGACAGCCAGTCTAAGTCTTGCATAAACAGACAGTCAGTCTTGCATAAACAGACAGTCAGTCTAAGTCTTGTATTAACAGACAGCCAGTCTAAGTCTTGTATAAACAGGCATTCAGTCTAAGTCTTGCATTAACAGCCAGCCAGTCTAAGTCTTGATGGAACAGTGATTGGAAGTGCCAAAAGATGGGCCGATCCCTCAGATGAACCGGCAAGACTGCCAAACAGAAGGAGCAATGAGACTGAATGAGCGATAGTTTAACCCTTTGACTCCCGCACCCTACCCACCAACTGCAAAAACGTAACCCTTTGGCTCCCTCACCCTATCCACCAGCTTCCTGGATAAGGTGAGGTAGTCAGAGGGTTAAGTTTTTGCTTTGCTAGCATGATTGACATTATATGATGCTGGTGGATAGGGTGCAGGAGTCAAAGGGTTAATTCGTATGCTGTCTGTGCTTCAGTTTTGTTAAAATAAACTCCCCATGGGTTGGAGCTGGATGTACCAAAATCATTTGTACTGCTCTTGCCGTCGCCCTCATAATTATGTATGTCTTCGTATTCTTCTTCTTGTCCTCTCTCGCCTTCTCTCTCATAACAAGAAAAGACTGATTTGGCCGTTTCCAAGCAAACTTATGTGCAGCTGGGTACACCCCTGACGTCCGTTTTGTCATCCAAAACAAGTGTGACTGCCCGCGTTCAAGCAAACAGGAACCAGAAAAAAAACCCCACGAAAATAGAATCAGAACGCGTATTTAATACAACCAGACAAGACAAGCGCAAATTTCCGGCCAACTGGTCTTTGTCAAGCGTGAATGTAAGATCACAAACACCAAATACAAAAACAAGAGAAAAAGAATGAAACTCCCATGCTGCTTTGTCCAGTTTCAGTTTCTCAAGATGACGTCTCCGCGCTAGGAATGATTTCCACATAGGGGAGTGAGGTGTGAGGTGGCAGAGACTTCAACTTTTCCCGGGGCCAGCACCCCTCTCTCGCTTCAAATTCACATTCATATTCATATTTGTTTTACCAAGACTTCAGAAAGGCAAGAAGGCTATTTGGTCTTCAAGGGGTGGGACCTGGGAAATCAACCTATCTCTCCATGTTTTTTTTTAACCAAGGCAGCCAGGCAATGCCCTGCTCTTCATGATTTTCAACTGCCCTGGGATCTTTAGCGTGCGCAGCCAGAAGGTACACGAGTCCGACTCGTTTTTCGTCCCCTTCCGAAGGACTAGACGTTCAGTTGGATGTTCTGGTCAAACTGAGGAGAAAAGTCGAGGCTTCTACGGGGAGCGAACGCTGGAACCACGAGTTTAGTTATTGGCAAGCGAACATCTGAACCATTCCGCCACCCTTCTCACTTTATCAATACTACCAGACGGGCGCAACAATCAAGCGGGTGAGATATGGACTTCCTTCCAATCAAAGGGTCTGAGTTCGATCCTTTCTGGCCGGGTACCTTCCAACTGATAGGTAAAGGGTGAAGAGTCTTTACACATCTTCCAGGTCGATATGTGTACAGATTTGTCAGTGTCTAAACTTGCTTTGTGTGTGTATTCCCACGCCGATCATCAATTTTGCGCGTTAAAGATCCTTTAAATCATGTCAGTGTCAAAAGATCCTTTATATCATGTCAGTGTCTAAAGATCCTTTATATCATGTCAGTGTCTAAAGATCCTTTATATCATGTCAGTGTCTAAAGATCCTTTATATCATGTCAGTGTGTAAAGATCCTTTATATCATGTCAGTGTGTAAAGATCCTTTATATCATGTCAGTGTGTAAAGATCCTTTATATCATGTCAGTGTGTAAAGATCCTTTATATCATGTCAGTGTGTAAAGATCCTTTATATCATGTCAGTGTCAAAAGATCCTTTATATCATGTCAGTGTCTAAAGATCCTTTATATCATGTCAGTGTCAAAAGATCCTTTATATCATGTCAGTGTCAAAAGATCCTTTATATCATGTCAGTGTTCAAAGATCCTTTATATCATGTCAGTGTCTAAAGATCCTTTATATCATGTCAGTGTCTAAAGATCCTTTATATCATGTCAGTGTCTAAAGATCCTTTATATCATGTCAGTGTCTGGTGGCTTGTGGAAACATGAAAACATCCAGCGTGCACATTCACTGAAGACGGAGTATGTAGACTGCGCAGCAACATACTGCCTGCACAGCGTGGGCAAAACAATGTCCATACACTTACCCAAGAGAAGTTGGAGTACTTAAATAGATAATGTATTACCTACAAAACGGATTCTAGATCCACAATTTTTATAAATGTAGTAATAATTGGCTGATTGGCTGATTGAAAAAGTAAGGAAAGAAAAGAAACAGAATTGACGCATTTTACATGCAGTGAAATATTGAAGTTACATTTTTCATTTTAAGGCCTAATAAAGAAATGAAAGAAAGATATGTAATAATAAAGAAACTGAGTTATGACTCAGTACTAATCAACATACACGCACTATGTTATCCACATTTTCTACACTTATTGACATCCAAACATTTTGTTTTGAAAGCTGCAGCTGTGAAGGTTGGGATACTGTTTGTGACAATTTGTACCTGGATTGTAGCCTCTATTGTAAGGGTATTATCATGCATTTGATTTTGATTATCTCGACGCGAAACTGAATTTATTGAAAGTAACTCCAGACACGAAAAGTAGGGGAAAATGAAAGAATTTCTGGTGGTACATTCAGATGAAATATTTGTTATATCAATATGCAAAAAACAACAACAAAAAAACAACCAAACCAAACCAAAACAAAAGAAAACAAACAAACAAACAAAAAAGACACCCCCCCCCCTCTATACTTCTCACATAACACAGAACTTAAGAAAAAGGCTCGCAAGCCTATAATTCTGACAAGAGCATAGTGCGCATTTGTTAAGTAAGAATTGTGAAAATATGGGTCAACTTCTTTTTCGCTCGGCCTAACGTGTAAAATCTATTTCAAAGTTCCCTCCCAGAAAGTCTGTGCCCACAAAGTTCTTCTGTTATCGACCAATAATTACACGACCTATGAATTATGATGAATTTTGTACCCGTTGCAAGGTAGTAATAGGCATTTATTTCGTACTAATTTTCTGCACCGGTTTAATGGCCACAGACTTTGGGACACACTTTCACGATGCTATGACTATACGTACGGGGATCACAATCATGATGATACGGAATTCCATTCTGAATACAGACTACGCTTACGCTTCTTTTCATAATATCCTGGTGTTGTACCGAGGTCTTAATTCTAAGGCCACGAACATCTAAGCTTAACCCTTTGACTCCCGAATCCTATCCACCAACTGCAAAAACATAACCCTTTGATTCCCTCACCCTATCCACTAGCCTCCTGCAGAAAGCTGGTGGATAGGGTGAGGGAGGCAAAGGATGATCGACAATGCAGGAAGATGGTGGACAGGGTGCAGAAGTCAAAAGGGTTAAGTGTTTCATGTCAAATTTATAAACTCGAAGTAAGCAGCTTTGCAGATGTAATATCTGCTCGTTCAGTCTCTCGACCGGGATGATAGTAAAATTTTAATAGTGGAATATCTATCTATCTATCTATCTATATATCTATCTATATATCTATCTATCTATCTATCTATCTATCTATCTATCTATATATATATCATCATCATCATCATCATCATCATCATCATCATCATCATCATCATCATCATCATCAAGTGCCTTGCCACATGACGTTGGCGATCATGGCCCTCCATATGCATAATTATGTCCCTTGTTGCCGCAAGCACATCTTCCACCCTCTCTGTCTTCAGCCACTCTGCAAGTCCGTCTAACATTAATTTTTTTCTTTGGGTCTACCTGGTGCTCTCTTTCCCTCCAGCTTTCCTAATGTGACCAGGTGCTCCAGTTCCCCTTTCCTCATAAAAAGGCCTATAAATGTTGCCTGTCTTTTCCTAATCTTCCTTATGAATGATCTTCTTGTGTCTGCCTCCATCAAGACTGTCTCGTTTGGTTTCTTTGCTGTCCATGGAACTCTCAACATTCTTCTGAGAAACCACATCTCGGCTGCCTCAATCTTGTTCTGGCTTTGCTTTTTGACTGTCCACGCCTCAAACCGTACAACAGTATCGGTTCTATATAATATTCAAGAACTCTCTTCCTGATGTTAATTGATAGGTATTTGTTGGTAACCATGCTTTCATCTTCTTGAATGCTGTTTTGGCTTGGCCGATTCTGCTGGCTATTTGTGATGTGCATCTGCCGTCTGGTGAAATGATCGTTCCCAGATATTTAAACTTATCAACCTGTCTCAAGGTTCATAAGTTTACATATTTGGGAATAATCATTACATATACATACAAAAAGACACACATAAGTACACATACACCACGACACACACACAGACATACACATTCACACAGCACACAACACACACAGCACACACACGCACACACATACATATGTATATCATATATATAAATATATATATACATATATATATTATAAATGTTAATGCACTGGTGGGAATTAAGACTTTGGAAAATGTGTTCAATTCGATGCCCTCCGTCTGTCGCAGGAGGAATTTTTTTTCAGAGGATTTAGGTGGTAATTTGCTACAAATTCAAACAAAACATATTTTTTGTTTCGTATAAGACTGCAACAAAAAATCCCCACCCTTGACCCAATTCCAACTACCCTATTAAAACAATGTCTGCCATATCTTGTGCCAGTGATTACTACCATCATCAATAGCTCTCTCTCTGCAGGTGTTGTTCCATATTCATTCAAACAGGCCATTGTCAATCCACTCTTGAAGTAACCTGGTCTTGATCCAAATGAACTCAAGCACTATAGGCCTGTATCTAATCTTCCTTTTGTTTCAAAGGTGCTTGAGAGGGTAGTGCTAAAGCAGCTACAGGAACACCTGTACAAAAATTCCTTGCTTGAAGTCCATCAATCAGCTTACAGGAAGGGTCACAGCACAGAGACTGCTGTACTGAGTGTCCTCAACGAACTACTAGTCAATGCGGATAACAGACTGGTATCATTGGTCGCATTGTTGGACCTCAGTGCAGCATTCGATACGCTGGACCATTCCATACTGCTCAAAAGATTGGAAGTAACTTACGGTATCAAAGGCGCTGTTCTTGACTGGTTCACCTCATATGTTTATGATCGTTTTCATTCAGTCATTGTTGATGGTATTCTATCTAATCCATCCCCCCTTGTCTGTGGAGTACCTCAAGGCTCTGTCCTTGGGCCTGTTTTGTTTACACTGTACACTCAACCACTATCTGATGTTATTTCTTCTCATTCATGTCAATTTCATAAATATGCTGACGACATCCAGCTGTCCAAATGCTCAGACCCAGATTCTTTTGTTGATGTTCAATCATGTGTTCAGGCTTGTGTAACTGACATCTTATCATGGATGACCAGTAATCGCCTCAAACTTAACACCGACAAAACCGAATTTATGCCTGTTGGTGCGCTCTCCCGTCTTCGTTTGATCGGCAGTAATTCTGCACACATTGATGGAAGTGACATCCCTTTTCAGCCCACAGTCAAATATCTTGGCATCAAGATCGATCAGGCACTTTCAATGCATGATCACATTAGCAGTATATGCCGCATTTCCTTCCTTGAGCTTCGACGTATTGCATCAATCCGTCGCTATCTTTCTAACGAAGCTGCTACCAAACTTGTTCTGGCCTTGGTCACCTCTCGGTTAGATTACTGCAACTCCATACTGGCAGGTCTACCTAAAGATGAAATGAAACGCCTCGATAGAGTTCAGGCAAGTGCTGCACGCCTTATTATGAAGAAGAAGAAGCGTGACCACATCACTCCAATACTTCAAAAGCTACACTGGCTTCCTGTCAGCTATCGCTGCCAGTATAAAATTTACACTATGGCATACCGCCACTTTGAAGGCACTCTGCCATCATACCTGTCTAATGCATTATGCTCATATACACCATCTCGGGCCCTCAGGTCATCGAATGAAAAGCTGCTTAAAATTCCAAAGTGTAATCTTAGAACTGCTGGTGAGCGCTCCTTTCATTATCTTGCACCTCGCCTCTGGAATTCACTGCCGGTCGACCTTAGAAGGGAAAGCGCACTTGCTTCTTTTAAAGCAAAACTCAAAACCCACCTGTTTGTGAAAGCATTTGAAATTCCCACTGTCTAAATGATTGTATTCTTTGCGCTAATGCTGTTGATTATTGTATGATTTCTAAGGTATATGATATGTACTGTTTAAGTCATGTTGTTGTAAGATAGCATAATTTATGAGTGGGTGTGATGTATGTGTGTGTATGTGTGTGTATGTATGTATCTATATATGTATATGTATATGTGTGTATATATGTGTGTGTGTATATGTATGTATATATATATATATTAACATATTTTTAATTTGTGTAAGAGAGTATGCTTATGTGATAGTAAGGTATTATGTAGACTATTGTGTTGCTGTAGGATAGTATGTTTTATGATTGGTATGATAGCGCAGTGAGTCTGTATACAGAGAATAGCGCTATATAAAAGCAATTTATTATTATTATTATTCTATCGACAAATGTTGAGGTCTCTAAAATCTCACTCCCCCACAAAGTCAGGATTGTCAGACAAATTCAAA
>JAPXFY010000014.1:74944281-74979281 GCA_030674185.1 Monoplex corrugatus
AAATATTAATGATGTTAGAAATCAAGAAACAAACATGTACGATTAATTACATTGGTAATTAAACAAAACCAAACCAAAAAAAAATAAAAAGAAAAGAAAACAAAACAAAAACAGCATTAGAATAACACAGCTATCATGGTAATGCAGTTTCAGTAATCCTTAACGCTATATACGAAAAGATGCACAGAATTATCACTTAACGTTTTGAAGACGTAAGTTAAGTATGGTTGAAAGGATTTAGGGTTCAAAATATTAATTTTATGTTCTTTGAATTTTTTTAGAATCTCACCTCTCTTCCCCGCCGGGATCGGCGGTAGGAGCCACGCTCGACGTCACAAGTCTTCTCCAGGTCACACGATTGAGACATCTGTGGGCGACTCCTGGATCCCCAGACCACAGATCTGTTTTGGTGTTTCTGATGGCGTGGCCTACATATTTTCAGTTTCCTATTTTAGATGCTAGGCATGTCAAATTACTGTCAGTATGGCGTCTAAACTTTTCAGTTTCAGTTTCAATCTCAGTTTCAATTTCTCAAGATGACGTCTGCGCGCTCGGAAAGAATTCCATATGCACTAACGTCACAGGTGCCATGTGATGGAGAAGATCCAGAATGATCACAGTACAAGCCTTAAGCCTGCACATAAACCCACGAGCTGGCCTGGTCATGGGGTCCTACCTACATAGTTCCATAACCCTGGGGTCGTAGGGGAGTAAGGTGGCAGAGACCTCAACTGTACCCGTTTTCAGCAAGGTCAGATATCCCAGTGGTCATTGCAATTTGAAGTGTCTGTCCATATTTGTAAATAACTGTCTCTGGAAACAGATGAAAACGACCAAACACTCCATACTTGAAGAATTTTTCCATATTTCGCACACATTCATTCTCGTTCTGCCACAAGTAACCGCTCTTTAAATGCATGTAAAACATCAGTTACCTGACATCCCGTTGGTTCTTCCAAAACCAACCAACCAACCAACCAACCAACCAACCAACCAACCAACCAACCAACCAACCAACCAACCAACCAACCAACCAACCAACCAACCAACCAACCCAACCAACCAACCAACCAACCGCCCCCCAAACAACAACAACAACAACAAAACCAGACAAACAAAATATCCAAACAACAACAACAACAACAACAACAACAACAACGACAACAACAACAACAACAAACCCATAAAATCCCCAAATCCATAATTAAAAACCCAATATCTTACTTTTTGTAGCCCATGTTGTTTTACTCCTGGTATCCAGTTAAAAAGCATACCATACTACTTACCTGGAAATCTCACAGTTCTATTTGTATAATCCTGAACAAGTAAATGGATACAGCTAACAGCACAGTGTAGGAATATCGGATATCTATTCGTTTCTCTTTTCATTGAAAGATTCGCTGTTAGCATATCAACACCTACACAGTTTTCTAAAGCATCTAACTGTATCTTTTCACAGCGTTCAACTGTTTTGTCCAATTCTCAAATTTCAGAACTATATCGCGTAATGGGCTTCACCTGTGCATCAAACGGCTTAAAAAAGAAACATTGCAAAATCACTATCATCAGAACAAAAGCCTTCTTTGGTCCACTTGTTAAAGCCTGAGTGTTGTTACAAAACAAGACTTAATAGGTCAAGAGAGGGAGGGAGGGAGAAGAGAGAGAGAGAGAGAGAAGAGAAAGAGAGAGAGAGAGGCAGACAGACAGACAGAGACAGAGACACAGAGACAGAGAGAGACATAGAGATATATAGAGAGATAAATAGAAACACATAGTGACAGAGGGAGAGACAGATAGAGAGAAAGACAAAGAGAGAGAGAGAGAGAGAGGAGGAGAGAGAGAGAGAGAGAGAGAGAGAGGAGAGGACATTCAGTCAGAGACAGAGGAAGAGAGAGACAAAAAGAGAGACATGAGACAGAGAGAGTTGTGGCAGAGAGACGGAGACAGAGACCGAGAGAGACAGACATTGACAAAGAGAGACAAAGAGAGACAGAGAAGACAGACAAACAAACAAACAAACAAACAAAAACAAACAAAAAACAAACAAACAAACAAACAAAACACAAACGAACGAACAACGAACGAACGAACGAACAAACAAACAAACAAACAGACTGACGGAACAGAGAAAAACAGAAGGCTTGTCATTGTTGTCCTAACTTAAGACATGTAAACTAGTTGAACCAGTGTTAGAGAATTCCATCAGAACGGAGAATGCGCTCATTGCAGTGGATCCTCAAACTCTTCCTTCAAAATCTTCCTAAGCAAATTTTGTAAGTTAGGTACAATTACTGTTCATCCTGGTACGTATCGGCTATTTAGGGTGGGGGTTCGGGGTGCATAGAGAGAGTGAAGTTAGGTACAATTACTGTCATCCTGTACGTGTTGTCTAGTTAGGTGGGGGTTCGGTGGCATGAGAGAGTGAAAGTTAGGTACAATTACCTGTTCATCCTGGTACGTGTTGTCTAGTTAGGGTGGGGGTTCGGGGGCATAGGAGAGTGAAGTTAGGTACAATTACCTGTTCATCCTGGTACGTGTTGTCTAGTTAGGTGGGGGTTCGGGGTGGCATAGAGAGAGTGAAAGTTAGGTACAATACTGTTCATTTGTACTGTTGTCTAGTTAGGGTGGGGGTTCGGGGTGGCATAGAGAGAGTGAAAGTTAGGTACAATTACCTGTTCATTCTGGTACGTGTTGTCTAGTTAGGGTGGGGATTCGGGGTGGCATAGAGAGAGTGAAAGTTAGGTCAATTCCCTGTTCATCGGTACGTGTGTCTAGTTAGGGTGGGGTTCGGGGTGCATAGAGAGAGTGAAAGTTAGGTACAATTACCTGTTCATCCTGGTACGTGTTGTCTAGTTAGGGTGGGGGTTCGGGGTGGCATAGAGAGAGTGAAAGATAGGTACATTACCTGTTCATTCCTGGTACGTTTGTCTAGTTAGGGTGGGGTTCGGGGTGGCATAGAGAGAGTGAAAGTTAGGTACAATTACCTGTTCATCCTGGTACGTATCGGCTAGTTAGGGTGGGGGTTCGGGGTGGCGTGGAAAGAGTGACGCCAAATAAGCACCACTCCCCCTATCTATTGCTCCCTTCCATTTATCACCTCTCCTTCAGCCATTTTCTGAGTCGCAACACTCTCATCTCACCCAAAAGCTGAGCCATCCTTGTTCAATCATTACCGAGCACTGCGATTCTTTCTGATGAAGTGCAAAACAATTGTGACAGCCCGCGCTGGACCAACCAACCAACCAACCAACCAACCAACCAACCAACCAACCAACCAACCAACCAACCAACCAACCAACCAACCAACCAACCAACCAACCAACCAACCAACCAATCACTAACCACCCACCCAACCACCAACCCAACCAACCAACCAATCAACCAACCAACCAATCAACCAACCAACCAATCAACCAACCACCCAACCACCAACCAACCAACCACAACCAACCAACAACCAACCAACCAACACAAACAAACAAAACAAACAAACAAAACAAAACAAAACAAAACAAAACAAACAAAAAGATGAAAATAGAACGAGAACGCGTATTCAATACAACGATGGTCGAAAAAATGCATGTATGTGTATGTACATGTATGTTAATTGTGTATGTGTGTGTATGTGCGTATGCGTATATGTGCGTATGTATGTATGTATATATGTATGTATGTATGTATGCATGCATGCATGTATGTATGTATGATGTATGCATGTATATATGTATGCATACATGTATGTATTTATGAACGTATGAATGTATATATATATCTATATATATACAATTTATTTGGTACATATGTATATACATGCGTTTGTGTGGTGCGTGTGTGTGTGTGTGTGTGTGTTGTGTGTGTGTGTGTGTGGTGTGTGTGTTGTGTGTGTGTGTGTTGTGTGTGATTTAAAGTATTGCTTCCCCTTGTCTTCAAGAGATCCAAGATTTTACCCATCCCTTTTCCCCCGATCATTTCATAAAGAGTTATCTGCTCCTTGCCCCAAGGGTTGAATGTCTTCATAACTTCCCGGAGAGTTCACTATCTCTCCTTGTTCACAGATGTTCTTTCCCCCAATACTTATCTTGATGTTATTTCCCGCTTATCCTGATCTTGATGGTCTTCCCTAATCTGATCTTGATGTTCCTTCCCCTCATCCGTATCTTGATGTTCTTTCCCATCCTATCTTGATGTCTTTCCCCTAATCCTGATCTTGATGTTCTTTTCTTCAATCCTTATCTTAATGTTCTTTCCCCTCAATCCTTATCTTGATGTTCCTTCCCCTAATCCTTATCTTGATGTTCCTTCCCCTAATCCTTATCTTGATGTTCTTTTCCCAAATCCTTATCTTGATGTTCTTTTCTTCTAATCTTTATCCTTATGTTTTTTCCCCTAATCCTAATCTTGATGTTTTCCCTCTAATTCTGATCTTGATGCTCTTTCCCCTAACTTATCTTATTTTCCTTTCCCCTTTATCACTTGATTCTTCGACATGTTCTATTTCCTCTCATTCCTATCTGATCTATGTTCTTTTCCCAATCTTGATCTTGATGTTCTTTTCCCTCTAATTCTTATCTTGTGTTTTTTCCCCCATTCCTATCTTGATTGTTTTTCCCCTATCCTATCTTATGTTCTTTTCCCTAATCCTTGATCTTGATGTCTTCCCCTATCCTTATCTTGAGTCTTTCCCCTAATCCTGATCTTGATGTTCTTCCCCTAATCTTGATCTTGTGTTTTCCCCTCCCTTATCTTGATGTGTTTTCCCCTAATCCTGATCTTGATGTTCTTTCCCCTAATCTTGATCTTGTGTGTCTTTCCCCTAATCTTGATCTTGGTGTTCTTTCCCCTAATCCTGATCTTGATGTTCCTTTCCCCTAATCCTTATCTTGATGGTCTTTCCCCTAATCTTGATCTTGATGTCTTTCCCCTAATCCTGATCTTGATGTCTTTCCCCTAATCTTGATCTTGATGTCTTTCCCCTAATCTTGATCTTGATGTCTTTCCCCTAACTGATCTGATTCTTTCCTATCCTATCTTGATGTCTTTCCTAACCTATCTTGATGTCTTTCCCTATCTTATCTTGATGTTCTTTCCCTAATCCTGATCTTGATGTCTTTCCCTAATCTTGATCTGGTGGTTTCCCCTAATCTTGATCTTGGTGGTCTTTCCCCTAATCTTGATTTGTGGTCTTTCCTAATCTGATCTTGTGGTCTTTCCCCTAATCCTGATCTTGTGTTTTCCCTAATCTGATCTTGTGTCTTCCTAATCTTGATGTTTTCCCCTAACTTATCTTGGTCTTCCCCTATCTGATCTTGATGGTCTTTCCCTATCCTGATCTTGTGTCTTTCCCCTATCTGATCTTGTGGTTTCCCCTAATCCTGATCTTGGTGGTCTTTCCTAATCCTGTGGTCTTTCCCCTAATCTGATCTTGTGGTCTTTCCCCTAATCTGATCTGATGTCTTCCTAATCTGATCTTGATGGTTTTCCCTATCTGATCTTGTGTTTCCCTAATCTGATCTTGTGGCTTTCCCCTATCTGATCTTGAGGTCTTTCCCCTTATCTGATCTTGGTGTCTTTCCCTATCCTGATCTGGTGGTCTTTCCTACTGATTTGTGGTCTTTCCTATCTGATCTTGGTGGTCTTCCTTATGATCTGATGGTTTTCCCTAATCCTATGGTCTTCCTATCCTGATCTGTGGTCTTTCCTAATCTTGATCTTGGTGGTCTTCCCTAATCCTGATCTTGATGGTCTTTCCCCTAATCTTGATCTTGATGGTCTTTCCTCTAATCTTGATCTTGATGGTCTTTCCCCTAATCTATCTTGTGGTCTTTCCCTAATCTTGATCTTGATGGTCTTTCCCTAATCTGATCTTGATGGTCTTTCCCTAATCTGATCTTTGGTCTTTCTCTAATCTTGATCTTGTGGTCTTTCCTTAATCTTGACTTGTGGTCTTTCCCCTAATCTTGATCTTGTGGTTTTTCCCCTAATTGATCTTGTGGTCTTTCCCTAATCTTGATCTTGATGGTCTTTCCCTAATCTTGATTGATGGTCTTTCACCTAATCTTGATCTTGGTGTCTTTCCCTAATCTTGATCTTGATGGTCTTTCCCCTAATCTTGATCTTGTGGTCTTTCCCTAATCTTGATCTTGTGGTCTTTCCCTAATCTGATCTTGATGGTCTTTCCTATCTTGATCTTGTGTCTTTCCCTAATCTGATCTTGATGTCTTTCCCCTAATCTGATCTTGTGGTCTTTTCTCTAATCTGATCTTGATGGTCTTTCCCTATCCTATCTTGATGGTCTTTCCCTAATCCTGATCTTGATGGTCTTTCCCCTAATCCTGATCTTGTGGTCTTTCCTTATCTTCTGGTCTTCCTATCTGATCTTGTTCTTTCCCTATCTCTTGATGGTCTTTCCCCTTATCACTGATCTTGAGTCTTCCCCTAACTGATCTTGTGGTCTTTCCCTATCCTGATCTTGATGGTCTTTCCCAACCTGATCTGATGTCTTTCCCCTATCTTGATCTTGATGTCTTTCCCCTAATCCTGATCTGATGTTTTCCCTAATCCTGATCTTGATGTCTTTCCCTAATCCTGATCTGTGTCTTTCCCTTATCCTATTGATGTCTTTCCCTAATCTGATCTTGTGGTCTTTCCCCTATCCTGATCTTGATGTTTTCCCTTATCCTGATCTTGATGTTTTTCCCTAATCTGATCTTGTGTTTTTCCCTAATCTCATCTTGGTGTTTCCCCTAACTGATTTGATGTCTTTCCCTATCTTGATCTTGGTGTCTTTCCCCTAATCCTGATCTTGTGTTTTCCCCTAATCTGATCTTGTGGTCTTTCCCCTAATCTGATGTTTTCCCCTAATCTTGATCTTGTGGTCTTTCCCTATCCTGATCTTGATGTCTTTCCCTATCCTGATCTTGATGTATTTCCCTTTCTGATCTGTGGTTTCCCTATCCTGATCTTGGTGGTCTTTCCCCTATCTGATCTTGATGGTCTTTCCCCTATCTGATCTTGTGGTCTTTCCCCTAATCTGATCTTGGTGGTCTTTCACTTATCTGATTTGATGGTCTTTCCCTAATCTTGATCTGTGGTTTTCCCTAATCTGATCTTGATGGTCTTTCCCTAATCCTGATCTTGATGGTCTTCCCCTTATCTGATCTTGTGGTCTTTCCCCTATCTATCTTGATGGTCTTCCCTTATCCTGATCTTGGTGGTCTTTCCCTAATCCTGATCTTGATGGTCTTCCCCTATCCTGATCTTGATGGTTTTCCCCTATCCTGATCTTGTGTCTTTCCCTAATCTGATCTTGGTGGTCTTTCCCTAATCTGATCTTGTGTCTTTCCCTTATCCTGATCTTGTGGTCTTTCCCCTAATCTGATCTTGGTGGTCTTTCCCCTAATCCTGATCTTGGTGGTCTTCCCTTATCTGATCTGTGTCTTTCCCCTAATCCTGATCTTGTGGTCTTTCCCTAATCCTGATCTTGATGGTCTTTCCCCTAATCCTGATCTTATGGTCTTTCCCTATCCTGATCTTGATGGTCTTTCCTTATCTGATCTTGGTGGTCTTTCCCCTATCTGATCTTGGTGGTTTTCCCCTAATCTGATCTTTGTGGTCTTTCCCCTAATCTGATTTGATGTCTTTCCCTATCTGATTGTTGGTCTTTCCCTAATCTGATCTTGATGTCTTTCCCTAACTGATCTTGTGGTCTTTCCCTAATCTGATCTTGGTGGTCTTTCCCTAATCTTATCTTGATGGTCTTTCCCTAATCTTGATCTTGATGGTCTTTCCTCTAATCTTGATCTTGATGGTCTTTCCTCTAATCTTGATCTTGATGGTCTTTCCCCTAATCTTGATCTTGATGGTCTTTTCCTAATCTTGATCTTGATGGTCTTTCCCCTAATCCTGATCTTGATGGTCTTTCCCCTAATCCTGATCTTGATGGTCTTCCCCTAATCCTGATCTTGGTGGTCTTTCCCTTAATCTTGATCTTGGTGGGTCTTTCCCCTTATCCTGATCTTGGTGGTCTTTCCCCTTATCCTGACTCTGATGGTCTTTCCCCTACATCTGATATCTTGTGGTCTTTCCCCTTAACTGATCTTGATGGTCTTTCCCTTATCCTGATCTTGATGGTCTTTCCCTAAACCTGATCTTGATGGTCTTTCCCATTATCTTGATCTTGATGGTCTTTCCCCTAATCCTGATCTCGATGGTCTTTCCCCTAATCCTGATCTTGATGGTCTTTCCCCTAATCCTGATCTTGTGGTCTTTCCCCTTATCCTGATGTTGATGGTCTTTCCCTAATCCTGATCTTGTTGGTCTTTCCCCTTATCCTGATCTTGATGGTCTTTCCCCTTATCCTGATCTTGATGATCTTTTTCCCTTAATCCTGATCTTGAATTCTTTTCCCCTAACTCTCATCTTGGTGGTCTTACCCCTAATCCTGATCTTGATGGTCTTTCCCCTTATCTTGATCTTGGTGGTCTTTCCCCTAATCCTGATCTTGGTGGTCTTTCCCTAATCTGATCTTGAGGTCTTTCCCCTAATCCTGGGTCTTTCCCCTAATCTTGATCTTGGTGGTCTTTCCCCTAATCCTGATCTTGATGATCTTTCTCCTTATCCTGATCTTGATTGTATTTCCCTTGTCCTGATCTTGGTGGTCTTCCCCTTATCCTGATCTTGGTGGTCTTTCCCCTTATCCTGATCTTGATGGTCTTTCCCCTTATACCTGATCTTGGTGGTCTTTCCCCTTATCCTGATCTTGGTGGTCTTTCAACTTATCCTGATATTGATGGTCTTTTCCCTAATCTTGATCGTGTGGTCTTTCCACTAATCCTGATCTTGATGGTCTTTCCCCTAATCCTGATCTTGATGGTCTTTCCCCTTATACTGATCTTGATGGTCTTTCCCCTTATCCTTATCTTGATGGTCTTTCCCCTTATCCTGATCTTGGTGGTCTTTCCACTAATCCTGATCTTGATGTTTTCCCCTTATCCTGATCTTGATGGTATTTCCCCTTATCCTGATCTTGATGTTTTCCCCTAATCCTGATCTTGATGTTCTTTTCCCCTATCCTGATCTTGATGTTCTTTTCCCCTATCCTGATCTTGATGTTCTTTTTCCTAATCTTGATCTTGGTGGTCTTTCCCCTAATCCTGATCTTGATGTTTTCCCCTAATCTTGATCTTGGTGGTCTTTCCCCTAATCCTGATCTTGATGTTTTCCCCTAATCTTGATCTTGGTGGTCTTTCCCCTAATCCTGATCTTGATGGTCTTTCCCCTAATACTTATCTGGATTTTTCCTTTCCCCTAATCATTATCTTGATGTTCTTTTTACCTAATCTTTGGCTTGATGTTCTTTCCCCCAATTCTTATCTTGATGTTATTTTCCTTTATCCTGATCTTGATGTTCTTTTCTCCTCATCCTTATCTTGACATTTCCCCTTAATTTTCCACTTGATCCCCCCATAATCCTTATCTTTATGTTCTTTACCCATAATCCTTACCTTGATGTTCTTTTCCCTTAATCCGATCTTGATGTTCTTTGCCCTTAATTCTTATCTTGATGTCCCTTTCCCCTGATCCTTATCCTGATGTTCTTTTCACCTCATCCTGATCTTGATGTTTCTGAGACATACGCTGTCTCGGAGAGTTTCTTGGCCCATTCTATAATGCAGCAGGATGAAGCCTAAGCTCTGAGTTGTCTTCTGGTCTTGGTCATTGTATTTTTCTTCGTATTTTTGTTTTTGTTTTTCTGCAGTCTATAATACCCATGACTGAGACGTGACGCTGGGTTATGAATTCTACAATCTTCCTTTCCTTATCTCTCAAATCACAAACGATCCATGTACCAATTTTTTTTTC
Organism: Monoplex corrugatus; assembly: GCA_030674185.1. Classification (NCBI taxonomy): domain Eukaryota; kingdom Metazoa; phylum Mollusca; class Gastropoda; order Littorinimorpha; family Ranellidae; genus Monoplex; species Monoplex corrugatus. The sequence goes on from JAPXFY010000014.1 coordinate 74,954,143, forward strand.
TCTAACTGGGCTCGTCGTCCTTTTCCGTTTCTAGGTCGTTGTGCATTTTGAAACTTTTGTTTCCTTCTTTTATTTCTTGAGCAATTTGTTATCCACTGCCAGTCTGGCTAAACCTGTCGCTGTATCCACTAAAGCCTCGTCAGCCAAATGTTTCAGCGTGACCCAGGAGGGGAATTTACTGGCTGGAGGGAAGACACGCTATCTTTCAAACTAGCAATGCCCTCTACTTTATGTGTCACCACCCCCCACAGAGGGGACAGAGGCTCGAGTACAAAGTGTCTCAAAATTGCGACCCCAGGGCGCTTGACAGCAAGGCAGTCAACTTGAAGACAGTTACTGTAGAAAGAAGTGCATGCGGACTTTTCTAGCTCAAGAGGAATGTTTTTCGTATTCTTACTTCTGTCGTGTTTTTTTCTTCTTTTCTTGTCTTATCGTTTAATACGTTTGTTTCCTTTTCTTCTCTTATCCTCTTGTATATAGTACTTTTTTTCTTTTCTTTTCTTCTCCTCTTGTACGTTTTTTCTTTTCTTTTCTTCTCCTCTTGTACGTTTTTTCTTTTCTTTTCTTCTCCTCTTGTACGTTTTTTCTTTTCTTCTCTTCTTCTCTTGTACGTTTTTTCTTTTCTTCTCTTCTCCTCTTGTACGTTTTTTCTTTTCTTTTCTTCTCCTCTTGTACGTTTTTTCTTTTCTTTTCTTCTCCTCTTGTACGTTTTTTCTTTTCTTTTCTTCTCCTCTTGTACGTTTTTTCTTTTCTTTTCTTCTCCTCTTGTACGTTTTTTCTTTTCTTTTCTTCTCCTCTTGTACGTTTTTTTCTTTTCTTTTCTTCTCCTCTTGTACGTTTTTTTTTCTTTTCTTCTTTTATCCTCTTGTACGTTTTTTCCTTTTCTTCTCTTCTCCTCTTGTACGTTTTTTCTTTTCTTCTCTTATCCTCTTGTACGTTTTCCTTTTCTTCCCTTCTCCTCTTGTACGTTTTTCTTTTTCTTTTCTTCTCCTCTTGTACGTTTTCCTTTTCTTCTCTTCTCCTCTTGTACGTTTTTTCTTTTCTTTTCTTCTCCTCTTGTACGTTTTCCTTTTCTTCTCTTCTCCTCTTGTACATTTTCCTTTTCTTCTCTTCTCCTCTTGTACGTTTTCCTTTTCTTCTCTTATCCTCTTGTACGTTTTCCTGTTCTTCTCTTCTCCTCTTGTACGTTTTTTCTTTTCTTTTCTTCTCCTCTTGTACGTTTTCCTTTTCTTCTCTTCTCCTCTTGTACGTTTTTTCTTTTCTTTTCTTCTCCTCTTGTATGTTTTTTTTCTTTTTCTTCTCTTCTCCTCTTGTACGTTTTTTTTCCTTTTCTTCTCTTATCCTCTTGTACGTTTTTTCTTTTCTTTTCTTCTCCTCTTGTACGTTTTCCTTTTCTTCTCTTCTCCTCTTGTACGTTTTTTTTCTTTTCTTCTCTTATCCTCTTGTACGTTTTTCCTTTTCTTTTCTTCTCATCTTGTACGTTTTCCTGTTCTTCTCTTATCCTCTTGTATGTTTTTCCTTTTCTTCTCTTCTCCTCTTGTACGTTTTTTTTCTTTTTCTTCTCTTATCCTCTTGTACGTTTTTTTCTTTTCTTTTCTTCTCCTCTTGTACGTTTTTTTTCTTTTTCTTCTCTTATCCTCTTGTACGTCTTTTCTTTTCTTTTCTTCTCATCTTGTATGTTTTTTTTTTTTCCTTTTCTTCTCTCTATCCTCTTGTACGTTTTTTTTCTTTTTCTTCTCTTATCCTCTTGTACGTTTTTTTTCCTTTTCTTCTCTTATCCTCTTGTACGTTTTTTCTTTTCGTTTCTTCTCCTCTTGTACGTTTTTCCTTTTCTTCTCTTTCCTCTTGTATGTTTTTCCTTTTCTTCTCTTCTCCTCTTGTACGTTTTTTCTTTTCTTTCTTCTCCTCTTGTACGTTTTTTCTTTCTTTCTTCTCCTCTTGTACGTTTTTTTCTTTTCTTCTCTTATCCTCTTGTACGTTTTTTCTTTCTTCTCTTATCCTCTTGTACGTTTTTCTTTTCTTCTCTTATCCTCTTGTACGTTTTTTCCTTTCTTCTCTTATCCTCTTGTACGTGTTTTTAACTCTCTTGTTCTTTTCTTCTCTATCCTCTTGTACGTTTTTCCTTTCTTCTCTTATCCTCTTGTACGTATTTTCTTTTTCTTCTCTTATCCTCTTGTACGTTTTTTAACTCTCTTGTTCTTTTCTTCTCTATCCTGTGTACGTTTTTTTCCTTTTTTTTTATCGTATCCTCTTGAACGTTTTTTTTCCTTTTCTTCTCTTATCCTCTTGTACGTTTTTTTCTTCTCTTATCTTCTTGTACGTTTTTTTTCTTCTCTTATCTTCTTGTACGTTTTTTTCCCTTTTCTTCTCTTATCTTCTTGTAGTTTTTTTTCTTCTCTTATCTTCTTGTACGTTTTTTCCCTTTTCTTCTCTTATCTTCTTGTACGTTTTTTCTTCTCTTATCTTCTTGTACGTTTTTTCCCTTTTCTTCTCTTATCTTCTTGTACGTTTTTTCTTCTCTTATCTTCTTGTACGTTTTTCCTTTTCTTCTCTTATCCTCTTGTACGTTTTTTTCTTCTCTTATCTTCTTGTACGTTTTTTCCCTTTTCTTTCTTATCTTCTTGTACGTTTTTTTTCTTCTCTTATCTTCTTGTACTTTTTTCTTTCTTATCTTCTTGTACGTTTTTTCCCTTTCTTCTCTTATCTTCTTGTATGTTTTTTCCCTTTTCTTCTCTTATTTTCTTGTACGTTTTTTCCCTTTTCTCTCTTATCTTCTTGTACGTTTTTTCCCTTTTCTTCTCTTATCCTCTTGTACGTTTTCCTTTTCTTCTCATCCTCTTGTACGGTTTCCTTTTCTTCTCATCCTCTTGTACGTTTTTTTTAATTCTCTTAACCTCTTGTACGTTTTTTCTTTTTCATCTCTTATCTTGTTTACGCTTTTTCCCTTTCTTCTCATCCTCTTGTACTTTTTTCCTTTTCTTCTCTTATCCTCTTGTACGTTTTTTCCCTTTTCTTCTCTTATCCTCTTGTACGTTTTTTCCCTTTTCTTCTCTTATCCTCTTGTACGTTTTTTCCCTTTTCTTCTCTTATCCTCTTGTACGTTTTTTTCCCTTTTCTTCTCTTATCCTATTGTACGTTTTTCCTTTCTTCTCTTATCCTCTTGTACGTTTTTCCTTTCTTCTTTTATCCTCTTGTATGTTTTCCTTTCTTCTTTTATCCTCTTGTACGTTTTTCCTTTCTTCTCTTATCCTCTTGTACGTTTTTCCTTTCTTCTTTTATCCTCTTGTACGTGTTGCTTTTCTTCTTGTTGAGTTTGTTGTTTTTCTTGTATTTTTGTGTGTGGATTCTTTTCTGTTGTCGGTTGCCTTGTTCCTTTTTGTCTCTCGTTTGTGTTCCCTTTTTGTTCGTATTCTCCCTCGGATTTCTTGGTTCTGTTTTACTTTTTCTTGTGTGTTGGTTTTATTTTCATGTTGTTGCTTATTTTCTTGATCTCGTTCCAGATGCTTTTTTTCTTGCTTTGTTTTGTTTTGTTTTGTTTTGTTCTTTCTCTTGAGTTTGTTCCCCAAGTTTCTTTGTTCGCTCCTTTCCCTTATAACCGCTTGACTTTTGCAACTCTCCACCAACTGCAAAAATTTAACACCTTTGATTCCCTCACCCTATCCATTATCTTCCTGCAGGAGCTGGTGGATAGGGTGAGGGAATCAAAGGTAAAGTTTTTGCTATGCTACCATGGTTGACAATGCAGGATGCTGGTGGACAGGATGCAGGAGTCAAAGGCTTATATACTGTTGTTGCTATATTCTTGTTATCGGTCTCCATGTCTCCCTTCTTATTTATTTCTAGTTACATGAAATGTTTTCTTCAGATCTGTTTGTTCATTTGTGTTTATGTCACCCATTCAGCATTAATTGTTTTAAGGTAATTTAATACTGAAAACAGTATAGACCAAAAATACAAAATTCTTGTCATGTATTTGCTATCCTCTGAAGAAAACACAATGGTTTCAATAAAGTTCTTATGAAAATATGTCTCACGATAATCTCGAAGAAAACAGACTTTCAGGAATCAAACTTTTTTTGTGAAAATTATGGAACCACTAATCACCTTAGACATATTTTGAAAAAAAGATTGATTTTGCATTTTTAAAACAATCAATCCTCCACGTACCTTTTCCATGGCTTTAAAGGACCCTCTGGAAGCAATTTTACACAAAAATATGATTTTTGTACCAGCTAATGCTTCAGAGAAGACTACCACACAAGTTCCAGTCTCTTTTCTTTGATCTGTCCATTGGTATGTCATTGATGGAAAAAGCCAAGTGTTAAGTCTCGGCACGTGAACCTGAAGACCTAAACGGACTGTTAGATGCTGAGTGTAAGCGGATTTGACTTCCCGAGGGAACTTTAAACCATCTGACGACGTCTTTTCACGCCGTGTCCTGTGGAGCAGCAAAGAAATGCACACATACCAGTCGCCATTGTGAAGTGGTTGTCACAACGGACTACAGATTGAAAGGCTTTGTGTTCGAATCTTTATCAGTCCTTTGAAAAATTGTGAGAATTTTCAGGCTCCAACCGGCTCCTATCCACAGTCGGGCGTGCTATGGGCTCATTGGGAAGACCGGGCCCACACAGTCGAATCTCATCCACTTACACGGATGCGTCATTAATGGTGTTGCTTAAATATTCTGACAACATCACAGGTGTCTGTATCCTCGGGCCTGGTTGACGCCGGGATATATTATCGTTCGTTCTTTGATTTAACGTCTTTTCACTATGAGTGATATCAGACGGTAGGATAATATTAGGATATATTATGATAGTAAGCATGTGTGCACGCGCGTATGTGTCTGTGTGCGCGCGAATGTGTGTGCGCGCGCGCGTATGTGTGTGCACGTGCACGTTGTGTGTGTGTGTGTGTGTGTAAGCGCGCGCGCGCGTATGTGTGTGTGTGTGTGTGTGGTGTGTGTGTGTGTGTGTGGTGTTTCTGGTTCCAACGATACTATCACCAAGGAAACCACTAACGTAATACAAAGGTTCTCTGAAGGCATTAGCTACGGCATCACACGACAATCTTGAAAGCCAATGTCCACAACAGCGCATACTGGCAGCAGATATGCACGCAGGGGAAAATCGCATTGGAACAGCGCAGAACAGCTGCTGTTGCGTTGAACAATAAAACCTTGATGAACCAGTAAAAAAACACGATAAAAGAATAAGAACACGTATTCAATACAACCAGACAAGACAGGAGCAATTTTTCGGCCAACTGGCCTTTATCAAGCGTTAAGATTACAAACAAAAAACACCAGATACAAAAATTAGGAGAAAAAGACTGAAACTTCCCCGCTACTCCGTCCAGTGCGAGAAAAGGCTAAACCTTCATGGTTTACAATATTTTGGACAGAAAATAAAGCCTTCATGGTTATGAATATTATCTTTTATGTTTTGCAAGTTATAGGTTCTTTATATGTACTCATTGATATCATTTCTGTTATCGTATTGTTCGTTGATGCTAGATTACCTTTCAGCAGAAATATATAATTTGTGAAACGAAATCATAGAAAAATTTTGACATGCGCTTTGATCTTGATGTTTATTTTAAACTTCCAGTGTATACAATATTATTATGTATATTCTGTATGCTATGTGGAGTTCATATATCAACATTGTCTTTTCATGTGTATACTTTTTTTTGGTCATTTTTCGTTGCCACATTGAGTGTTAGACGTCCGTTTGTTGTGAAGCAAAAGACGAATAAAGAAAGGTTAAAAAAACAGAGAGATGGATGAAACAGAAGCCAGGATTTGTTTCCTATGAAGCGCATATAGAAGTGTAGGATGTCTTCCATTCTAGATGAAAACCGACACCAGACACTGAAGACCAGTAGGCTTAGGCATCTGTCTGATCAACGTGAGAGGTCATCTTCATGTTATATTTTTCTTTCCCTTCCCCCTCACTTCGTCTTTCTCTCTTGTATCATGATCATTTGTATAACAATACTCAGCTTTTTATAGCAGATGCCAACACGATGATTTATCATTGCTCTTTGACGGTATACATCATTTAGGTGGTCATTGCTCTCTCTCTCTCTCTCTCTTTCTCTCTCTCGTCGTTGCTCCGCTTGTGGCTCGGTGAACAGCTGTTTTGAAAATCAAGTAAACTGTAGCAAAGAAGAGGACAAGACAGAAAAATGCCGAATTAATTTAATGCCCATCGCATAGCGATAGGAATTTTCTATCCCACGCTGCTCCATCTCCTGCAAAAGAAAACTACTTATGGGAAACTCTGGTATCAAAAACAAGGTCAGTGCAAAAAAAGAATCCAGATCGTGGCTAGCATGTGTCTGTCTGTCTGTACTTTGCTTTCCCTGCGTCCTGCTACTCGTACAAAGTATGGATGTCGAACAAAACCCAGGACCTTGTGATGGAAATTGCCAGACATACATGACTAAAACCCAGATATTATCGAAGAAATATTCTCACAAATGTTTCAGTGTCTTGGTCACAGAGCGCCACACTCGGAAAACAAATGGAGGACCTGCTGTACCGAATTGGCCAGTCTGTACGGAAAATCGACGACGACATATCTAGAATGACTCGGGCAATAAAAAGAACACCGATGATATTAACATACTGCAACAAAACGAAGAAAACACAAACGCACGATAAGATCGGTTAGAAACAAATATGGACAGACTTGAGTCATCATCGAAAAGAATGAACCTTAGATTTTTCGGTATATACGAACACGCAAGAGGTGACAATTCCAGCGATGTCGAAGAGTTGGTCGCAAATTGAATTACTTCTCGTCAGACAAAACATGGAAAAACGGGCGACATTGAAAGAACGTATCGCCAAGGACAAACACAAAACAACAGGCAATCGTACAGGCCATTGATTGTGACTTTTCATCGAATGGAGGACAAGCTACGTATTCTCCGAGACAGAAACCTCCGGGAGGGTCTCCGCAGTTATGGCATACGAATCACAGCCGACCTCACCCCACGACAAAGAGAAGAAATCAACCACTACAGGAATCAAGGAAAAGTAACCTACTTCTTAAATGGAAAACTCCACGTCGAAATCAGAAATCGTGACTACAATCGCCCCCAGCCACAATACGAAACCCACTCGAACAACAGAACAGATGGATACCAACAGAACTATGACCAAACCAGAAGCGGCTACGCAGATACATCACGAGAGACCCAGAAATTTCAACAGTAGCGGACAAACTGGGGACAACACTGGAGATCGTTCCTTTCCTGCGGACAACAGACAAGAACAAACAATTTGTCCACAGAAAACGATCGACCAAGACAAACTGACCACCCATGGTGTAGATATGAAGACAATAACACCGACTACAGGCAGTATTCATATCGGGAAACAGAAGCATACCAGAACTACTACACGGACTTTGCAGCGGCTGACTGTGACCATGAACGCAGACAAACCTGGCGTTATCAAAGAAGAACCGATTACACAGTGCCATGGGAAAGCAGTTGTGACATTTCGAATACACGCAGTCATTACGATGTTGGCTCCAAAATCCCAACCATCACAGGGCATATTGGTCCTCAATATGACTACAGCTTTCACCAAGAAAGACACTCTGAAAACTGTCCAAACGTTAGCATAGATCCAAGACAACTTCCCGATCACGACAGAACACCTGAAGTTGCTGGTCCTTATGAAGCTGATTACCACATCCCGGACTGTCCTCAAAGAAACCATCATACCGACAAAGCAACACATTCTCTCCACACTGGTCTTCCTCCTGGTTTGTGTAGACAGGTCACAGAAGGAAACAAGATTACAATGTACCCAGACGTCTTGTGAGGACACAACCTCTCTTGTGACAACCACGAATGACGCACAACGTGAGACCCAGCAAGGAGAATTACAAACAAGGCCAGAAAACCACTTACACTCCGAACAGTCGACTCCTGATGAACACACACCACTGGAGGGAGACATGCAGCCAGAGGTGACGCCACCGACGAACGAGAAGAGTCTAGTCGAAGAGGACACATACGACAGTGCGCAGAAAGAAAACCCCGACCATCTGGAAAATCGTCAAAATGACATGTTACGCAAACGACCCGAAAGTAAGATACGGATGGCTGAAACGGATGACCTCACTTACGCTGACGCTGTGAAGAGCCCCCCAAATCAACATGCACCTTCTGCTGCTGATTCACAAACAGGCACGCAAGATGACCCAGCCGACCCCGTAAGGCAGACCAGAAAGAAGTCACCCCTGGCCCAGCGAAATGGTCGTCGAAATCAAGACAAAAGGAGAAGTCAACGACTGTTTTACACACAACACGCACCAGGTCCCAATCAGGCAGTACCAGACAAATCAGTTTAGACTCAGCTTGGCACACGCCTCAGGACAAAACACAACAATAACAAACAGGCCAATACCCATCAGTAAATACAAAAATCATGATTCAGTGAATCCACATTTTGACAAACACGATCAAATCAAAATTTCGTCATTTAATGTTGAAAGTCTAGTGACAAAACTATGTGATCCCGATTTTGTCAGTTATGTTAAAACGTTTGAATTTTCTGTGCTCTTGAGACATTGACATCAAGTCAGTTTGACTTCAGCACAGTGTTTCCTGAATACTGTTGTTTCCACAGTCCCGCCATCAAACTGTCCAGACGTGGTAGAAGGTCTGGTGGTGTAGCAGCGCTTGTCAACAGAACACTGATGCCATTTGTTAAACAAATGGACTGTCCAAACGATAACATGATATGTCTTAAGATATCCAAATATATCGTTGGAAGTGATTTAGATGTTTTGTTCATATCCACCTACATCCCATCTTATCAAAGCACTTATTATAAACATACTGGCAAGAGTTGTAGCTTACATGACCTAGAAGATTATTTGGTAAATATTTATCAACGTAGAGAACAAGTTCGCTTAATAATTGGGGGCGACCTAAATGCACGTATTGGGGAATGGAATTTACCAGACGACAACAATATTTTTACTGGGAAGGAGAAGGGGACATCACTAAAGATCACTCGATAAAGATATCAATCAATTTGGTAGAATTTTAATAGACTTTTGTACGACCTTTCAGTGCGTCCCATTCAATGGAAACAACGCTGGTGATCCACAGGGACACTTCACTTTTATTTCTGATCAATGTAACAGTGTAATAGATTACTTCATTGTCTCTCCCTATTTCATGACCAAATCAAACATATATTTTGAAGTGGGCAAACGTGTAGAATCTCATCATTGCCTGTTCATCTTACCATCAACAAAATACACTCACAGACACAAGATGACAAAGGCAGCACAACTGAAAACAGTAAAACAGTCATAAGATGGGATCCCCAAAAAGCAGTAGAATATGAAAAAGCAATTCATTCCACTGAAGCCAAAACTAAATTAGAAAAGGCCTGTAACCTCTAAGACTCTGATATTGAATCAGCACTCTCAGTTTTCAACAACACCTTGGTCAAAGCAGGTGAATGTATGAGACGAAAAATAAACCTGAAAAGAGGCCAAGAAAGAGAAACAAACAAATGGTATGACAAGGAATGTGCCGAAAATAAGCGTGCAGCACGCCACGCCTTGAATCGTTTTCACAAAACCAACAAATCTGAAGATAAGTTGGCATATACACAGAAGAGAGCACACTTACAAAGCTATAAACAAGCAAAAGAAACAAGCATACAGAACTGCGGTACATCAAACACTTTTAGACAACAAAAGAAATGGGTCAAAGTTTTGGGACACGATACGCAGCGCAAGGAAACGAAAACGAAAACAGCCAGAAATAGACATTTCCTTATGGCAAACATACTTTCAAAACGTTCTCGGAAAAAATCAAGACAGCGAAATTGGCGAGCGAAATACCACAGACAGTGTTCGTCAACAGTGTAACACACTGACGCAGGAAATGTATATCGCTGAGTTAGATGACTCAATTTGTGAACAAGAGGTAAAACAGTCTATCAGAAACATTAAGTGTGGTAAAGCTCCTGGGCTTGATGACATTTGCGGAGAATTCATTAAATGTGCTAAAGATTTGGTTGTACCCTTTCTTACAAAGCTTTTCAATAGATTGTATGAGTCCAATCTTTTCCCTGAAGACTGGTGTAAATCTGTAATAATACCTCTGTATAAAAAAGGAGATGAACAAAATCCAGACAATTATCGAGGCATTTCCTTATTGAGCATCGTAAGTAAAGTTTTCACCTATATTCTAAACAAGAGATTGTATACATGGGCAGAGAAGGAGGGCAAGATTAGTGAAGAACAGGCAGGGTTTCGGAAGGGTTTTGAACTATTGATCATATTTTCACTCTAGTTTCTATAGTGAGAAATGCCTTGAATAGTAGACATCATGGGAATGTTTACGTTGCTTTTATCGATTACAAAAAAGCTTTTGATACTGTTGATCGTGATCAATTATAGAAACATTCTGCAAAAGTTGCAAACATCAACTAAAATGATAAATATGCTAAAATCTATGTACAAGTCAGTTAAATCATGTGTAAGATGGGGAGCTGAAATCTCAGATTCTTTCAATGTCCAAATGGAGTAAAGCAAAGATGTTTGTTAAGTCCCCTGATTTTTTCACTTCTAATATCTGAGGTAGCTGATTTCGTCAAAAAGCACGGAAAACATGGTATCCAGATGGCTCCTAATCTCGATGAAATTTCCTTACTATTGTTCGCTGATGACATTGCACTCATATCATCTACGCCATCAGGATTACAAAATCAAATAAACAATCTTCACAAAGCATCAAAATCTCTCGGTCTCACGGTAAACTTAGATAAAACTAAAGTTATTATATTTAGAAAAGGAGGGCATATGCAGCTACAGAAAAATGGTTCTATGAAAAAAATGAAATTGAAATAGTAAATCGCTACAAGTATTTGGGATTCACTCTCTCAACAAAACTGTCCTTTAACACTGCTTGTGATGAATTTTCCAGCAAAGCAAAAGGCAAAATCTTAGATTTGATGAAAACCATGTGGTCCCTTGGCGCCTTGAACACTCCGTTTCTTTCAATTGTTTGATGCACAAGTTAAACCTATGTTGTTATATGCGGCAGAAATATGGGATACGTCAAGGCTTGCATCTCTCTCCCTCTTTCTCTCTCTCTTCCTCTCACTCCACCCTCTTTCTCCCTCTTCCCCTCTCTCTCTTTTCTTGGCAGGAAGTGGTCGAAAGGAGGGATGAGGGGGTCAAAGAGTAGTGTTTTGCAGAAGAAAGAAAGGAGAGGGAGGAAAGAAGAGAATGAAGAGAGGAGAGGAGAGGAGGAGAGAGAGAAGAGAAGGAGAGACAGAGAGAGAGAAGAGAGAGAGAGAGAGAGAGAGAGAGAGAAGAGAGAGAGATAGAGAGAAGAGGAGAAGAGAAAGAGAAAGAGAGTGACAGAAGAGAGAGGAGAGGAAGAGTGAACAAGAAGAAGAGAAAGGACGAAGAGAGAAGAGGACAGGGAAGAGAGAGAGAGATGACAGAGAGAGAGAGAGAGAGTGACACAGAGAGAGAGGACCAGGAAGAGGAGAGAGTGACAAGGAGAGAGAGAGAGAGTGACAGAGAGAGAGAGAGGAGAGTGACACAGAGAGAGAGAGACAAGAGAGGAGGAGACAGAGAAGAGAGAGAGTGACACAGAGAGAAGAGAGAGAGAGTGACACAGAGAGGAGATGCAGAGAGAGAAGAGAGAGAGAGAAAGAGAAGAGAGAGAGAGACAGAGAGAGAGAGAGAGAGAGAGAGAGAAGAGAGAGAGAGAGAGAGAGAGAGAGAGATGATAATCGTAACATGTAGGAAGAAGTCACAACAAGATTAACCCTTTGACTCCCGCACCCTGTCCACTAGCATCCTGCATCGTCAAACATGGATACAAAGCAAAAACTGAACTCTTTGGCTCTATCAGTTAAGTTTTTGCATTTGGTGGATAGGACACGGGGGTTCAAGGGTTAAACAAGCTTCCAAAAATAAACCGGACATTAGTCAGACGACCGTACTAAAACGACAGGATGCGCGTCAAGCCTGGTTGACTATATTTGGAAGACAATACATATGGAACCACTAATCATCTTAGACAGATTAGATCAGGACAGAACATCATCTGCCCACTCAACAGACCACTCAGACATACTCACAGTACTGTCTAAGTCCATTTGTATAACAGAGATAGTAGTTGTGGCTGGCTGACCGCACCTAATACATTTAAAAATAGAAAGAGAGGGGACAGAAGAAAGGAAAGAGGGAGAAGGGAGAATGAGAAAGAGAAGAGAGAGAGAGAGAGAGAGAGAGAGAGAGAGAGAGAGAAAGACAGAGATAGATAGATAGATGATAGAGAAAGAGATAGAGAGAGAGAAAGAGAGAGAGAGAGAAGAGAGAGAGAGAGAAAGACAGAAAGACAGAGAAAGACAGAGAGACAGAGAGATAGACAGAGAGAGAGAGAGATAGAGAGAGAGAGAAAGAGAGAGAGAGACGGAGAGAGAGAGAGGGGGTAGAGGAAGGGAAGGGAGAGACTAACTCATTTGATATGTCCTTTTAACCCTTTGACTCCCGCACACTATCAACCAACTGCAAAAACTTAACCGTTGGATTCCTGACCCTATCCACCAGTTTCCTGCAGAAAGCTGATGGGCAGGGTGAGAGGAGTCAAATGGTTAATTTTTGCTTTTCTAGCATGATTGACAGTGCAGGGTGCTGGTGGACAGGGTGCGGGAGTCAGAAGGTTAATATCCTTTTGTCCAGCGGTGATGGACTGATCTGATGTACATTTTCGTCCAGCAGTGATTTCGCCCTTCAACCTATTCCCATTCCCCCTACTTCCCTCCTGTCCTCCCCCTATGGGTATGCATGTGTTTCAGTAAGCTTACCCGTCAGTTGATATCGGACTGAATTGTCACCATTGGACCTAACCCAAACCTGGAAGACCAGTGGATCGCACTTCATTCATATTCATATTTATGTTCATTTCTTTTGTCACAGTGGAATTATCATGTGAAACTCGGGGTCATCTCCCCGTTAAGAGGGCGCCACCCATTTTTTTTAACCAGGAGTTCAGAAAGGCAAGGAGGCTAATTGGCCGTCAAGGGGAGGGACCTGGAAAATTAACCTATCTCTCCAGTGTTTTGTACTAGGGCAGACGAACAAATGCCCTGCTCTTCATGATTTTTCAACTGCCGTGGGATCTTATGCGTGCGCAGGCCAGAAGGCACACGGGTCCGACTCGATTTTTGTCCTTTTCCGAAGGATTAGGCGTTCAATTCGACTTTCCGGTCAAACTGCGGAGAAAAGTCGAGGCCTCAACTGGGAACGAACCCTGGAGTCTCGAGTTAAGATATTGGCGGACGAACGTCTGAATCATTCTGTCACTCTTGTCAGACCACTACCCTTTGACCTGTCCTACTTGGGTTGAGGATATAACACACACCAGTACAGCACCAACACCAAGCTAAAGCTGTGCTACAGCTACGTCCTTTGCACCTACTTAATATCTCAGTATGCTGGAGCATGGCAGACGGCGACCTTACCAAGCTATCAGACTTAAACGCCTCCAAAGAATCATGTCTTTTTTCTGAGTCAGCACCCTCTCCAACCAACATCCACATCCCCAGTGCAATCCAATGAATCTCATCATCATCGTCATCATGTACTTTGCCGCATGGCGTTGGCGATCATGGCCCTACATATGTATCTATCCCTTGTCGCTGCAAGCACATCTTCCACCCTCTCTGTCCTCAGCCACCCTGTAAGTCCGTCCAATATTTTCTTCCTGTGTCTGCCTGGTGCTCTCTTCCTCTCCAGCTTTCATGTTGTGACCATTCATTTCTTGCTAAGACATCAAAGAATAAATGAATAAGGGTACTCATCATCATCATGTGTCCTACTGCAAGGCATTGCGATCACGGCCTCCATACGAATCTACTGTATCTTTAGTCGCTGCAAGTATATCTCCCACCCTTTCTGTCTTCATCCACTCTGCAAATCCTTCCAATATTTTCTCCCTGGGACAATCTGGTGCTCTATTCCCCTTCCAGCTTTCCTGTTGTGACTAGGTGCTCAAATTTCTGTTACCTCAAAAATGGTTCTTTAAATGTTGCTTTGTCTTTTCCTAATCTTCTTCATTAATGTTCTTCTTGCGTTTGCCTCATTCAAGACTGTCTTTGCTGTCGATGGAATTTTTCATATTCTTAGAAACTACATTTCAGCTGCATCAATCTTGTTCTGACTTTCTGTGTTGACTGTTCATGCTTCACATCCGTACAACAATATCGGTTCTACTTAACGCTGAAGAACTCTCTTCCTGATGTTAATTGATAGGCGTTTGTTGGTAAGAACGTTTTTCATTGTCTTGAACCTGTTTTAGCTTGGGTACTGTTATCAGGAAAGGACGATAGAGACGGATTGGGACCATAATCCAAACAGAGCATGCTAACACATCCTGGGTCACCCTTCACTGGACACCAGGACGATGTTGAGAGAGGACGGCCCAAGAGTACCTGGAGACGACCAATAGAAGACCTTAAAGCCCCAGAAATCTACTTGAGATACTACGCATGGTAATCATTGAAAACATGAAATCCCCTCATGCAAAATAAGAGCAAACGGCACAACCTTGATACCGGTTGATAAGTTTAAATGTCTGGGAACGATCATCTCACCAGATAGCAGATGCACATCAGAAATAGCCAGCAGAGTAGGCCAAGCCAAAACAGCATTCAAGAAGATGAAAAGCATTCTTTTCCAACAAAAGTGCCCATCAGTTAACATCAGGAAGAGAGTTCTTGAATGTTACATAGAACCGATAATGTTATACGGTTGTGAGGCGTGGACAGTCAACAAGCAAAGCCAGAACGAGATTGAGGCAGCCGAAATGCGGTTTCTAAGATGAATGTTGAGAGTTCCATGGACAGCAAAGAAAACAAATGAGACAGTCTTGATGGAGATCACAAGAAGATCACACAAACACACACACATGCGCGCACACACACAACACAACCGTCAATATCACTTAGTGAAAGACTTACAAGCAACGAACGACATACACACATACACACACACAACACACACATCACACACACACAAGCACACACACACGCTTAAACACCACACAAACACACACACACAAACACATACACATACACAAACACAAACATACACACACGCACACAAACGCACAAACATACAATTACACACACACACATACACATACACAGAAACATACAATTACACACACATACACACACAAACAAACTACGCTTAGAACAGTGGATAACGTCGCACACCCTGTAAATCCTTTCACACTCTCATCCTATCCACCAGCTTCCTTCCTGCAGAATACTGGATGATAGGATGAGAAAGATTATGGGTTAATTTAGTCCACAGGTCCTTTTCCTTGACTGATCTGTTTTTTAATTCTCCAGTAAAGTGTTTGCAAAAATGCATGTTGATAAATGTAAGTAAATAATATGTTACAAGGACTTCTGCTTTTAAAGAAAAGAAAAGAAAAGAAAAAAGAAAAAAGACAGGAACAGTAAAGAAGAGAACAGAACAGAACAGAAAAGAAAAGAAAAAAAGCGGAGCAAAACAAAACAAAAACAAAACAAATCCCCCACCAAAAAAACAAACAAAAAACAAAAAACAAAAAAAAGCAAAAACAAATGCAGTTTCCAAACACTTTTGCTTTGAAAAATAAAACAAAACAAAGCAAAGAAAAGCAGAATAAACAAAACAAAACAAACAAAACAAAGAAAAGCAATAGAAAACAAAACAAAACACCGCCACCCCATAAAGAAAAAACAAAAAGCATTTATGAAATTGAAGATTATAATGCAAAAATCAAGGGCGACCGTATCTAATTTCAGCAGATCAGTTGCTTTATTCGGTGTTTATTGATTTCGCCCATTTCAAACAAATCAATTATGACTGTTTTTTGCATGTTATGTTGAATTTGTTAGTATTAGTAGTAGTGATTATGTAAGGTTTCTCTTTGTATTGTATGTCTCACTTTGACAACCTATATCCATTATGTTGTCTACTTTAACATTGTGATAACTGATAAGCTGGTCCATATTTTGTTCGTTGTAGTAGCGGTGGTTATGTAAGGTTTCTCTTTGTATTGTATGCCTCACTGTGACCACCTACATTCATTATGTTGTCGACGTTATATGGTCGACTATCGTGGTCGATAAAGTCCAACCTAGCACTTTATTTGTGTACCCTCATGTGGGATCTCAAGCCAAAGCCTGATGCACACAGGCGGCAGCATACTGGACACTCAATGGAATACTGTGCAGACTTGATTCTGGCTTTTACTGCTGCATGCTTTTCCACTTGGCTGCTTCGTCTTTCGTTTTCATAAGCTTCTGCTCCCTTGCGAATAGCTTGCCTTCATTCAGACATGTTTGTGGCCATGATTTCCCATTATGGGAAATGGGAAATCATGGGAAATGGGAAATGTCGACTTTAACATTGTTATAACTGACCAGCTGGTGTATATTTCGTTAGTAATGGCAGTGGTGATTATGTGAGGTTTCTCTTTGTATTGTGCGCCTCACTCTAACCCCTACATCCATTATGTTGTCGACTGTAACACTGTCATAACTGACCAGCTGGTCCGTATTTTGTCCCTTCATTTGTTTCCCTTTGTAATTATTCATTTTTTTCATTTGCAGATTTCGATTCTTCCCTTGTGATGTGAACAACACTGGGCATTATAAAAAATACTAAACAGAACTAGGAAAAAAAATAAAACAAAACAAAAAACAACAACAGAAAGCCACTTGTCTCATTGCACCGAACAAAAGAGAGTGACATCTCATAGCGCTTTTCGCTCATTTCACATTGACCCAGTTTTTATCAAGAGCTCTGTGATTCCGGCCTTAGTTTCCTCTCTCCCAGTGTGCCTTATGAGTAGAAACTGATTCACGCTGACACCATAGCTCTCCCCCCCCTCTCTCTGTCTCTGTCTGTGTCTCTCTGTCTCTGTCTGTCTGTCTGTCTGTCTCTCTCCGCTTAAGTGTTTACAAAAATGCATGTTTACAAATGTAAGTGGGATAATATGTTACCAAACACTTCTGCTCTAAAAAATAACAGGGGAAAGAAAGAAAAGAAAAAGAAAAGAAAAGAAAAGAAAAGAAAAGAAAAGAAAAGAAAAGAAAAGAAAAGAACAGAAAAGAAAAGAGAACAAAGCAGAACAGAACAAAACAAAACAAAGCCAAAACTCTCTCTGTCTCTCTCTCTGTCTGTGTCTGTGTGTGTGTCTCTCTCTGTGTCTCTGTCTCTCTGTCTCTCCTCTCTCCTCTTAACCTATTTAAAACCAGCCTCATGTACCCAAGTGCTGCTCACTGGAACACACTTCCAGAAAACATGCGAAAATGTCTGAGTTTGACAATTTTTTAAAAAGAGAGTTATGTTGCACAGTTAAGTGACAGACAGTGTGGATACAAGACAATCATAGGTTTGGCAATTCTAACAACAAATGGAAGAAAAGTGTTAAAGTAGTACGAATTTTGACATTAGAAACACATACGACCACATTAAGAAGTGTAGCTACTTCCTGAAAATCGACAGAATGATTGCCCTTCATATGGATATTGTAACTACTTCAGGTTATGGTGAGGGAACCAATTAATTACATGCTGTCTACGTGGACATTTACAATTCCTTTCTCAATGCCTGTTCACGAGGGCTGTTGCATGATCACAATGTAGCCTAAAATACAAGTTTTGTACTTGGGCAAACTCTTGGTAAACGTCTAAACTGATACCACGAAGTAAAAGTCATTCTCTACGAGGTGACCCCTAAGTGAACAACGTTTGTTTGAACAGCACAGACAACGACACAGACACAGTCCGTTTTGCTTAACTCTTTGACTCCTGCACCCTGTCCACCAGCATCGACATTGTCAACCATGCTAGAAAAGCAAAAACTTACCCCTCTGACTCCCTCACCCTATCCACCAGCTTTCTGCATGAAGCTGGTGGAGACGGTGAGGGAATCTAAGGGTTAAGTTTTTGTATAGTTGGTGGGTAGGGTGTGGGAGTCAAAGGGTTAAACAAGGAATAGAGGAAGTGGCCGAAAATCTTTCATGAAAGAAAAAACACGCGAACCATCATCAGTCAAACAAACTTTGATACTATTTCAAAAATAACACAGCGCAGACTCCTGCAACGTAGAATAAACAGTTTCTTGGCATTTCTTGAATCAGAGATAGAACATTTGAAGAAACTGAAAAAAAGATAAAATGAAAGGATAGTGACGTAGAAGGAAGTGGGCAAAGTTTAAGTGATAAAAAAAAGCAAACAAAAGAAGATAAATTCTCTCTCTCTCTCTCTCTCTCTCTCTCTCTGTGTGTGTGTGTCTCTCTCTCTCTCTTCTCTTCTCTCTCTCTCTCTCTCTCTCTCTCTCTCTCTCTCTCTCTCTCTCTCTCTCTCTCTCTCTCTCTCCCTCTCTCTGTGTATCTATCTATCTCCTTTTAGTTCTGTGGAGAAAATGTGTGTAGATTAGCACGAGTAATATTGAAAAATGGCGTTTAGTAAATAGCATATACAAAATTAATGTTCTAACTAAATACCATTCTAATTGTTATCCTGTCTCTATCTCTGTCTTTTTCTGTCTCTCTCATTCTCTCTGTGTCGTTCTGTCTCTATCTGTCTGTCTGTCTCTGTCTGTCTTTTCTGTTTGTCTGTCTCTGTCTGTCTGTCTCTGTCTGTCTGTCTGTCTCTATCTGTCTGTCTGTCTCTGTCTGTCTGTCTGTCTCTGTCTGTCTTTTCTGTTTGTCTGTCTCTGTCTGTCTGTCTGTCTCTGTCTGTCTGTCTGTCTCTGTCTGTCTGTCTGTCTGTCTCTGTCTGTCTTTTCTGTTTGTCTGTCTCTGTCTGTCTGTCTGTCTCTGTCTGTCTTTTCTGTTTGTCTGTCTCTGTCTGTCTTTTCTGTTTGTCTGTCTCTGTCTGTCTGTCTGTCTCTGTCTGTCTGTTTCTGTTTGTCTGTCTCTCTGTCTCTGTTGTCTTGTTTCTGTCGTCTGTCTGTCTCTGTCTGTCTTTTCTGTTTGTCTGTCTCTGTCTGTCTGTCTGTCTCCTTGTCTGTCTCTGTCTGTCTTCTCTGTCTGTCCCTGTTTCTGTTTGTCTGCTCTGTCTTCTGTCTGTCTCTGTCTGTCTTTTCTGTTTGTCTGTCTCTTCTGTCTTCTGTCTTCTGTGTCTTCTGTCTGCTCTCTTCTTCTTTTCTGTCCTTGTGTCTCTGTCTTTCTGTCTTCTCTGTCTGTCCTGTTCTCTGTCTCCTTCTTCTCTGTCTGTCCCTGTGTCTCTGTCTCGTCTTCTCTCTGTCTGTCCCTGTGTCTGTGTCTCTCTTCTCTCTCTGTCTGTCCTGTGTCTCTGTCTCTTTTCTCTCGTCTGTCCTGTGTCTCGTTCTCTTTCTTCTGTCTGTCCCCTGGTCTCTGTACTCTCTTCTCTCTCTGTCTGTCCCTGTGTCTCTGTCCTCTTCTCTCTCTCGTCCTGGTCTGTCTCTCTTCTCTCTCTGTCTCTGTAGTCTCTGTCACTCTCTCTCTCGTCTGTCCCTTTCCTGCCTCTTCTCTACCTCCCATGTGACCTGTGCCCTACTCCCGTCTCTAACTCATTCTCTCAATACCCCCGCCTATACATCACCCCCAAGAAACACCACTCAGCACACCCGAACTCCAAACACCCACCAAACACCCACCCAAACACACCAACCCAAACACCCACCCAAACACCCACCCAAAACACCACCCAAACACCCACCCAAACACCCACCCAAATCACCCACCCAAATCACCACCAAACCACCCAAACACCACCCAATACACCACCAAACACCCACCCAAACACCCACCCAAAACACCCACCAAACACCACCCAAACACCCACCCAAACACCCACCAAATACACTACCCAAACACCCCCCAAACACCCACCCAAACACCCACCCAAACACACACACACCCAAACACCCTCCAAACCCCACCCAAACACCCACCCAAACACACACACCCAAACACCCATCCAAACCCCCCCAAACACCCACCCAACACACCCACCCAACACCTACCCAAACGCCCTCCAAACACACACCCAACACCCACCCAAACACCTCACCCAAACACCCACCCAAACACCCACCCAAACACCCCCAAAAAAAACACCCACCCAAACACCCACAAAAACACACCCACCCAATCACCCATCCAAACACCCACCCAAACACACCCACCCAAACACACCCACCCAAACACACCCACCCACATACGCACACACAATACACGCCCACCCACACCCTCACACCCACACCCACACCCACACACCCACGCCCACCCACCCACCCACCCACACACACTGCGTCAAACACAAGGAAGAACATGGCACAACGTCTGACAATCATTACATATAGATCGCTATAGAACGGCGGAAAGGCAGGCACAGACAACTACTGTCACGATCGCGTACCTCTTACTCTCCCTGTTCATTCTCCGAATGAACTTAGTTTTCATTTGTCTGCTGACGGTGCATGCCTGGATTTCTTCTGTTTGTCTTTGTTTTTGTCATCAGCATCATCATGATCCGTGCTTACCTTTGTTCTGTTCTTTCAGGAGTGACCATCGCGTGATAATGATCATTCTTCTCGAAAATATGTGGGCGCTAATTCGGGAAGACCTTTAAATCTCCTTCCGTATTTTTGACTTCATATTTCTATCAAGTTTTAAACTTAAAGCTTTGAAAAGAAACTATATCTCGTTTCCTCTCTTTCCTCTGGATGAAAGAAAGAAGAGGTAAGTAGCTGATTCTTGTTACCTAGATTTGTCTCGAAAGTTTTTGTCAATATGTTTTGTTTTGTTTTGTTTTGTTTTGTTTTCCTTTCAGAAAATACACGCATTTGACTGTCTAACATACTTTTTCTTTTTTTTGTTTGTTTCTTTATTTCAACCTTTTTCTTAAAAAATCATATCACTTTGTGTCTTCTCTTTTTCATGTTCATTTGATTTCATTTCATTTTGTCACTCTTTGAAGCGAAGCAAATTTCTGTTTGCGTTAAAAAAATACATTGAAGCATATATATCTCTTTAAGAACACCTATGAAACGAAAGAGTGTTATGTTTATAAGTTGTAAAAAAAATCGGGTCAATTGCATCAAAATGGGTCATTTGGACGTGTTCGCGTGTGCGTCTGTTTATGTGTTAGTTTATGTATGTGCGTGTGTGTATGTGCATGTGTGCATATGTGTATGCAAGATTTATATTCATGTAATTTTTCAGTGGGTGGTATCAGTATTATGTTATTATCCGTTGTTATTCTTGATGAACCGACTTGCTCTATTATCATGTGTAGCGTACCGATCATTTTCGACGTGGACTGTTTGCGTAATACTTTTGATATAGACTGTTTGCGTAGTACTTTCGACATGGACTGTATTATACTTTCGACGTGGATTCTTTGCGTGATACTTTCGACATGGACTGTAATACTTTCGACATGGACTATTTGCGTAAAACTTTCGACGTGATACTTTCGACTTGGACTGTAATACTTTCGACATGGCCTGTTTGTGTAATACTTTCGACATGGACTATTTGCGTAAAACTTTCGACGTGGACTCTTTGCGTAATATTTTCAACGTGGATTGTTTGCGTAATACTTTCGACATGAACTGTTTAATAATAATAATTACAATATTTATATAGCGCAAAATCTTGATAAAATCAAATCTAAGCGCTAAGCGCTGACTATTTGCGTAATACTTTCGACGTGGACTGTTTGCGTAATACTTTCGACGTGGATTGTTTGCTTAATACTTTCGACGTGGACTGTTTGCGTAATACTTTCTGTATGGACTGTTTGCATGATACTTTTGACGTGGACTGTTTGCGTAATACTTTCGGCATGGACTGTTTACATGATACTTTTGACGTGGACTGTTTGCGTAAAACTTTCGACGTGGACTGTTTGCGTAATATTTTCAACGTGGATTGTTTGCGTAATATTTTCGACATGGACTGTTTGAATAATGCTTTCGACGTGGACTGTTTGCGTAATACTTTCGACATGGACTGTAATACTTTCGGCGTGAATTGTTTGCGTAATACTTTCGACATGGACTATTTGCGCAATTCTTTCGACGTTGACTGCTTGCGTAATGTTTTCGACATGGACTGTTTGCGTAATACTTTCGACGTGGACCGTTTGCGTAATACTTTCGACATAGACTGTTTCCGTAATACTTTAACGTGGACTGTTTGCGTAATACTTTCGACATGGACTGTTTCGCGTAATACTTTTGACATGGACTGTTTGCGTAATACTTTAGACGTGGACTGTTTGCGTAATACTTTAGACGTGGATGTTTGCGTAATACTTTCGACATGGACTGTTTGCGTAATACTTTAGACGTGGACTGTTTGCGTAATACTTTTGAGACTTGGGATTTGTTTGCGTAATACTTTCGACTGGACTGTTTTGCGTAATACTTTTTGACGTGGACTGTTTGCGTAATACTTTCGACATGGACTGTTTGCATAATACTTTAGACGTGGACTGTTTGCGTAATACTTTCGACGTGACTGTTTGCGTAATACTTTCGACATGGCCTGTTTGCATAATACTTTAGACGTGGACTGTTTGCGTAATACTTTCGACGTGGACTGTTTGCGTAATACTTTCGACGTGGACTGTTTGCGTAATACTTTCGACATGGCTGTTTGCGTAATATTTCGACATGGACTGTTTGCGTAATACTTTCGACGTGGACTGTTTGCGTAATACTTTCGACATGGCTGTTTGCGTAATATTTTCGACATGGACTGTTTGAATAATGCTTTCGACGTGGACTGTTTGCGTAATACTTTCGACGTGGACTGTTTGCGTAATACTTTCGACATGGCCTGTTTGCGTAATATTTTCGACATGGACTGTTTGAATAATGCTTTCGACGTGGACTGTTTGCGTAATACTTTGGACATGGACTGTTTGAATAATGCTTTCGACGTGGACTGTTTGCGTAATACTTTCGACGTGGACTGCTCGCGTAATACTTCGTAATACTTTCGACGTGGAATGTTTGCCTAATACTTTCGACGTGGACTGTTTGCGTAATACTTTCGACATGGACTGTTTGCGTAATGCTTTCGACGTGGACTGTTTGCGTAATGATTTCGACATAGACTGTTTGCGTAATACTTTGGACGTGGACTGTTTGCCTAATACGTGAATTGTTTGCGTAATACTTTAGACATGCACTGTTTGCGTAATAAATACTTTCGACGTGGACTGTTTGCGTAATACTTTCGACGTGGACTGCTTGCGTAATCTTTCGACGTGGACTGCTTGCGTAATCTTTCGACGTGGACTGTTTGCATAATACTTTCGACATGGACCTTTGCGTAATACTTTCGACGCGGCTTTTGTGCAATATTTTCGACGTGGACTGTTTGCGTGATACTTTCGACGTGGACTGCAAAGGAGGTCACTCCCCTAATCATGTGTCATTGATAGGATTGGGCTCTCTACCACTCACTCTCCTGTAACCTCTGGTAGTGGGACACATTTTCTATCGTTAATTGTTTTATTGGGTGAAACTAAAGTAAAACAATATGTCCTTATAGAAAACTGCGAGGAGCTCGGATTATTTGGGTATCCACAAAAGTCGGCCAATGAAATGAATACGGAATGAAAGAAGCTTTATTTCTTATTTTTCAGTGTTTCGTGGTATACGCTCCGTCCATTAATAAGAATATTATTAGTTGGGATATTCATATTTAATCTGCATCGTTGTATTTCAGTATGATGTAGTTTGAGTTCAAAGCATTGTGTAATGAAATGTGAAATCCGATGTCTTCCGTAACAAGATTAATCTACACAACTGACATTCCAGACAAAAGTTCAGAACAGATTTGCCACCATCACCACTACCACCCACCACCCTTTCCGAATCATGCCTGGAACCACAGAGTGGTGTGTGTGTGTGTGTGTGTGTGTGTGTGTATATATGTGTGTGTGTGTGTGTGTGTGTGTGTTGTTGTGTATATGTGTGTGTGTATGTGTGTTGTGTGTATGTGTGTGTGTATGTGTGTGTGTGTGTGTGTGTGTGTGTGTGTGTGTGTGTGTGTGTGTGTGTGTGTGTGTGTGTGTGTGTGTCTGTGTGTGTGTGTGTATAGGTGATGGCTGGAATGAGAGAAGTAAAGAAGAAGTACTAGGTTACCAGAGGCGGATGAAGTAAGCAATAATCAATGATCACACATGGAACCTGATCGATGAATGGAAACAGATACATCTCAAGTCACAAAAGCATGTCCCTGAGCAGGCAGCTGATGTCCAAGGATACGCTTGTACAAGCAAAGAAGCCAAGAGCAGCACTCAGGTGGACAAACGTGAACGACCGCTGCAAAGGCAGACAGGCTGAACTGGTTCAAGATGCTGCACGTAGCAACGATAAGCGGATGGTGTATCAAATCACCAAGAAAATTACAGACAGCTGCAGACCTGGATCAGGGTTAGTTAAGGCAAAAGATGGCATTGATAGTCTGTCCTGTGAGGAAGATAAAACGACTAGATGGACAGAACACTTCGGTGAAGTCCTAAACAGACCTGTACATACCATCCCAGCACAGGTATAGGACCTAAAGGACATAGTGCCTATCTGTAGGGACAGGTTCACTGAACAGAATACTGCCCTGTAGGGACAGGTTCACTGAACAGAATACTGCCTATCTGTAGGGACAGGTTTACTGAACAGAATACTGCCTATCTGTAGGGACAGGTTTACTGAACAGAATACTGCCTATCTGTAGGGACAGGTTTACTGAACAGAATACTGCCTATCTGTAGGGACAGGTTTACTGAACAGAATACTGCCTATCTGTAGGGACAGGTTCACTGAACAGAATACTGCCTATCTGTAGGGACAGGTTCACTGAACAGAATACTGCCTATCTGTAGGGACAGGTTTACTGAACAGAATACTGCCTATCTGTAGGGACAGGTTTACTGAACAGAATACTGCCTATCTGTAGGGACAGGTTTACTGAACAGAATACTGCCTATCTGTAGGGACAGGTTCACTGAACAGAATACTGCCTATCTGTAGGGACAGGTTCACTGAACAGAATACTGCCTATCTGTAGGGACAGGTTTACTG
>JAPXFY010000014.1:74984281-74986781 GCA_030674185.1 Monoplex corrugatus
ACACACACACACACACCACACACACACACACACACACACACACACACACACACCACCACACACACACACACCACCCACCACCCCACCGCCACCGCCACCGCCACCGCCAGCACCAAAGCCAACGGCTAAAATTGCACTGTCTCACATTCAGAGATCAAGCCGGAATGACCGTGGAGTAGGAACAGACAACTCGTGTCACTACCGTTCGTTTGGTCTCCCCTTCCTTCACGACTTGACGTCAGTTTTCATTTGTCTACCAGCATGACTCTGCAAACCTGACATTTCTTTTTTCTCCTATCTCACTGACACCATCATCATCATCATCATCATCATCACTCACATCATCATCATCATCATCACACCACCACATCATCATCATCATCATCCACCACCACCATCATCATCATCCACATTTCTGCTAAGACTGACCAAGTGTTTGTTGTTGCTGTTTTTTTTCCCTCTTTTGTTTGGAAAGTTCTTCCAAAGCTGTGTACTTTCGGGGAAGATTTTTGAAATTCCATTGGCATTTTGGAAATAATGTATATATATATATATATTTTTTTTTAGCTGAATTATGAAACTTCAGAGCGGATCCAACTATTTTCCTTTTTATTTCGTTCCATTGAATGAGAGGATAAAAGGTTAAGAAGTTTGTTGTTTACTGTGTTGTTTTGTGTCTAAAATGTTTTTCTTTTGTTTAAAGGTTCTTTTTCTTGCTGACATACGTAAAGTACGGCTTTGATAATCTCTGAGAACTTTGCTGTATATCATTTGCTGCTCCTTGTGTTTTCTTTCACACGTTTTTGTGATGTCTTCTTCTCTTTATTTTTTATTTCAAATGATATTCTTTATTTGTCTATTTTAATTTATTTCATGGTATCTTATCAATCAGAGTGATAAAAATGGTACAATGTTACGAAGTACATGTGCTATCGTATGATATGTTGCAGCTAAAAAGAGTAATTTTTGTTCTTTCTCTTGAATGAGAGGAGGACAGCGTGATTTGGTTGTTTTTTTTCTGTTTAAAATGTTTTTCTTTTGTTTAAAGATTCTTTTTCTCGCTCATAAAGGAAATTACTAGGCTTTGATAATCTCTGAGAACTTTGCTCTTTACCTTTTGCTGCTCTTTGTCTTTTTCTTTCACACGTTTTTGTGATGTCTGCTGTCTTCTTTATACTTTATTTTAAATGATATTCTTTATTTTGTCCATTTAATTTTATCTGATCAATCACAGTAATAAACTGATACAAAGTAGCAGAGTATATGTGCTGTCGTATGATATGTTGCAGCTAGAAAGAGTCAAAGTGAAAACAGATGTAGTATAATTTACATGGTGAGTTTCTTTCCCGCTTTTTGCTTTGTATATAAATGGACCTACCCCTGTCTCACAAAAGTTGACTCTTTTGATAGAGCCTGTGGAATCAAAATTTCATGTCTCGAATTCAGTATAAACCCACAGGATCAAGAAGTTTTTGCCAGATCATTGATGGCAAGTTCATATTCATTTCTTTTTGTCACAACGAATTTACCATGCGAAACTCAGGCTGCTCTCCCCATTGAGAGAACGTCGTCACAGCGCAGCGCCATCCATTTCTTTTTTCACCAAGACTTCAGAAAGGCAAGAAGGCTTACTGGCCTTCAAGGGGAGGGACCTGGGAAATCAACCTGTCTCTCCATTTGTTTGATACCAGCCGGGAGAATGACATGCTCTTCACGATTTTCAATTGCCGTGGGATCTTTATCGTGCGCAGGAACACGGGTCCGACAGTCTTTCGTCCCTTTCCGAAGAACGAGACGTTCAGTTCGATTTTCCGGTCAAACTAAGGAGAAAAGTGGAGGCTTCAACAGGTAACGAAGCATACAATACTGAGTTTGTTATTAGCAGGCCAACGTGTGAACCATTCTGCCACTCTTTGTTTGAAACGTTTGTAGGATTGGAGGACACCGTGCTAATTGCAGAAAATGAAAGGGATCTACAAAACCGTGTAAACACAATAGAAATAGAAAGCAAAAATAAGGGGTTGGAGCTAAATAGCAAGAAGACTGAAGTCACGGTAATCAATAAAAAACATGAAATCCCCTCATGCAAAATAACAGCAAACGGCACAACCTTGAGACATATATTATTGATAAGTTTAAATACCTGGGAATGATCATTTCACCAGACAGCAGATGCACATCAGAAATAGCCAGCAGAATCGGCCAAGCCAAAACAGCATTCAAGAAGATGAAAAGCGTTCTTACCAACAAATGCCTATCAATAAAAATCAGGAAGAGAGTTCTTAAATCTTATATAGAACCAATAATGTTATACGGATGTGAGTCGTAGACAGTCAACACGCAACGCCAGAACAAGGCAGCCGAAATGTGGTTTCTAAGAAGAAATGTTGAGAATTCCATGGACAGCAAAGAAAACAAACGAGACAGTCTTGATGGAGGCAGACACAAAAAGATCATTAATAAAAAAGATTAGGAAAAGACAAGCAACACTTAGAGGCCA
>JAPXFY010000014.1:74996781-75001781 GCA_030674185.1 Monoplex corrugatus
ACTTTTGATCAACGTTTGTACTAAAAATACGAGAAAACAGCTTTCATAATTGTTTCCTTAGTTTTTGTTATTGCACAAACGTACACAATCGTTTTCTATTTTCTTTCTCTCAAGTTTCATTGTCACCTTTGTTATCATCATTGTTCATCTTTTTTTAGAATGTTTTCTACCCCCCCTCCCTTAAAGATCGATACAGATTTATATGCAGTGCTTTGTATTGAGTTTCAGTGTATAACATGAAGATCGGCCTGACAACTTACAGTATGGCAATCATACTGGTGATGTCAGTCTACAGTATTTGATGTAACATGTCTCTCCTGGTCCTTTTACTCTTTGTTTTCTGATCTCCTGTCTCATTTTCGGAACTTGTTTTGACATTGTACGTGTCACGGTCCATCTGGTCTTGTAATATTATGCTGATCTTATAGTGTACAATAGCAAGGACTAACTGTAAGATAGGTCCATTGTTTTGAAGTTCTGTTTGTTGTTGTTGTTGTCTTTCTCCTCTGTATTTGTGTCTGTATGTCTTTCTCTTCTCTCTCTCTCTCTTCTCTCTCTCTCTCTTTTCTTTCCACCGTTTCTCTCTGTCTCAGTCTGTGTCTCTGTTTGTGTCTGTCTGTAGGTATGTCTCTTTATGTTTGTTGTTGTTGTGTTGTCTTTCTCTCTGTCTTTGTGTCTGTATATATCTCTCTGTATCTCTGTCTCCCTGTCTCTCTTCTTTCTCTCTTACTCACTCTCTCTATGCATTTCTTCCTCTCTCTCTGTCTCTCTCTCTCTCTCTTTCTTTCCATCTGTTTCTCTCTGTCTCAATCTGTGTCTGTGTCTGTCTGTGTGTCTGTCCGTCTCTTTCTCTTTCTCTCTCTCACTTCCTCCATCTTTCTCTCTCTGTCTCTCGCTCTCGCTCCCCCCTTTTTTTTCTGTGCGTCATGTACATATATATGTATACACGTTTACTTCTATCCAAAGAAAAAAAAAGTCTATACTGAACCTTGCTTGTTCTCTAATTGTACATCATTGTGTCAGCTGTTCCCTAGGGAATCTGACAGACACCTGAGGTAGTGGTCAGGAATTTTCAGCAACACCCCGAAGACGTATCCATAGGTCGAAGGCATTCGCCGTGTGGGTCTTGTCTTGTCAGCTGAGATCAATGCGAGAACTCTGTTCTAGATAGAAGCTTGTGTGACAGAAAAAAAATTACTGTGATATTTTCATATTCATATTCATATTCATATTCACATTCATGTTCATATTCACATTCATATTAATATTCATATTCACATTCATGTTCATATTCATATTAACATTCATATTTATATGCATATTCTTATTCACATTCGTCTTCATATTCGTATTCACATTCATATTCATATTCACATTCATATTCACATTCATATTCACATTCATATTCATATTCACATTCATATTCACATTCATATTCATATTCACATTTATATTCATATTCACATTTATATTCATATTCATATTCAGATTCATATTCATATTCATATTCACATTCATATTCACATTCATATTCATATTCATATTCATATTCACATTCATATTCATATTCACATTCATATTCATATTCATATTCATATTCATATTCACATTCATATTCATATTCATATTCACATTCATATTCATATTCACATTCATATTCATATTCAATATATATTCATATTCATATTCATATTCACATTCACATTGATATTCATATTCACATTCACATTCATATTCACATTCACATTCACATTCATATTCACATTCATTTCATATTCACATTCATATTCATATTCACATTCATATTCATATTCACATTCATATTCATATTCACATTCATATTCACATTCATATTCATATTCACATTCATATTCATATTCACATTCACATTCATATTCATATTCACATTCACATTCACATTCATATTCGCATTCATATTCACATTCATATTCACATTCACATTCACATTCATATTCATATTCATATTCATATTCACATTCATATTCATATTCACATTCATATTCATATTCATATTCACATTCATATTCATATTCATATTCACATTCATATTCATATTCATATTCATATTCATATTCACATTCATATTCACATTTCATATTCACATTCATATTCATATTCACATTCATATTCATATTCACATTCATATTCATATTCATATTCACATTCAATTCACATTCATATTCATATTCACATTCATATTCATATTCACATTCATATTCACATTCATATTCATATTCACATTCATATTCAGAATTATTTCTTTTGTCACAGTGGGTTTGCCATGTGAAACTCGGGCTGCTCTCCTCTTTGAGAGTGTCTCGCCACAGTGCAGGGCCACCTAAATTTTGTTTGACCAAGACTTTAGAAAGGCAAGAAGGTTAATTGCTTTCAAGGGGAGGGACCTGGGAAATCACCCTATCTCTCCAATGTTTCATACCAAGGCAGCAGGGCGACTGCCCAGCTCTTCACGATTTTGAACTGCCGTGGAATCTTTGGCGAGCACAGGCCAGAAGGCACGCAGGTCCGACACGTTTTTCGTTCCCTTCCAAAGGACTAGACGTTCGGTTTGAATTTCCCGTCAAACTGATGAGAGATGTCGAGGCCTCAGCGGGAAATGGACTCTGGAACCTTGAACCGGAAAAAAACACGAAAAAAAAATAAGAACGCTTCATTTAATACATGTACAACCAGGCAAGACAGGCGCAAACTTTTGGCCAGCTGGCCTTTGTCAAGCGTAAGATCACAAACAAACAAACAAACAAACAAACAACAAACAAACACCAGATACAAAAATTAGAAGAAAAAGACTGAAACTTCTCTGCTGCTCCGTCCAGTGTAAGAAAAGGAATACATTTAAGAAAGACAAGAAGGTTAATTGCTTACAAGGGGAGGGACCTGGGAAATCACCCTATCTCTCAAGTGTTTTATACCAGGGCAGCCGGGCGGCTGTCCAGCTCTTCCCGATTTTCAACTGCCGTGGGATCTTTGGCGAGCGCTGGCCAGAAGGCACATGGGTGCGACTTGTTTATTCCTTTTCTGATACTGGACGGAGCAGCGGGGAAGTTTCAGTCTTTTTCTCCTAATGTTTGTATCTGGTGTTTGTTTGTATGTGATCTTACGCTGGACAAGGTTCAGTTGGCCAAAAATGTGGCCTTACTTGTCTGGTTGTGTTAAATACGCGTTCTTATTCTTTTTTCGTGTTTTTTTTTCTGGTTCCTGTTTGCTTGAACGTGGGCAGTGACACTTGCTTTGGATCTGGAACCTTGAGTTTAGTTATTGGCAGGCGAACGTCTGAATCATTGTGCCGCTCTTCTCCTGAAAATAACTTTACTTTTCTTTAGTTTTTTTCCCCGTCCGCTTGGACCTGACGGCATTGCGAGGAGACGAACCTGCATTCTGAAACTAAACGGGAAGCATGGCGTAGAGTCATGTTGTAGATGTGGGGGTCTGTCTGTCATTCTATCTCTCCAGTGCCGTCGTTGTCTTCGTCCGCCGATGCCGGGGGCTCTTTCCGTTTAAGCAGTATCATCACCTGGAAAGTCTGTGCTAGAAATTTCCTTTTTTTCACTCTGTTTCTCAGTTGTCCGTTTTATGAGGAAAGGGGAATTAGAGCACCTGGTCACAACAGGAAAGTTGGAGGGAAAGAGAACACCAGGTAGACCCAGGGAGAAAATATTGGACGGACTTGCAGGGTGGCTGAGGACAGAGAGGGTGGAAGATGTGTTTGCGGCGACAAGGGATAGATGCATATAGAGGGCCATGATTGCCAACGCCATGCAGCAGGGCACATGATGATGGTGATGATGATGATTCTCAGTTGCTCATTTTTGCTTTTTGTCATGTCTACCTATTAATTTCTGCCCTGCTGGTCCATTCCTCATATATGATATACAAGTCTTATATACTTTGTAGTAGGACTGATAAGCTGGTACGCGTATTACATGTAACTCCGTTTTTGACTGTAAGGAAATGTGATGTACAGAAACAGTTTCACAATTATACTTCAGACCAGTTTTTATGTCCTAACTAATGTTGTCAGTTTTTTGAAAATTCCGTTGTGTAAACTGAACGGATTGTCAGTGCTAGGCTATGTCCTTAGATTCTCACCTGTCGGCGTCACTGGGTTTGGTGTTGGCCGCTGCACATCTGGACACCACCATCTCCCTCCAGGCCGATCTGTTTTGACCTTTTTGTGGACAATTTCTTGAATATTTAGGCCACTGATATTGGTTATGTTCTCAGTGTATGAGATTGGAGGTCTGCCTTTCTTCCTTTTTATCACTGTTTTTCCTTGAAAGATGGTTACCATGAGGTTCGTGTTTTTGTTGTGTGACACATGGCCAGTATATGTTAGTCTTCCCTTCTTGATGTCTGCTAAAAGTTTTCTGGTGATATCAAGTTCTTCCAGGACACTTTCATTAGTTTTTCTGTCTGTCCGTTTGACACGTAGTAGTCTCCGATAAAACCACACCTCTGCTGCCTCAGTTCCTCTGCTATCAGTTTTTCTCAGAGTCCAGGTTTCACAGTCATAAACCATGACTGGCCAGATCAAACATTTTAAAAGTCTGACTTTCAAGCCATTTGGTATGCCTCTGTCTTTCCAGATTTTGTTGAGATTGACCATTTTCTGCTTCGCCCTTTCAATTCTTACTTTGATGTCTTTGGTTTTTATCCTTAGATTATGTGCACGAATGTACTGGTATGCATGCTTCATTTTCTTTTCCAGTTATTTTAAAGGATCATTGTGCACAGGGAGATTTTTTATGTGCTGATCTTTTTTATTTTCTCCATTCTTTTAAATATGTTGATCTTTCTTCGCCGACCCTTCTCCAACTCTGCGAAAAGGGTAACAAAAAATGCACACACACACGTGCGCACGCACTCACTTGCGCGCGCACAGATACACACACACACACACACAAACACACGCACACACATATGCACACGCACAGACACTCATACACCACAACATATACAAC
>JAPXFY010000014.1:75021781-75039281 GCA_030674185.1 Monoplex corrugatus
GATTTTCATGAAAATTGCATTTGAACCATTGGGATTGCATGTACATTCAGATGATGCATGCATTTAATTTTTGAACATTTTTTTCTTTCCCACCCATCTGACGGTGTTTTGAAGTTATTCAACTTGAAAAAAAAAGGCCCTGCAAAAATCCAAGGTTTCATAGAAAGTAAATATATTTGCACCTAGTCATAACAGGAAAGCTGGAGGGAAAGAGAACACCAGGTAGACCCAGGAAGAAAATATTGGACGGACTGGCAGGGTGGCTGAGGACGGAGAGGGTGGAAGATGTACTTGCAGCGACAAAAGATTCATATGGAGGGCCATGATCGTCATCACCATGCGGCAGGGCACGTGATGATGAATGATGATGATGATGATGATGATGATGATGATGATGATGATACATACTTGTGTAGGATGTTTTCTTTTCGCAATGGATCAGCTGGGCATCACCTGAAAACAGAGAAATGTACTCTATAATTCACAATGCCTTTTCACGTCTTCGTTTTCTTGATCACATTTACCAATACTTCCGTACAAAGAAATAATAAAGAGAACTAGTTTACCTTTCTACAAGCCTCTTTCTGTATAAAAATAGTTTGATATCTGATCACCCAGAACTGTTAACTTCACGTTTTTCGAACAATTCAATCCAGTTGACGTCAGTTTTGTCAAACAAAGTTGCATTAAAGATACCTATTTGGAAGGAAGCCCATCTGATCTTCACACATTAAATGTGGATGTAATGTGTAAATCTGTCGGCAGTACACGTAGACCCGATGCTATGTAGTAGTTAGGTGAAACAGTGAGACAGGCCAACGACTTTTTAATGTGTTGTCTTGGTTTGTCAGGTTTCGGGATATATATGACATATGCTTCCTGTTGAGTCGCTCAAAGTTCGCCATCTCTGAACAATGTGCTTAAAGGTTGTTTTTTTTGAGGATCATCGCACTCAGGGAGGTTACCTTTGAGCTCACCTTTTTTGGGGGGGTCCTATTTTCTACACCACCTTAAGGCCACAGAAACTGGCACAATGTTTTTTGCAATGCCGTGATGAAGATGTCGATGAGAATGAAAATCATGATGCTATGGAGTTCCATCTAGGATTCAGACTGCGTGACAGGGCTGCAATCAATGCTTACTATCTTAATATATCCTGGCGTCAACCAGGCTCGAGAGATACAGACATCTGCGGTGCTGGTCAAAAGATTTGAGCAACACCCTCAATGACGCATCCGTGAAGTGGATGAGACTCGACTGTGTGGTCCCAGTCTTCCCAATGAGCCCATAGCACTCCCGACTCTGGGTAGGAGCCGGTTAGAGCCGAAATCCCACAATGATACAGGGACTGATGGGGATTCGAACCTACAACCTTCCAGTCGGTAGTCCGTTGCGTTAACCACTACACCACGGCGACTGGTGGTGTGCTTAAAGTAATGGGGCAGGGTCGAAGCGGGGAACCAATGAAGCACTGAAATGATACCATCAGAATAACTGAAGTACCAATGAAATACTGAAATGATACCATCAGAATGACTGAAGTACTAATGAAACACTGAAATGATACCATCAGATTGACTGAAGTACTAATGAAACACTGAAATGATACATCAGATTGACTGAAGTACCAAGGAAACACTGAAATGATACCATCAGATTGACTGAAGTACCAAGGAAACACTGAAATGATACCATCAGAATGACTGAAGTACCAATGAAAAACTGAAATGATACCATCAGAATGACTGAAGTACCAATGAAATACTGAAATGATACCATCAGAATGACTGAAGTACAGATGAAATACTGAAATGATACCATCAGAATGACTGAAGTACCGATGAAACACTGA
Organism: Monoplex corrugatus; assembly: GCA_030674185.1. Classification (NCBI taxonomy): domain Eukaryota; kingdom Metazoa; phylum Mollusca; class Gastropoda; order Littorinimorpha; family Ranellidae; genus Monoplex; species Monoplex corrugatus. Next base: position 75,023,634 of record JAPXFY010000014.1, read on the forward strand.
AATGATACCATCAGAATGACTGAAGTACCAATGAAATACTGAAATGATACCATCAGAATGACTGAAGTACTAATGAAACACTGAAATGATACCACCAGAATGACTGAAGTACCAATGAAACACTGAAATGATACCATCAGAATGACTGAAGTACTAATGAAACACTGAAATGATACCACCAGAATGACTGAAGTACCAATGAAACACTGAAATGATACCATCAGAATGACTGAAGTACCAATGAAACACTGAAATGATACCATCAGAATGACTGAAGTACCAATGAAACACTGAAATGATACCATCAGAAGGACTGAAGTACCGATGAAATACTGAAATGATACCATCAGAATGACTGAAGTACCGATGAAATACTGAAATGATACCATCAGAATGACTGAAGTACTATGATGTACAGTAAGCAGGACTGGGACTGAACTTGAGACGTCTGGTCTCTACTGTACAAGCTCTACCAAAAGAGACTGACTTTCACTATTTTTTTCAAAATGTACTTTGATAAAGTTCCACTCATGAAAAACTGAGAAAATCATGATCACACATTTTTGTCGATTCATAGACAAATACACACATATACACACTCGCAGACACACACACGCACACGCACACTCACACTCACACACACACACGTGCACACACACACACTCACACACACTCATACAAACACGCACACATACACGCACACACACATAAAAACACACACATACACATGCACGCACACACACACACACACACACGCACGCACGCACGCACGCACGCACGCACGCACGCACGCACACATACGCATACACACAGCTTATGCTCACGGCACGCTGAAATATGGGGCATATATGTGCAGTGAAAGGATTCTTGAATACTAATATGAAAACATCAAACATATTGCTTTATGGCGAAAGAGACAGATGTCTACTTTGAATTTTGTCTAAACAGACATTAAACCAATCACCATCACCACCACAACACACACGTGCGCATCAGTTTCCAATCAATATGAAATAATTTCTGTGTGCATATTTCACCACGTAAATGACTGTTGGTCTGTGCGCGCTTCTTTGTCTGTTGGTGTGTATGTTTGTTTCTGTATGTGTATATATGGGCGTGTTGAGATAAGGACTGATTCAAAACAGAGCAGACGTTAAGCTGAGCCTATTCAAGGGTTTTTAGTAAGTCCTTGCTGCAGCTGCAGAATGTCACTCTTTTAAATGGAAGCAGAAGGAGGTAGTTTCTATGAAATATTCAGACGACAACACAGCAAAGAGAGGATCATACGAGGCAAGAAAATGGTAAGAAAAAATGGAAGAGAAAGGAGAGGGAGAGGAGAGAGAGAGAGAGAGAGAGAGAGAGAGAGAGAGAGAGAGAGAGACAGAGACAGAGACAGAGACAGAGAGAGAGACAGAGAGAAAAAGAGAGACAGAGAGAAAAGAGAAAGAAAGAGAGAGAGACAAAGGACGAGAGAAAGAGAGAGAGAGAGAGAAAGAGAGAAAGAAAGAAAGAAAGAGAGAAAGAGACAGAGAGAGAGAGAGAGACAAAGAGAGAGAAAGGGAGAGAAATAGAAAGAGAGAGAGAAAGACAGACAGACAGAGACAAAGAGAGAGAGAGACAGACAGACAGAGACAGAGAGAAAAGAGAGAAAGAGAGACAAAGAGAGGGAGAGAGAGAGATACAGACGAGAGAGAGAGAGAGAGAGAGTCAGAGAGAGAAAGACAGAGAGAGGCAGAGAGAGAGAGAGAGAAAGGAGAAAGAAAGAAAGAGAGAGAGACAAAGGGAGAGAGAGCGAGAGAAGGAAAGAGAGAAAGAGACAGACAGAGAGAGACAAAGAGAGAGAAAGGGAGACAGAGAGAAAGAGAGAGAGACAGAGATAGAGAGACAGAGAGACAAAGAGAAAGAAAAAGAAAGAGAGAGAGAAAGACAGAGAGAGAGAGAGAAAGAACAAAGAGAGAGCCAGAGAGAGAAAGAAAGAGAGAGCCAGAGAGAGGAGAGAAGAGAGAGAGGGAGGAGAGAGAGAAGAGAAAGAGAGAGAGAGAAAGAAAGAGAAAGAGAGAGACAAAGAGAAAGAGAAAGAGAGAGAAAGAGAAAGAAGCCAGAGAGAGAAAGAGAGAGAGAGACAGAGACAGAGAGAGAGGAAGAAAGAAAGAGAGAGAGACAGAGAGACAGAGAGAAAGAAAGAGAGAAAGAGACAGAGAGAGAAAGAGACAGAGAAAGAAAGAGAAATAGAGAGACAAGAAGACGGAGGAGAGAGAGAGAGAGACAGACAGACAGAGGGAGAGACAGAAACAGAGAGACAGAGTCAGATAGAAAGAGAGTGCTTGGGATTATCTTGAAATGTCAAATTAGCGGAAACAGGATGTTCACAACATGAGTGCTGAAGTCATGTTGAAAATGTCCAGGTTTTAAAGAGTGCTGAGATCACATTGAAAATGTCCAGGTTTTATAGAGTGCTGAGATCATGTTGAAAATGTCCAGGTTTTATAGAGTGCTGAGATCATGTTGAAAATGTCCAGGTTTTAAAGAGTGCTGAGATCATGTTGAAAATGTCCAGGTTTTATAGAGTGCTGAGATCACGTTGAAAATGTCCAGGTTTTAAAGAGTGCTGAGATCATGTTGAAAATGTCCAGGTTTTAAAGAGTACTGAGATCACATTGAAAATGTCCAGGTTTTAAAGAGTGCTGAGATCATGTTGAAAATGTCCAGGTTTTAAGAGCGCTGAGATCACATTGAAAATGTCCAGGTTTTAAAGAGTGCTGAGATCATGTTGAAAATGTCCAGGTTTTAAAGAGTGCTGAGATCACATTGAAAATGTCCAGGTTTTAAAGAGTGCTGAGATCATGTTGAAAATGTCCAGGTTTTAAAGAGTGCTGAGATCACATTGAAAATGTCCAGGTTTTAAAGAGTGCTGAGATCACATTGAAAATGTCCAGGTTTTAAAGAGTGCTGAGATCACATTGAAAATGTCCAGGTTTTAAAGAGTGCTGATATCATGTTGAAAATGTCCAGGTTTTAAAGAGCGCTGAGATCATGTTGAAAATGTCCAGGTTTTAAAGAGTGCTGAGATCATGTTGAAAATGTCCAGGTTTTAAAGAGTGCTGAGATCACATTGAAAATGTCCAGGTTTTAAAGAGTGCTGAGATCACATTGAAAATGTCCAGGTTTTAAAGAGTGCTGAGATCATGTTGAAAATGTCCAGGTTTTAAAGAGTGCTGATATCATGTTGAAAATGTCCAGGTTTTAAAGAGTGCTGATATCATGTTGAAAATGTCCAGGTTTTAAAGAGTGCTGAGATCATGTTGAAAATGTCCAGGTTTTAAAGAGTGCTGAGATCATGTTGAAAATGTCCAGGTTTTAAAGAGTGCTGAGATCATGTTGAAAATGTCCAGGTTTTAAAGAGCGCTGAGATCACGTTGAAAATGTCCAGGTTTTAAAGAGTGCTGAGATCACGTTGAAAATGTCCAGGTTTTAAAGAGTGCTGAGATCACATTGAAAATGTCCAGGTTTTAAAGAGTGCTGAGATCATGTTGAAAATGTCCAGGTTTTAAAGAGTGCTGAGATCATGTTGAAAATGTCCAGGTTTTAAAGAGTGCTGAGATCACATTGAAAATGTCCAGGTTTTAAAGAGTGCTGATATCATGTTGAAAATGTCCAGGTTTTAAAGAGTGCTGAGATCATGTTGAAAATGTCCAGGTTTTAAAGAGTGCTGAGATCACATTGAAAATGTCCAGGTCTTAAAGAGTGCTGAGATCATGTTGAAAATGTCCAGGTTTTAAAGAGTGCTGAGATCAATTGAAAATGTCCAGGTTTTATAGAGTGCTGAGATCATGTTGAAAATGTCCAGGTTTTAAAGAGTGCTGAGATCACGTTGAAAATGTCCAGGTTTTAAAGAGTGCTGAGATCACGTTGAAAATGTCCAGGTTTTAAAGAGTGCTGAGATCACGTTGAAAATGTCCAGGTTTTAAGAGTGCTGAGATCATTTGAAAATGTCCAGGTTTTAAAACTCAAAATGCAAAGAGACTCTTCATGTCACCAGAGGACTTTTTGTGGAAGTGTCGAACAAGGTGGTGTCACCATACCTGTAAACTTCTTTTTTCACCTTAGACGTGTATTTCGTAAAATTTACTTTAATGTACATGTAATTCGACAGTACGTAAAAATAGAATTACAATTTTTCGTTTACTGAATATGTGTTTCAGTAAATTTGCACAAGGTTGTCAGTATTTAGTCTTGCAGCTCAATGTTGATGTCTGTTGAGCATACACACACACATACACACACTAGCTCACACACACACACACACACACAGACACACACACACACACACACACACACACACACAATCAATCAATCAATCAATCAATCAATCACTCACTCACTCATACACAGACTCACACATACATACACACACGCACACGCAAAACGTATGTGTACTTAAAGAAAGAGAAAGAAAGAGAGAGAGAGAGAGGAGAGAGAGAGAGAGAGAGAGAGAGGAGGAGAGAGGGGAGAGAGGAGAGAGAGGAGAGAGAGAGAGAGAGAGAGAGAGAGAGAGAAGAGAGAGAAATAGTCATAAGCTACGTCACAGGATGAAAGAGTTAATGGGAGGTTATTGATAATAATGTTTGAGAGTAAGCGGACCTAGTACAGATCCTTGTGGTACACCTATTTTAATACCGCCTTCTGATAATTATGAAGTATTCACTAAAACCTTTTCCTTTCTTCCATTTTAATGGACACGGAGTTTCTTAAATCGTATTTCATGGTCAGCAATATCAAAAGCTTTTCGAGATTTACGAAAATCCCACCAACATACCTTGAGTTGTTGACGGATGATAGTAGATTGTCATTAAAATAAGTGAATGCTATCTGACACGAGTGTTTAGAACGATATGGTGACTGATTCAAATGGAGTAAACTTTTGCTGCTTTAGATAGTCTAATAGATAGTTTTTGTACATGGTTTTCTGATGGCTTTCAAGAGGGAAAGAGTATTCAAACTGGTCTGTAATCAATCATATTTGATGCATTTTTTTAAAAACTTTAGGCAGTGGTATGAGAGAGAGAGAGAGACTTCTTCGGACTTCAGACTTCAGATAGTTTATTCATATTAGGCCTTGGCCCCTTATGAAGGGGTATGTGAACAATACAATACCTTCTAAATAATGCACAAAAAGGTTTGAATTATACATATCCATAACTCATCTTATGACACAGCATTTTCTCTAAATTTCATAGCTTTATATAAGAACACAGAAAATTTGCGGACAACTTCTATATTTGTTGATGACAACAACAAGCACAGTTTAAACAGAAAGGCTGTCTATAATACTTAGGCTGAATAAACTTTTCCCTAAAATCTGTAAGTGCTTTACAACAAAAGACAAAGTGTACTTCGTCTTCTTTAGATTCTTTGCGTAATGGACATAATAAATCATTATCATTTAATACTTTATATCTATATCGATGTACAGCCAAATCAGATACACCAAACCTAAATCTTGTTGTAATATACTTCACATGTCGTTCTAAATTTAGCTGCAAATACAGTTTTATTTCAGATACACTACTAAATGTTCTGTATAAATTAAAGAGAGAGAGAGAGAGAGAGAGAGTGAAGAGAGAGAGTGAGACAGAAAAATAGAGAGAGAACAGACAGATATATATATATATATATATACAGAGAGAGAGAGAGAGAGAGAGAGAGAGAGACAGAGAGAGAGAGACAGACAGATAGATAGATAGGTAGAGAGAGAGAGTAGAAGAGAGATAGAGAGAGAAAACATAGATAGATAGATAGACAGGTAGACACATAGATAGATAGGTAGATACATAGATAGATAGATAAATAGATACATAGACAGATAGATAGATAGATAGGTAGTAGATAGATAAATAGATAGTAATAGATAGGTAGATAGATAGATACATAGATAGATAGATAAATAGATACATATATAGATAGATAAATAGATAGATAGATAGATAATAGATAGATAGATAGATAGTAGATAGATAGATAGATACATAGATAGATAGATAGATAGATAGATAGATACATAGATAGATATAATAGATAGATACATGATAGATAGTTAGAGAGAGAGGCAAAGACAGAGACAGAGAGGAAAGTGACGAAGAGATGCGGTTAGAAAGTCTCTTAGATGGACTGAAAGAATTTCCATTTCCTTAAAACACAAGACATAAAAATTGAAGCTTCGCATCCAATTTGTCTGACCGTGCACAGTGAAATTATTTCGCCATTTCCCATTGTCCCAGAAGAACATAATTCCTGGGAAGACAGTTCAATTTGTGGTCATGTCTGCTGCCTTCTCTGTTTCAATATCTCAAACACCTACTTAGGAAGGTCGGTGCATTTCAACAATCACTTCAACGTTCAGACAACTGGGTCAGAAGGAACTACGAGAATACTGTAAACTACTCGGAAATAAAGTTTTGGTTATGCACACAAAAATATGTCTGAACACACACGAACAATACGCACGTGCTTGCGCATGTACGTGCGCGCGCGCGCGCGCCACACACACACACACCACACACACACACACACACACACACACACACCACACTACAACACACACACATACACTACACACACACACACACACACACACACAGCACACGCACACACACACACACACACACACACTCACACACACACACACACACTCACAAACACACTACACACACACTACGCACTCACACACACACACCACTCACACACACACACACACTCACAAACACACTACACACACACACACACACGCACACACACACATACACACACACACTACACACACACTACACACATACACTACACACACACACACACACACACACACACACACTCACACACACACTCACACTCACACACACACACACTCACACAAACACACTACACACACACATACATACACACACACACTACACACACACACACACACACACACACACACACACACACACACACACACACACACACACACACACACACACATACACACGCCACTACACACACACACACACACACACTATACAACACACACACACACACACACATACACACACACACACACACACACACACACACACACACACACACACACACACACACACACACACACTTACTTGCATTTGCTCCAGAAACGGAGAGATTCAGTTTCAGTTTAGTTTCTCAAGACGACATCTCCGCGCTCGGAACGAATTCCATAAGCACTAACGTCACAGGTGCCATGTGTATGGTGATCATGGCACACGCCTTAAGCCTGCACATAAACCCATGAGACCGACCAGGTCTTGAGGCCTATCTAGCCTTTGTTTTACCTAGTCTGTTTTTAATACTGGTATTGTATCAGCCTATCACTGGTCAGCCTATCACTGGAATAATCTTGGTTACATGTGAATATGACATTTATATCCGTGAGAAACGGAGGGAATATCAGCAGAAGCAAACGAGAGACAGACAGACAGACAGACAGACAGACAGACAGACAGACAGACAGACAGACTCAAAAATGCACAGCCAGAGAAGAAGAGACAGAAAAAGCGATGCTAAGGATTTCCTCCAATTCAATTGAAGCAATAACATACTGGTTTTCTTTTCACACAAAATTGAAAATAATGATTGCAAACCTTAACTTATTTCCTTGAGCTCGCCTAGTTCGATTACTTTCCAACTTTCTGTCTCTGAAAAGAAAAAAATGAACTACCCATGGAAAGACAATTCAATTCGAGGTTACGTCTGCAACCTGGTGTTTTTCAATGTCACCGGCCGTGGTGACAGGCCCACAAAGTTTAACAGTCACTTGGTCGTCTGGAAACGTTGGGTGGTAGAAGAACAACGAGAAAACTTTAAAATGGTCTGAGATGAAGTTAAATGAGAGACGCGTCTTAAACGTGGAAGCGTGTATATGTAGACACAAACGCACGTGCGCGCGCGTTCACATACACACACCCGCGCGCCAGCCACGAGCGCGCACACACACTACGCACACACATACACATACACACACACACACACCACACACACACACACACATATTCACTCAAGTTGAACATTTACGTACAGACAGACAGACAGACAGACAGACAACACACACACACACCACACACACACAACACACACACCAAAGACACCCGCACATTTAGAACTTGCAAACACATACGCACGCATGCAAGCGCGAGGGCCTGCGCGCGCGCGCGCGCACACACACACACACACACACACACACACACACACACAAACACACACATTCATCACATGAACAGTCATGTACAGAGACACAAGCACACACACACACACACACACACACACACACACACACACACACACACACACACACACACACACACACATACACACACACACACACCTTGTCCAAACAATCCAACGGATTCACCTTCAATGAGAAGATGGAATAACAGAAAACCATGTGCAAATTAAACGGTACTGTTGTGCTGATCGTTGATATAACAAAGCAAGTATCAATCAATTCAAGTGTGGGTCCCACCTCCTCCCTTCCCCCTCCTCAATTTTCTACGCCATCTTTAGTCACAGAAGCTGGCACAATTTTTACATCTCTATAGCGATGATGACGATACTGATAATAATCATGATGTTGTGCAGTTCCACTTAGGATGCTGTGTGCATATTGTAAGAACTCTTATCTTACGACGTTTTTCAGGATCATTGCACTCAGGGAAGTTTCCTTTGTGCTCACATTGTTTTTGTTCCCATTTTCCACAGAAGTTGAAACAGTTTTTATTATGCGATGATGATGATGATGATGATGATGATGGTGGTGGTGTCGATGAGGATGATAATCATGATGTTAGTGTTCCATATAGGATTGAGATGCGTGATAGGGCTGTACTCTACGCTTACTATCATAATGTAACCTGGTGTCAACCAGGCCTGAGAGATACAGACACCTGCGGTGCTGATTTGAAGATTTGAGCAAAACTCTCAATGACGCATCCGTGAAGTGGATGAGACTCGACCGTGTGGTCCCAGTCTTCCCAATGAGCCCATTGCATGCCCAACTCTGGGTAGGAGCCAGTTAGAGCCGAAAAATCCCACAATGATCTTTAAAGGGACTGACGGGGATTCGAACCCACAACCTTCCAGTCGGTAGTCCATTGCGTTAACCACTACACCACGGCGACTGGTGGAAATTTTCTCTTACTACAATAGATTTTTTGGTTTGTTTTTCGGCTTGACCTTTTAACCCACGGCTATGTACCAGTTGATTGTCCAACTTTTGATGAATCTGTTTGTTTTGTACATGATTTCTCCTTTGTTTTATAAATTATAAATAGATTTTCTTTTGAACGTGAATGAAAACAACACAAAGCTGGATGATATGTCAGTGTAAAAACAGTTACAGGTTTCTTCACAATGGTGATGATCACGATTCTACAGACAATAATTACTACAAAATTAAGCAGACATCAGGGGAGGAAATTCTGCATTGTTATTGTTTTCCTTGTCTCATTACCCGAAGTCTTGTTTCCGGTTTTCGTCCTTAGGGGTACTGTTAACACAGCTTCACTATCGTTTTAGTTTTACTGCATAGAAACTGTAACACATTTTCAAGGCTGTGGCTATAAGGCACTGAATCGTGACTTACAACGAACATTAACCCTTTGACTTCTGTACCCTGACCACCAGCACCCTGCATTGTCAACCAAGTCATCTCATCATCATCATCATCATCATCATCATCTCATCATCATCATCATCATCATCATCATCATCATCAGGTGCCTTGCCGCATGGCGTTGGCGATCATGGACTTCCATGTGTCTCTATCTCTTGTTGCCCCAAGCATCTCCTCCACTCTCCTCGTCTTCAGCCACTCCGCAAGTCCGTCTAGCATTTTCTCCTGGGTGTACCTGGTCTCTCTTTTCCCTCCAGCTTTCCTGTTGTGACCCAGGTGCTCCAAATCCCCCTTCCTCATAAAATGGCCTATAAATGTGCCTGTCTTTTCCTAATCTTCCTTATGAGTGATCTACTTGTGTCTGCCTCCATCAAGACTGTCTCGTTTGTTTTCTTTGCTGTCCATGGAACTCTCAACATTCTTCTTAGAAACCACATCTCGGCTGCCTCAATCTTGCTCTGGCTTTGCTTGTTGACTGTCCACGCCTCACATCCGTACAACAGTATTGGTTCTACATAACATTCAAGGACTCTCTTCCTGGTGTTAATTGATAGGCATTTGTTGGTAAGAATGCTTGTCATCTTCTTGAATGCTGTTTTGGTTTGGCCGATTCTGCCGGCTATTTCCGATGTGCATCTGCCGTCTGATGAAGTGACCGTTCCCAGGTATTTGAACTTATTAACCTGTGTCAAGGTTGTGCAACTAAGTCAACAAAGCAAAAACTTAACCCTTTGACTTCCTCACCTTATCCACCAGCTGCCTGCAGTAAGCTGGAGGCTAGGGTAAGGGACTCAAAGGGATAAGTTTTTGCAGTGGGTGGATAGGGTGCAGAAGTCAAAGGGTTAAATTGGATACGTCTCTAAGAGTTCCTCGTCGAACACTGTAAGCTATTTGCCTGTCTTCTTGGTTTTTCGTGGTTTGTTTGTTTGTTTGTTTGTGCCTTTTTACATTTTAGCATACATGTAGTAGTTAAGAGCTGTCAAAGGCCACAGTGAGAGAGAGAGAGAGAAATAGAGAGAGAGAGAGAGAGGACAGACAGACAGAGACAGAGACACAGAGACAGACAGACAGAGACAGACAGACAGACAGACAGAGAGGGAGAGAGGGAGCAAGGGAGATAAACAGATAGAAAGAGACACATAGAGACAGAAAGAGAGAAGCAGAGAGACTAAGAGACAGCCAGTGACATAGGCAGAAACAGAGAAACGGACAAGGCAAAGCAAGATGGACAGAACAGGTCGAACCTGTCATGTAATTATGGGGGTCATCTTGTGTAATTCACCTGACCAATATTTTATCCTGTGACAAGAACGGAAAGTGACATTCACAGAATGAGAAAATAAGCATGAACAAGGGAAGAGAAAACATGAACAGAACAGAAACGTAATACAAGGCAAGTTACTGCATTTTGCAATGTTTATTTGATCTTGGTTGCGTGATATATATTGAAGGTAAATGGCTTCATTTTTAGGCTAGTGTGGTTTATGGAAAGATTGAATAATTTCCAAACTGTTGGTCTGGTTTGTGTGTAAGTTTTGTTTGTCTTTTTGTTTGTCTTTGTGTTGTTTCTGTGTGTGAGAATCTAATACCAGTTCATGCAATTGCGTGTAGTTTGCGTAATTGAATTTTCCTTTGAAAATGGTAGTTACATTAAAAAAAAACTCTCTTCCTATTATACTCTTACATTTTCTTCCTCTCTCTCTCTCTTTGTATTTCTCTCTCATTCTCTCTCTCTGTCTGTCTCTTTCTCTGTCTCTGTCTGCTGTCTGTCTCTCTTTTCTCTCTCTGTCTCTCTCTGTCTCAGTCTCTCTCGATCTCTTTCGGTTTCTCTCTCTGTCTCTCCATCTCTGTCAGTCTTTGTCTCTTTCTCTCTCTCTTTCTCTCTCCCTCTCTCTCTCTTCTCTTTCTCTCTCTTTCTCTGTCCCTCTCTCTTACTCTTCCTCTCTCCCTCTCTCCCTCTCTTCAATCTGTGTCATACTTGATTTTTCAAAGTGTCGGAGACAGTGAGGCGTTCATCAATCATTTTGCCAATTGGTGTTTTCTTTGCCAGTGTTGCTTGTCACTTCAACTATGTGTTAGCCACAACTGCTGTTCCCCCAGCCCTGGCTGCATGTCTAGAATATCATACAGGTTTGTCCTGCTGACCATCTCTCTATTTCTACCTCTCTTCCTTCTGTCTGTCTCTTTGTCTCTGTCTCCAGTGTCCCATTTTCGGTTGTACATGTATATATGCTGTACAAGCAGATCAGTTTCGTATCTTTTCTGTCCCTCTGTGTGTGTGTGTGTGTGTGTGTGTGTGTGTGTGTGTGTGTGTGTGTGTGTGTGTGTGTGTGTGGTGTGTTGTGTGTGTGTGTGTATGTGTGTGTGTGTGTGTGTGTGTGTTTCTGCTCTCTGTCTCTGTCTCAGTCTCTGTCCCTTCTTTCTTTCTCTCTCTCTCTCTCTCTCTCTCTCGATTTCTTTGTTTCTTTCACTGTCTCTGTCTCTCTCTTACTTTCTCTCTCTCTCTCTCTTGATCTTTCCCTCTCTGTCTCTCTCTCTATCTCTCTCTTTCTGTCTCTCGATCTCTGTCTCTCTCACTTTCGTGCGCTCGAGTGTGTTTTCTCTCTCTTTCTCTCACTCACACACCACACACACTCTCTCTCAGTCTCTGTCCGTTTCTTTCTCTGTCTCTCTGTCTCTCTGTCTCTCTCTCTCTCTCTCTGTCAGTCTCCCTCTCTGTCAGTCTGTCTATCTGTCTCTTTCTCTCGTTCGTTCGTTCGTTCCTTGATTTAACGTCTTTTCACTCTCTCTCTCTCTTTCACGCGCGCATGCGCTTTTTTCTCTCTGTCTCTGTCTCTCTGGTTCTCTCTGTGTGTGTGTGTGTGTGTCTCTCTCTCTCACTATCTCTCTCTTTCGGTTCATTTCTATCCCTGTGTGTGTGTGTGTGTGTGTGTGTGTGTGTGTGTGTGTGTGTGTGTGTGTGTGTGTGTGTGTGTATATATGTGTCTGTGTGTGTGTGTGTGTATGTGTGTGTGTGTGTGTGTGTGTGTGTGTGTGTGTGTGTGTGTGTGTGTGTGTTTCTGCCTCTCTCTTTTGTGTCTCAGCCTCTGTCTCGGTCTCTATCTCAGTCTCTTTCTCTCTTTCTCTTTCTATCTCTGTCAATCTCTCTCTGTCTCTCTCTCTCTCAATCTGTCTGATCTCTGTATCTCTCTCTCTCTCTCTCTGTCTCTCTCTCTCGTTTTCTCTCTCTCTCAGTCTCCCTCTCTGTCTGTCTGTCTGTCTCTCTCTCTTCGTCTCTCTTGTCGTCTCTTTTACTTCAAGTAGTCTCTTCTGATTCCCCAACACTCATCCCCGCCCTCCTACGCACACACAAAAACAAAACATTGTTTGTCAAAATTGTGCCATATCCATGAATCTTTTTGAGTGCGCTATCACGATAACATATTGCTTTTACCAAACATTCCTGTGTATCTATTTCAGATGGATTATCTTTAGAACTGATACCCTAAGACCTATCGATTACCAGGAAGGTGCTTAGACCAGATAATCCTCAGTCAGTGAACAGAGACTTGTTCAATATGGTCTGACCAATTTGTCTCATGTTTTTGCCCCAGTTCAGGCGATCGAGTGAAAAATAGAATAATAAAGAAAAAAAGAAGAAAAAAAACTCGCCGGAGAATTCTTTTTTTTTTTCAATGCGATATTTGATTGATGGAGTCCCATTTATGAACAAGTAATTGATCAACTCATGAAGTGAGATCATTAAATGGATTTGACAGGACTCTGTCCTTGTGTGACCAGGAACCAGAAAAAACACGAAAGAAGAATACGAACGCGTATTTAATATAACAAGACAAGACAAGACAAGACAAGACAAGACCAGACCAGACCAGACCAGACCAGACCAGACCAGACCAGACCAGACCAGACCAGACCAGACAAGACAAGACAAGACAAGACAAGACAAAATAGATACGCGTTCGTATTCTCCTTTCGTGTTTTTCTGGTTCCTGTTTGCTTGAACGCGGGCAGTCACACTTGTTCTGGATATTGTGTGACCAGTTAAAAAGTACTCCCTTAACAAGTCGCTATGAACACAACGGACTACCGACTGGATGGTTGTGGGTTCGAATCCCCGTCAATTCCTTCAAAAATCACTGTGGGATTTTTCGGCTCTAACCGGCTCCTACCCAGAGTTGGGCGTGCTATGGACTCATTGGGAAGACTGGCACCACACAGTCGAGTCTCATCCACTTCACGGATGCGTCACTGAGGGTGCTGCTCAAATCTTCTGACCAGCACCGCAGGTGTCTGTATCACTCAGGCCTGGTTGATGCCTGGATATATCATGATAGTAAGCGTAGAGTACAGCCCTGTCACGCAGTCTCAGCCCTACATGGAACTCCATAGCATCATGATGATCATCCTCATCGACATCATCATCTCATTGTAAAAACTGTGCCAGCTTCTGTGGCCATTAAAGTGGTGTAGAAAATGGGACAAAAAACAAAAAACAAACAAAACAAAAAAAGGTGATCACGAACGTAACCTCCCTGAGTGCGATGATCACAAAAAAAATGCTCTCTTGGAAGAACTTTCTCAGTTCACTTTCAAACTGAATAATCATTTGAGTCTCATAACCCGCAAGGGAAACTATTAACTGAAGTAAAGGACATTGGTAGTAAATTAAACAAATGCAATCAAAAGATCAAAACACACAAGACACTCGCACGTACACACACACATTCATTTATTTATTTGATTATTTATTCACGTTTATATATTCATTTATTTATTTTTTATTCGTTATTTCTATTTATTCACTTATTTATATGTATGTATTCATTTATTTACTTACTTGCCTTTTTTCCTGTCTGAAAGCACGTAGTGAATAGACTTTAAAAATAACGCCGACACACAGACACACGATGACAAGACAGTAAGACACAAGAACAGACCGACACACACAGACCAACACACAGACACAGACACACACGACACACAGACACAACACACACACACACACACACACACACAACACGCACACACAACAGCACACACCACACGACACACACACCACGCATACTACACACACATCGACACACAAAGACACACACACACGACAGAAAACACACGACAACAGAACGAGCAACAGACAGAACAGAAAACAAGAGAGAGAGAAGAGAGAAGAGAGCAGAGAGAGAGAAGAGAAGAGAGGCAGAGAGAGAGAGAGAGAGAGAGAGAGAGAGGCAGAGAGAGAGAAAGAGAGAGAGAGAGAGAGAGAGAGAGAGAGAGAGAGAGGCAGAGAGAGAGAGAAAGAGAGAGAGGCAGAGAGAGAGAGAAAGAGAGAGAGGCAGAGAGAGAGAGAAAGAGAGAGAGGCAGAGAGAGAGAGAAAGAGAGAGAGAAAGAGAGAGACTGATAGAAAGAAAGACAGAAAAGGAGAAAAACATAGGTGAATGGAACCAGAAAAAAAAAACGAAAAAAGAGTAAGAACGCGTATTTAATACGACAAGACAGGCGCAAATTTTCGGCCAAGTGGCCTTTGTCAAGCGTAAGATCACAAACAAACAAACACCAGGTACAAAAATTAGGAGAACAAGACTGAAACTTCCCTGCTGCTCCTTCCAGTGCGAGAAAAGGAATAAAAATTCATGACGAAACTGACATTATAATGTCTTTGAGTAAATAGATGAATGACACACAAAAAAGCATTTATACTGACAGAGAGAAAAACACAGCAGAAGACAGAAAAGAGACAGACAGGCACAGAAAACAAAAACAAAATCTTTTTTCGAGGATAGTGACAATACAGATCATACTTTCTACACCTAGCCAACGCCCATGAAGGATCGACGCTAACACAATGATTATGATAGTAATAGGTCCAGCTAATACAATTCATTAATGATAATAACAACAACAGCAACGACAATACTATAGATGATGATGATGATACCAATAACAATAACCATTATAACAATGATGATAA
>JAPXFY010000014.1:75046781-75051781 GCA_030674185.1 Monoplex corrugatus
TACTTTGACAGACCTGCCAAAATAATATCTCATAATTCTTTGACAGACCTGCCAAAATAATATCTCATAATACTTTGACAGACCTGCCAAAATAATATCTCATAATACTTTGACAGACCTGCCAAAATAATATCTCATAATACTTTGACAGACCTGCCAAAATAATATCTCATAATTCTTTGACAGACCTGCCAAAATAATATCTCGTGATTCTTTGGCAGACCTGCATGAAATATATTGTCTCATAAAATTTTGATAAGACCTGCCAAAATAATATCTCATAATTCTTTGACAGACCTGCCAAAATAATATCTCATAATTCTTTGACAGACCTGCCAAAATAATATCTCATAATTCTTTGACAGACCTGCCAAAATAATATCTCATAATTCTTTGACAGACCTGCCAAAATAATATCTCATAATGTTTTGACAGACCTGCCAAAATAATATCTCATAATTACTTTGACAGACCTGCCAAAATAATATCTCATAATGCTTTGACAGACCTGCCAAAATAATATCTCACAATGTTTTGACAGACCTGCCAAAATAATATCTCATAATTCTTTGACAGACCTGCCAAGATAATATCTCATAATACTTTAAGACAGACCTGCCAAAATAATATCTCATAATTCTTTGACAGACCTGCCAAAATAATATCTCGTGATTCTTTGACAGACCTGCCAAAATAATATCTCATAATACTTTGATAGACCTGCCAAAATAATATCTCAAATGTTTTGACAGACCTGCCAAAATAATATCTCATAATACTTTGACAGACCTGCCAAAATAATATCTCATAATACTTTGACAGACCTGCCAAAATAATATCTCATAATTCTTTGACAGACCTGCCAAAATAATATCTCATAATTCTTTGACTAGACCTGCCAAAATAATATCTCATAATTCTTTGACAGACCTGCCAAAATAATATCTCATAATTCTTTGACAGACCTACCAAAATAATATCTCATAATTCTTTGACAGACCTGCCAAAATAATATCTCATAATTCTTTGACAGACCTGCCAAAATAATATCTCATAATGTTTGACAGACCTGCCAAAATAATATCTCATAATACTTTGACAGACCTGCCAAAATAATATCTCATAATGCTTTGACAGACCTGCCAAAATAATATCTCAACATGTTTTGACAGACCTGCCAAAATAATATCTTAAATTCTTTGACAGACCTGCCAAGATAATATCTCATAATACTTTAAGACAGACCTGCCAAAATAATATCTCATAATTCTTTGACAGACCTGCCAAAATAATATCTCGTGATTCTTTGACAGACCTGCCAAAATAATATCTCATAATACTTTGATAGACCTGCCAAAATAATATCTCACAATGTTTTGACAGACCTGCCAAAATAATATCTCATAATACTTTGACAGACCTGCCAAAATAATATCTCATAATACTTTGACAGACCTGCCAAAATAATATCTCATAATTCTTTGACAGACCTGCCAAAATAATATCTCATAATTCTTTGACAGACCTGCCAAAATAATATCTCATAATTCTTTGACAGACCTGCCAAAATAATATCTCATAATTCTTTGACAGACTGGCCAAAATAATATCTCATAATACTTTGACAGACCTGCCAAAATAATATCTCATAATACTTTGACAGACCTGCCAAAATAATATCTCATAATACTTTGACAGACCTGCCAAAATAATATCTCATAATACTTTGACAGACCTGCCAAAATAATATCTCATAATACTTTGACAGACCTGCCAAAATAATATCTCATAATTCTTTGACAGACCTGCCAAAATAATATCTCGTGATTCTTTGGCAGACCTGCTGAAATAATGTCTCATAAATTTTTGAAAGACCTGCCAAAATAATATCTCATAATTCTTTGACAGACCTGCCAAAATAATATCTCATAATTCTTTGACAGACCTGCCAAAATAATATCTCATAATTCTTTGACAGACCTGCCAAAATAATATCTCATAATTCTTTGACAGACCTGCCAAAATAATATCTCATAATGTTTTGACAGACCTGCCAAAATAATATCTCATAATACTTTGACAGACCTGCCAAAATAATATCTCATAATGCTTTGACAGACCTGCCAAAATAATATCTCACAATGTTTTGACAGACCTGCCAAAATAATATCTCATAATTCTTTGACAGACCTGCCAAGATAATATCTCATAATACTTTAAGACAGACCTGCCAAAATAATATCTCATAATTCTTTGACAGACCTGCCAAAATAATATCTCGTGATTCTTTGACAGACCTGCCAAAATAATATCTCATAATACTTTGATAGACCTGCCAAAATAATATCTCACAATGTTTTGACAGACCTGCCAAAATAATATCTCATAATACTTTGACAGACCTGCCAAAATAATATCTCATAATACTTTGACAGACCTGCCAAAATAATATCTCATAATACTTTGACAGACCTGCCAAAATAATATCTCATAATTCTTTGACAGACCTGCCAAGATATTATCTCATAATACTTTAAGACAGACCTGCCAAAATAATATCTCAGAATTCTTTGACAGACCTGCCAAAATAATATCTCGTGATTCTTTGGCAGACCTGCTGAAATAATGTCTCATAAATTTTTGAAAGACCTGCCAAAATAATATCTCATAATTCTTTGACAGACCTGCCAAAATAATATCTCATAATTCTTTGACAGACCTGCCAAAATAATATCTCATAATTCTTTGACAGACCTGCCAAAATAATATCTCATAATTCTTTGACAGACCTGCCAAAATAATATCTCATAATACTTTGACAGACCTGCCAAATAATATTCTCATAATACTTTGACAGACCTGCCAAAATAATATCTCATAATACTTTGATAGACCTGCCAAAATAATATCTCATAATACTTTGACAAACCTGCCAAAATAATATCTCATAATACTTTGACAGACCTGCCAAAATAATATCTCACAATACTTTGACAGACCTGCCAAAATAATATCTCATAATACTTTGATAGACTGGCCAAAATAATATCTCATAATACTTTGACAGACCTGCCAAAATAATATCTCATAATACTTTGACAGACCTGCCAAAATAATATCTCATAATACTTTGACAGACCTGCCAAAATAATATCTCATAATACTTTGACAGACCTGCCAAAATAATATCTCATAATACTTTGACAGACCGCCAAATATAATATCTCATAATACTTTGACAGACCTGCCAAAATAATATCTCATAATACTTTGACAGACCTGCCAAAATAATATCTCATAATACTTTGACAGACCTGCCAAAGTAATATCTCATAATACTTTGATAGACCTGCCAAAATAATATCTCATAATACTTTGACAGACCTGCCAAAATAATATCTCATAATACTTTGACAGACCTGCCAAAATAATATCTCATAATACTTTGACAGACCGCCAAAATAATATCTCATAATACTTTGACAGACCTGCCAAAATAATATCTCATAATTCTTTGACAGACCTGCCAAAATAATATCTCATAATACTTTGACAGACCTGCCAAAATAATATCTCATAATACTTTGACAGACCTGCCAAAATAATATCTCATAATACTTTGACAGACCTGCCAAAATAATATCTCATAATATTTTGACAGACCCGCCAAAATAATATCTCATAATACTTTGACAGACCTGCCAAACAAGTGTGACTGCCAGCGTTCAAGCAAACAGGAACCAAAAGAAAACAAAACACGAAAAAAGATCAGAACGTGTATTTAATACAACCAGACAAGACAGGCGCAAATTGTCAAGTGTAGACATAAGATCACAAAAGAAATAAACAAACACCAAATACAAAAACTAGGAGAAAGAGACTGAAACTTCGATGCTCCTTCGTCAAGTGTGAGATGTCATTTGAGTCCTTTTCTCACACTGGACGAAGCAGCAGGGACATTTTAGTTATTTGTCCGAATTTTTGTATTGGTGTTTATTCGTTTGTGATCTTACATTTATGCTTGACAAAGGCCACTTGGCCGAAGCATTGCACCTGTCTTGTCAAGCTATATTAAACATGCGTTCTGATTCTTTTTTGGTGTTTTCTTTTTCTGGTTCCACTTTGACAGACCTGCCAAATTAATATCAAATAATACTTTGATAGATCTGACAAATTGATACCTCAGAATGATTCTTTTAGTCAAAATCGTTTCCTGGTTAGTTTTTACAGCACGAAATGAAGGCCTTGTTGATGTTGTAGTTGGCCTGTGCACATTTTAATGTGTTTTTTCTACTTTGATAAGATTGCTCTTTGTTTCAAATATCACCTTTTTTCTCTTAAGATTACAACAATAAAAGACAAAACATTGGGTCATATGATCAACCGATATTTCTTTTCATCTTCAAGGACACGATTCCACACACACACACACACACACACACACACACACACACACACACACACACACACACACACACACACACACAACTACATACGCACACTCGAACGCACGCACACACCAGCACACACACACACACACACACACACACACACACACACACACACACACACACACACACACACACCAAACAGACACTCAGACACGCACACACACATGCACGCATGCTCGCACGCTAGCACGCACACACCAAAAAACCCCAAAAAAACACACACACACACACACACCAACACACACACACATCAACACACACACACACACACACACACCAACACACACACACCAACACACACACACCAACACACCAACACACACACACCAACACACACACACACCAACACATACACACACACACACACACACACACACACACACACACACACACACACACACACACACACACTACACACACATAGATACAGTCATGCAAACTGTTGTCATGGGAGGAAATTCTGCCTTGCTGTGTCTGCGTTCTTTCCCTTGTTTTGTAATGGAAAGTCTTGTTTCCCCTGTTTGTTTCAGAAGGATTGCTAACACGGCT
>JAPXFY010000014.1:75056781-75066781 GCA_030674185.1 Monoplex corrugatus
AACAAGAGTGCTACAAACTGTTGTCTGGTGACTACAACCAGAGCTACAAACCTGTTGTTGGTGACAACCAAAGGGCTACAAACATGTTGTCTGGTGACTACAACAAATGTACAAATCTGTTGTCTGGTGACTACAATAAATGTACAAACCTGTTGTCTGGTGACTACAACAAATGTACAAACCTGTTGTCTGGTGACTACAACAAGTGTACAAACATGTTGTCTGGTGACTACAACCAGACGCTACAAACCTGTTGTTGGGATGACAACCAGACGCTACAAACCTGTTGTGTGGTGACTACAACCATACGCTACAAACCTGTTGTGTGGTGACTACAACCATACGCTACAAACCTGTTGTGTGGTGACTACAACCATACGCTACAAACCTGTTGTGTGGTGACTACAACCATAGACTACAAACCTGTTGTCTGGTGACTACAACCATAGACTACAAACCTGTTGTCTGGTGACTACAACCAGACACTACAAACCTGTTGTGTGGTGACTACAACCATAGACTACAAACCTGTTGTTGGTGACTACAACCATAGACTACAAACCTGTTGTCTGGTGACTACAACCAGACACTACAAACCTGTTGTCGTGGTGACTACAACCATAGACTACAAACCTGTTGTTGGTGACTACAACCATAGACTACAAACCTGTTGTCTGGTGACTACAACCAGACGTACAAACCTGTTGTCTGGTGACTACAACCATACGCTACAAACCTGTTGTCTGGTGACTACAACCATACGCTACAAACCTGTTGTCTGGTGACTACAACCATACGCTACAAACCTGTTGTCTGGTGACTACAACCATTACAACTCTACAACACCTGTTGTCTGGTGACTACAACCACAGGCTACAAACCTGTTGTCTGGTGACTACAACCACAGGCTACAAACCTGTTGTCTGGTGACTACAACCACAGGCTACAAACCTGTTGTCTGGTGACTACAACCAGACACTACAAACCTGTTGTATGGTGACTACAACCAGACACTACAAACCTGTTGTCTGGTGACTACAACCACAGGCTACAAACCTGTTGTCTGGTGACTACAACCATAGACTACAAACCTGTTGTCTGGTGACTACAACCACAGGCTACAAACTAAACGTACCTCAGTACAGTCCCGGGTTCCCACATAACTGACAAACACACAGATTATTACTCCTCCCGTAAAACACCCCCATACCCATAATACCCTTCCTCCAACCCACACACACACACACACAATCTTCTCCTCCTCTCGTCCAAGGATCTACATCATCAACACGGCAGCAAAAATGATCAAATCAGTAACCAGAACCCATGCTACCTCACAGAAAACGTCCCAAGGAAGCCAGCAACCCATCGCCACTGGCAGCTCGCGCTCCAGAGCAGGGGAAAAATGTCATTGTTTCTGGAACTCAATGTTCTGAGCTTGCTTCAGCTCACACATAGAAAGTGTTTTGTTGTTGTTTTTGTTGTTTTTGCTTTCAACGTCTCCTTCAGTTTGTTTGCTTGTTTTGATTAAAGTGAAAGTGGGCGAGTATGTGAGTAAGCTAGTAGGCAAGCAGTAGAAAGAAACTGAAAAAAGAGAGAAAGTAGTGAGAGAGAGAGAGAGAGAGAGAGAGAGAGAGAGACAGCGAGAGAAAGACAGAGAGAGAGAGACAGAGAGAGAGACAGAGAGAGAGAGAGAGGAGAGAGAGGAGAGGAGAGAGAGAGAGAGAGAGAAGAAGAAGAAGAAGAAAGAAGAAGAAGAAGAAAAAAAAGAAGAAAAAGAAGAAGAAGAAACAGAAGAAGAAGAAAAAAAAAGAAGAAGAAGAAGAAGAAGAAGAAGAAAAAGGAGGAGAAGGAAGAAAAGAAGAAAAAGAAGAAAGAGAAGCAGCAGTAATAGCAGCTGTTGTTGTTGCTGTTGCTGTAGTAGTAGTAGTAGTAGTAGTAGTAGTAGTAGTAGTAGTAGTAGTAGTAGTAGTAGTAGTAATAGTAGTAGTAGTAATAGTAGTAGTAGTAGTAGTAGTAGAAAGAACGAGAGAAAGAAAGAAAAAAAAAGAAAAGGAGAGAAAGAGAGCAGAGAACATTCAACACTGAATGGTTCATTGACTAGCAGTGGCTCATATGAATGGAAATCGAATGCGTTATTTTTGTACCATTCATATTTCAGCGCTAATGAACAAAACAAAATCATCTCAAATATAAAATTATATCAATCATGCTGTGACATGACATGACATGTTCCACATATCGAAAACCTTCATGACACAATTTGCCGAACGAAAGATGAGGATCAGAGTGGGGCGAGAGGAGTCTTTCATTCTCTCTTGATCCAGCGGCTGGGCTGGACCTGGTTGGTGCGCGTTGTGTGGCTATGTCCCGGGGTTTGTCATCTCCCCACCTTGCCATTCGGTTTGTTAACAAGGTGACTTATGACTGGGTCCGAATGGGTCATGCAACGCATCGACAGCCCCCCCCCCCCTTTTGCTAGAGGAGATGAGTGTCGATTGGTGTCAGGAACTAGGGAGGTGATTGTCCCAAGGGTGATGGGGCATTGGTACTCCGGGTCCCATCCCCACCCTCGTGGTGTTTCTTGTTAACACATACCGGTCCCATCCACACCCTCGTGGTGTTTCTTGTTAACACATATCGGTCCTATCCACACCCTCGTGGTGTTTCTTGTTAACACATATCGGTCCTATCCACACCCTTGTGGTGTTTCTTGTTAATACATACCGGTCCCATCCACACCCTCGTGGTGTTTCTTGTTAACACATATCGGTCCTATCCACACCCTGGTGGTGTTTCTTGTTAACACATACCGGTCCCATCCACACCTAGTGGTGTTTCTTGTTAACACATACCGGTCCCATCCACACCCTAGTGGTGTTTTTTGTTAACACATACCGGTCCTATCCACACCCTCGTGGTGTTTCTTGCTAACACATACCGGTCCCATCCACACCCTCGTGGTGTTTCTTGTTAACACTTTACCGGTCCTATCCACACCTGGTGGTGTTTCTTGTTAACACATACCGGTCCTATCCACACCCTCGTGGTGTTTCTTGTTAACACATACCGGTCCTATCCACACCCTCGTGGTGTTTCTTGTTAACACATACCGGTCCTATCCACACCCTCATGGTGTTTCTTGTTAACACATACCAGTCCTATCCACACCCTCGTGGTGTTTCTTGTTAACACATACTGGTCCCATCCACACCCTAGTGGTGTTTCTTGTTAACACATACCGGTCCTATCCACACCCTCGTGGTGTTTCTTGCTAACACATACCGGTCCTATCCACACCCTAGTGGTGTTTCTTGTTAATACATATCGGTCCTATCCACACCTCGTGGTGTTTCTTATTAACACATACCGGTCCCATCCACACCCTAGTGGTGTTTCTTGCTAACACATACCGGTCCCATCCACACCCTCGTGGTGTTTCTTGTTAACACATACCGGTCCTATCCACACCCTGGTGGTGTTTCTTGTTAACACATACCGGTCCCATCCACACCCTCGTGGTGTTTCTTGTTAACACATACCGGTCCTATCCACACCCTCGTGGTGTTTCTTGTTAACACATACCGGTCCTATCCACACCCTCATGGTGTTTCTTGTTAAACATACCAGTCCTATCCACACCCTCGTGGTGTTTCTTGTTAACACATACTGGTCCCATCCACACCCTAGTGGTGTTTCTTGTTAACACATACCGGTCCTATCCACACCCTCGTGGTGATTCTAAATCATAACGGGACCATCTACCCTAAGAGTGTTCTCGTTAAGGAACAGGTCCATCCCACCTCGGGCAGCTTCCTCAACAGAAAATGTCATTTTTCTGAACTCAATGTTTCTGTATCTTACTCATCCTATCGAAACGTGTGTGTTGTTTTGTTGTTACTTTAACGTCGCCTCATTCTTCGCTTGTTGTTGTTCTTGTTAAAGTGACGGTTGTGAGTAACGCTGTAGGCAAGTGTATTGTTAAAAAAGGATATAGAAAGAGCGTGGTGTTTCTTGTTAAGAATAGGTCCACCCACACCGTGGGTGTCTTGTAGAGACATCAGGTCATCAGACGTGGAGGTGTTTGTAAGACATAAAGTCTATACACACCATGTGGTAGTAATGAAGAAACGGTATAGAACAGAAGGAGATTTGTTAAGAATAACAGGCTATCAGCACCGTAGAGAAGAAGTTTTTGATAGAAGAAGAAGAAGGCAACAAGAACATGAAGAGAGTTATAGATGAAAAAAGAAGTCAGATCAAGTGGATGATTGATGATGAAGAATAAAGGTCTACAACAACTTGATAGGAAGAAGTTAATCACAAATACGGCCACATCACGAATGGTTCTATAGATTAAAAGAGAGAGAGAACAGCAACACATGAAGAGTTTCTTGTAAGCACTAATACGCCCTCCTGTGGTGTTCTTGCTAAACATAGTGTAGTATCCAAGCCTATAGTGTTTCTGTTATAATAATAGTAGTGTATCATACGTGTGTAAGACAGGAATAAAAAAAAGGTAACAGAACGATAGGGTGTATACATTCAATCACTAATGGTCTTCACACACGTGGTATTTGATGTAATTCAATGCGTTATTTTCCTATCCA
The DNA here is from genome assembly GCA_030674185.1 of Monoplex corrugatus. Taxonomy (NCBI): domain Eukaryota; kingdom Metazoa; phylum Mollusca; class Gastropoda; order Littorinimorpha; family Ranellidae; genus Monoplex; species Monoplex corrugatus. The sequence continues at coordinate 75,061,392 of JAPXFY010000014.1, forward strand.
CCATTCTATTCGTTCGCTATAACAAACAAATCCTCAATATACAAATTTGATTCTGCTTGTTGACATACTGTCCCACATATCCAAAACCTTCTGAGATTTCTGAACGAAGTAGGTACCAGAGTGGCCTGGGAGGTCTTTCATTTTACTCTGGTCCAGGTTGGCTGCACCTGGTTGTGTCGTTGTTAGACCTATCCGGGGTTTCTCCATCTTTCCTCTTGCACATCGGTTTCGTATCCAAGCTGACGTGGATGGTTCCTAAACGGGTCTATCACGCACCTGTGGATGTTTCTCCTCCCCCCGCCGTTTTCAACCGAGGATGACTGTCTTGGTGTAGATACTAGGTCTATCCACCCTGGGGTGGTTGCTTGTTAATCATCGGTCCTATCCACACCCTCATGGTGTTTCTTGTTAACACATACGTCCTATCCCACACCTGTGTTGTGTTTCTTGTTAACCATACCGGTCCTATCCCACCCTGTGGTGTTTCTTGTTAACCATACCGGTCCTATCCACACCCTCGTGGTGTTTCTTGTTAACACATACGGTACTATCCACCCCTTGTGGTGTTTCTTGTTAACACATACCGGTCCCATCCACACCTGTGGTGTTTCTTTCTACACCTACCGTCCTATCCACCCCCTTGGTGTTTCTTGTTAACAATACCAGGTCCTATCCAACCCTTGTGGTGTTTCTTGTTAACTACATACCGAGTCCTATCCACACCCTTGTGGTGTTTCTTGTTAATAACATACAGTCCTATCCACACCCTCGTGGTGTTTTTGTTAACACATACCGTCCTAATCCCACCATGTGTTCTTGTTAATCGTTCTTAGTACACATCCGGGTGCTTATCTTAACCACCTGGTTTCTTTAACACCTGGTTCTGTCTATCCACACTCCGGTCTATACCTTGTGTGTTTTTAACAATATCGAAAGCCTTCATGACATAATGTGCCAAACGAGTTATGACCATCTTGTTCAATTTCAATGGCAAGCAGCATGATTGGTTTTAATTAAACAATGTGGGGCTGTTTTAGTATGTTTTCATCATGCATTGTTCTCCAAGCTTTTGTATGCATCACACCACTCCAGAAGATACAGGATTGTTCTTATGCTTGGGTCTATTTGTTGTCGACTATGGAACTGTTGCAGCTGACTGTTGCTGTACGTTTTGCCCCTGCATGTTTCATTTCATATCTCTTTGTTCCCTGTTTTGCACATTTTGTTTCATCCCTTGGATTGAACCTGTTTGATGTTGTATTTTACATGATACAGTGTACGTGAAAACAATAATGAAAAGATTTTTTTTAAAGTGCATGTATAAAATGAACAAAAGCATTGTGATTTCTTTTCTTTTCTTTTCTTTCTTATTCTTTCTTTCTGTCTGTCTGTTTCTTTCTTTCTTTCTTGTGTGTGTGTGTGTGTGTTGTGTGTGTGTGTGTGTGTGTGTGTGTGTGTGTGTGTGTGTGTGTGTGTGTGTGTGTGTGTGTGTGTGTCTTCTTCTCTGTGTTGTGTGTTGCCCCTTTCTGTGAGTGCCTGTGTATGTGTTTGTGTGTATTAATGTGAGTCTGTGTGTGTGTCTCTGTGTGTGTGTTTCCCCCCAAATATACAGATACCGAGAGAGAGAAAGAAAGAGTAATAGACAAATGAACATACAGACACAGACAACCCCCGTAGGGATGCCGGGGGCTCTTTCAGTATAAATGGTATCCCCACCGTTCTGGAAACTCTGTGCTAGACATTTCCTCTTTTCTGTCAATGTCTTTGTTTTCTGCCTTCTTCTTTTTTTGTGATTTCTTCCTATTATTTTCTGCCTTGCTGGTCCATTCACCTGTATGTGTTCGTTAAAGTCTTACGGACTTTCTCTTAGGATTGATAATTGGATACATGTATTATGTATAAATTTGGCTCTAGGGACAAAAAGATATGCAAAAGCAATATTTGGTAATTTAGGCCTGTTTCTATATGTGTTTCGGTGTTCTTAGTTATGTTTAAATGTGTACTTAGGTATGGTTTTTAAATCTCCTGTGTGATAAATTGAACGGGGTGGTCAACGCCAGGGGTATCTCCTTAGATTATGTGCACGAATGCATTGATATATATACTTTATTTTCTGTTCCTTTTCTTCCCTGTTGAAGTATTGTGTATATTTTGAAACGGTTATAGCCCTGATATGGCTCTACGCAGTCGGCTGGGCTTGAAACAAAAATAACAAAAAATAACAAGACACAGACAGGCACAGAGAGAGAGAGAGAGAGAGAGAGGAGAGAGAGAGAGAGAGAGAGAGAGAGAGAGAGAGAGAGAGAGAGAGAGCACAAAAATAAGGTGTACACATTCTCTTTTATTTCTGGAGGTGTTGGAAGAAACACTGTATCCATGTTTTTATATCCAGCTCTCTATCGTGGAACCTATAATAGTACAAGGACACCATGCAATGTAGAGAATCTATATTGATACAAGAGGGAGAGAGAGGGGGAGGGAGGGAGAGAGCGTACACGTCAATCATTCCTTTTAAGGTTAGAGATTGCAAAAGAAGAGAGACATCATGATATTATATGGGTGATGGGGACTGGACGAACTCACCCAGCCCGTTCTGTTCTCTTTTAATACCCACCAACGGTGGTAACTTAAGCCTACCACAACAAAGACAAAACACGCCATTTAAGAACCTTACGACATCGGAATGCGATTGCGCGGGCTGCCCCCTGTCGGCAAATCTGCTTAAAAGTGCGTGCACAGTAAATTGCAGACCGGTTATTTCCCTTTTACCATCTTCATCCCCACCCCCACCCATGCACACACAACCCCCTTCCCTTGAGAATCATCATCATCATCAGTCCCGTAGTCTGGTTGACCGTTGGGGCACCATTGAAGATTTTGCAACCAACTTCCTCCACTCCTCACGGTCCTCAGCTTTCCGCAGAATGATATTCCATTCAAGGCCAGTCCACTCTCTGATATTGTCTTCCCATCTTTTTCTCTGTCTGCCTCTTCGTCTCCCTCCCTGAACTGTTCCCTGCAAGACGGTCTTGGCCAGTCCAGATGATCGTGTGACGTGCCCGTACCACCTCAGTTTGCGTCTTTTCACTGAGGTCAGGAGGTCTTCATACGGCCCGATGGCGTTTTCGATTCGGGTTTTCACTTCTTTATTGGTTATATGATCTATGTACGAGATACCAAGGAGTTTGCGGAAGCATCTCATCTCCATTGCCTGTATCCTTCTTTCAATGTCTGCTGTTATGGTCCATGTTTCGCAGGCATACAAAAATATTGACATGACCAGGGAACGCATCAGTCTGATCTTGGAACCGATTGCGATATTCTTGTCGTTCCAGATGACTTTTAGCTTGGTCATTGCAGCTGTGGTCTGTGCAATCCTGGAAAGTACCTCGGGCTTTGATCCTTCATCTGATACTATAGCTCCCAGATACTTAAATCTATGGACGGTCTCAAGTTTCTTGTTGTCTATGGTAATGTCAGTGCTGATGCCATTGGTATTATTTGTCATCAACTGGGTTTTCTCTGCACTGATCTGCATGCCATATGATGTGGAGGCCTCATCAAGATGTTTTATCAAGCTGACTAGCTCTTGCTCTTGCCCAGCTAGTCCGTCAATGTCGTCGGCAAAACGCAAGTTTGTGATTGTTCTACCTCCGATGCTGACTGTTCCCTCGTGGTCTTCAAGTGCGTCAGCCATTATTCTCTCTAAGAAGATGTTGAAGAGAGTGGGGGAGAGCAGGCATCCTTGGCGTACTCCAACTGTGGTTCGGAACCATTCGCCTATGTTGTTGTCATGGTAGACTGCACTGGTCGCCTTTTCGTAGAGGCATTCTATGGTTCTGATCAGGTTGGCATTGATGTTGTACAGCCTCATGGTTGCCCACAAGGCTGCGTGCCAAACTCTGTCGAATGCCTTCTTGAAGTCCACGAAGACGTGGTAAAGGCCTTGCTGGTGTTGCAGGTATTTCTCACAGAGCAATCTGAGGTTGAAAATTTGCTCTGTGGTACTTCTTCCTGGTCTGAAACCTGCCTGCTCTTCTTTTATTATCTCCTCAGCTTGTGGCTTCAGTCTACTCAGAAGGATTTTTAGCATGACCTTACTTGGATGGCTGATCAGGCTGATGGTACGGTAGTTTTGGCATAGTTGTAGGTTGCCTTTCTTCGGGAGAGTGATGATCAGGGACTGGGTCCAAGGTGTTGGCCACTCACCTGTCCGCCAGATCTTATTGCAGATGATGAGTAGCATATCTATCATGGCCTCTCCTCCTGCCTGGACCAGTTCTGAGGGAATGTTGTCCATTCCTGCCGACTTGCCTTTCTTCAATGATTTTACTGCAGCTTCAACTTCTTCTCGCACGATGGGGTTGCTGTCGTTGTTGGTTGGTGGAGGAACGTCTAGCACCTTGGGATCTCCTGTTGTTGTGTGTGTGTATAATTCGGAGCAGTACTCTGTCCACCTCTGCAGAATCTCTTGATCTTCTGTGAGACATTTCCCTGCTTTGTTCTGTATGGTAGTGGTTCTGCCTTGTTTTGAGCTTGCTAGTTCTTTCACAAGCTGGTAGGCTTTTTTGCTGTTATTTTTCTGCAGGTTTGCTTCGATATCTTGGCATTGTTCTTCAATCCATGTTTCCTTTGCTTTCCTCATGCCTTCTTTAACTTGTTGGTTGGCTTTTCTGTATAGTTTAGCACCTTCATCCGTACTCTTCTTTTGCTTTAGTTCTCTGCGTTTGTCGCTCAGCTTTAGTACTTCTTCCGTGACCCAGGGCATCTTTGTTGGTCGGTGTTTTCCAAGGATGTCGTTGGCTGCTTCGGTCACGGCAGTGTTGAAGTTGTTGATCAGAGTGTCTACTTCGGTGTCCATATTGTCAAGGACGAGGAGAGGAGCAAACTTCCCTCCTATCGTTGCTTGGAAGTTTTCAACTATGTTGGGGTCTTTGAGCTTCTCAAGATTGAACTTAATTCTTATGTTGCCCTGTTTCTTCATCCTCTGGAGGCGGAGTTTGAAGGTCATCATTACAAGCTCATGATCGCTTCCAATGTCGGCTCCTGGAAAGCTCCTGGTCTTTGCGATGTTAACACTTGACTGGAAGCGTCTTTGAACCATGATGTAGTCGATCTGACTGTGGTATTTTTCTCCTGGGCTGTGCCATGTCCAGCGTCTAGATGGTTTGTGTGGACCGAACGTGTTCACCACCCTCAGGTCGTTGTAACTGGCGAATTCTAGGAGCCTTAAACCTCTTTCGTTGGTCTCAGGGTTGCAGTATTGGCCACATATCCCTTTCCAGTTATTGTGTTCATCCTCTCCAATCTTCGCATTCCAGTCGCCCTGCACTATAATGATGTCTTTCTTTGGCGTCTGATCTACGATTTCCTGCAGTTGATCATAGAAA
>JAPXFY010000014.1:75071781-75076781 GCA_030674185.1 Monoplex corrugatus
AATAATCTATTGTCAGAGTGTTCCTATCTAATTGGACAATGTGATATTTTCGTTAGTCTTTTACTACATGATATCATCACCTTTACTTAATTACCTCCCCTACCCTTACAAAAATAGACTTCAAAAGCAACATCACCACCTTTGCAACAAATAAGACATCCACGTCTTTAGCACACTCATCTAAAGACAGGCACTAGACTGACGAGGCTCCTGACCTAACACTTGAAATCGCTGGCAAGTTCTTGAGGTACTAGAGAGAGTTCTTCAAAATCTCGAAAGGAATGCGTCAGCTGTTGGTCTCAAAATCAACCACGGCAAAACGAAAGTCATGCATGTCGGCCACGACACCATTCCCCGTCGAATCTTTTTCCAGTCCGGCGAGGTGTTTCAGACATGCGAGCAGTTCAGTTATCTCGGAATTGACACCTCGTCTCCAACTTCAGTTGTAGATAACGATTCGCCAAAGCATGGGCAGCGATGAACAAATCGAAGCCGATTTTCAGCTCGAAGCCGATGAGACTTTTCAAGGCAGCAGTAGAGAGCATCGTATGCTACGGTCTCGAGTCCATACCTCTGACCGACTCGAAGTTGATCGACTCTTCTCATCGGCGTATGATCCGCTCGGCACTCGGCATTTACAGGCCAGAGAAAATCTCAACCAAGGCGCTCTACTCTCGGACTAAGCTCTCACCCTTGAGCAAGACGCTTCGAAGACGCCGACTGAGACTGATCGGGCACAGCCTTCGAATGCAGACAAGGTGTCCCACTCCCCTGGGTGACATATTGTCTGCCAACCTCAGCGACCGTGTCAACCTTCGACATGGACAAGGCAGAACCCTGACTCTGAAGGCTGATGTTACGAATGATCTTGACCTCCTCGGCGTTTCCCCAGCAATTGTCATGAACATGAACAGCATCCAATTTTCACAATTAATTGGTTCGTTCTAATTTGGTGAGCGTTAAATACATATATAAGTGCCAGCATTTTACCTGTATCGAACGTATGTATGGGGTCAGCCTTTCATCTCGTCCTTTCTCCTCCTCCTTCCCCCTCCACCCTCTCTCTTCCTCCCTCCCTCCCTGTCTTTCTGTCCCTTAGTGTCTCTGTTTCTCCTTCTTTCTCTTTCTCCCTCTCTACATCTCCTGCCTCTCTCCCCCCTCTTTCTGTCTATCTGTCTCTCTCTATAATTCACCTCTGTGTGTGTCTCTCTGTTTCTCTCTGTCCTCTCTGTCTTTTCTTCTCTCTCTCTCTCTTTCTCTCACCTTTTTGTTTCTCTGTCTCTCTCTGTCTCTCTCTCATTATTTTTCTTTTGAAGTACTGGTACGTCCTTATTCATTAGTCTTTTATTTTTGTTTTCATCATTAAAGCAATGAAGTACTGATATACCATTAATAATCTATTGTCAGTGTGTTTCTCTCTAATAGGACAGTTGATATTTTCGTTTGTCATCACTTAATCACCTCCCTACTCTTGCAAAAATACACTTCAAAAGCAGGACCACCACCTTTGCAACAAATAATGATATCCACGTCTTTAGCACATTCATCTAAAGACAGGCACTAGACTGAGAGGCTCCTGACCTAATACTTGAAATCGCTGGCAAGTTCTTGAGGTACTACTTGGCTTGAGGGATGTATGTCTATCCATGAAACAATCTGTTATATATCTATCCATGAAACAATAATATGTCATATGTCTATCCATGAAACAATAATATGTCATATGTCTATCCATGAAACAATAATCTGTTGTATATCATCCATGAACAATAATATGTCAATGTCTATCCATGAACATTGTTAATACTATCATGAAACAATAATGTCATATGCTATCCTAACAATAAGTATATTCTATCCATGAAACAATATCTGTTGTATACTATCATGAAACAATCTGTAAGAGAAACAAGTGAAGCTATGTTGTACAAAAATGTATCTCTCTATCTACAATGTCTTCTGAAATAGAAAACGATTCATTAGAAATGAACGGAAACGCATCCGGACCCCGGCACGAATGGACTGCACCAACACCCACAGCCATGACATAGAAACTCCCCGCAGACAGCACACTTTTCCCCACTTTCGATCTCTGACACGTTTGATCTTTCTGTTGTCATCCTAATTCCCTCTCAACTCATCCTCCGACCGACCCCGATGTTACTTCTGAAGCAAGCACACTGATTCTGCAGGCAAGTGCTTTACTTTTTTCCCTCACCAAGTGCCAGCATTTTGTCTGTATCGAACGTATGTATGGGGTCAGCCTTTCATCTCGTCCTTTCTCCTCCTCCTTCCCCACCACCCTCTCTCTGTCTCTTTCTGTGTGTGTGTGTCTCTCTCTTTCCCTCCCTCCCTTTCTCTCCCTCCTTCCCTCCCTCTCTCTCTCCATTTCTCTCTTTCTCTCCTTCCTTTTCTCTCTCCCTTACTCTCCCCTCCCTCTGTCTCTCTCTCTTCTCTTTCCCCATTCCTCTCTCTGCCTCCTTTACTCTCTCTCTCTCTCCCTCTTTCTCTCTCTCTAGCCCTTCTTCCCTCTTCCCTCCTTCCCCCCTCTCTCTGTCTCTGTCTCCTTTTCTCTCTCACTCTCTGTCTGTCTGTCTCTCGGTCTGTCTCTCTGTCTGTCTGTCACTCCGCGCGCTCCGTCTCTCTTTTTTCTCGTTCTCACTCTCTTTCTCATCTTTCTCCATTTATGAAGATATGTTTGGCATTTTTTTTAAGTACCATAGTGTTGACTGCAAATGGTAAGACTGGGAATTCCACACATTATCAACAGACTTGCTGCATGTTCTTTGACAAGTTTCGAGTTGGTGTTTTACATGTTACTTGTCATATTTGGAGGCACAAGTTTTGCTCTCACGAAACATCGCTAAGCCGCCCTTCTAGATTTGCACTACAAGATCAAATTTACCATTTTCTAGCTTGGCTAACATTTCATTTAATCCAAAACAAGTGTGACTGCCCGTTTTCAAGCAAACAGGAACCAGAAAAACACGAAAAAAGAATAAGAACGCGTATTTAATACAACAAGACAAGACAGGCGCACATTTTCGGCCTTTGTCAAGCGTAAGATCACAAACAAACAAACACCAGATACAAAAATCAGGGGAAAAAGATTGAAACTTCCCTGCTGCTGTGTCCAGTGTGAGAAAACAGTGTCCAGTGTGACTAACAATGCTTAACCCTTCGGCTCCCTTACCCTCTCCAGGAAGCTGGTGGATAGGGTGATGGAGTCAAACGGTTAAGTTTTTCGTCAGTTCATTCGCTTTCTCACGCTGGACAGAGCAGAGGGAAGCTTCAGTCTTTTTCTCCTGATTTTTGTATCTGGTGTTTGTTTGTTTGTGATCTTACGCTTGACAAAGGCCAGTTGGCCGAAAATTTGCGCCTGTCTAGTCTGTTGTATTAAATACGCGTTCTTATTCTTTTTTCGTGTTTTTTCTGGTTCGTGCCACAACGTTTTCTTTGATGAGTTTACAAGAAATTTTCATTCCCGCAAAATATTACAGACATCCATCTAAGTTTACATTAGTTTTACCTATGTCAACGAATAATAATTATTAATGTTACTAACAATATTGTTGTGTGTCTTCATCAGTCATTGAACAAAATCAAAAAGTAGTGACGGGTTAACGTTTGAGTGATGTGTAATAATCTTTAACCCTTTGACTCCCGCACTCTGTCAACCAGCATCCTGCATTGTCAACCACGCTAGCAAAGCAAAATGTTAACCCTTTGACTCCCTCACCCTATCCAGGAAGCTGGTGGATAGGGTGAGGAAGTCAAACAGTTACATTTTTGCAGTTGCAAAAGTCAAAGGGTTAAAGTTTGACTATATTTCGGAAATGAATATCAGTCTAGTTTACTGACATGTGAATGTTCTTGTCAATTCACCTCCTTCAAAAGGGGCTACAATTGAGCTTTTTTTCTTCATTTGCTCGTTTGTCTTGGGTTGTTTGTTCATTTGTTCGTTCATTCATTTGTTTGTTTCTTTGTTTTTTTGTCGTGTTTATGTTCGTGTTTTTTCTCTTCCATCTTTTTTCCATGCGAATGAAGACAGAATACAACTGTTTTATCTCCCTATCTCTGAAAAAACAAATAAACCAGAAAGACATGAATGTACAATAAGAATGCACAGTCAGGTAGAGAAGTAAGATAGTCGCAAATTACCGGACACCCGACCTTTGTCAACCTTACATAAAGGGCAGCAAAGATAAAAATAAAAGTACAAAAGATTTAGGACGACAACAACAAGAGTTAATTTCCCCGAAATTTCGAAAACGTAACTCTGAATTTGTTGTTGTTGTTGTTGTTGCTGCTATGCTGCTGCTGGTTCTGCTGCTGTTGTCTTGTTGTTGTTGTTGTTGTTGGTGGTGGTGGTGGTGGTCATCGTACTTCGCGTACGCTTGACAAAGACTGGTTGAACAAAAATGTGTGCCCGTCCTGGCCTGTTTCATAAACTAAAAACGCATTGCCTTTCTGATTTCTACTTACTTAAACGCTCCGCAGTCACTTTGGGTCAAACGAACGAAATATGAAATCAAATGCTTTCCAGACTAAGCACACTTGTACAACACAAAACACTTTCGTCTTAGATGATATCTCGGATCCTCAGACAGGCAGTGGACTGATTGATCAGAACTTTCAACTTACAGTTGAAGCACAAGTCGGTCTTGCAGCAACACACTTCCTTCTTCGTACATTTTACAGAAGAAAGAGCGAAAAACCTATCCACAAACAACTGTGCATCTGTTAGAAGAAGAGGAAGAAAACAAAAACACACACGCTTGCCTTGGGAGGATTGATATGCTGACAAGGAGGGACTGATCAGATCTTTCATCTTTCTGCTGAAGAACACACAGACACATAGACACACAGACACAGACATACACAGACACACACAGACATACACACACACACACACACACACACACACACACACACACACATACACACACACACACACACACACACACACACACACGCACGCAAACACACACACAACACGC
>JAPXFY010000014.1:75084281-75096781 GCA_030674185.1 Monoplex corrugatus
GAAGGCATAGGTCAGCAACATCGAGAAGAAGATCCCGAACAGAGTTGGGGCCTGTCTCTGCTTCAAATCTATTGAGTCTTCCTGTCCTGAGTATCTCGCCCATCTGTTACATCTCTACACGCCATCTCGAGCTTTGCGGTCCTCATCCGACACCCGTCTCTATAGTATCCCCATAGTCCGCACTAAAAGGTTTGGGCAGCGTTCTTTTTCCTATCAAGCTCCAACTATCTGGAATCAGCTACCTCGCTCACTGAGATACTCACCCTCTCTGTCCACATTCAAACGCTCCCTCAAAACTCATCTGTTTCCCAAATAACTGGTAATTTCTGCCCCCCTCCCCCATGTAACGTAATGTTGGCTTTATAATGTCTTAGTGTCAATGTGTCATTGTATTTGTATGTCGTGCTGTGTGTGTGTGTGTGTGTGTGTGTGTGTGTGTGCGGGGTGCGTGTGTGTGTGTGTGTGTGTGCGTGTGTGTGTTTGTGGGCGTGTGTGTGCGTGCTTGTGATTTCGGTTATATGTTTTGTCATTGTTAACGCCTAGGGCATTAATTTGATTAGGCGTACTAAATGTTCATAATAATAATAATAATAATAATAATAATAATAATAATAATAATAATAATAATAATAAAACACATCCCTGTTTCACTCCGCTGCTGATTCTAAAAGGCTCTGATGTGGCACCATTATACCACACAGTGCTATGCATATCCTGTCATGGAGGAGTTGGATGCTGAGCCAAGCCTTGAAGAACTAAGCAAGGCGATTGACGGTTTGGCCCCTGGTGAAGACGGAATACCTCCAGAGGTCATCAAGTGCGGGAAGCCTGCTCTTCTCAACGAGCTGCATGAACTTTTGTGCATGTGCTGGAAGGAAGGCTTCGTTCCGAGAGACATGATAGACGCCAGGATAGTGACTCTATATAAGAACAAGGGCGACCGCAGCGACTGTAACAATTATCGCGGAATCTCTCTCCTCAGCATTGTTGGGAAAGCATTCGCCAGAGTCGTCTTAACCCGTCTACAGAGGCTGGCAGCTCGCATCTACCCTGAGTCCCAGTGCGGCTTCAGGGCCGGAAGATCGACCATCGACATGATCTTCTCTGTCCGGCAACTACAGGAAAAGTGCCGCGAGCAGCACATGCCCCTTTGCCTCGCCTTCATTGATTTCACGAAAGCGTTCGACCTGGTCAGTCAGAGTGGTCTTTTCAAGCTTTTGAAGAAAATCGGCTGCCCCCCAAGACTATCAGCTGTCATCGAGTCTTTCCACTACCATCACCACCACCACCACTATTACTACTACTATTACTACCATCACCACCAACACCACTATTACTACTACTATTATTATTACCATCACCACCAACACCACTATTACCACTACTACTATTACTACCACCACCACCACCATCACCACCACCACCATCTCCACCACCACCACCACCACCACCAACTACAACAACCACCACTATAATTACTGCTGCTGTTTCAGCTACCATGTCCACTACTGTTACTGTCACTGTTGTTTTTATGATCACATAGAACTGTTTCTGCATGTATGTGGATACAGGCCAGATGGCCGAGGGTTAGGGCTGAATACACCTTCTCCTTGTTATTTCCCTGTTTTTCTGACAGAGTTTCTTGCTTGTTATTTCCCTGTTTTTCTGACTTGTAGTTTCTTGCTTGTTATTTCCCTGTTTTTCTGACTTGTAGTTTCTTGATCGCTGACAGTCATTTGATTTTGAAAGATCAGCTCAGTATGGCCATCTTCTCACAGACTGACATAACATCATGAAATAATGAATACCACTACCACACGGTCTCATCTCAACTAACAATGAGCAAAGCATTGTGCAGAAGCATTAACCCTTGACTCCCGCACCCTATCCACCAACTGCTAAAACTTAACCCTTGACTCCCTCACCCTATCCACCAACTGCTAAAACTTAACCCTTGACTCCCGCACCCTATCCGCCAACTGCTAAAACTTAACCTTTTAACTTCCTCACCCTATCCACCAACTGCTAAAACTTAACCCTTGACTCCCGCACCCTATCCACCAACTGCTAAAACTTAACCCTCGACTCCCGCACCCTATCCGCCAACTGCTAAAACTTAACCTTTTAACTTCCTCACCCTATCCACCAACTGCTAAAACTTAACCCTTGACTCCCGCACCCTATCCACCAACTGCTAAAACTTAACCCTCGACTCCCGCACCCTATCCGCCAACTGCTAAAACTTAACCCTCGACTCCCGCACCCTATCCGCCAACTGCTAAAACTTAACCCTCGACTCCCGCACCCTATCCACCAACTGCTAAAACTTAACCCTCGACTCCCTCACCCTATCCACCAACTGCTAAAACTTAACCCTTGACTCCCGCACCCTATCCGCCAACTGCTAAAACTTAACCTTTTAACTTCCTCACCCTATCCACCAACTGCTAAAACTTAACCCTTGACTCCCGCACCCTATCCACCAACTGCTAAAACTTAACCCTCGACTCCCGCACCCTATCCGCCAACTGCTAAAACTTAACCTTTTAACTTCCTCACCCTATCCACCAACTGCTAAAACTTAACCCTTGACTCCCGCACCCTATCCACCAACTGCTAAAACTTAACCCTCGACTCCCGCACCCTATCCGCCAACTGCTAAAACTTAACCCTCGACTCCCGCACCCTATCCGCCAACTGCTAAAACTTAACCCTCGACTCCCGCACCCTATCCACCAACTGCTAAAACTTAACCCTCGACTCCCGCACCCTATCCGCCAACTGCTAAAACTTAACCCTCGACTCCCGCACCCTATCCGCCAACTGCTAAAACTTAACCCTCGACTCCCGCACCCTATCCGCCAACTGCTAAAACTTAACCCTCGACTCCCGCACCCTATCCACCAACTGCTAAAACTTAACCCTTGACTCCCGCACCCTATCCACCAACTGCTAAAACTTAACCCTTGACTCCCGCACCCTATCCACCAACTGCTAAAACTTAACCCTTGACTCCCGCACCCTATCCGCCAACTGCTAAAACTTAACCCTCGACTCCCGCACCCTATCCGCCAACTGCTAAAACTTAACCCTCGACTCCCGCACCCTATCCGCCAACTGCTAAAACTTGACCCTCGACTCCCGCACCCTATCCACCAACTGCTAAAACTTAACCCTCGACTCCCGCACCCTATCCGCCAACTGCTAAAACTTAACCTTTTAACTTCCTCACCCTATCCACCAACTGCTAAAACTTAACCCTTGACTCCCGCACCCTATCCGCCAACTGCTAAAACTTAACCTTTTAACTTCCTCACCCTATCCACCAACTGTTAAAACTTAACCCTTGACTCCCGCACCCTATCCGCCAACTGCTAAAACTTAACCTTTTAACTTCCTCACCCTATCCACCAACTGCTAAAACTTAACCCTTGACTCCCGCACCCTATCCGCCAACTGCTAAAACTTAACCTTTTAACTTCCTCACCCTATCCACCAACTGCTAAAAATTAACCCTTGACTCCCGCACCCTATCCACCAACTGCTAAAACTTAACCCTTTAATTTCCTCACCCTATCCACCAACTGCTAAAACTTAACCCTTGACTCCCGCACCCTATCCGCCAACTGCTAAAACTTAACCCTCGACTCCCGCACCCTATCCGCCAACTGCTAAAACTTAACCCTCGACTCCCGCACCCTATCCGCCAACTGCTAAAACTTAACCCTCGACTCCCGCACCCTATCCGCCAACTGCTAAAACTGAACCCTCGACTCCCGCACCCTATCCGCCAACTGCTAAAACTTAACCCTCGACTCCCGCACCCTATCCGCCAACTGCTAAAACTTAACCCTTGACTCCCGCACCCTATCCACCAACTGCTAAAACTTAACCCTTGACTCCCGCACCCTATCCACCAGCTTTCTGCAGGGTTAAGTTTTTGATTGATAGCATGATGGCTTAAATGCAGGATGCTAGTGGTCATGGTGCGGGAGTCAAAGAGTTAATAAACAAAGGAGATTGATATAACGATATTTTGACTGGTACCATTTACACTTTTATCAGGAAAGTCACTTCCCTTCATCCATCTAAACTTCAAACTAGGGAAAGTATACTGCTGTTTATTGTTTTTTTTTTACCCATCATCACACCTTCATAGTTGTTTTTGAAGACTGAACTCCTTGAACTTTCTGTCCTTTTATTGTATGACTGTTAAAAAATATGGTCCACTATCGTGTTCGATAAAGTCCACCTTAGCACTCTATCTGTGTGCCCTCGTGTGGGATCTCAAACCAACGTCTGATGTACACAGACGGCTGCATACTGGACACTCAATGAAACGCTCTGCAGAGTTGGTTCTGGCTTTTACTGCTGCACACTTTTCCGCTTGTCTGCTTCGTCTTTCATTTTCATAAGCTTCTGTTCCCTTGCGAATAGCTTGCCTCCATTCAGATCTGTCTGTGGCCATCATTTCCCATTGTTCTTCATCAATGTCACATTTCTGCAACCGGAGGGATATTTTCAGGGTGTCTTTGTAGCGAAGCTTTAGCCGTCCTCTTGGTCGAAGGCCCTTGGTCAGTTCACCGTAGAAGAACTGCTTTGGTAGCCTGTTATCCTGCATGCGCACGAGACGTCCAGACCAACTTAGCTGTGCATCTATGCTTAGCATCTGGGCTTGCAAAAGTACATTCACGTTTGAAATTCTGTTGTACCATTTGATGTTTAAATTAAGATATGTCGGAGGTAGCGCTGGTGAAACTGATGTAGTAGCCTGACATGCCTACGGTAGACAGTACAGGACTCGCATCCATACAGCAATAAAGTCAGGACTACTGCTCTGTATACTGCGCACATCGTCTCCAGTTTCAAGCCCCTTTCGTTCCACACTCGCTTGTGGAGTGTGACTGTGAAAAATAATGGAGCTATTTTCTGATACATTGGTTTTGGCCACGTCGCATGTTCTCAATATGTAGTTTCAAACTCAGGCTGATCTCCCATTTGAGAGCGGGTCGCCGCAGTACAGCGCCACACATTTTTTGGACCAAAACTTACGAAAGGCAAGAAAGCTAACTGGCCTTTAAGGGCAAGGACCTGGGAAATCAACCTGCCTCTCCAATGTTTTATACCAGGGTAACCGGACGAAAGCCCTGCTCTTCATGGTTTTCAACTGTCGTGGGATCTTTAGAGTGCGCAGGCTAGAAGGCACACAGAAGGACTCATTGCATTTGGACAATTCTGTTTGCGCTTCACCCAGATCTGCCAACAGTTATCTGGCAGACTCCATGCACCTGCACAAAACCCTGTGAGCCGGCAAGACCTTGAAATGGGCAAGGGAGAACGTAAAGGTAACATGAGGCTTTTGAAACACTGAGCTGACACCACCAGAAGGATGGAACAATTAAGATGGGCAGCAAACAGGCAGTTTTTAACCCTTTGACTCCCTCACCTATCCACCGGCTTCCTGCAGGACAGGGTGAGGGAGTCAAAGGATTATGTTTTTGCTTTGCTAGCCAGGTTGACAATGCACGATGCTGGTGGACATGGTGCGGGAGTTAAAGGGTAAATGTTGGGCTGGAACTGAACTGGAATTATCAGATCAGTTCAGTTCAGTTGATATTGCTTATAGCTCAGCCGACTACTAGAGCCATCCCGAGTCCTCACGTCTATCAAATGTCATCTTTTGTGTAACTGGTCAGCACGCTATCGACTCACTGGAAGAGGCCACTTGGACTCTTGGGTGTTGTACAGACTTGCCAGACTGTCCAGACTCAGTGAAGATAATGATGTCTTAGCTGGGTCTCATTAGTACTGTGTCTATATATACTTATGTTTCTGCGGCTGTAGCCCAGTCGGAGTGGCGAAGTGGCTAGGGCAACGATCTACCGTACCGATTGGCATACTGTGAGATCGAGCCTCAATCATTCCAAAATGATTACTGGTGTCGTTGTTATTGTTGTTGTTGTTGTTGTTTTTGCCTTGATTGGCTCCTACTCAAAGCTGAGTTTGCAATGTGGGCTGGTTGGGAAGACAGGGACCACGCAATCAAGACTCATCCACTTTATGGAGGCACAGCTGAAGTGTTGTTCAAATGACACGACCAGCATCGCAGGTGTCTGTACCTGTCGGGGCTGGTTGACGCCAGAATGTAATCACTATCGTGATAGTAATCGTAGTGTAGATTCCCGTCTGGCAGTCTCAATCCTAGATGGAACTCCATAGCATTATGATCATTATCCCCTGGGGATTCCCACGAAATCATCAATGATCTTAACATCGTGAAAACTGTCTCAGATTCTGTGGCCCTTCATGTCCTGATGTCGGGATCTCATCATCATCTACATCTCTAATCATCATCATCATCATCTCATCTCATCATCATCATCATCATCATCATCATCATCATCATCATCATCATCATCATCATCTCATCTATTTATCATCTCATCATCATCATCATATGTGCCCTGCCGCATGGCATTGGCGATCATGGCCCTCCATACAAATCTATTCCTTGTTGCCACAAGCCCATCTCCTATCTCTCTTGTCTCATCCACCCTTCAAGTCCGCCCAATATATTCTCACTGGGTCTACCTGGTGTTCACTTTCCCTCCAGCTTTCCTGTTGTGACCAGGTGCTCTAATTTCCCTTCCCTCATAAAATGTCCTGTAAATGCTACTTGTATTTTCCTGATCTTCTTTATCATTGATCTTCTTGTGTCTGCCTCCTTCAAGACTGTCTGGTTTGTTTTCTTTGCTATCCATGGAACTCTCAACATTCTTCCGAGAAATCACATTTCAATTGCCTCAATGTTTTTTTGATATCACTTTGCTTGTTGACTGTCCACGGCTCACCCCCGTACAGCACTCTAGGTTCTATGTAACATTCAAGAACTCTCTTCCTGATTTTAATTGACAGGCATTTGTTGGTAAGAATGCTTTTTATCTTCTTGACTGTTTCTTGGCGTGGCCGATTCTGCTGGTCGGGATGCCTGGGGTAAGTTCAAGCTGAGGTATGTTGATGTCTGTGGGTTATGGGATCTGTTGTTGGGAAGCCGTCATGGTGGCCGTCTTCTTATCGGGAATCTCTCGTTCAGTCTGACACCACAAATGAACAATTACTGTCGTTAGCAGGGGGCTTAACTGGCATTATCTTCGTCATGTCATTTACATGTAACCGAAATTATTCCAGTGATAGGCTGATACAATATCAGCATAATATATAGACAAAGTAAAACATAAGCTAGGTAGGGCCTCAGAACCTGGCCAAGCTCATGGTTTTATGTATGTCAGGCTTAAGGCTTGTGCTGTGATCACCATTACGTCACCTGTGACGTTAGTGCATACGAATTTCATTCCGAGCCCGGATACGTCGTCATGAGAAACTGAAACTAAAACTTGGTTGTTAGTTGGATCAGTACAGGCACTGTTGAACGCCACTTAAATGAGCCATCAGGAATGCAGAATCTCCGACGGTGAGTAACCTCATGGCGCTTGATATCGCTGGCACCTATGGACCTACTGGCATTGTGATTTCGATTGAATGAACTCGGGGTTGATGGTGTGCTGAGGGGCCTCAATGAACGGGGTGGGGTCAACACCACTGAGACACTGCAGAAAAAAACTAAGCAAGCAAGTAGCCAGCCAGCACCAACAACCAACCAACCAACCAACCAACCAACCAACCAACCAACCAACCAACGGCGAACAACCAATCCAACCAACCAACCAACCAACCAACCAACCAACCAACCAACCAACACCAACCAATCAACCAACTAGCCAACTAACCAACCAGCCAACCAGCCAACCAGCCAGCCAACCAACCAACCAACAACCAACCAACCAACCAGCCAACCAATCAACCAACTAGCCAACTAGCCAACTAGCCAACCAACCAACCAACCAACCAACAACAGCCAGCCAGCCAGCCAACCAGCCAGCCAGCCAGCCAGCCAACCAACCAACCAACCAACCAACCAACAACCAACCAACCAACCAACCAACACGTTTCTGCACTGAGTATTTTCTCCAAGGCCAGGATGATAAACGAGGAATCGTTGTCGATACATCTTGATTGTTATGCTATGCGTAATGAATAAATTCCGTGAAAATTCTGTTGTAAACAATCATGGAGTTATTCTCGGCTACTATAATTACGGCCATGATTTACACACTCTGAAATCTCAGCAAGACAGAATGCTTTCATCTTTCAGTCATCATTTCAACAGATCATCTTCTCAGTGAAGATGCTTCTCAGCCCACTGCCAACATAAACATAACGTACTGAACAAGCGGATTTGATCCTTTATGCGTGCCACTTTATTCGATACAGAGTTGCTAATTGTGTTCTGATTCAGACCTTTATGTTTTTACTTAGTTACTTTATATATATATTATATATATATATATATATATATATATATATATATATATATAGTTGTAATATGTGTATTTATAATATACACATACAATCATATGATAGACGCGGTGTATGTATACACATAAATATTTATATGATTTTTATTTTTTTGTATATGTATATATGTGTGTGTATGTGTGTGTGTGTATTTTGTGTGTGTGTGTGTGTGTGTGGTGTGTGTGTGTGTGTGGTGCGTGGTGTGTGTGTGTGTGTGTGTGTGTTCCCTTTTTTTTTGAAGATACGATATACAGATACACATGCCATTTGCATGAAACCAAGATTGTTCCAGTGATAGGCTGATACAAGACTAGTGTAAGAAATATAGACTAGGTAAAATTAACTAAAACATAGGCTAGGTAGGGTCACAGAACCTGGCCAGCTTATGAGTTTATGTGCAGGCTTAAGGCTTGTGCCATGATCACCATATGCATGGCACATGTGACGTTAGTGTATATGGAATTCATTCCGAGCGGGAGATGTCATCTTGAGAAAACTGAAACTGAAACGGAAAGCAAGTCTAAGTAGCAGTGAAGGTCTACTGTACTGTCCAGATGAAGTTAATTCAATGATGTTTCGCCTGTGTATCGTTACTATCAAATATTAACGATATCTAGCCGATAGATCATTATTTTAACTTATTAACTGGTGTATCTTAAAAGGACTAAAGAATGCAAACACGCCATCTGGTCGAAAACCCTGTGTATATATAGTCGAGGTTGCTTCCCTTCGTCTTATTTCCCCTCCTCTCCTCCTCATTATTTTGTCTCATGACTGAAGCTCTTGAACATCTGTCCTTCGCTTCTGTCTGGCTGAGAAAACACGACCGTGTAGTTTATCTTGGCGGGCATACAGCCACGACACTCTACGTTCTCAATATGTTTAATTTAGGATACACTTTGATCTTGGACATAATAATGAGTCTAGAATAAGTCATCATCTCACTCAAGAGGCCGTTCAGCTTTGGCCTGCTATGTAGACATGACATACTGCCCAGACCCAATTAACAGAACGATGTCTTGGTTGAACTGGATGTCGTTAGTGCCTGGTCGATACACTTCATGGTCTGCCGCCCGTCTTTGCTTTAAAGCGGGATAAAAATACAGACGATCATGTTTAATCTCTGGTTAACCATATCACTGGCTTTCCACCAAAGTCAGTATTCCTTACAGTCTTTATAATACAACAGCAAGTGCAGTGTCAAAGGACAGAACATCTTGAGATTTCTGCTGTTCTCTTCTTTGACTATGACAGTTATTGGGGTTAGTCTTAACCGCCATATGGACGAATTCGTTTGAGACCATAGTCAGTTTGTCGCAGTGAATTTACCATGTGAAATTCATTTTTTCGAACAAGGCTAGAAGGCTGATTGGTTTTTCAAGGGAATAACCAGGAACCAGCTCAGTCCACGTCATCTGGCCTCCTTCATCATTTGTTGAATTGTGTGTCGCCATATGCCTGTCGGTCTGCCTCTGTTGTAACTACACACACACACACACACACACACACACACACACACACACACACACACAACACAACACACACACACACAACACACACACACACACACACACACACACACACACACACACACACACACCGCGCTAGAAAGAAAAGGAAGTGGATAAAAAAAGAAAGAAAAGGACAATATAAGCACACACATACATATCATTATACATGCCCACTTATCGTCAAAGCATTATCACACAGACGTGCCAATTTCATAGATGTGAACTGCATACATTTTACATTTATAAAAAAAACCCATATAAAACAAGCAGACTTTGATAAAGTATTTCAATAAATCATTGGTTAAAACAAAATTCACCTTGATATCTATCATAGTTTTGATTTAAATATTGATATCATGCTTCTACGAAATTTACAGTTTTCAAACACTTCTTCGATAAATTCATACTACTCATTTTATGCTTGTAACTGTAGAACTTTATATGCAGCAATATGCGGTCAAATAGTATCATTTTATTTGGTTTTGACATTCTGTAAATTCCACACGTTACATATTTTTTTCTCTGTTAACTTTTCTATCTGAACGATTTTGGCATTGACAGCTTCTTTCACCCATTCAGGGCATTCCTGCCTAATTACTCTGTAATTCCTCTGTCATATACCTTTGATATTTTGGCATTTTCAGCGCAAAACGCTTAAAGAAAGACCCCCAAAGTCAATTCACTTGTCAGTCAGAAGACTGGTAAAGGGAAATACTTCCGATAAACATGGTCTGGATCAAGAAATATTGGATACGGACAGGTTTTGGGATTGGAATTCTCTATTTAACGAGTCGCTCGGAAGTGGGCGCTGAGTGACTCACCGTTGTTCTTTGTTATCTATGATACTGTCTAGACTGAGTTAATGTCATTCCTTCTACAAGCCATTTGACTTAATGCTGTACTCAAAGACTCATTTTTTGTGTGTGAAAGACTGATAATACACTTGTCCTGATAAAAACAAACCACCTAGGTTTTAGTTATTGAGCAGTTTCTTTTCATGACAAGAATACATACGAGCTGGGGGAAAAAATGGACTCAGCACGTAATCTCATCTTCCTCACTTGCTTCTGTTGACTGTCTGAGGAGACTCCTGGGACCAAAACACAATGGAAAATGTGCTGAAAGAGTAGATGACCATTGGTTGTCAGAGCCATGATAGAGTGGATAGCGCCGTCCTTTTGTTAACACGTTGTCTGAAACATCTGTGACCAATGTGCAGTATGTGGGCTGATGGTTAACCCTTTGATTCCCGCACCCTGTCCACCAGCATCCCGCGTTGTCCACCACGCTAGAACAGCAAAAACTTAACCCTTGACTCCATCACCCTATCCATTAGTTTCATGCAGGAAGCTGGTGGATAGGGTGGGGGAGTCAAAAGGTTAAGTTTTTACTGTTGGTGGATAGGGTGAAGGAGTCAAAGGGTTAAGTTTTTACAGTTGGTGGATAGAGTAGGGAGTCAAGGTTAGTTTAAGTGGGGATAGGTGAGGATCAAGGTAAGTTTACAGTTGGTGGATAGGGTAGGAGTCAAGGGTAGTTTACAGTTGGTGAAGGGTGAGGAGTCAAAGGGTTAAGTTTTTACAGTTGGTGGATATGGTGAGGGAGTCAAAGGGTTAAGTTTTTACACTGGTGATAGGGTGAGGATCAAGGGTTAAGTTTAGTTGTGGATAGGGGAGGGAGTCAAAGGGTTAAGTTTTTACAGTTGGTGGATAGGGTGAGGGAGTCAAAAGGTTAAGTTTTTACTGTTGGCGGATAGGGTGAGGGAGTCAAAATGTTAATTTTTACTGTTGGTGGATAGGGTGAGGGAGTCAAAGGGTTAAGTTTTTACTGTTGGTGGATAGGGTGAGGGAGTCAAATGGTAAGGTTTTCAGTTGGTGATAGGGTGAGGGGTCAAAAGGTCAAGTTTTCAGTGTGGATAGGTGTGGGAGTCAGTTGGTGGATAGGTGAGGGAGTCAAAGGTTAAGGTTATCAGTTGTGGATAGGGTGTGGATCAGTTGGTGGATAGGGTAGTAGGGAGTCAAAGGGTTAAGGTTTATCAGTTGGTGGATAGGGTGAGGGAGTCAGTTGGTGGATAGGGTGTGGGAGTCAGTTGGTGGATAGGGTGTGGGAGTCAGTTGGTGGATAGGGTGAGAGAGTCAAAGGAGTTAAGGTTTATCAGTTGGTGGATAGGGTGTGGGAGTCAGTTGGTGGATAGGGTGTGGGAGTCAAAGGGTTAAGGCACGTGTCTGGAAGGCGGGGAAAAACACAGGTTGGAATCAAGGATTGTACAGGAATTTTTCTGCACCCCTTCATTCCCACTGTTATTTTAAGTGATAGTCTAGATGCTATGTGTTTGGTTGAAGCACTTGTCTGGGGACATGTACAAATGTTTCAATCAAGGATTGGACCCCTGATGACCCAACTGGATAAACAGGTGTGTGTGTGTGTGTGTGTGTGTGTGTGTGTGTGGTGTGTGTGTGTGTGTGTGTGGTGTGTGTGTGTGTGTGTGTGTGTGTGTGTGTGTGTGTGTGTGTGTGTGTGTGTGTGTGTGTGTTGTGTGTGTGTTTGTGTGTTGTTTTGATTCGTTCGTTCTTTGAT
>JAPXFY010000014.1:75106781-75112672 GCA_030674185.1 Monoplex corrugatus
GCACCCGTCAGAAACTTTCTCAGCTGCCTCCTCTTTCTCTCCCATTATGTAACACATCAGTCCCAATTTCTGATTCAGCTAAAAACCTTGGTGTCTGCATTGACTCTACCCTCTCCATGAACAACTTTGTTTCTCAAACTGCCAGATCCTGCTACTATCATCTCCATCGTATAAAGCTGATCAGGAAGTATCTCTCTGTCGAAACAACTGCAAAACTCGTTCTCTCCTTCATAATGTCTCGCATTGACTATTGCAATTCACTCCTGTCTGGTCTTCCTGCCTCCACCATTCACATCCTACAGCGCATTCAAAACAATGCTGCACGCCTTGTACTCAAAAAGAAAAAAGCTGACCACATATCTCCTCTCCTGGCACAACTTCACTGGCTCCCTGTATCAAAGCGCATACAGTACAAACTAGACACCATGTGCTACAAAAGCCTCAATAACGCAGCCCCCGATTACCTGTCAAGCCTACTTGAGATCTATGTTCCCTCACGTACCCTCCGCTCTGCCTCTGATCCTCTGACTCTTCGCTTTCCACGCACTAAGCTCAATACCTATGGTCCACGAGCCTTCTCTGTTTCTGGTCCACTCTCCTGGAACAAACTTCCTCTCTCAGTCCGTCAGCAACCTACT
Source organism: Monoplex corrugatus (assembly GCA_030674185.1). NCBI lineage: Eukaryota > Metazoa > Mollusca > Gastropoda > Littorinimorpha > Ranellidae > Monoplex > Monoplex corrugatus. The sequence goes on from JAPXFY010000014.1 coordinate 75,107,420, forward strand.
TTTGTCTCCTTCAAGTCCGCTCTCAAAACTCACCTTTTCTCTCCTGCATAAAATCCTAACCTCACTCAACCCTCCCCTCTGCAGCCTGTCTCCGCTCGGAGGGAATCACATGGTTATAATATATAATTGTATGCTATGCTCTCTATAATTTTCCATTGCTTTTATTCTTGCTTTTATTGCTTTTATTCTTTCTCCCCATTTATAGCCATGCGTGTGTGTGGTGTGGTGTGTGTGTGTGTGTGTGTGTGTGTGTGTGTCTGTGTGTGTGCGTGCGTGTGTGTGCGGGCGTGCGTGCCTGCGTGTGTGTCTGCTTCAGCGCTTAGATTTGATTTTATCAAGATTTTGCGCTATATAAATATTGTAATTATTATTATTATTATTCAAGCAAACAAAATCAGAAAAACAAAAACCAGAAAAAAACAAAACAAAAACAAAACACCCCCCCAAAAAAAACAAAAACAAACAACAACAACAAAAAATAAAAACAAAACAAAAACCAACAAAAACAAACAAAACAAACAAACAAACAAACAAACAAACAAACAAACAAACAAAAACCCAGACAGTTTCTGGTTCAAGGTCAAATGCACTGGTCGGTCAGTAAGAGGACTTTGGTTTGACATGAACACGAAGTAAACCTTTGCGTTAGAGCACTCTTTCACAAGTAATACTGGAACTGAAAGAGTTCAAAAAGAAATCCGATTTGTTACTTGCACTAACAGGGCATGGAGTTATTTAGTTTCACAAGAACAAACGAACAAGCAAACAAGCAAGCAAGCAAACAAACAAGCAAACAAAGCAAACAACAAACAAACAAACAAAACAAAGAAATTAACACACAAACACACACACACACACAAACAAACAAACAAAGTAAATAAACAAACTAAAACCTTCCTAGCTACCTACGTACCTGCCTACATACTAACATACCTATCTGCCTACCTACCTACTTATCTACCTATCTACCTCCCTCCGTATCTATCTACTCCCTATCTATTTAGCTCCCTATCTATCTACCTACCTACTTACCCACCTACCTACGTATGTACCTACCTACATACTACCTACCTACCTACCATACTTACCTACCTACCTACCTACCTACTTACCTACCTACCTACCTACCTACCGACTACCTACCTACCTATTTAGCTACCTACCTACCAACCTACCTGACTACCTACTTACCTGCCTACCTACCTACCTACCCACCTGCCTACCTACCTACCTGCCTACTTCCTATCTACCTGCCTATCTATCTATCTATCTACCTAGCCACCTACCTACTTACCTACCTGCCTACCTACCTACCTACATATCTATCTGCCTACCTATCTAGCTACTTCCTATCTACCTATCTACCTGCCTATCTATCTACTTAGCTACCTACATACCCACCTAACTACCTACTTACCTACCTATCTACCTCCCTCCCTATCTATCTACTCCCTATCTATCTAGCTCCCTATCTATGTAGTTCCCTATCTACATACCTACTTACCTACCTATCTACTTACTATCTACTTACCTACCTATCTATCTACTCCCTATCTAGCTCCCTATCTATCTACCTACCTACCTACCTATCTACCTCCCTCCCTATCTATCTATTCCCTCCCTATCTACTCCCTATCTATTTACCTACCTACTTACCTATCTACCTACTTACATATTACCTACCTACCTACCTACTTACATACTATCTTCCGACCTATCTACTTACCTACCTACCTACTTACCTACCTACCGACCTACTGACCTACCTACCTACCTACCGACTTAACTACCTACCTACCTACCGACCTACCTACCTACTTAACTACCTACCTACCTACCGACCTACCTACCTACCGACCTACCTACCTACCTGCTTACCTACCTACCGACCTACCTGCCTACCTACCTACCTGCCTACCTGCCTACCTACCTACCTGCCTACCTACCTACCTACATACCCGCCTACCTACCTACCTACCTACCGACCTACCTACCTACGACCTACCTACTTACCTACCTACCGACCTACCTACCTACCTGCCTACCTACCTACCTGCCTACCTACCTACCTACCTACTTCCTATCTACCTACTACCTGTCTATCTATCTATCTATCTATCCGTCTATATATCTATCTATATACCTATTACCTATCTATCTATCTATCTATCTATTATCTATTTTAATCTATCTATCTATCTATCTATCTATCTATCATCTATCTACACTACCCTACCTACCTACCTACCTACCTACTTCCTATATGCATATCTACCTACCTATCTATTTATCTATCTATCTATCTGTCTATCTATCTATCTATCTATCTACCTACCTACCTACCTACTTCCTATATGCATATCTACCTACCTATCTATCTATCTATCTATCTATCTTATCGTCTGTCTATCTATCTACCTATCTATCTTTCTATCTCTCTCTCTCTATCTATCTACTTACCTACCTGCCCACCTACCTACGTACCTACCTACCTACTTACCTGCCTACCTACCTGCATACTTCCTATCTACCTATATACCTATCTATCTACCTGATTATCTATCTATCTACTTAGCTATCTACCTACCTACCTACATACTTACTACTACCTACCTACCTACCAACCTACCTATCTACCTACTTACTACACACCTATCCATCTAACTGACTGACTGACTGACTGATTGACTGACTGACTGACTGACTAACTAACTACTTGACTACCACACCCGTGTTAGGAAACTATAATGAAAGTTTTTGCCAAAACTTTAAGATGGTTTCAACTGAATGAACACTAAACATGTAAACTGCATTTCCATCCCCATCCTGAAATACCAGTGCGAGACCCAGACCATGACCAAGCCCCTGAAGAACAGAATTACTGCCATGGAAGTTGTGTTGTCTGAGGAAAGACCAGAACTGACCCGATCAGAAACACCAGGATGATAGAAATACTAGAAGCAACACCAGTCAGTCATCATAGTCATCACTTTTAATCGGTCACGGTGATTAGGACACGTTAACGTAACAGACTGAAAACTTTGTGGTTGTGGGTTCGAATCTCATCTGTCCTTTCAAATTCATTTTGCAGGATTTGTCGCCTCCCTTCCCCCCCCCCCCCTCAATCCTGCTTTTACCCAGAGCTGAGTGTGCTATGGGCTCATAAGACAGGAACCATGTCATCTACTTCACGATGCATCACTGGGGATGTTTAAATATCCTGACCAACCACACACAGAGTGACATGGTGACAGGGTTGTATTTTATTCAGACAGCGTGACAGGGTTGTATTTTATTCAGACAGCGAGACAGGGTTGTATTTTATTGAGACAGCGAGACAGGGTTGTATTTTATTGAGACAGCGAGACAGGGTTGTATTTTATTGAGACAGCTTGACAGGGCTGTATTTTATTCAGACAGCGAGACAGGGCTGTATTTTATTCAGACAGCGAGACAGGGTTGTATTTTATTGAGACAGCGAGACAGGGTTGTATTTTATTGAGACAGCTTGACAGGGTTGTATTTTATTCAGACAGCGAGACAGGGTTGTATTTTATTGAGACAGCTTGACAGGGCTGTATTTTATTCAGACAGTGAGACAGGGCTGTATTTTATTGAGACAGCTTGACAGGGCTGTATTTTATTCAGACAGCGAGACAGGGCTGTATTTTATTCAGACAGCGAGACAGGGCTGTATTTTATTCAGACAGCGAGACAGGGCTGTATTTTATTCAGACAGCGAGACAGGGTTGTATTTTATTGAGACAGCTTGACAGGGTTGTATTTTATTCAGACAGTTTGACAGGGTTGTATTTTATTCAGACAGTTTGACAGGGTTGTATTTTATTCAGACAGTTTGACAGGGCTGTATTTTATTCAGACAGCGAGACAGGGTTGTATTTTATTCAGACAGCGAGACAGGGCTGTATTTTATTCAGACAGCGAGACAGGGCTGTATTTTATTCAGACAGCGAGACAGGGCTGTATTTTATTCAGACAGCGAGACAGGGTTGTATTTTATTCAGACAGCGAGACAGGGCTGTATTTTATTCAGACAGCGAGACAGGGCTGTATTTTATTCAGACAGCTTGACAGAGTTGTATTTTATTCAGACAGCGTGACAGGGTTGTATTTTATTGAGACAGCGAGACAGGGTTGTATTTTAATCAGACAGCTTGACAGGGTTGTATTCTATTCAGACAGCGAGACAGGGCTGTATCTATTCAGACAGCGTGACATGAGCCTGGTTGACGTCACGACATACTCGTATCTTGAAAGGAAAATGAAGTGTGCAACTCCGTCACGCTATCTCAATAGAATACAGCCCTGTCACGCTATCTCAATAGAATACAGCTCTGTCACGCTATCTCAATAGAATACAGCTCTGTCACGCTATCTCAATAGAATACAGCTCTGTCACGCTATCTCAATAGAATACAGCTCTGTCACGCTATCTCAATAGAATACAGCTCTGTCACGCTATCTCAATAGAGTACAGCTCTGTCACGCTATCTCAATAGAATACAGCTCTGTCACGCTATCTCAATAGAATACAGCTCTGTCACGCTATCTCAATAGAATACAGCTCTGTCACGCTATCTCAATAGAATACAGCTCTGTCACGCTTTTTCAATAGAGTACAACCTTGACACACTGTCTCAATAAAGTAAACATGTCTCACTGTCTCAATAGAGTACACCATGTCACACTGCCTCAAAAGAGTACAGCCCTCTCACGCTGTCTCATCATGACTTTGTGAAAATCATCATCATCATCATCATCATCATCATCATCATCATCATCATCATCATCGTCGTCGTCATCATCTTCTTCTTCTTAAGAGTCATCATCGTCATCATCATCATCATCGTCGTAGGACCGGTGATACCTAGTAATCCATCGGATTGACGAAAGAATCCCTCATCACTATCATCGTCATCATCGTCATCATCGTCATGGTCATCATGTCATCATGGTCTCGTCGTCGTCGTCGTCGTCGTCATCATCATCAATCATCATCATCATCATCATCATCATCATCATCATCATCATCATCATCATCATCATCACATCATCTCTCATCATCATCATCATCATCATCATCTCATCAGTTTTTCATTTTTAGAGACAAAAACTTGTCTTCTTATCAAAACATCTCCTCTAGACTCGACATACCCACCGTAGACAAGGGTTATCAATTTAATTTAAATGTGCAGGCGTATAAGTAGGTACGTGAATGATTCTGGTAGCCTG
>JAPXFY010000014.1:75112772-75140272 GCA_030674185.1 Monoplex corrugatus
CTTGTTTACAAACCGTGTGGCAAGGTGGGGAGATGACAAACCCCGGGACATAGCCACACAACACGCACCAACCAGGTCCAGCCCAGCCTCTGGACCAAGATAGAATGAAAGACCTCTCCCGCCCCACTCTGGTCCTCATCTTTCGTTCGGCAAATTGTGTCATGAAGGTTTTCGATATGTGGAACATATCATGTCATGTCACAGCATGATTGATATAATTTTATATTTGAGATGATTTTGTTTTGTTTATTAGCGCTGAAATATGAATGGTACAAAAATAACGCATTCGAATTCCATTCATATGAGCCACTGCTAGTCAATGAACCATTCAGTGTTGAATGTTCTCTGCTCTCTTTCTCTCTTTTATTTTTTTCTTTCTCTCTTTCTTTCATTCTTTCTCTCGTTCTTCCTTTCTACTACTACTACTACTACAGCAATAGCAACAGCAACAACAACAACAACAACTACTACAACTACTGCTACTACTATTACTACAACTGCTTCTTCTTCTTCTTTTTCTTCTTTATCTGCTTATTCTTCTTTTCTTCCTTCTCCTCCTTTTTCTTCTTCTTCTTTTCTTCTTCTTCTTCTTCTTCTCATCCTCCTCCTCCTCCACATCGTCGTCGTCGTCGTCGTCGTCGTCCTCCAAATCCTCCTCCTCCTTCTTCTTCTTGTTCTTCGTCTCTCTCTCTTTCTCTGCTTTCTCTCTTTGTTATTAGTTTCATTCTACTGCTTGCTTGCTAGCTTACTCGCGTCCTCGCTTACTTTCACTTTAACTAAAACAAGCAAACAAACAAATCAAACTGAAGGAGACAGTGAAAAACAAGAACAACAACAACAACAACAACAACAACAAACAACAACAAACAACAACAACAACAACAACAACAACAACGGAAACACTTGCTATGTGTGAGCTGAAGCAAGCTCAGAACATTGAGTTCCAGAAACAATGACACTTTTTCCCCTGCCCTGTAGTCACCCTGGAGAGCTGTCAGTGGCGATGAGTGTACCGTGTGGTGGGTTGCTACAAACCTGTTGTGTGGTGACTACAACCAGACACTACAAACCTGTTGTGTGGTGACTACAACCAGACACTACAAACCTGTTGTGTGGTGACTACAACCAGACGCTACCAACCTGTTGTGTGGTGACTACAACCAGACACTACAAACCTGTTGTGTGGTGACTACAACCAGACACTACAAACCTGTTGTGTGGTGACTACAACCAGAGGCAACAAACCTGTTGTGTGGTGACTACAACCAGACACTACAAACCTGTTGTGTGGTGACTACAACCAGACACTACAAACCTGTTGTGTGGTGACTACAACCAGACGCTACCAACCTGTTGTGTGGTGACTACAACCAGACACTACAAACCTGTTGTGTGGTGACTACAACCATACGCTACAAACCTGTTGTCTGGTGACTACAACCAGAGGCTACAAACCTGTTGTGTGGTGACTACAACCATACGCTACAAACCTGTTGTCTGGTGACTACAACCAGACACTACAAACCTGTTGTGTGGTGACTACAACCAGAGGCAACAAACCTGTTGTGTGGTGACTACAACCAGACACTACAAACCTGTTGTGTGGTGACTACAACCAGACACTACAAACCTGTTGTGTGGTGACTACAACCAGACGCTACCAACCTGTTGTGTGGTGACTACAACCAGACACTACAAACCTGTTGTGTGGTGACTACAACCATACGCTACAAACCTGTTGTCTGGTGACTACAACCATACGCTACAAACCTGTTGTGTGGTGACTACAACCATACGCTACAAACCTGTTGTGTGGTGACTACAACCATACGCTACAAACCTGTTGTGTGGTGACTACAACCAGAGGCAACAAACCTGTTGTGTGGTGACTACAACCAGAGGCAACAAACCTGTTGTGTGGTGACTACAACCAGAGGCAACAAACCTGTTGTGTGGTGACTACAACCAGAGGCAACAAACCTGTTGTGTGGTGACTACAACCAGACACTACAAACCTGTTGTGTGGTGACTACAACCAGACGCTACAAACCTGTTGTGTGGTGACTACAACCAGACACTACAAACCTGTTGTGTGGTGACTACAACCAGAGGCAACAAACCTGTTGTGTGGTGACTACAACCAGACACTACAAACCTGTTGTGTGGTGACTACAACCAGACACTACTAACCTGTTGTGTGGTGACTACAACCAGACACTACAAACCTGTTGTGTGGTGACTACAACCAGACACTACAAACCTGTTGTGTGGTGACTACAACCAGAGGCAACAAACCTGTTGTGTGGTGACTACAACCAGACACTACTAACCTGTTGTGTGGTGACTACAACCAGACACTACAAACCTGTTGTGTGGTGACTACAACCAGACGCTACCAACCTGTTGTGTGGTGACTACAACCAGACACTACAAACCTGTTGTGTGGTGACTACAACCAGACACTACAAACCTGTTGTGTGGTGACTACAACCAGACGCTACCAACCTGTTGTGTGGTGACTACAACCAGACACTACAAACCTGTTGTGTGGTGACTACAACCAGACACTACAAACCTGTTGTGTGGTGACTACAACCAGACGCTACCAACCTGTTGTGTGGTGACTACAACCAGACACTACAAACCTGTTGTGTGGTGACTACAACCAGACACTACAAACCTGTTGTGTGGTGACTACAACCATACGCTACAAACCTGTTGTGTGGTGACTACAACCAGACACTACAAACCTGTTGTGTGGTGACTACAACCAGACACTACTAACCTGTTGTGTGGTGACTACAACCAGACACTACAAACCTGTTGTGTGGTGACTACAACCAGACACTACAAACCTGTTGTGTGGTGACTACAACCAGACACTACAAACCTGTTGTGTGGTGACTACAACCATACGCTACAAACCTGTTGTGTGGTGACTACAACATTATACTATTTTGGCAGGTTTTTCAATGTATCTTTCTCCAGGGTGGGCTAGTTCTCAGATCTTTTCTGTATTATCCCATCTTTCCTCTGTTTTGCTCAAATCATTGCTTTGGTTTCTTCTTAGATCTGTAAACTCTTCCCGTTAGGCTGAATTATGTCCTCAGTACCTTTATGACATTCTTAATTGATATCTACATTCCATGTGGAAAAGTTCTTCTCTCTTCTGAGTCCAGCGTGTTTTGTGTTCTATCTTTTTAATATAAAATCTTTTTGCCAGTGCAGACTTGTTTTTCTGATTCCATTTATGAGGAATGAATTCACAGTCAACATAGACCTGCAGCAATCGCAGTCTCATCTTTTTCGGCTGAAATTGTGTGTGTGTGTGTGTGTGTGTGTGTGTGTGTGTGTGTGTGTGTGTGTGTGTGTGTGTGTGTGTGTGTGTGTGTGTGTGTGTGTGTGTGTGCGTGCGTGTGTGTCTGTGTGTTTGTGTGAGTGTTTGTGTGTGTGTGTGTTTGTGTGTGTATGTGTATGTGTCTGTTCGTGTGTGTGTGTGTGTGTGTGTGTGTGTGTGTGTGTGTATGTGTGTGTTCGTGTGTGTGTGTGTGTGTGTGTGTGTGTGTGTGTGTGTGTGTGTGTGTGTGTGTGTGCGCGTGCGTATGTGTGAATCCGACTCAAACATTGGTACAGTCTCGAAAGAAATACTGAGCAGACTCCTACATTGTGGAATGGGAAGAGTACGGTCTTTTAAAATCAGAGAGTAAAGAATCGTGAAGAAATGAAAAAAGACGATTGTGAAGACGATTGTGAAGACGATTGTGAAGAAGAATGTGATAAACACAATATAATTAATTGCTGTAATAGTGTTAAGTTGGTTTATTTAGTCGTGCTTTTGGATTTCTTTCATATTGTTAGGAGTGGAGGATGGCCTGTGGAAGATGTTGGATGATAGAGATAATAAATCGTGTTTGTGGGTGGATGGGGGCAGTGCTGTTTCTTTTTTTTTAAGTTTAAAAAGTTTTTTCAAACAAGTAATTCAGGCAAAGTCAAACCAAAGAGTAAAAGCATAATTGCAGTCACATCATAGCTTGTGTGTTGTACTGTTCGGGGAGGGGTTCTGTGATATGACTGTGTGTGACGTTGGTGCAGTCAGTTCCTGCTGAAAGACCGGATATGTTTTCAGCCGTTCGCATGAGAATACCCTTTCCCCCCCCCCCCCCAATATTATAAATGAAGACGGACATTTCACTAAAATGTTGTTCCTCTGACAGACTGATACAGAACTCAAAAGCTAGATAGGAATACCAAGACTTTACCAGAATATAAGGGTTTACGTGCAGGCTAATACCTTAAGCCATGATCAGTTTTGAATCTTCGACATCACACAAACATGTGTGGCGTCAGTGCATATAGAATTCATTCCGGGTGCGGAGGCAGCATCCTGAAAAACAAAAAAACAAAAAAACAAAGCAAAAAAACACAAAAAAAAACAAAAAACAAAAAAACAACAACAAAGAAACAACCAAACAAAAACCACTGAAACTGAAACAAAAAACACGCCTACAACGTAACTCTGCCCAGTTTCCTGTCTAGCCAGAAATTGCCAGGAAGCCCAAAAGACATTTTCTGGTACATGCAGATGGAAAAATATGTCAAAGTAAATAATCCAGAAGAAAAAACAAAACAAAAAACAAAACCTAAAGCAGGTGTACTTTGGCCAAGTAACAGATAAGTGCCGTGGGGTTCCATGTCAACAATGGCCAGCCGCATGTCATTTCCGTTTGATGCCCCCCCGTGGTTCAATTTTATTGATGTAAGAAAGGGTTGGCTTCCTGCATGAGTAACGAAGTGGGTGTTGTTTTTTTCCGGTCAATTGTACGTGTCTTGGGTGAAGTGTATGTGTGTAGGGCCTCAGGACCTGGCTAGCTCATGGGTTTATGTGCAGGCTTAAGGCATGTGCCACGGTCACTATACACGTGGCACCTGTGACGTTAGTGCATAATTATGGAGTTCGTTCCGAGCGCGGAGACGTCATCTTGAGAAACAAACTGAAACTGTCTGGCCGGTTTTATGAGAGAGAGAGAGAGAGAGAGAGAGAGAGAGTGTGTGTGTGTGAGTGTGTGTGTGTGTGTGAGTGTGTGTGTGTGTGTGTGTGTGTGTGTGTGTGTGTGTGTGTGTGTGTGTGTGTGTGTGTGTGCGTGTGTGTGTGCGTGTGTGCACGGTCTGTCTATCGGATGGGAGCAGCCTATTCGATTCACCATTTCCTCGTGTCAGGAGAAGGTATAATGTGATAATAGCGTCCTGCAAATTGTTATGTCAAAATAGATTTTTTGAATTAGCATGTCAAGTGAATGCAACGAGCAAACTTTCTACCACAGGTACTTGAATCCTTGTCCTGCTACTTGATAGATCGAATTACTAACTGTCCTTAAAAATGCTGCTGATATGGAGAGCTGCAACCAAGATTCTTCATTCCCGTTTGTTCTGCGTCAGCCTCTGCATGGAACCAGGCGTGTGTTTCAGGACCTTAAGGTATCGTTCTGTCGTTAGTCGTCAGGTGTTCTGCGCTCTTTCCTTTTACGTCTTCCTCGTGGTGTCCAGTGGAGGGCTGTCCTTGTGACGTTATCCTGCTCTTTTCCATTGATGTATCCAATCCATCAACATCATCTTTTCACGATGACAGTGTCCACACCCGGTCACAACGGGTAAGCTGGCGGGAAAGAGAGCACCAGGTAGATCCAGGGAGAAAACATTGGGCGGACTTGCTGAGTGGCTGAGAACAGAGAGGGTGGGAGACGTACTTGTAGCGACAAAGGATAGATTCGTATGGAGGGCCATGATCACCAACGCCATGCGGCAGGGCACATGATGATGATGATGATGAGTGTTCACACTCTCTCGACTGCACTGGTCCAGTGGTTGTTATATAGAACTTGAGTTTTTCGGAAGTTGTGTGTGTTGAAAACCTATAACTTGTCAAGGTTGTCTTCTGTCATTCTACACGATTGTGAGCCGTTGAGCAGTGTGGAAAGGACACAGCTGTGGTACACTTCAGTATGTCGTTCACGCTGTATGGTAGGGGGCGGGTACAGGATGGGTGTGGATAGTCACACATTGTTTAGCATTCTGAAGTTTTTATTAGCTTGTTGAGATGGCTCCTCGTATGATGGCCTGCTCCTCCATGCTGCCTGGTGTCTCAGTTGTGGGTAGGTCTGTTCCATCTACATGGATTATTGATAGGTTTGGGATGTTGATTGTCACCACCTGTGTTTTCCTCCTGACTGATCTTTAGGCCTTTTGATTGTGCAAAGATACTGACGTGGATTGTTTTCTGCTGCATGTGCTGGTAGATGTGGGAGACCAGTGCCAGATCGTCTGCAAAATAAAGATCTCCCAGTGTTGAACAGAGATTCTATCCGACACCTTTGCTGATAGATCGAATGCCGGTAATCCAGTTCATCATCATCATCAGGTGCCCTGCCGCAGTAATCCAGTTAGGAAAGCTATATTATGGTGATGCTAAAGATGGGGCATAAGATAAGGAAAATGTGACGGCTGGCATTGTTTTCTGCTATTTCTGTCATCTTTAGATTACCTTCTACGTATTTTAGTGTGACCTTGACAGAGGACAGGAGCAGTTCAATGTTATGGATTTACACTATCCCCTATATTATATGTATCTATCAAGAACGTCCGCATACAATCACTCATTAGCAAAGTCAATATCATCATGTTTAACTACAAATATTTGTAGATGAGAACGTATACTAACCCTGAAGCGAAGAGAATAGGTGAATAAAAAGGGACAAGTATTAGGTAAGTATTCTTGGCTGTTGTTTTTTTAGTCACCAGATGGGTGCCGGAATCAACAGAGTAAACATAAGATTTCCAAGTGGAAAATCCTGGGTTTCGTTTTGACTATTTTTCTTTCTCTCTGGTTTTAAAAGGAAATAAACACTACTGGGGCGGAGTAGGGGGAGTCTTTTCATTCTGAAGTTTGAATTAGTTCCGTGACTTCTGTTTGAAATAAACAGATGAAGAGTAGACAAAACAACAGACTATCAATATCGTTTCTCCCTTCTCATACATGTTCAAATCATCCTAGAGAAGAGGCAGCACGGTCGAAGGAGAGGCTGTAAAGTGGTCCCAGTGGACAGCGAGCCCCAATATTTGTCTGGACAACCTCTGGGAGAGGGAAGAGCCTCTTAAGTCTGATCTACTCCAGGCACTCTTTTCCCTGTTCAGTGTACATTTGGGAGTAAGTTTCACACAGATTAGCTGCTCGTTTCATGGAAAGTGTGATGGAGGACGGATCTAGTTTGCTGTTTCCTTTCGCCTTTCTTTGTTCTGGTGATTTTCAATCTTCTCTTTGAAAACGAATCCGTGGTCTGGTGGTTACAGCATATGTCTAGGACGCAAGAAATCCAGGTTCGAGTCATGGATCGGACAGGGACGTTTCTCCCTAACCCTTCCCAACCCCTCTCTCATCATCATCATCAGGTGCCTTGCCACATGGTGTGGAAGATTATGGACTTCCATCTGTTTCTATCCCTTGTTGTCTCAAGCACCTCTTCCACCCTCTTTGTCCTCAGCCACTCTGCAAGTCCAATATTTTCTTCCTGGGTCTACCTGGTGGTCTCTTTCCCTCCAGCTTTTTGTTGTGACCAGGTGCTCCAATTCCCTTTTCCTCATAAAATGGCTTATGAATGTTGCCTGTATTTTCCTAATCTTCCTTATGAATGATCTTCTTGTGTCTGCCTCCATCAAGACTGTCTCGTTTGTTTTCTTTGCTGTCCATGGAACTCTCAACGTTCTTCTTAGAAACCACATCTCGGCAGCCTCAATCTTGTTCTGGCTTTGCTTTTTGACTGTCCACGCCTCACAACCGTATAACATTATTGGTTCTATATAACATTCAAGAACTCTCTTCCTGATGTGAATTGATAGGCATTTGTTGGTAAGAATGCTTTTCGTTATCTAGAATGCTTTTTTGGCTCGGCCGATTCTGCTGGCTATTTCTGATGTGCATCTGCAGTCTGGTGAAATGATCGTTCCCAGACATTCAAACTTATCAACCTGTCTCAAGGTTGTGAAATTTGCTGTTAAATAATGGTATAGATGATAGTAATTCAGATGACCATGGCCTTGTGTGAAGCACGCACACAGCACACACACAGCATGCACACAGCACGCACTTAAGGTCCCACAGCATCAAAACAGTTGTCCTTGGTACAGTGACACAGCAAAATCTATCTTCATATTGACATCAGTATTGATACAGGCATACAGATATCACGGGACAAAATGGGTGATACTTCACTCTAGTGACCAGGTCTTCTCGAAGGAAACAGCCTGAATTTCTCATGGTAAATCTGCTGTGACACGCATAAATAAATCCGTGAATATAAACGATTGAATGAATAAATGAATAAATAAATGAAGAAATAAATAAATAGATAAATAAATAAATGAATAAATAAATAAATAGATAATAAAAATGAATAAATAAACAAAAAAATAATTGAACTAATAAATGAATAAGTAAATAAAATAAATAAATAAGTAAATAAGCATAGAAAGAAAGAATTAAGTATGTGTAGTCCAACCAGTCGCCATGGTGTAGTGGTAAACTCAATGGACTACCGACTGGAAGGTTGTGGGTTCGAATCTCCATCAGTCCCTTCAAAAATAAATCATTCTATGATTTTTCGGACCTAACCGGCTCCTACTCAGAGTTGGGCATGCTATGGGCTCGTTGGGAAGACTGGGACTACTCGAGTGACACCCACTTCACGGATGCGTCATTGAGGGTGTTGCTCAAATCTTATCACCAGCACCGCAGGTGTCTGTATCTCATGGGCCTGATTGACGCCAGGATATATTGTGATAGTAAGCGTAGAGTACAGCCCTGTCACGCAGTCTCAATCCTAGATGCATGTAGAACTCCATAGTATCATGATTATCATCTTCATCGACATCATTATCATCACATTGTAAAAAGATCTGTGCCAGCTTCTGTGGCCATTAAGATGGCGTAGAAAATGAGACGATGAAAGAAAGGTGAGCACAAAGGTAACTCTCCCTGAATGCGATGATCTTATAAAAACAAATATGTGTAGTTCTTGCAGGTCATACTCAGAAATATTGTGAACTGACCATCATGGCAGACCAGAACTGGAAGATGCGCTGGACGCAGTAGTCAAATGAATAAACGTCTGACTTCCGCCTAGACACTTTTCAATTCCGGCCAACATTTTAAACAGGCCTGCCAGTGTCCTAATCCTTTCCGTGTCTATATGCATACTGAATATCCAATATGCACCAGAAAAAAAACACGAAAAAGAGTAAGAACGCGTATTTGATACAACCAGACAAGACAGGCGCAAATTTTCGGTCAACTGGCCTTTGTCAAGCGTAAGATCACAAAGAAATACCAGATACAAAAATTAGGAGAAAAAGACTGAAACTTCCCTGATGCTCCGTCCAATGTGAGAAAAGGAATAAACTGACTAAAAATTTTAGTTTATTTCTTTTATCATATTTTACTCAGTTTATTCTCCGCGCTCGGACGAAATCCATATGCGCTAACGCCACAGGTGCCATGTGATCATGGCACAAGCCTTAAGCCTGCACATAAACCGGTGAGCTGGCCAGGTTCTGAGGCCCTACCTAGACTATATTTTACCCAGTTTATTTTTATACTGGTGTTTAATCAGCCTACACCTGTAATAATCTTGGTTACATGTAAATGACACGCGTATCTGTGTATCTTATCTTCAAAAAGAGGAAATGTATATAAGCAAATAAATAATTAAAGGTCTGAATCACAACACAACTAGCTATTCTGTACAAACTCGTCTCACAGGACAGACCCTCACCTCCACTCCCCAGTCAATGCCCAAATGCTCAGCTGTCTATCAACTAGGTGAAGACAATATTTTCTTAATTATAGATAGCTGGGTAAGTAAGTGAGTAAGTAAATAAGTAATTACGTAAGTAAGTAAGAAAGTAAGTTAGCAAGTAAATAAATAAGTACGTAAGTACTCGTAAGTAAGTGAGTAATAAGTGAATAAGAAGGAAGTAAGTAGGTGAATAAATAAATACAAAATAAAGGAGTATGTAGATAAATAAACAGTTAATACATGCATATACCCACATGCCCGCACACAGACATACACACATACATTCATACATACACACCGATATCAACACAGCATGAAGGCCGGCAACAATAACTACAACAACAGTAACAACAACAACAACAACAGTAACAACAACAAGAACAACACCCCCAAAGAGGAAACACCCATATATACATACCATGACAAAATTACAGACATATCTGGATAACAATCAACAAACAGCCCATAAACACACACACAGACGATTTGGAAAACTTGCTCGCTCTTCAGTTGTCTTTTTCTTTTCTTCATTTTTCCTTTATCTCTGTTTCAGGAAAAGCCCAAACACTTTCCATTCCACGCAGTAAGAGTCTGTGCAGTGTTACTTTTGAGATGATACCAGTGTTGGTCTGATTAATGATAGCTCTTGTTTTTCCTTTCATAGTGGATTTCCGGCCATTTCCTCCTCTGTCTATTCCTGTTTGGGTAAGGCGTTCGATGGTATGGTGACTCACATCTGTTCACGAAAATATAATTTAAAGCGTCTAAGGACCTCAGACTTTCCCAGATGGAGATTTTTTGTTGTAGTGGCATTGCCTGCAAGTTTATCGGCCCGTTCATTTCCCTTAACACCAGCGTGTCCAGGAAAGTAGATCCACGTGACACTTTTTAGGTCGATGTTAATGTTAGTGAACTTGGTTTGAATAAGTAAGGCTGTAATACTGTGGCTTTATAAAATTGTCTTTAATACCATTAAGCGCTTGACAGCTGAGAACAGAATGTACTTCGTCTTCTTTAAATTTTGTGTGTAAAGGACATATTATTAAGTCACTATCAGTAAATGCTTTGGATCTGACACGATATACAACCAAATCAGACAACAACAAATAGACATTACATCTTGTAACCAGTCGCCGTGGTGTGGTGGTCAACGCAACGGACCACAGACTGGAAGGTTAAGGTTTCAAATCCCCATCATCCCATTAAAAACACCATCATGGGATTGCTCAGCTCCAACCGGCTCCTACCCTGAATTGAGGTTGATTTGAGCTTACTGGGAAGACTGGGGCCATAGTCGAGTCTCATCCGCTTCACAGATGTGTCATTGAGGGTGTTCCTCAAATTTTCTGACCGATACCGCAGGTGTCTGTATCTATCGGACCTGGTTGACGCCAGGATACATTGTAATAGTAATAGAATACAGCCCTGTCACGCAGTCTCAGTCCTAGATAACATCATCATGGCATTGTAGTATAGTCTATGCCAGCTTATGCGGCCATTAAGGTGGCGTAGAAAACGGGACAGACCGATAAAAAAGGGTAAGCACTAAAGTAAACTTGAGCGCAATGATCCTAAATATATTTCAATTTCATTGTTACATATTTCATAAGTCGATCGATATTCAATGGCTAATACAGGGTCACATCACTCATATTACAAAATATTCTGTGCCAACGAAATCTTTTGGCTATTGTTAATATGTTGACTCAATTTTCCTGTCTGCAATATGTCGATAGCTGACTAAAAGCACGTGTAAAACCATTTAAGCTACGGACACCTTGATTTAACCAAACATATCTAAATCCATATTCATTCAGGCAAACACAGGTATTTGTTGCCAGTCTTTCTATCTTCTAAATCATAGATATCAGAGAGAAAGGGCGAAAAGGGGCGAGACAGAGACGGATACAGAACAGAGACAAAGAGACAGAGACACACAGAGAGAGGCAATGGGCAAGGGGAATAAAAGTAGCCTGAATTTTCTTACACTGGTCGAAGCAGCAGGGAAGTTTAAGTTTTTTTCTCCTAATGTTTGTATCTGGTGTTTGTTCGTTTGTAATCTTACGCTTGACAAAGGCCAGTTGGCCGAAAATGTGCGCCTGTCATGTCTGGTTGTATAAAATACGTGTTCTGATTTTTTCTGGTTCTTGTTTGCTTGAACCCGGGTAGTCACACTTGTTTTGGAAGCTCATTATACAAAGAAGGAGATGTATTAAAGAATGATAACAACCACAACAAAAGCTACAGGGACAGCAATGAGCAGCAGCAGCAGTAACCGAACAACAACAACAACAACAACAAAGACGACGACAGCATAAAAGACAACAACTTCCTCACAAAAAAAACCCTCAATGATTAAAAGCCTTGCCATCTCTGACACACTTTTTTGACAATTTCTCTCCTGCCTTATCAACCATTCTTACCCCTCAGGCTAAACACATTTCCTCGTGCATTCAGTTTCTGAAGACGTTAAGAAAAGATCATTAACAAAAAAACAACAAGATAGGAGATGGAAAAGACATCGGAAAGAACAAGGAAACAAGCCTGCAAGTTTAATTGAAATCAGATTATTTTTTCTAAGAACAATACTGCGCCTTTGATTAACTCATTCTGAAGAAAATGAATCAGACTGTTGTATTGCAAAGCGAAAATCAAATTCGGAAAGAGAGAGAGAGGGAGAGGGAGAGAGAGAGGGAGAGAGAGCGAGAGAGAAAGAGAGACTTCAGACTTCAGACTTCAAACTTCAGACTTCAAATTTATTCATAAAAGCCACAGCAATGTAGGAGGATGATATACATAACAACGAAATCTCACAATTATAAGAATTATGTAATATCAACATCTTTAATTTCAATTCTTCAAACAAACACATAAGAAATTGTTTATGGTTCTTTCGTTTGCTGATGACATTATTTACAAGTTATGTTCAAACAAAGACTGGTGAAATAAATTGCTGACAGATGGAATATGTTACCATTTTTCGTTGCCACATTTCGAGATATCTATGTCATTTAATGTCAAGATCTGTCACTTTTATTGCCGGCGCATAGAGTGTGTGCATGATCATGGAGCACGCCAGATAATTGCTGGCAGATTTGGAAGTGTCCCGAACACAATGAATTCCTCTTGGCTTGGTTTGGTTTGGTTGTTATTCATGTCTGTGTTCCATCTTCGAATCTTAAAACTCTGGTACTGCTCAGTCAGTGATTGTAATGGTCAGCTTGGCTCTTTGTTCCTTATTTCTTTTAACGTCTATTCACATGTGTCCTGTTAACGAATGCTTGGCTCTTTGTTCCTTATTTCTTTAACGTCTATTCACATGGTTCCTGTTAAGACGATGCTGCCTTGTCTTATTCTTTTAAGTCTTAATTTCTTTAAACCTCTATTCACTATTATGTCCTGTTAGACGATGCTTGGCTCTTTGTTCCTTATTCTTTACGTCTATACATATGTCCTGTAGACGATGCTTGGCTCTTTGTTTCCGTACGGATGCTTGGGGTGTTTGGGAGGGGTGACAGTTTGCTTTGTATGATTTTTACATTTTATTTATTTGTATATTTATTTATTTATTATCTATTTATTTATTTATTTTTATTTATTCATTTATTTTTTATTTATTTATTTATTTAGTATTTACTTATTTATTTAATGTTTATTTATTTATTTATTTATTTATTTATTTTTATTTGTTTATTTATTTGCTTGTTTTGTTTGTTTGTTTATTCATTTATTTATTTATTCATTATGTATATATTTATCTATTCATTTATTATTTATTCATTTATGTATATATTATTTATCTATTTATCTAATTATTTATTTATTTATTCATTTATTTTTCATTCATTTACTCATTCATTTATTTTGTTAGTTTCTTTTATTCATTCATTCATTTTTCATTCATTTATTTGTTATATTTATTTATTTAGCCTCAGTTTGTAGCAATTTATGCACGAATGTAATCAAACGGCCAAGGTAAAATCTACAAGACAGGCAGACACATTTAATTATGTTTCTGCATGACAGAATGGTGTGTGAACACACCGCATGTGGCCAATTCACCCATTGTTATCAAGGATGGACGTGTAACAATCGCCTTGGTCGAACGAAACTAGTTTTAAACTTTATGACACGAGCTGCTTTTGAACTTTTGACAAAAATGTAGCAGTCTATTTTTTCTGTTCTTGTGAACCTTCTCTCCTGCTCCCTCCTTCTGTCTATCTCTCTGTCTCTCTGTGTGTGTCTCTCCCTCTGTCTCTCTCTATGTGTGTGTGTGTATCTGTGTGCGTGTGTGTGTGTGTGTGTGTGTGTGTAATATGTATGTATGTGTGTGTGCGTGTGTGTGGTTTGTTTCTCTGTCTTCTCTTGTATTTTGCGTGTTTGTTTGTTTTTGTTTGTTTGTTTTTTGTTTGTTTGTTTTATTTGTTTGTTTGTTTGGTTGTTGGTTTTGTTTGGTTTGTTTGGTTTGGTTTTGCTTGGTTTGGTTTGGTTTGGTTTGGTTTGGTTTTGGTTTTGGTTTGGTTTGGCTTGGTTTGGTTTGGTTGTTATTCATGTCTGTGTTCCATCTTCGAATCTTAGAGGTCCCACATTCAAGAATTGTATCTGCTCACGTGCGTACGCGTGTGTGTCTATGTGTGTTGTGTATGCAAGTGTGTGTGTGTTCGTTCTTTGATTTAACGTCTTTTCACTATGAGTGATATTAGACGAAAAAAAAAAAAAAAAAAAAAATTTGTGAAATGAGAGATGGGTTGGTTGGTTTTGGGGCATAGAGGAGACTAAATAGTTTATAGACATAAGTAGTGGGAAATAGAAAAATGGAACAATAACTTAACACTAACATTTAACATCAACAATGTGTATGGAAAATTTAACTCTAAAGTACAAACTTCATAAACTTAAAGTAATGCATTAACAGGACTGTGAACCAATGATTCTGAAATTTTAACTGACAAAAATTGATCGGAAGTTACTTCTTTAAAATGAGTTTCAGAATAATTTTCTTGTGTAAACATTTTTGGTAAAAAAGAACGTAGCATTTTGCAGTAAAATAGACAGTGAAACAGTGTGAATTGTTCGCCGCAAATACACTTGACATTTTTACAGTATTTTGTTTTCAATGCGTTTAGCTGAATACGAAAATGAACAGCAACAATCGTGTGTGTGTGTGGTGTGTGTGTGTGTGTGTGTGTGTGTGTGTGTGTGTGTGTGTGTGTGTGTGTGTGTGTGTGTGTGTGTGTGTGTGTGTGTGTGTGTGTGTGTGTGTGTGCGCGCGCGCGAATGTGCGCGAGCAAATGAATGTGTAAACATGAGTGGATCTAGTGGTAGAATTCTCGCCTGCCACGCATATGGATGGGGTTCGGCTTTGGTTCCTGGTCGATGTACTGTCCTTACAGGAAAGCTGGAGGGAAAGAAAACACCAGGTAGACCCAGGGAGAAAATAGTTCACGGGTTTGCAGGGTGGCTGAGTCCGTCCAATATTTTCTCCCTGGGCCTTCCTGGTGGTCTGATCATGTAAATGGTGAACAAACCAGTCGCCATGGTCTAGTGGTTAACTCAACGGACTACCGATTGGAAGGTTGTGGGTTCGAAACCCCATCAGTCCCTTTAAAAATATATCATTCTGGGATTTTTCGGCTCTAACCGGCTTCTACCAGAGTTGGGCAAGCTATGGGGTCATTGGGAAGACTGGGACCACACAGTCGAGTCTCATCCACTTCACGGATGCGTCATTGAGGGTGTTGCTCAAATCCTCTGACCAGCACCACAGGTGTCTGTATATCTCGGGCCTGGTTGACGCCAAGACATGTTATAATAGTAAGCGTAGAGTACAGCCCTGTCACGCAGTCTCAATCCTACAAGGAATCCCATAGCCTCATGATTATCATCCTCATCGACATCATCATCATCGCATTGTGAAAAAAAGTGTGCCAGCTTCTGTGACCATTAAGGTGGCGTAGAAAATGGGACGAAAAATATGTAAATGGTGAACGAAAGAAGAACAAAAGAAGGCATTCTGTGATTTTGTGAGGGAAGTCTAGATTAGACCGTGTGTGCTTAACAAAACTGGACATACGAATGAAAAAGGTAGATAGGGAGGGTGGATTCAGGTTGACATGCGTTATTGGCCTTTGAGATGAACTCCAGTTTATGAAACATTAATTAAACTCAAAAAATGAAGCGAATCAAACATTAAAGTTATGTGAAAAAAATTGCGTTATTTTATGATCCTGTTTGATCTTCAATATTTAGGGAAAACATGTCTGGGTGTGAATCAATCTTGAAAGCGGTTAATGCTGATTTGTATACTGTAGCCGCCCGTTAGATAAGCATGTTCAAAAACGTATTCGTAAGGGCAGACTTGGATAAAACGTTTTTTTTATCTATCTGGCAAATTCCTTAAAAGCGATTAACAAAGGAAGAAGATTGGCAGAATGGTTCAGATGTTCGCCTGCCAATTACTAAACTCGATGTTCAAGGGGCGATTTCTTTCCTGTTTGACCAGAAAATCGAACTGAACGTCTAGTCGTTCGGAAGAGAACGAAAAACGAGTCCGACCTGAGTGCTTTCTGGCCTGCGCACGCTAAAGATCCCACGGCAGCTGAAAACTAAAAGAAGCACGGCATTCGCCCTGCTGCTCTAGTGTAAAATATTGGAGAGATAGTTCATTTCTCAGGTAATTGTGAAGAGCAGGGCATTGGACAGGCTGCTTTGATGTAAAATGTTGGAGACATAGGTTGAGTTCCCACGTCCCTCCCCATGAAGACCAGTTAGCCTCGTTGCCTTTCTGTAATCTTGATCAAAGAAATAGCTAACACTGCACTGCAGCAATAGGAGAGGGCAGACCGAGTTTCACATGGTTAATCCATTGTGACAAGTTCAAGTTCACATTGCTTATAGCCCAGCCGACGATTAGAGCCATATCAGGGCTATCACCACGTCAGAAACGACAACCAGGTTAAGATATAAAAAAAAAACCCAGTTAAATACCATAGTCAATGTTAACCTTGCAAGTCTACAATGCAATGAGTCCATTGTGACAAAACGAAATGAATGTAAAAGAACGAAAAAAATATAAAAAATGAGGAGAAAAGTGAGAGACAAAAAGAAAGAGAATTGCATGATGTCTGCGATGATGTACTTTCCCAAAGGATGTTTTGTGTGGAGATGCCAAGAAAAGACATTGCCGCTAAGCCGAAGTTTCCTGTCAATAAATTTACAGCTGATACTACAAAAAGAAGTTTATCTTATCTGGCATCAGCGACTTCTTTCCTGAGAAGTGACACTCTGATATACTCAATAAGCTTGTTGGATTTCTGAGACCATTAGGGGGAGCGTGGGTGGCATCACGTTGGTTTAATTCAAGCTTTTAGCAGTAGCACAAAATAGATGTGTATATATACCATACATCCTTCAGACGGCCATTGATTTCTGGCCGGAAACATGACTAAAGTTGTCCACAGTAGTTTCTCTGGCTTGGGTGCAATGTAGTAAAGGTCATAAGTTGTGCTTTTAGGGACATGGCATGATTCTCTCTTTTGATAACTAGTAACTTCATCCTCTTTCTAGGTTTTCTCCCACTTCAAAAGATGAAAGGCGGTGGGTGGTCGTCATAATCGGCACCCTTGGAAGCAGAACTGTGATAGATTTGTTTAGTGGTGAAGCACCCTCCGCATCCCCCCCCCCTCCGTGGGGATGCCCAGAGCTCTTTCAGTATAAACAGCATCCCCACCTTCTGGAAATCCTGTGCTAGAAATTTCCTCTTTTCTGTCACTCTCTTTGTTTCTGCCTTGTTCCTTTGCTTTCTGTTATTTCTTCCTATCATTTTCTGCTTTGCTGGTCCATTCACCAGTATGTGTTTGTTAAAGTCTCACGTACTTTCTCTTAGGATTGATAATTGGGTACACGTACTAAATGCATTTTTCGCTCTAGGGAAATGAAACATGCGCAAGCTATTTTAGGTAATTAATTTATGCCCGTTTTTATATATGTTTTGGTGTCTTTATTTATGTTTAATTTTGTATTCAGGTATATTTTTTTTAAATCCCCAGTGCGATAAATTGGACGGAGTGGTCAACGCCAGGGGCTTGTCCTCGGATTATGTGCGCGAATGCACTGGTATGTGTACTTAATTTTCCCTGTTGAAATTTTGTATATTTTGAAGCGGTTAAAGCCCTGATATGGTTCTACGCAGTCGACCGGGCTTTCATCATCATCATGTGCCCTGCCATGGCGTTGGCAATCACGGCCCTCCATATGTATCTATCCCTTGTTGCTGCAAGCACATCTTCCACCCTCTCTGTCTTCAGCCACCCTGCAAGTCCGTCCAATATTTTCTCCCAAGGTCTACCTGGTGCTCTCTTTCCCTCCAGCTTTCCTGTTGTGACCATGTGCTCTACATGTAATTCCCCTTTCCTCATAAAATGGCCTATAAATGGGCTTTAAACGACGGTAACAATAACAATAAGTGGTGAAGCAGGCAACGCTCTGTTCAGTCTCCCGTGCAAACGATGACACGAGTTTGTAAAACAGAAAAACAGATCGACCCAGCAATTCAGCATTTCTTGCCATTGGTAGGTGATTATATTTTGGTGTCTAGTGGCCTGCATTGTGATCTTCCACCACGGAATAGGTCGCTTCTGACTTGCAGACAGTGCCAAAATGAGAGGTAGAGACTTCAGGGCACGATGTCAGAACTTGGAATGAAACTGATACTGTATCTCTTCCTGCCACAAGCTGTAAACGTTTTTAATATTCTGATACTTTTCTTCTTAAAATGTTCTTTAAAACACGCATCCCATAATTTACGGACCTATTTAAAAAAAATTAACTTCGGAAATTCTTGATTTAACATGTGGTTACCTATTCAGTTTTGTAAAACACCCGTCCATCCACAGGTAAAAGGCAATTCCTTATGTGACAGACAAGTGTGCAAAATTCCACAAAGACTGAGTTTGCCACTGAAAATTTATTGCAGGTATTGTGATTCTGGTTTCTTTGTTTTTTCTCAAAATGGCGAATCAAAAGCACACCATCTTTCAAAGTCCATAGCCCAGGAAGCTAACATCTAAATTCAAATCGGTTTTCGCCATTATAAAGAACATTAATTTACATTCAGATTCTCATCATCATCATCATCCTGTACCCTACGGCATGGCGTTGGCGATCGTGGCCCTCCATATGTATCTATCCCTTGTTGCCGCAAGCACATCTTCCACCCTCTTTGTCCTCACCCATCCTGCAAGTCCGTCCAATATTTTCTCCCTGGGTCTACCTGGTGCTCTCTTTCCCTCCAGCTTTCCTGTTGTGACCAGGTGCTGTAATTCTCCTTTCCTTATAAAATGGTCTATAAATATTGCCTGCCTTTTCCTAATCTTGCTTGTCAATGATCTTCTTGTGTCTGCCTCCATCAAGACTGTCTCGTTTGTTTTCTTAGCTGTCCATGGAATTCTCAACGTTCTTCTTAGAAACCAGATCTCGGCTGCCTCAATTCAGATTCTACTACTACTACTAAACAATAACAATAAGTGGTGAAGCAGAGACAAGCCAATGAGCCAATGATGAAAGATCACACTTCTTCAACCAAAACAAGAACTTCTGAACTGGACCAAGAAGATTTAACAGTATGCATAAGAATGATTAATGAATGGCTTCACTGCTGAAATGTTTTGTTATATGTATCTTCGATTCCTGGTGCTGATACTGTATTGATTAAATAAATGTCAGGTGGAATGTTGAAAATGTTTGCAAAGAAATTCCTGTGAAGTAGCGTTAGGGTGATGTCAAGAACGTTGCACTAAAATGGCAGAAATTCACGATGTGCTGCGTGCGCGTGGCAGTTCATATCATCTAACACTATTTTGTGTGTTCGTATAAAACAATACTGCCGAAAGAAGTATGAAAGGTATTCAAGAGGAATAACAACAAAAGAAAACATGTGTAATATGAAACCGGGAGACGAAAGATAACATATATACAACACGACAAAGAGGAGGAGATATATACAATAAATAAATTCGATATGAAACAAGAGAAGAACGATAAAAAAATAGTATAAAGCAGGAGAAGAATGATGACAAATAAGTGTAACGTTAAACAAGACAGGAAAGATGATAAAGAAATATAATATAAAACCAAAGAGAAAAGATGACAAATAAGTGTAACATTAAACAAGACAGGAAAGATGATAAAGAAATATAATATAAAACCAAAGAGAAAAGATGACAAATAAGTGTAACGTTAAACAAGACAGAAAAGATGATAAAGAAATATAATATAAAACCAAAGAGAAAAGATGACAAATAAGTGTAACATGAAACAAGACAGGAAAGATGATAAAGAAATATAATATAAAACCAAAGAGAAAAGATGACAAATAAGTGTAACATGAAACAAGACAGGAAAGATGATAAAGAAATATAATATAAAACCAAAGAGAAAAGATGACAAATAAGTGTCACGAGAAACAAGACAGGAAAGATGATAAAGAAATATAATATAAAACCAAAGAGAAAAGATGACAAATAAGTGTCACGTTAAACAAGACAGGAAAGATGATAAAGAAATATAATATAAAACCAAAGAGAAAAGATGACAAATAAGTGTCACGAGAAACAAGACAGGAAAGATGATAAAGAAATATAATATAATATAAAACCAAAGAGAAAAGATGACAAATAAGTGTAACATTAAACAAGACAGGAAAGATGATAAAGAAATATAATATAAAACCAAAGAGAAAAGATGACAAATAAGTGTCACGAGAAACAAGACAGGAAAGATGATAAAGAAATATAATATAAAACCAAAGAGAAAAGATGACAAATAAGTGTCACGTTAAACAAGACAGGAAAGATGATAAAGAAATATAATATAAAACCAAAAAGAAAAGATGACAAATAAGTGTCACGTTAAACAAGACAGGAAAGATGATAAAGAAATATAATATAAAACCAAAGAGAAAAGATGACAAATAAGTGTCACGAGAAACAAGACAGGAAAGATGACAAAAGCAAAATGTAACAGAAGGATAAAGATGAAAAACAAATGTGATATGAAACAGAAAAGGAAAGACGACATATATTTGATATATATGGAATATAATAAACGATGAATAATGACATGAAATGTAATGCAAAAATAGAAAAAGACAAGATAATTAAACATAACACAAGTCAAGTGAAGAAAGATGACAAACAAAATAAGACAAATAAATCTAAGAAAATTCATATAAAGCAGAACAGGAAAGATGACAAACGCAATATGAAACATTAGTATAAAAACCATAACTAGATGGTAAAAAGAAACTCTAGGGAGAGCTAGACAACAGAAGGTCTTCAGAGAAATAACCCCCTTTAGACAAGTGTTTCGGCCCTGAATTCCTTACACTCTCGGGGGGCCGGGCCACATCCAGGTCATGACTCCTGGATGCCCTTCTGCTGTTGTCTATTTTTTTTTTTCCCCACGCCGGGGATCGAACCTGGGCGATTCTGCGCTTCAGAACTGCGGTACGCGGTTTTACCAATGTGCTAACGGGGCACACATCATCTGTAGGGAATTTAATCCTTATGAAGTTCACTTTTTTTCGTTCCTCCTTGCCCAGATCCAGCTTGAGCTCCTTTCTGCTGCCTCTGCCATCGCTTTAAGGGCTCTAGTCCTCTTCTTCCCAGAAATGGCGAGTTGTTTCATGAGATCATAAGCGGAGGTGCCCACAAACCCTCTTGCCCCGACCTCTATGGCGAAGATTTTGACCCGCAGACCTGCTTTCTTCAGGGTGCTGGCAAAACCGGCGTATTTTTCGGTTTTGTAGATATGTGCTTCTTCCATTCTGCTTTCGTATGGCACAGTGAGTTCTATCAGAATCACTTGTTTCGAGGAGTCAGAGTGGAGAGCGATGTCTGGTCTCATGCCTGTCTTGCTGATGACATCTGGGTAATTTCTCCACTCTGGGAGGTCTGCTGTACACTCCCAGTCGACTGCTTCATCCAGAAGACCCTTTGGCAATGTGCTGGTTGTCATAGCACTTTCGGGCCAGACCTGTTTCCCTCCTGCTTTGTAGAACGTTGTCATAGCAATTGGTGCGTTTGGGGTCATGGTTTTTTCGCTAACCACATCTGTGATCACTTTCAGAACTTGGTTGTGCCTCCATGTATACCTTCCTTGGGCTAGCGCTACTTTGCAAGAGCTTAGGACATGTTCCACTGTTTGTTTCTTCTGACAGAGCGGACATGCTGGGTCGTCTGCTTTCCCCCATTTCACTAAGTTTGCATTCGAGGGGAGCAGGTCATATACAGATCTGAGGAGGAAGCTTATCCTTAGAGGAGCCATGTGCCACATATCGTTCCAGCTGAGACTTCTTTGGAGTGCACTGTCCCATGTTGTCCATTGCCCCTGTTGACCTTGCTGGACTGCCTTCTGCA
Organism: Monoplex corrugatus; assembly: GCA_030674185.1. Lineage (NCBI taxonomy): Eukaryota > Metazoa > Mollusca > Gastropoda > Littorinimorpha > Ranellidae > Monoplex > Monoplex corrugatus. The sequence continues at coordinate 75,135,034 of JAPXFY010000014.1, forward strand.
CTCTTTTGACATCTTCTTCTTCCTTCAACTCCTGTATGATCATGTCTCTTTTTTCCTTCCCTTTGGCTTTGGACCACCACTGCATTTTTGTTGCTCCCAGTCCCTGTCTGTTGGTTTGCGTGTGTCCAATTATTTCTTTGATGCTGAGGTTTCTCTTGGCATTGTTTACAGCCTCTTGGACTTTCCACTTTCTGCCAGTTCTCAGCTTTGGATGAACTGATCTCACGATATTGTCTTCCGATTCCTCCAGCATGCTCAACAGTCTTGCTTTTCCAACTTTGCATTCCTCCACTATGGATTTGAGAGGTAGCTTCAGCATTGCTTGACGACAGTAGAATGCAACATCAGTGAGACCAGGTGGGACACCGAGCCATTTTCTTGTGTATTTGTTGATTTTGGCTTCCATTGCTTCGACTGTGCTGGTGCAAATGTCATAGATTAGCAGTGGCCACAGCAGCTTTGGTATCAGCATGAACTGTAGACACCAGACTTTGTATTTGCCTGGCAGTCCGCAGTTATCTATTTTCTTCAGGCCTTCTTCTGCTGTTTGCTTGGTTTCACATCCCCTTTGTGTGTCTTTCAGGGAGTCATCATACCATCTTCCGAGACTTTTTACTGGCTCTTCTGTGACAGTGGGGATGGCTTGGTTGGCTACCATGAATTTGACTGAATCTGCCACTTTTCCTTTTCGCAGTGAGAGACTTCGGGATTTCTTAGGTTTGAACCTCATTCTTGAAGAGGCCACCAGCTCATCCAGCTGCTTTAAGATTTGGTGTGTCTCTTCCTCATCCGTGGACAAGACTGTTGTGTCATCCATGAAAGCTTTCAGAGGAGGCATCTGGTATCCATCTCCCAGATTCACTGGCCCTGAACTCTTCATTGCAGCTTTCAAGATGACTTCCATTGCCAACACGAACAGTATGGGAGAGATTGCACAGCCCATTGCAATGCCCACCTCTAGGTCTATCCAGTCCGTGGTGTATTCTTTGGTAGAGAACCGCATTGAGAACCCTTGGAAATACTTCCTCCGCATTGTTCGGATGTTTTCTGGGATGTGATACATTCCAAGAGCCAGCTGGATCATATCGTGTGGAACTGATCCATATGCATTCGCCAGATCAAGCCAAACTACGTCAATGTCTCTCTTCTCTGTTCTTGCTTTTTGGATGGCATCCCAAATCAACGTGGCATGCTCCAAGCATCCAGGCATTCCTGGTATGCCTCCCTTTTGGACTGACATATCCAGATACTTGTTTTCAGTCAGGTATTTTGTCAATCTTGCTGCCATAACAGAGAAGAAGATTTTCCCCTCGACGTTCAGAAGTGATATTGGCCTGAACTGATTGATGCTGCTGGAGTTCTGCTCCTTCGGAATGTACACTCCTTCAGCTCTCATCCATTGGTCGCTGATCTTCTGGTTCCTCCATGCTGATCGAATCATCTTGTGGAGCCACTCGAGCACTTTTGGGCATTTCTTGTAGAGCAGGTATGGTATTCCGTTTGGTCCAGGTGCTGACTTGGCTCTGGCTTTCTTTACTACGTTCTTCACTTCATCCAGTGTTGGTGGTTTGTTATTGAATTTTCCTTCTGGCGCTGCAGGCCAAACCAGATTCTGGATTTCAAGTGGTGCCTCGCGCTGAGAATCGGAATATGTTTCCCTGAGATGCTGCTCTAGGGTTTCCTTGCCCACTGTGAGAGTCCCTGATTTGGGTTGTTCAAACAGCTTTCTTGAAAAGTCAAAGGGATCTTTGAAGAAACGATCTTGAGTCTTCTTCTTTTTGCTCTTTCTTCGCCTTGCTGATTCCACTTTGCTGAGAGCATTGTGTTTGGCCTTCAGATCTTTCCAGAGTTCCAGGAACCCTTGCTTCTCGAATTCTGAGGCAGTTTTCATTCGCTTTTTAAGCTTCCTTTTCTCCCTCCGGATGCTCTCCATCTGTTGCTGTCTTCTGGATTTCTGGGGAGCGTTTTTGTCTTTGGCTGCTTCACTCCATAAGTGTCCCTGCAGATAGAGTATATGATGTCTCCGTATGTGTCAAGTTTGTGTTCCAGCGTACTGTTCCCTATTAGCGCATTCAGCTTAAGGACAAGTTCCTCATCTAATTTCTCCCATTGTTCTTTTGCACCGGCAGGCGGCAAATTGAGTTTTCCACGTTTGGCGTTAAGAGCTTGTGCAAAATCCGCATCAGAACCGTCAGCGTGGATGTCCTTGGCACTATGGTTTAATTCCTGGCCTTGGTCATCCAACGTCTCACCTGCTATCGCAGTGCGCTGCTGCTGGTTCGTATGTGTCTTCAAACAGCCCATTTTTGTCCTGTGGATCTTCATGCCGCGTTTGGTGGTGAATCTCCTTCCACACGCACACGGAAATTCCAACTGGTCATTAATCATGGTCCGTTGTGCGTTTCCAGTCGTGATGGAGTCAGTGCCGATGGATTCATCATTCTCTCCCCCTTTCGGTGAATCCTGGGAGCATCTTTCATTTGAAAAACTCGTGGCATGTTATCAAAGGCAAGGTGGGAAGCCAACCCACAAAGCCCGCAGATCGAGTCTTTCCCAGTGTCCTTCGGTCTTTCCCGAATGTCCTCCGAACTATTCCCGGAAGTCAATGGACTGACCATGTGCAGGTAGAAAGAAACTCTAGGGAGAGCTAGACAACAGAAGGTCTTCAGAGAAGTAACCCCCTTTAGACAAGTGTTTCGGCCCTGAATTCCTTACACTCTTGGGGGGCCGGGCCACATCCAGGTCATGACTCCTGGATGCCCTTCTGCTGTTGTCTATTTTTTTTTTTTTCCCACGCCGGGGATCGAACCTGGGCGATTCTGCGCTTCAGAACTGCGGTACGCGGTTTTACCAATGTGCTATTACCAATGTAATATAAGTCAAGAAAGAAAGATGACAAATGAACTTAATATAAAACAACACAGATAAGATGACAAAACGTAACATGTAACGCAAGAGGAAATATGACAAATATGAGACAGAAGAGGGAGAAATGTAAGACGGAAAAGGAAAGCTGACAAATTGATGTAATATAAAACAGAAGGAAAAAGATGACAAATAACTGTATTAACAAGAAGAGGTATTAAAGAACAACAACAACACACTCACAAACATTATTCATATACTTTTCCTTGTCAAAACTTTTTAACTCTATTGCTACAAAGTTTAAAACTCGGTTAACCAGAGGGCACAGGGAAGGGGTGGGGAGTTAAAACAGAGAGTAGTGGTCTTTCTTGACAGCAGAAACATGAGTGGAAGGCGTCTTTATTTTGCTCCACTTTCTATTCACCGTGCGCACAGCGTTGTCCTAAATCAAACGTAATTGCTGCTCCCTGTGACAGTGATAAAACGCCAACAGGGTACAACTTCAGTGGTAAGAGTCACAATGCTTGATAGTACATCTGATCATGATATTGATTCGCGCTCTTTCTCTCTCTCTCTCTCTCTCTCTGACTTCATCTTTGTCTGTCTGTCTGTCTGTCTGTCTCCCCCCCTCTCTCTCTCTGTCTGTCTTCAGTCTCTGTCTGTCTGTCTGTCTGTCTGTCCGTCTCTCTGTCTCTCTGTCTGTCACTCTCTGTCTGTCTCTCTCTCACTGTCTCTGTCTGTCTGTCTGTCTCTCTCTCTGTCTCTCTCTCTCTCTCTCTATAATGTTAATACTTTCAATGCTTCTATCGTTGAGTCATAAAGTGGTTTCAAGTTTTCAAGCTTCCACTTTCCGAAATTCTTTCTGTCTCTCTGTCTCTGTCTCTGTCTCTCCTCTCTTTTTCTTTCTCTCTCTCTTTCCATCCCTATCCTCCTCCCTCCCTCTCTCTCTCTTTCCATCTCCCCTCCCTCCCCCCCTGTCTCTCTCTCGCCTGTTATCTAGGTCAGTGATGTGGTTATTTAATCTTGATGTATTGCTTTCAGTGACGTCTGTTTGGTGTTCTCTTGTGTTCATTTTTCATCATGACTTTGATAAACATTTATGTCAACTTTTCGTGCATCTATTTTCAGTTCATGATTATGTAATTGATTAAATCACTTGATTTGAATATGGCATGAAGTACTTAAACTCACAATTAACGTGTCAGTAGTTATAATTACACATAACTGTAGACCCCTTCAGTTTTACTTAATAATGTTACAAATTTACACATTTATCAATACTTACTTTACAGTAATGTTATTATTCATTTCAGAACATTGGAAAACCCGGAAACCCCACTCAAAGAGACAAAAGAATGAGAAAAATATCGAAATCGTTTCAAAAACCTATACAAACACTTTTTTTAAAAAATCTAGGAATCGCTTTCGCGAATAGCCAGAAGGGAAAGCTGATGCAGACATGAAACTACTCATGGAGCAACTAAGCTGCAACCCCATAGATGTAATCATAGACACGTACTGCTCAATCACCAATAACAAATCTGGATGGGGCTTCATTGTCAAATAGAACGGAAACACCATACATGAAGAAAAGGCTGCATGTGCTATTACAACTTCCGATCTTACAATAAAAAAAAAATGAAACCATCAGGCTTTTACGACAAAATGGTTCACTTCACTGGGTGATGAAATGAAAGAAAATTAGGCCTTCACTCTGACGGACTTGGTAAACCTACTTCAACAACAAGTTAAACGTGGAGTAGGAACCTCAGACTGTGGCACAAAGCAATGACCGGTATCGATCTGCAAAATCTTACGTGGATCTAATGCCCCAGACACGCTAGTGTTAAGGGAAATGAATGAACCGACACATTGGTAGGAAATGCCACACTACAAAAATTCTCATCTTGAAAGGTCCGAAGTCTTCAGACGCTGTCAGCCATACGTGGCGAAGAAGAGTGACTCATCACATTATTGACCGACTTACTCAGAGAGAAATGCTTAAAGGAAAAATGGCCAAAGATCTAGTATGAAAGGAAAAGCAAGAACCATCATCTACCGGACAATCACTGGTACCATCTGAACAGTAACCCTGAGCAGACTCCTACAGCGTGGACATGTATATGTTGGCGGTTTTCCTAAATCGGAGATAAAGAAAGTGTGAAGAAAAGGAAAACACAGCTTAAGAGTGGTGAATGTTGTCACACTATTTGTGTGTTTGTTTGTTATGTTGTTTGTATGTCTAAGTTTGTTTTGGTAATTTCTTGCTCTCAGTTTTGTTTTGTATTTTGTATACTTGTATGTATGTGTGGTGTGTGTGTGTGTGTGTGTGTGTGTGTGTGTGTGTGTGTGTGTGTGTGTGTGTGTGTGTGTG
>JAPXFY010000014.1:75150272-75160272 GCA_030674185.1 Monoplex corrugatus
TAGATACATAGCTTCCTCTTTTCCTTTTTTTTTCTTTCTTTTTCTGTCTCTGTTTATTAATTTCTTATTATTATCTTGTTTGTTTTTTTCTAGCCTGTTTATATATTCCTTCTGTGAATATTTTGTTTACGTTTATTTGTTTGACTGCTTGTTGTTTGCTTGCTTATTCATCGCTTGCTCTATGTCTGTTTTTGTTTTGTTTCTTGGTGTTCTCTCACTCTGTCTCCCTCTCTCTCTCTCTTTCTTCTCTCTCTCTCTCTCTCTCTCTGTCTCTCTCTCTCTGTGTCTCTCTGTCTCTTTCTGTCGCTCTCTGTTCTCTCTCTATCTCTTTCTCTCTCTCTCTCTCTCTCTCTCTCTCTCTCTCTCTCTCTCTCTCTTTCATCTTTCCTAAAATCCAAACTTTCTTTATTGCGTTCTTATTTATTCGTTCATTCGTTTGTTTTTAATCAAGTGATGCCCTGGAGCTGTTTATTGATCATCAGCAAGCACGAATCATGTGTCTTCATAAAGCTGACTATAGAAGTGTGATGGAAACACATTCGTTGTCTCTGTTCATTTCTTGTCCTCGAACTCCACCCCCCTCCTTCTCTGAATCCCCCCCCCTCCCCTCCATCCGTGATGAAAGAAAGACACACACGATGCTATCGTCTGTTACGATATAACTGAATGACTTTTTCGTTTGTTTCGTTTTGCTTTGTTTTTGGTTGGTTCTTGTGTTATGTTTCTTTCTTTCTTTCCTTCTTTCTTTCTTTCTTGCTTCTTTGTTTGTTTGTTTCTTTGTTTATTTTGTTTTGTTTTCTGACAAGTTTACTCAAATCAGAAACAAAGTCGTGATCTCAGATGACTTACGGACCATCACGGTCACGCCTGAGATTTGAAACTGGAAAAGAACTCCAAGAGAGAAGACTAGCCTACATTGCTCATAGTAAACCTCACTCACAAATAGCAGATAAAATACAGTCTAGGTAGGGCCTCAGAACCTGGCCAGTTCATGAGTTTATGTGCAGGCTTAAGGTATATGCCATGATCACCATACACATGGCACCTGTGAAGCTAGTGCATATGGAATTCGTTCCGAGCGCGGAGACGTCATCTTGAAAAATTGAAACTGAAACTGTTTTCTGATTGATTGGTTAACTGGTTGATTGTCAACCTAGATGGTGTATATCCCGCTACTACTTATGATTGATTTTCATATTGATAATTTTGCTGTTGATTAGCTCTTTTTTTTTTTGGTTTAGAGGTGGTTGGTTGGCTGATTTGTGGGTTGTTCGTTCGCTTGTCTGTTCGTTTAAAAACTGCTAGAAATAAGCGTCTAATCACTTGCCGCAACCTTAAGTCTGTCGACTTTAACCCCTTCACTTCTAAAGTGACTGAACTATTGTCACAAGTCAGTGACTCCACTGATCCTGCTACTTTATGTACGTCGATTCTCCGCCATGTGCTTGACAAACCTGCCCCTCCCTCCACCCCGTGTTCTGCCCGATCGTCCATGTGGGCCTTGGTACACATCTCAAATACACAAAACAAAGCGAGAATGTCAGAAGGCAAAGCGCCAGTGGCGGTCTTCTAAACTAGAAGTACACTGTCAGATATATCAGTCCATGCGCTACAAGGTAACTGAGTCGCTCTCTAAAGCAAAATCTGATTACTTTTCCACACAAATTCTTGAAACTGAAAAGACAAAAATTCTGTTCTCCACCATGTCTGATTCACGTGGCAGTGAGAAATTAACTCCCCTGCCAACAAATACTAGTCCAGATGATCTCCCTTCTGTTTTTTTCCACATTTTTCTCCACCAAAATTTCCAATTTGCGTGCCAAACTTGACTCGTCTCCCTTTCACCAAACACTCCCAGATCCTCCATTTACTGGCACTCCTCTTCTCTCTTTCCACCCAGCTTCTGAGGCTGAGATTTTAACGATCCTCAAAGAAATGTATTTCAAATTTTGTGCACTCGACCCTATTCTGGACTCTCTCTTTTCCTACATCTACTAGCAACTTCTTCATCAATCACCTCCATCGTTCATTATTCTCTGGTCTTAGGAGTCTTCCCTTCTGCTTTCAAAACTGATCTTGTCCGGCCACTTCTCAAATAAAAATAATCTCGATCCTAATGACCTAAAAAATTATAGACCTGAATCAACTCTCCCATTTCTCTCTAAGCTCCTTGAAAAAGTGGTACTAAAACAGTTGAATGAACATATCTCCTTAAATCATCTCCATCATCCTTACGAGTCCGCCTATCGAACAAACCACAGTACAGAAACAGCTCTTGTTCACATAATCAATGAACTTTTCATGCTTCTGATGCTGGTAAAATTTCTCTCCTAATACTCCTTGATCTGTCTGCTGCTTTTGATACCACTAATCACTCCATCCTTCTCTTTCGCCTTAAACATACTTTTGGAATTCATGGTACTGCTCTTTCTTGGTTCTCCTCCTATCTCTCTTATCGCTTTCGGTCAGTTGTTGTCAATGGAAATCAGTCTGAGCCTGTTCGGCTTTCTTGCGGAGTTCCTTTGGGATCTGAGTTAGGCCCTGTCCTGTTCATCCTTTATGCATCACCCATAGCCAACATCATAACCCAGCATGACATGAAACATCTTTTTTTATGCAAATGAATCACAACTACAGAATAGCATCACCCCTGAAAAGATCACCTTCCTTGTCTCAGAAGCATCCAGCCATGCTTGTAGGTACAAAAAATAAGCTTGCCTCCATCACGCTGAATACTATCCAGCTAGGTGACAATATCATCCCTCTCTCTGATTCTGTCATGAACCTGGGTGTGACCTTGGACAACACTCTTTCTATGCAGAAGTTTCTGACCCAGACCGGCCAGTCATGTTACTATAAGATTCGGCGCATTGGTTACATTCGAAGATGTCTTTCAGCTGAGGCTGCATCTATGTTTGTGACATCTCTCATTTTGTCACGTCTTGCTGACTGTAATTCTCTCCTTACTGGACTACCGGCTTCTTCTCTTCTGTGTCTGCATCGAATATAAAACATAGCTGCTCGTGTTTTTGTCCTCAAAAAGAAAGCATTTGACCGTATAAAGTTCTCTCCTGCGCTCTCTTCACTGGTTGCCTGTCTTAAAAAGAACTGAATATAAGCTGGATACCTTGTTTTACAAATGTATTTACCAGTTTGCTCCATTACATCTTTGCGACAACATCAACATTTATACGCCAACTTAAACCTTGGGCTCAGTTTCAGATACTCTTTCCCTTCAGGTCCCTAGATTTAAATTATCAAGTGTAAACCAACGTTCCTTTGCTGTCTCAGGATCGTCAGCCTGAAATAGACTTCCGCTCTTCGTTCACCTAACACCTACCCTTTCTGTTTTTAAATTCCATTAAAAAAACACCTCTTTTCCCTACAATGAATTCTACAACTATTTCTTTGTCTCAGTCTGTGTATTAAATATTGTAAAGTGGTATTTGTCGATTGTGCGTGTATGCCTGGTGCATGAGTGCGCTTTGATGTGAATTGTCAAGATTTGGCGCCGTAATAAATGCTGTAATTAGTAGTAGTAGTAGTAGTAGTAGTAGTAGTAGTTGCTGTTGTTGTTGTTGTTGTGTTGGTAGTAGTAGTAGTAGTAGTAGTGTTATTATTGTTATCATTATTACTATTATTCGCTTTTGCTTTGTTGCCTGTTTGGCTGGTGGATAGATGAATAGACAGATGGATGGATGGGTTGATAGGAGAATGGATGGATGGATGGATAAGTGAATACATGATTGGTTGACTGAGAGACTAATTGACTGAAAGATAGATCGACTGAATGGTTGATTTATTACTTGATTAATGGAGTGACTGATTCATTGGTTCAGCCGTTTGTCCATCCATGATTCTTTTCATTCACAGTCAGATTGATTTGCTCAGGATGGTCTTCAAAGCACTCGAATTATTTCATATGTACTGCACCACAAAATCCCATAACTCAAAATAGCCTTCACAGCTCTCATCACCTCTCTCCTTCACCGGGATCGGCAGTAGGAGCCCCGGTCGCCGTCACAAGTCTTCCCCAGGTCACATGATTGAGACATATGTGGGCGACCTCCTGGATCCCCAGACCACAGACATCAGCGATGTTGTTGAAGTAGAGGTGTGCGGTCGTCACTTTCTTCTTCTCAACTCAACTTTCCCTGAAAGAACCGTTGACATCAAATGTGTTTTGGTGTTTCTGATGGCATGGCCTATGTATTTCATCTTTCTTTTGTTGATCTCCATTAGCAGTTGATGCTTAACACTCATTTCTTTTAATATGCTATCGTTTGTTCTTCTGTCTGTCCATTTGACTCTGAGAAGTCGTCTATAGAGCCACATTTCTGCTGCATTGATGACATTTTCTTCGTCTTTTCTTAGTGTCCAGGCTTTGCAACAATACATTAAAACAGGCCAAATCAAAATTTTCAGGGTTCTTTATTTTAATTTTTTGGGAAGTCCTCTGTCTTTCCGTAGGTTGTTTAACTGGACCATTTTTTTGTTTTGTTATGCCAATTCTTATTTTCACATTTTTGGTGCAGGAACGGTCATTTGCTTTTACATATCCTAGATACTTGAAATGTTGGACATTTTCTAAGTATGTTTCATTTATTTGAATGCTTGGATATTTCTGGCCTTGTTTTCTTGCTATGTGCATGATTTTGTTGGTTTTGTTTTTGTTTGTTTGTTTGTGTGTTTGTTTGTTTGTTTGTATGTTTTGTTTTGTTTTTTAAGCATTCAGTATCAATCTTGCCCTGCAACCTGCTGCACCTACTCGGTAGAGAATTATATTCATGCTTGTGATGTTATCTGTCGTTAATGCAGTGTCGTCTGCATATCTCAGGTTGGTGATGTTTCTTCCTTCAATCTTTATTCCCATCTCTTCTAAATTTGCCTTTCTAATGACCTACTCTGTCTATAGGTTAAACAGATGAAGCGAAAGGATACAGCCCTGCCTGACTCTTTTTTCAATACAAAAACATTCGCAGTGTGCACCACTCCATCTGTGGTCTTTTTGGTATTCGTATGATGCTGCTGTAAGTGAAACTAAGTGTTTGCAGAAGCCCATCTTTGCCGTTGTGTTAAACAGTTGATGGTGTATGACACTGTCAAAGGCCATGCTGTAATCGATAAAGGTCATGAAAGCTTCTTGTTCGCTGTTTCGTACTTTTTCTGTTAAAAGCTGTAAGACAAGAACATGTCTGCTGTGCTCCTGTTGGATCTGTAACCAGTCTGACAGTCAGAGATTTCTTCTACTTTTTGTTTCATTCTGTTCAGTATGATGATTAGCAGTACTTTACTGGTGTGGCTGATTAGGACGATGGTTCTATAGTTACTGCAGTCTTTGGCGTTCCCATTTTCATTTAGCATGACAAATTCTTGTAGCTTCCAGTCATCAGGCCACTGACATGATTCCCATATTCTTGTCCAATCCAGGTGATTTTCCTGATTTCATCTGATTTATTGCTGCTCTGACCTCGCTGACACGAGGTTTTGGTTCCAGTTCTTGAAAATCAAGACAGGGAATATCTTTTGGGAGTTTCTGGTGTGTTGTCGTGAAAAAGTTCTTTGCCGTGCTCATGCCCCCTCTTATTAGAATATCTTCCATCTCTGTTAAGGTTTCGCCCTCTTTACTGTCTATGCTTTGATTTTGTCCTTGAGATTTTATGGATTTCATCTTATTTGTTGAAATATTTCTTTTGCTTTTCTCTGAAGATTTGCCTCTGTGATTTTTTAGCATTCTTCCGCTATCCATGCTTTCTTATATCTTCTGATTTTGGTTCTTATTTCTTTTTTCAGTCTTTTGTAATCTTCTATCTTGTTGTTCCTTCGTGCTTGGCAATTCTCCTCGGCTAGTTGGAAAACTTATTGCTTATAGCTTTGGTGGTTTGTTTGTCCGCCTTCCTAGTTTTGACTCTGCAGTTTCGGTTTCTTTAATCCTATATATCGTTTGGCAACGTTTCTTCTGCTGTCTATTCTTGTAAGAGAGCAGAGGAGCGGTTAATTGTTTCAACTTGGTACTGAGCTTTAATTTCAGAATCTTTTAGATCGTACCTGATTTGTTTCTTTGCTTTGTGTTGTTTGTATGCTTTCGTTCTTAGAGTTGAAGGTACAAGCACTTGGTCTGTCTCACAATCCACTCCTGGTCTAGATTTTTCATTCATCTCTGACGTTTTCCATTTCTGGTCTATCATGATGTAATCTATTTGATGTCTACTGACGTCAGCTGGTGATGTGAATGTATATTTCCTTCTGTATGGATGTTTGAAGAAAGTGTTTGTGATTGCCAGATTGTTGATTTGAGAGAAAGTTGCTAGCATACTGTCCGGTTCGTTTCTACGTCCCAGTCCACGAGATCCTATGTCACATTCCCTGTCTTCATTTGCATCTACTTTAACAAGGCCAGAAGTCAGCGTATGGTCAACGCCTTGTCCAAAACCAGATTCCTAAAGCCATTTACCAGTGGACAAGAAACAAGTAACCAAGGGGAAGAGTCCATTGTTAATACAGTTCTGGAAAAGAGACAAATCAGGCAGACAGACAGACAAACAGACAGAGATAGAGAACAAGAACAAGAGCACAATTACATTTTTGAAGGAAGTAGCAAAAGCATATTGACGCTTCTTACATCCAGTCTTCCGCAGAGCGAGACGGAGAGAGGGGTAGACAGAGACAGAGACAGAGACACAGAAAGAATGAGTAAGAAAGATACTGAAAAAAGCAGAGCAATACCTGCTCTATTTTTTTTTCTAAGATACAATTAAAAGAAAGAAAACCTTCTGTCCCATTTTTCAGATAAAAAAATGAAAGATGTTCTCCGTTCAGATGCTCTGTAGACTACGGTGTAACGTGAACAGATCTCCAAAAACATCCGTTAATGATCGTCCATTTCCATAGAGGATATTTGTTTGACGTCACAGAAACTGAAAGGGGAGATGACCATGGCAAATATAGCATTACAGCAAAATCAGGAAATGAACTGGGAAAAATCCTGTAAACAAACATAATCCGTAAATAGATAGAGCATTTTATGTAAGCTCATGCTAACGACCTGAGGTTTCCTGTTTCTGCTCGTAAATGTGTCATAAAAATGTAACTAGCACTTCGCAATATGACAACAGTGATCCTGTCTTAGTTTACAGAAAATGTGAATACTTGCATGCAGTTTCTGCTCCCTCAGTGAATGTATGCGTGTGCTTATTTGCAATGAAAATGTCTTTGTGCGGATTGGCAGGCATTCGATTAATTGTGGTCTTTAGAAAATGTGCATTCTAGGATAGGATAAAGTGGGGAACATGACAGTTCTCTTTCTGTTTCTGTATTTAGAGAAAAAATGTATGTGTAATCAGTGATCTTTATGTGACATGAAGTTCAAATATTATCATTGTTAATTACTGAATTGTATTATGTTTAATCAAGCGCCATCAACTTTTCCTCACAATGCAATTAATATTCATTGGTTTGTTTTTTGTCCAGCAATGTTCTTTTTCTTCTTTTTCTTCTTCTTCTTTTTCCTTAACATGCTTTTATTATTATTATTATTATTATTATGAACATTTAGTACGCCTAATCAAATTAATGCCCTAGGCGTTTACAATGGCAAAACATATAACCAGAATCACAAGCACACACACACACGCCCACAGAAGCACCCACACACACACAAACACACACACACACACACAAACACACACACAGCATGACATGCAAATACAATGACACATTGACACTAAGACACTATAATGTCACCATTACATTACATGGGGGGAAGGGGGTAGAGATTACCAGTTTTTGGGAAACAGGTGAGTTTTGAGGGAGCGTTTGAATGTGGACAGAGAGGGTGAGTATCTAAGAGAGCGAGGTAACTGATTCCAGATGGTTGGAGCTTGATAGGAAAAAGAACGCTGCCCAAACCTTTTAGTGCGGACTATGGGGATACTATAGAGACGGGTATCAGATGAGGACCGCAAAGCTCGAGATGGCGTGTAGAGATGTAACAGATGGGTGAGATACTCAGGACAGGAAGACTCAATAGATTTGAAGCAGAGGCAGGCAATCTTGTAGGATATTCTTTGCTGAACAGGGAGCCAGTGGAGAGAACAGAGCAATGGCGTAACATGGTTAAATTTTGAAGAGCGGAAGATGAGACGGGCAGCATGATTTTGAACTTTCTGAAGTTTGTTAATGAGATGAGAGGGGGAACCAGAAAAAAGAGCATTACACTAATCGAGACGGGATAGAACAAATGCACAGACAAGAGCCTTTGTCGTGTCTTCTGAGAGGAGGTGGCGGATAGAAGCAATTCGGCGGAGTTCAAGAAAACAAGTCCGACAGACGTTGCTCACATGCTGGTGGAAGGACAGGGTTTGATCAAGAGTTACACCAAGGTTACGGGCAAAATGGGAGAGAGGGATAGATGAGTCAACAAGTGTGACAGAGGTTGGAAGAGAGGGGTGATTTTGGAGTTTGGGTGGGGTGATCAAGATCAATTCGGATTTCTCTTCATTTAATTTCAGTTTGTTTTCAGTCATCCAATCCTTCAGGTCAGCTACACAAGATTGGGTTTTCTGGATCATGATGGGAAGGTCAGGGAGAGGCCCAGAGACATACAGCTGATTGTCATCCGAGAAAGAATGATGCTGAAGCAGGTGTTCTTGGACAATAGAGGAGACAGGGTAGGTGTAGAGAATGAAAAGTAGGGGGCCCAGAACAGATCCTTGTGGCACTCCGTAAGTCAGACAGGAAGGATTAGAAGAAAGACCATTGACAGAAACTACTTGCAGACGATTGGTGATGTAAGAATGAAACCAGTTCAAGACAGTATCATGGAGCCCAAAAGAGTGATGTAGACGGGAGAGAAGGATAGAGTGGTCAATAGTGTCAAAGGCAGCAGATAGGTCCAAGAGAGTCAAAAGTGATACGTTGTTAGAGTCGAGAGTAGTCAGTAAGTCGTTGCAGATTTTGAGAAGAGCAGTTTCGGTACTATGTCCAGAACGGTAAGCAGACTGAAGGGAATAGACAAGGTTATTGGAATGAAGGTGGTTTAACAGCTGGTCAAGAACAACTTTCTCTAAGACCTTGGAAAGAAAAGGAAGATTTGACACAGGTCTATAGGTTTTCAAATTCTCAGGGTCAAGAGTCGTCTTTTTTAGAAGAGGTCTTACAATTGCTGACTTGAAAGAAGAAGGAAAGGAGCCAGTTGAGAGGGAATGGTTAATGATATCGGTGATGTGAGGGAGAAGAGCATCGAGACAATGGGTGAGAAAAGAAGCTGGCAATGGGTCGAGTTCACAGGTTTTAATGCCAGATTTCATGATGATTTTCATAACAAAGTCCTCAGAAACGGGTTGGAAGAAAGTAAGGGGGATTCCAGAGAAAGGGGGTTCAGGAAATGTAGCATGAGTGTTCGTCGTGGAATCGAGAGAAAGCCTGAGGTTAGCAATCTTGTTGAAAAAATAGTCAGAGAAAGCCTGTGGAAGATCAGAAGGTGGCAGGTGAGATGGAAGAGGAGAAGAGCCAGTTTTGCCAAGAAGAGTATTAGTTATATTATACAGTTGTTTTAACTGTGTTAGTTGTTTCTTTTATTTAATTTATTGCATCAGTTTACCATGGATTATTTTGATAATATATGGATGATGTATTGCCATGTTTGACGATCGTTCAAACATGGTTTCAGTTGTTCAAACAGAATTATATGTTTGTAATTCAACGAATAAAAAAAAAGAAGAAATTTGATGGAACTGATTTCTCAGAGTACAGCGCAAAAATGTCATAATGTTTCTTGCAAGGTAAAGTGAACTGGTTTTCCAAGAACATGGAAGTTTTTGTTTTGTTTTGTTTTGAAAAGCGGGAGAATTAGAAAGACCTCGGTGGTTTTCTGAGCAATATTTATTATTGGCTTGCACTCTTACACCTCCCATGTCCATCCCTAAGTACACACACTCTTACCGGTATGTGAATCTTTACACGTAGATACAACGATGAGAGGACAGAAAGAGAGAGCGAA
>JAPXFY010000014.1:75172772-75182772 GCA_030674185.1 Monoplex corrugatus
GGGTGGGGGTGGGTATTCTGTCATGTGAGACAAGTTATACAGAATAGCTAGGTGTGTTGTGATTCAGACCTTTAATTATTTATTTATTTACTTTATATATATGTTCCTTTTTTAAAGGTAAGATACACAATTACACATGTCATTTACATGCAACCAAGATTGTTCCCGTGGTATGCTGATAAAATATCAGAATAGAATATAGACTAGGTACAGCATAGTCTAGGCAGGGCCTCAGGACCTGGCCAACTCATGGGTTTATGTGCAGGCTTAAGGCTTGTGGCATGATCACCATACACAAGGCACCTGTGATGTTAGTGCACATGGAATTCGTTTCGAGCGCGGAGACGTCATTTTGAGAAACTGAAACTGAAACGGGGGTGTGAGAACTTGAATCTGGATGACAAAATAATAATAATAATAATAATAATAAAGGGCATTTATATAGCGCCTAATCTGATGAAAACAAGAGCCCTAAGCGCTTACAGGTATCACGCAGACACAACCAAACACACACACACACACACACACACACACACACACACACACACACACACACACACACACACACACACACACACACACACACACACACACACACACACACACACACACGCACACACACACCAGCCGACATTCAAGGCTCAAAAGACAACAAGGGGGGATTTGGGGAAGTTAGGTGGTAGAGTCTTTATAAGTATCATGAGAGGGACTGGAAGAGATGGGTTTTCAGAGAGGACCTGAAAGAAGTGAGAGTTGCAGAGTGGCGAACAGAGACAGGGAGCCGATTCCAGATTACAGGGGCCTGATAGGAAAAGGAGCGTTGACCATAGGTTTTAGTGCGACAGGATGGTATGCGGAAGGTACGAGTATCAGCCGAGGAACGAAGTTGACGAGAGGGGGTGTACAGATGGAGGAGGTCAGAGATGTAAGGGGGTGCAAGACCGTTGAGAGACTTAAAACATAACAAAGCAATCTTGTAACGAATTCTCTTTTCAACAGGTAACCAGTGAAGAGATTTGAGAAGAGGAGTGACATGAGAGGAACGAGATTTTCTGAAGATGAGCCTAGCAATCTGGTTCTATTGTCTACATCGCTATGATGACGATGACAGGAAAGGGGATGATAATGATGCTGCTGTAGAGTTCGTTTTTGTGTGTGACTGAAACAGTATGACAGGACTGTGCTATGTGCTTGCATTCATAGTATATCCAGAAACCAACCAGGTCTCAGAGAAACACATACCTACGGTGCTGGGTCAGAGAAATTTGAACAACATTCTCAATAACACATCCGCAAATTGCATGAGAATCGACTGTGTGGTTCCGGTCTTGCCAAGGAGCCCATAGCATACTTAACTCTTGTCAGAAGCCGATCGGAGCCGAGACATCGTACCATGTGTTTTTGTTTTGACTGATGGAGATTTGAATCCACGACCTCCCAGCCTAGTCTGTGGTCGGTTGAGTTAACCACTTCACCATTTAGAGTGGTGTCTGTTGATTTTCCATCTTTCGGTAAACGTGACACTGACGATGGATGTAGACTAGATATAGATGGAAAAGACAGAACACAAGACATAATTATGCCCAACATCACCTTCGTGGAGCTGTTGTCTGATTGTGGCTAATGTATTCCTTATATTCTTTTTTGTTTTTGTCTCTTTTCTTTTCCTTTGTGCGGGTGTTTACTTCATGTTTTCTTTGCTATTCGTATATATTCTTATCTGTGGCTTTGTCCCCCTTCTTTTGTTATTTACGACTATATTGTTGTTGTTTTTTTTTATACTGTACTCTTACCTAAAAGTCCAATACAGACTAGTGATCTCTCTCTTTCTCTCTCACTCTCTCACTCTCTCAGTCTCTATCTCTCTGTCTGTCTGTCTCTCTGTCTCCGTCTGTCTGTCTGTCTCTTTCGCTCTCTCTTTCTGTCCTCTCATCGTTGTATCTACGTGTAAAGATTCACATACCGGTAAAGTGTGTGTACTTGGGGATGGACATGGGAGGTGTAAGAGTGCAAGCCAATAATAAATATTGCTCAGAAAACCACCGAGGTCTTTCTAATTCTCCCGCTTTTCAAACAAAACAAAACAAAAACTTCCATGTTCTTGGAAAACCAGTTCACTTTACCTTGCAAGAAACATTATGACATTTTTGCACTGTACTCTGAGAAATCAGTTCCATCAAATTTCTTCTTTTTTTTATTCGTTGAATTACAAACATATAATTCTGTTTGAACAACTGAAACCATGTTTGAACGATCGTCAAACATGGGAATTCATCATCCATATATTATCAAAATAATCCATGGTAAACTGATGCAATAAATTAAATAAAAGAAACAACTAACACAGTTAAAAGCATGTTAAGGAAAAAGAAGAAGAAGAAAAAGAAGAAAAAGAACATTGCTGGACAAAAAACAAACCAGTGAATATTAATTGCATTGTGAGGAAAAGTTGATGGCGCTTGATTAAACATAATACAATTCAGTAATTAACAATGATAATATTTGAACTTCATGTCACATAAAGATCACTGATTACACATACATTTTTTCTCTAAATACAGAAACAGAAAGAGAACTGTCATGTTCCCCACTTTATCCTATCCTAGAATGCACATTTTCTAAAGACCACAATTAATCGAATGCCTGCCAATCCGCACAAAGACATTTTCATTGCAAATAAGCACACGCATACATTCACTGAGGGAGCAGAAACTGCATGCGAGTATTCACATTTTCTGTAAACTAAGACAGGATCACTGTTGTCATATTGCGAAGTGCTAGTTACATTTTTATGACACATTTACGAGCAGAAACAGGAAACCTCAGGTCGTTAGCATGAGCTTACATAAAATGCTCTATCTATTTACGGATTATGTTTGTTTACAGGATTTTTCCCAGTTCATTTCCTGATTTTGCTGTAATGCTATATTTGCCATGGTCATCTCCCCTTTCAGTTTCTGTGACGTCAAACAAATATCCTCTATGGAAATGGACGATCATTAACGGATGTTTTTGGAGATCTGTTCCCGTTACACCGTAGTCTACAGAGCATCTGAACGGAGAACATCTTTCATTTTTTTTATCTGAAAAATGGGACAGAAGGTTTTCTTTCTTTTAATTGTATCTTAGAAAAAAAAATAGAGCAGGTATTGCTCTGCTTTTTTCAGTATCTTTCTTACTCATTCTTTCTGTGTCTCTGTCTCTGTCTACCCCTCTCTCCGTCTCGCTCTGCGGAAGACTGGATGTAAGAAGCGTCAATATGCTTTTGCTACTTCCTTCAAAAATGTAATTGTGCTCTTGTTCTTGTTCTCTATCTCTGTCTGTTTGTCTGTCTGTCTGCCTGATTTGTCTCTTTTCCAGAACTGTGTTAACAATGGACTCTTCCCCTTGGTTACTTGTTTCTTGTCCACTGGTAAATGGCTTTAGGAATCTGGTTTTGGACAAGGCGTTGACCATACGCTGACTCTATGAGAAGAATGTAGTTCTGGCCTTGTTAAAGTAGGTGCAAATGAAGACAGGGAATGTGACATAGGATCTCGTGGACTGGGACGTAGAAACGAACCGGACAGTATGCTAGCAACTTTCTCTCAAATCAACAATCTGGCAATCACAAACACTTTCTTCAAACATCCATACAGAAGGAAATATACATTCACATCACCAGCTGACGTCAGTAGACATCAAATAGATTACATCATGATAGACCAGAAATGGAGAACGTCAGAGATGAATGAAAAATCTAGACCAGGAGTGGATTGTGAGACAGACCACGTGCTTGTACCTTCAACTCTAAGAACGAAAGCATACAAACAACACAAAGCAAAGAAACAAATCAGGTACGATCTAAAAGATCCTGAAATTAAAGCTCAGTACCAAGTTGAAACAATTAACCGCTCCTCTGCTCTCTTACAAGAATAGACAGCAGAAGAAACGTTGCCAAACGATATATAGGATTAAAGAAACCGAAACTGCAGAGTCAAAACTAGGAAGGCGGACAAACAAACCACCAAAGCTATAAGCAATAAGTTTTCCAACTAGCCGAGGAGAATTGCCAAGCACGAAGGAACAACAAGATAGAAGATTACAAAAGACTGAAAAAAGAAATAAGAACCAAAATCAGAAGATATAAGAAAGCATGGATAGCGGAAGAATGCTAAAAAATCACAGAGGCAAATCTTCAGAGAAAAGCAAAAGAAATATTTCAACAAATAAGATGAAATCCATAAAATCTCAAGGACAAAATCAAAGCATAGACAGTAAAGAGGGCGAAACCTTAACAGAGATGGAAGATATTCTAATAAGAGGGGGCATGAGCACGGCAAAGAACTTTTTCACGACAACACACCAGAAACTCCCAAAAGATATTCCCTGTCTTGATTTTCAAGAACTGGAACCAAAACCTCGTGTCAGCGAGGTCAGAGCAGCAATAAATCAGCTGAAATCAGGAAAATCACCTGGATTGGACAAAGTGCCAGGCGATCTGTTAAAGAACACTGGAGAAGCAGGTGTAACTGCCTTATATTATCTATGCACAAGAATATGGGAATCATGTCAGTGGCCTGATGACTGGAAGCTACAAGAATTTGTCATGCTAAATGAAAATGGGAACGCCAAAGACTGCAGTAACTATAGAACCATCGTCCTAATCAGCCACACCAGTAAAGTACTGCTAATCATCATACTGAACAGAATGAAACAAAAAGTAGAAGAACTCTCTGACTGTCAGGCTGGTTACAGATCCAACAGGAGCACAGCAGACATGTTCTTGTCTTACAGCTTTTAACAGAAAAAGTACGAAACAGCGAACAAGAAGCTTTCATGACCTTTATCGATTACAGCATGGCCTTTGACAGTGTCATACACCATCAATGTTTAACACAACGGCAAAGATGGGCTTCTGCAAACACTTAGTTTCACTTACAGCAGCATCATACGAATACCAAAACGACCACAGATGGAGTGGTGCACACTGCGAATGTTTTTGTATTGAAAAAAGAGTCAGGCAGGGCTGTATCCTTTCGCTTCATCTGTTTTAACCTATAGACAGAGTAGGTCATTAGAAAGGCAAATTTAAAGAGATGGGAATAAAGATTGAAGGAAGAAACATCACCAACCTGAGATATGCAGACGACACTGCATTAACGACAGATAACATCACAAGCATGAATATAATTCTCTACCGAGTAGGTGCAGCAGGTTACAGGGCAAGATTGATACTGAATGCTTAAAAAACAAAACAAAACATACAAACAAACAAACAAACAAACAAACAAACACACAAACACACAAACAAACAAACAAAAACAAAACCAACAAAATCATGCACATAGCAAGAAAACAAGGCCAGAAATATCCAAGCATTCAAATAAATGAAACATACTTAGAAAATGTCCAACATTTCAAGTATCTAGGATATGTAAAAGCAAATGACCGTTCCTGCACCAAAAATGTGAAAATAAGAATTGGCATAACAAAACAAAAAAATGGTCCAGTTAAACAACCTACGGAAGACAGAGGACCAAAATAAAATAAGAGTAGTAGATTATCTCCTGTTGTTGACCTCCAAATCTAAATATTTGCGTAACATCAGTAGCATAGAACAGATGCTGCTGATGGTAGCGCAAACTAGTTAGATTTGAAGGTTCAACATGAGATAATTTACGTGTCAAGGTTATGTCTTGGTTGATTTATAAAATTCTCGCTTCCCTCTTATTCGTTAATAGACTGAAAGTTGATTGCCTGTTTATGTATTGGCAAGCCTGACACTAAGAAAAGACGAAGAAAATGTCATCAATGCAGCAAAAATGTGGCTCTATAGACGACTTCTCAGAGTCAAATGGACAGACAGAAGAACAAACGATAGCATATTAAAAGAAATGAGTGTTAAGCATCAACTGCTAATGGAGATCAACAAAAGAAAGATGAAATACATAGGCCATGCCATCAGAAACACCAAACACATTTGATATCAACAGTTCTGCAGGGGAAAGTTGAGTTGAGAAGAAGAAAGGGACGACCGCACACCTCTACTTCAACAACATCGCTGATGTCTGTGGTCTGGGGATCCAGGAGGTCGCCCACATATGTGTCTCAATCATGTGACCTGGGGAAGACTTGTGACGGCGACCGGGGCTCCTACTGCCGATCCCGGTGAAGGAGAGAGGTGATGAGAGCTGTGAAGGCTATTTTGAGTTATGGGATTTTGTGGTGCAGTACATATGAAATAATTCGAGTGCTTTGAAGACCATCCTGAGCAAATCAATCTGACTGTGAATGAAAAGAATCATGGATGGACAAACGGCTGAACCAATGAATCAGTCACTCCATTAATCAAGTAATAAATCAACCATTTAGTCGATCTATCTTTCAATCAATTAGTCTCTCAGTCAACCAATCATGTATTCGCTTATCCATCCATCCATCCATTCTCCTATCAACCCATCCATCCATCTGTCTATTCATCTATCCACCAGCCAAACAGGCAACAAAGCAAAAGCGAATAATAGTAATAATGATAACAATAATAACACTACTATACTACTACTACTACCAACACAACAACAACAACAACAACAACAGCACTACTACTACTACTACTACTACTACTAATTACAGCATTTATTACGGCGCCAAATCTTGACAATTCACATCAAAGCGCACTCATGCACCAGGCATACACGCACAATCGACAAATACCACTTTACAATATTTAATACACAGACTGAGACAAAGAAATAGTTGTAGAATTCATTGTAGGGAAAAGAGGTGTTTTTTTAATGGAATTTAAAAACAGAAAGGGTAGGTGTTAGGTGAACGAAGAGCGGAAGTCTATTTCAGGCTGACGGTCCTGAGACAGCAAAGGAACGTTGGTTTACACTTGATAATTTAAATCTAGGGACCTGAAGGGAAAGAGTATCTGAAACTGAGCCCAAGGTTTAAGTTGGCGTATAAATGTTGATGTTGTCGCAAAGATGTAATGGAGCAAACTGGTAAATACATTTGTAAAACAAGGTATCCAGCTTATATTCAGTTCTTTTTAAGACAGGCAACCAGTGAAGAGAGCGCAGGAGAGAACTTTATACGGTCAAATGCTTTCTTTTTGAGGACAAAAACACGAGCAGCTATGTTTTATATTCGATGCAGACACAGAAGAGAAGAAGCCGGTAGTCCAGTAAGGAGAGAATTACAGTCAGCAAGACGTGACAAAATGAGAGATGTCACAAACATAGATGCAGCCTCAGCTGAAAGACATCTTCGAATGTAACCAATGCGCCGAATCTTATAGTAACATGACTGGCCGGTCTGGGTCAGAAACTTCTGCATAGAAAGAGTGTTGTCCAAGGTCACACCCAGGTTCATGACAGAATCAGAGAGAGGGATGATATTGTCACCTAGCTGGATAGTATTCAGCGTGATGGAGGCAAGCTTATTTTTTGTACCTACAAGCATGGCTGGATGCTTCTGAGACAAGGAAGGTGATCTTTTCAGGGGTGATGCTATTCTGTAGTTGTGAATCATTTGCATAAAAAAAGATGTTTCATGTCATGCTGGGTTATGATGTTGGCTAGGGGTGATGCATAAAGGATGAACAGGACAGGGCCTAACTCAGATCCCAAAGGAACTCCGCAAGAAAGCCGAACAGGCTCAGACTGATTTCCATTGACAACAACTGACCGAAAGCGATAAGAGAGATAGGAGGAGAACCAAGAAAGAGCAGTACCATGAATTCCAAAAGTATGTTCAAGGCGAAAGAGAAGGATGGAGTGATTAGTGGTATCAAAAGCAGCAGACAGATCAAGGAGTATTAGGAGAGAAATTTTACCAGCATCAGAAGCATGAAAAGTTCATTGACTATGTGAACAAGAGCTGTTTCTGTACTGTGGTTTGTTCGATAGGCGGACTCGTAAGGATGATGGAGATGATTTAAGGAGATATGTTCATTCAACTGTTTTAGTACCACTTTTTCAAGGAGCTTAGAGAGAAATGGGAGAGTTGATTCAGGTCTATAATTTTTTAGGTCATTAGGATCGAGATTATTTTTATTTGAGAAGTGGCCGGACAAGATCAGTTTTGAAAGCAGAAGGGAAGACTCCTAAGACCAGAGAATAATGAACGATGGAGGTGATTGATGAAGAAGTTGCTAGTAGATGTAGGAAAAGAGAGAGTCCAGAATAGGGTCGAGTGCACAAAATTTGAAATACATTTCTTTGAGGATCGTTAAAATCTCAGCCTCAGAAGCTGGTGGAAAGAGAGAAGAGGAGTGCCAGTAAATGGAGGATCTGGGAGTGTTTGGTGAAAGGGAGACGAGTCAAGTTTGGCACGCAAATTGGAAATTTTGGTGGAGAAAAATGTGGAAAAAAACAGAAGGGAGATCATCTGGACTAGTATTTGTTGGCAGGGGAGTTGATTTCTCAATGCCACGTGAATCAGACATGGTGGAGAACAGAATTTTTGTCTTTTCAGTTTCAAGAATTTGTGTGGAAAAGTAATCAGTTTTTGCTTTAGAGAGCGACTCAGTTACCTTGTAGCGCATGGACTGATATATCTGACAGTGTACTTCTAGTTTAGAAGACCGCCACTGGCGCTTTGCCTTCTGACATTCTCGCTTTGTTTTGTGTATTTGAGATGTGTACCAAGGCCCACATGGACGGTCGGGCAGAACACGGGGTGGAGGGAGGGGCAGGTTTGTCAAGCACATGGCGGAGAATCGACGTACATAAAGTAGCAGGATCAGTGGAGTCACTGACTTGTGACAATAGTTCAGTCACTTTAGAAGTGAAGGGGTTAAAGTCGACAGACTTAAGGTTGCGGCAAGTGACTAGACGCTTATTTCTAGCAGTTTTTAAACGAACAGACAAGCGAACGAACAACCCACAAATCAGCCAACCAACCACCTCTAAACCAAAAAAAAAAGAGCTAATCAACAGCAAAATTATCAATATGAAAATCAATCATAAGTAGTAGCGGGATATACACCATCTAGGTTGACAATCAACCAGTTAACCAATCAATCAGAAAACAGTTTCAGTTTCAATTTTTCAAGATGACGTCTCCGCGCTCGGAACGAATTCCATATGCACTAGCTTCACAGGTGCCATGTGTATGGTGATCATGGCATATGCCTTAAGCCTGCACATAAACTCATGAACTGGCCAGGTTCTGAGGCCCTACCTAGACTGTATTTTATCTGCTATTTGTGAGTGAGGTTTACTATGAGCAGTGTAGGCTAGTCTTCTCTCTTGGAGTTCTTTTCCAGTTTCAAATCTCTGGCGTGACCGTGATGGTCCGTAAGTCATCTGAGATCACGACTTTGTTTCTGATTTGAGTAAACTTGTCAGAAAACAAAACAAAATAAACAAAGAAACAAACAAACAAAGAAGAAGAAGAAAGAAGAAAGAAGAAGAAAGAAAGAAGGAAAGAACGAAAGAAAGAAAGAAACATACCAAGAACCAACCAAAAACAAAGCAAAACGAAACAAACGAAAAAGTCATTCAGTTATATCGTAACAGACGATAGCATCGTGTGTGTCTTTCTTTCATCACGGATGGAGGGGAGGGGGGGGGATTCAGAGAAGGAGGGGGGTGGAGTTCGAGGACAAGAAATGAACAGTGACAACGAATGTGTTTCCATCACACTTCTATAGTCAGCTTTATGAAGACACGTGATTCGTGCTTGCTGATGATCAATAAACAGCTCCAGGGCATCACTTGATTAAAAACGAACGAATGAACGAATAAATAAGAACGCAATAAAGAAAGTTTGGATTTTAGGAAAGATGAAAGAGAGAGAGAGAGAGAGAGAGAGAGAGAGAGAGGAGAGAGAAGAGAGAGAGAGAGAAGAGAGAGAACAGAGAAGAAGAGAGAGAGAGAGAGAGGAAGAAAGAGAGCAGAAGAGACAGACAGAGAGAGAGAGACAGAGACAGAGAGAGAAGAGAGGAGAGAAGTCAGAGAAGAGAGAGGAGAGAGAGAGAACAGAGTGAGAGAACACAAGAAACAAAACA
>JAPXFY010000014.1:75190272-75192772 GCA_030674185.1 Monoplex corrugatus
TTGCTGTATGCTTATCGAGCCCAATTGCCTCTTGCCATAAATCCCTTATCTTTCATTACTGTATGCTTATCGAGCCCAATTGCCTCTTGCCATAAATCCCTTATCTTTCATTACTGTATGCTTATCGAGCCCAATTGCCTCTTGCCATAAATCCCTTATCTTTCATTACTGTATGCTTATCGAGCCCAATTGCCTCTTGCCATACATCCCTTATCTTTCATTACTGTATGCTTATCGAGCCCAATTGCCTCTTGCCATAAATCCCTTATCTTTTATTGCTGTATGCTTGTTGAGCCCAATTGCCTCTTGCCCTAAATCCATCTATTTTTTAACGCTGTATGTCTGTTGAGCCCAGTTACTTCTTACCTTAAACCCTCCCATCTTTTGTTGCTGTATGCTTGTCGAACCCAATTGCTTCTTGCTTAAACCCTTCATCTTTTGTTGCTGTATGCTTGTCGAACCCAATTGCTTCTTGCTTATACCCTTCATCTTTTGTTGCTGTATGCTTGTCGAACCCAATTGCTTCTTGCTTAAACCCTTCATCTGTTATTACTGTATGCTTGTCGAGCCCAATTGCCTCTTGCCATAAATCCCTTATCCTTTATTGCTGTATGGTTGTTAAACCCAATTGCTCCTTGCCTTAAATCCTATATATTTTATTGTTGTATGGTTGTTGAGCCCAGTTACCTCTTGCCATAAATCCCTTATCCTTTATTTCGGGGTCAAGGTCGCACGCCTCACAGGCTGAGTGACTGATCTCTGGTGTTGTTTTGTGTTTTTCGTTGGATTTCCTTCAGTTTGGTGCTTGGTTTTTGTCTATTGTGTTCGTCATGGAGCCGTCGACGTGGTGGTTTTTGTTTGAATCGTCCCCATTATTCAGATTCGTTGTGCTGTGTTTTTTGTTTTCGTCAAGGCTGTGTATTCCATTTCTTCACTGTCAGCCATTTTTCGTTTCAACGTGTACAACAGGTCACAGTGACATTTCTGTTCTGAACTGTGCCAGTCAGCCATTTCCTCCAACCTACTTCACCGCTTACGTGCAAAACGCAGCATGCAACCATCGCCAGCATGTCGGCAGCTGTTGTCCGGGTGTGCGCACTGCCTCGCCTTCTGTTTACTATTCTCGCGATGAACTGGTTGCGATTCCTGCTGCTCCATTGACCTCTGACCTTGTCTCTCGGCAGCGTGAATTGGAGATTGGGTTCTGTTTGCCAAGGAAACGAACGCGCCGACGAGGAAGAAGAAAACAGAGGCACATTCAAACTGTTACATCTGTGCGCCCTGCTAGTTTGAAAACTGACTCTTCTCCATCTGTTTCCAGCTTCAGATATGTGATCCCTATTCCCCTCACAACACCACCTTCCACTCTCAATGAGTCATGTATAGTTCTGTTTTCCTTTCCATATTTGTGTGTAGTGATGTGGTATGAGATGTGTTATTATGTTATTATGTGGTATTATGTGGTATGATGTGTTTTGTAGTATGAAGTGTGACATATCTGTCCATATGTCTTATGTTATATGTGTACACTATTTGTGGCTGTTCTGTGCGTCTATTATGTGAAGCGCCTTGTGCTCCCTCCTTGTGAGGGAGGAAGGCACTCAACAAATGTCCAATATTATTATTATTATTATTATTGCTGTATGGCTGTTGAGCCCAAATGCCTCTTGCTATAAATCCTTCATCATTTATTGCTAAAATCAGTTGCCTCTTGCCTTAAATTCCTTTATTTTTTATTATTGTGTACTTTCCAAAACAAGTATGACTGCCGGCGTTCAAGCAAACGGGAACCAGAAAAAAACATGTAAAAAAAGAATCAGAACGCGTATTTAATACAACCAGACAAGACAGGCGCAAATTTTCGGCCAACTGGCCTTTATCAAGCTTAGACAAACACAAAAATTAGGAGAAAAAGACTGCAACTTCCCTGCTGCTTCGTCTATTGTGTTTCTTTTTTTTTTCCGTGTATTTTCTTTCTGATTGCTGTATGTTTGTTAAGCCCACTTGTCTGTTGCCTTATCTTTAATTGCTGTATGTTTGTTAAACCCACATGTCTGTTGCCTTATCTTTAATTGCTGTATGTTTGTTAAACCCACTTGTCTGTTGCCTTATCTTTAATTGCTGTATGTTTGTTAAACCCACTTGTCTGTTGCCTTATCTTTAATTGCTGTATGTTTGTTAAACCCACTTGTCTGTTGCCTTATCTTTAATTGCTGTATGTTTGTTAAACCCACTTGTCTGTTGCCTTATCTTTAATTGCTGTATGTTTGTTAAACCCACTTGTCTGTTGCCTTATCTTTAATTGCTGTATGTTTGTTAAACCCACTTGTCTGTTGCCTTATCTTTAATTGCTGTATGTTTGTTAAACCCACTTGTCTGTTGCCTTATCTTTAATTGCTGTATGTTTGTTAAACCCACATGTCTGTTGCCTTATCTTTAATTGCTGTATGTTTGTTAAACCCACATGTCTGTTGCCTTATCTTTAATTGCTGTATGTTTG
>JAPXFY010000014.1:75200272-75225272 GCA_030674185.1 Monoplex corrugatus
TCATCTTTCTTTCTTGACTTATATTACATCTAGTTATGGTTTTTATACTAATGTTTCATATTATTATTATTATTATTAAGGGCATTTAGAGCGCCTAATCTTTCTGGAAAGCCCTAAGCGCTTACAAACTGTACAATACACATTACATCGAACATAGAAACATAGGCCTAATATAATTTTCATCATACATGGCGGACCTCTGTCACTCCATCCCACAAGCACATACACACCGTTAATAATATCAAATATTAGTACCTACTCTCTGGCACACACACACATATCCTCCTCCCACCCCGAGACATATCTATAGGCGCACAGCAATAACATACACAGAAGCACGCTAGCGCGCAGACAGCATAGCTCTTTTAGGTTAATAAATTTCAGAGAGGAAAGAGATGCGTTTTCAAGCCAGATTTAAATGACTGAAGACTTGTTTTGTGCCTCAGCGGGTAGGGAAGTGAATTCCATGAGGAAGGGGCTTGAAAAGAAAAGGATCGCTCACCATATGATTTTGTTCGAAAAGTTGGGATTCGAAATAAGCGGGTATCGGCTGAGGTACGAAGATGACGAGATGGAACGTATAGTTGAAGATATTCAGACAGGTAAGAGGGAATAGAATTGTCGAAGTATCTGAAGCACTGATAAGCAATTTTATGTTGGATCCTTTTCAACACAGGTAACCAATGCAAGTCTTGGAGAAGAGGAGAGACATGCTGAAATTTGGAAGACCGAAATACTAGCCGAGCGGCATGGTTCTGTACTTTCTGAAGTTTGTCAAGGAGCTGTTTTGGGGAACCAGACAGAAGGGAATTACAATAGTCAAGACGAGAAAGAACGAAAGCACAAACTAATATTTTAGTAGCTTCGAGAGGAAGGAGATGACGGATGGAACCTATTCTACGAAGTTCAAGGTAACAGACACGACAGATGTTTGAGACATGCTGCTGAAAGTTAAGAGTGTTGTCGATGGTGACACCTAGATTCTTAACTTTTTGGGAGAGGGTGATGTCTGTCCCATTCAGTGATATGGAAGATGGAATTAAGTCACAGTTGAGAAGTTTTTTAGGAGTAATGAAAATCATTTCAGTTTTGTCTTGGTTTAGTTGTAATTTGTTGCAAGTCATCCAGTCTTTCACGTCGGAAATGCAGGCGTTTGTCATCTTTCCTGTTCTGCTTCATATGAATTTTCTTAGATTTATTTGTCTTATTTTGTTTGTCATCTTTCTTCACTTGACTTGTGTTATGTTTAATTATCTTGCCTTTTTCTATTTTTGCATTACATTTCATGTCATTATTCATCGTTTATTATATTCTATATATAACATTTATTTGTCGTCTTTCCTTTTCTGTTTCATATCACATTTGTTTTTCATCTTTATCCTTCTGTTACATTTTGCTTTTGTCATCTTTCCTGTCTTGTTTCTCCTGACACTTATTTGTCATCTTTTCTCTTTGGTTTTATATTATATTTCTTTATCATCTTTCCTGTCTTGTTTCTCGTGACATTTATTTGTCATCTTTTCTCTTTGGTTTTATATTATATTTCTTTATCATCTTTCCTGTCTTGTTTAACGTGACACTTATTTGTCATCTTTTCTCTTTGGTTTTATATTACATTTCTTTATCATCTTTCCTGTCTTGTTTAACGTTACACTTATTTGTCATCTTTTCTCTTTGGTTTTATATTACATTTCTTTATCATCTTTCCTGTCTTGTTTAACGTTACACTTATTTGTCATCTTTTCTCTTTGGTTTTATATTACATTTCTTTATCATCTTTCCTGTCTTGTTTAACGTTACACTTATTTGTCATCTTTTCTCTTTGGTTTTATATTATATTTCTTTATCATCTTTCCTGTCTTGTTTAATGTTACATTTATTTGTCATCTTTTCTCTTTGGTTTTATATTACATTTCTTTATCATCTTTCCTGTCTTGTTTCTCGTGACACTTATTTGTCATCTTTTCTCTTTGGTTTTATATTATATTTCTTTATCATCTTTCCTGTCTTGTTTAAAGTGACATTTATTTGTCATCATTCTTCTCCTGCTTTATACTATTTTTTTTATCGTTCTTCTCTTGTTTCATATCGAATTTATTTATTGTATATCTCTCCTCCTCTTTGTCGTGTTGTTAATATGTTATCTTTCGTCTCCCGTTTCATATTACACATGTTTTCTTTTGTTGTTATTCCTCTTGAATACCTTTCATACTTCTTTCGGCAGTATTGTTTTATACGAACACACAAAATAGTGTCAGATGATATGAGCTGCCACGCGCACGCAGCACATCGTGAATTTCTGCCATTTTAGTGCAACGTTCTTGACATCACCCTAACGCTACTTCACAGGAATTTCTTTGCAAACATTTTCAACATTCCACCTGACATTTATTTAATCAATACAGTATCAGCACCAGGAATCGAAGATACATATAACAAAACATTTCAGCAGTGAAGCCATTCATTAATCCTTCTTATGCATACTGTTAAATCTTCTTGGTCCAGTTCAGAAGTTCTTGTTTTGGTTGAAGAAGTGTGATCTTTCATCATTGGCTCATTGGTTTGTCTCTGCTTCACCACTTATTGTTATTGTTTAGTAGTAGTAGTAGAATCTGAATTGAGGCAGCCGAGATCTGGTTTCTAAGAAGAACGTTGAGAATTCCATGAACAGCTAAGAAAACAAACGAGACAGTCTTGATGGAGGCAGACACAAGAAGATCATTGACAAGAAAGATTAGGAAAAGGCAGGCAATATTTATAGACCATTTTATAAGGAAAGGAGAATTAGAGCACCTGGTCACAACAGGAAAGCTGGAGGGAAAGAGAGCACCAGGTAGACCCAGGGAGAAAATATTGGACGGACTTGCAGGATGGGTGAGGACAAAGAGGGTGGAAGATGTGCTTGCGGCAACAAGGGATAGATGCATATGGAGGGCCACGATCGCCAACGCCATGCCGTAGGGTACAGGATGATGATGATGATGAGAATCTGAATGTAAATTAATGTTCTTTATAATGGCGAAAACCGATTTGAATTTAGATGTTAGCTTCCTGGGCTATGGACTTTGAAAGATGGTGTGCTTTTGATTCGCCATTTTGAGAAAAAACAAAGAAACCAGAATCACAATACCTGTAATAAATTTTCAGTGGCAAACTCAGTCTTTGTGGAATTTTGCACACTTGTCTGTCACATAAGGAATTGCCTTTTACCTTTGGATGGACGGGTGTTTTACAAAACTGAATAGGTAACCACATGTTAAATCAAGAATTTCCGAAGTTAATTTTTTTTAAATAGGTCCGTAAATTATGGGATGCGTGTTTTAAAGAACATTTTAAGAAGAAAAGTATCAGAATATTAAAAACGTTTACAGCTTGTGGCAGGAAGAGATACAGCATCAGTTTCATTCCAAGTTCTGACATCGTGCCCTGAAGTCTCTACCTCTCATTTTGGTACTGTCTGCAAGTCAGAAGCGACCTATTCCGTGGTGGAAGATCACAATGCAGGCCACTAGACACCAAAATATAATCACCTACCAATGGCAAGAAATGCTGAATTGCTGGGTCGATCTGTTTTTCTGTTTTACAAACTCGTGTCATCGTTTGCACGGGAGACTGAACAGAGCGTTGCCTGCTTCACCACTTATTGTTATTGTTACCGTCGTTTAAAGCCCATTTATAGGCCATTTTATGAGGAAAGGGGAATTACATGTAGAGCACATGGTCACAACGGGAAAGCTGGAGGGAAAGAGAGCATCAGGTAGACCTTGGGAGAAAATATTGGACGGACTTGCAGGGTGGCTGAAGACAGAGAGGGTGGAAGATGTGCTTGCAGCAACAAGGGATAGATACATATGGAGGGCCATGATTGCCAACGCCATGTGGCAGGGCACATGATGATGATGAAAGCCCAGTCGACTGCGTAGAACCATATCAGGGCTTTAACCGCTTCAAAATATACAAAATTTCAACAGGGAAAATTAAGTACACATACCAGTGCATTCGCGCACATAATCCGAGGACAAGCCCCTGGCGTTGACCACTCCGTCCAATTTATCGCACTGGGGATTTAAAAAAAATATACCTGAATACAAATTTAAACATAAATAAAGACACCAAAACATATATAAAAACGGGCATAAATTAATTACCTAAAATCGCTTGCACATGTTTCATTTCCCTAGAGCGAAAAATGCATTTAGTACGTGTACCCAATTATCAATCCTAAGAGAAAGTACGTGAGACTTTAACAAACACATACAGGTGATGGACCAGCAAGGCAGAAAATGATAGGAAGAAATAACAGAAAGCAAAGGAACAAGGCAGAAACAAAGAGAGAGACAGAAAAGAGGAAATTTCTAGCACAGGATTTCCAGAAGGTGGGGATGCTGTTTATACTGAAAGAGCTCTGGGCATCCCCACGGAGGGGGGGGGGGGATGCGGAGGGTGCTTCACCACTAAACAAATCTATCACAGTTCTGCTTCCAAGGGTGCCGATTATGACGACCACCCACCGCCTTTCATCTTTTGAAGTGGGAGAAAACCTAGAAAGAGGATGAAGTTACTAGTTATCAAAAGAGAGAATCATGCCATGTCCCTAAAAGCACAACTTATGACCTTTACTACATTGCACCCAAGCCAGAGAAACTACTGTGGACAACTTTAGTCATGTTTCCGGCCAGAAATCAATGGCCGTCTGAAGGATGTATGGTATATATACACATCTATTTTGTGCTACTGCTAAAAGCTTGAATTAAACCAACGTGATGCCACCCACGCTCCCCCTAATGGTCTCAGAAATCCAACAAGCTTATTGAGTATATCAGAGTGTCACTTCTCAGGAAAGAAGTCGCTGATGCCAGATAAGATAAACTTCTTTTGTAGTATCAGCTGTAAATTTATTGACAGGAAACTTCGGCTTAGCGGCAATGTCTTTTCTTGGCATCTCCACACAAAACATCCTTTGGGAAAGTACATCATCGCAGACATCATGCAATTCTCTTTCTTTTTGTCTCTCACTTTTCTCCTCATTTTTAATATTTTTTTCGTTCTTTTACATTCATTTCGTTTTGTCACAATGGACTCATTGCATTGTAGACTTGCAAGGTTAACATTGACTATGGTATTTAACTGGTTTTTTTTTTTTATCTTAACCTGGTTGTCGTTTCTGACGTGGTGATAGCCCTGATATGGCTCTAATGGGTCGGCTGGGCTATAAGCAATGTGAACTTGAACTTGTCACAATGGATTAACCATGTGAAACTCGGTCTGCCCTCTCCTATTGCTGCAGTGCAGTGTTAGCTATTTCTTTGATCAAGATTACAGAAAGGCAACGAGGCTAACTGGTCTTCATGGGGAGGGACGTGGGAACTCAACCTATGTCCCAACATTTTACATCAAAGCAGCCTGTCCAATGCCCTGCTCTTCACAATTACCTGAGAAATGAACTATCTCTCCAATATTTTACACTAGAGCAGCAGGGCGAATGCCGTGCTTCTTTTAGTTTTCAGCTGCCGTGGGATCTTTAGCGTGCGCAGGCCAGAAAGCACTCAGGTCGGACTCGTTTTTCGTTCTCTTCCGAACGACTAGACGTTCAGTTCGATTTTCTGGTCAAACAGGAAAGAAATCGCCCCTTGAACATCGAGTTTAGTAATTGGCAGGCGAACATCTGAACCATTCTGCCAATCTTCTTCCTTTGTTAATCGCTTTTAAGGAATTTGCCAGATAGATAAAAAAAAACGTTTTATCCAAGTCTGCCCTTACGAATACGTTTTTGAACATGCTTATCTAACGGGCGGCTACAGTATACAAATCAGCATTAACCGCTTTCAAGATTGATTCACACCCAGACATGTTTTCCCTAAATATTGAAGATCAAACAGGATCATAAAATAACGCAATTTTTTTCACATAACTTTAATGTTTGATTCGCTTCATTTTTTGAGTTTAATTAATGTTTCATAAACTGGAGTTCATCTCAAAGGCCAATAACGCATGTCAACCTGAATCCACCCTCCCTATCTACCTTTTTCATTCGTATGTCCAGTTTTGTTAAGCACACACGGTCTAATCTAGACTTCCCTTCACAAAATCACAGAATGCCTTCTTTTGTTCTTCTTTCGTTCACCATTTACATATTTTTCGTCCCATTTTCTACGCCACCTTAATGGTCACAGAAGCTGGCACACTTTTTTTCACAATGCGATGTGATGATGTCGATGAGGATGATAATCATGAGGCTATGGGATTCCTTGTAGGATTGAGACTGCGTGACAGGGCTGTACTCTACGCTTACTATTATAACATGTCTTGGCGTCAACCAGGCCCGAGAGATACAGACACCTGTGGTGCTGGTCAGAGGATTTGAGCAACACCCTCAATGACGCATCCGTGAAATGGATGAGACTCGACTGTGTGGTCCCAGTCTTCCCAATGACCCCATAGCTTGCCCAACTCTGGTAGAAGCCGGTTAGAGCCGAAAAATCCCAGAATGATATATTTTTAAAGGGACTGATGGGGTTTCGAACCCACAACCTTCCAATCGGTAGTCCGTTGAGTTAACCACTAGACCATGGCGACTGGTTTGTTCACCATTTACATGATCAGACCACCAGGAAGGCCCAGGGAGAAAATATTGGACGGACTCAGCCACCCTGCAAACCCGTGAACTATTTTCTCCCTGGGTCTACCTGGTGTTTTCTTTCCCTCCAGCTTTCCTGTAAGGACAGTACATCGACCAGGAACCAAAGCCGAACCCCATCCATATGCGTGGCAGGCGAGAATTCTACCACTAGATCCACTCATGTTTGACACATTCATTTGCTCGCGCACATTCGCGCGCGCGCACACACACACACACACACACACACACACACACACACACACACACACACACACACACACCACACACACACACACACACACACACACACACACACACACACACGATTGTTGCTGTTCATTTTCGTATTCAGCTAAACGCATTGAAAACAAAATACTGTAAAAATGTCAAGTGTATTTGCGGCGAACAATTCACACTGTTTCACTGTCTATTTTACTGCAAAATGCTACGTTCTTTTTTTACCAAAAATGTTTACACAAGAAAATTATTCTGAAACTCATTTTAAAGAAGTAACTTCCGATCAATTTTTGTCAGTTAAAATTTCAGAATCGTTGGTTCACAGTCCTGTTAATGCATTACTTTAAGTTTATGAAGTTTGTACTTTAGAGTTAAATTTTCCATACACATTGTTGATGTTAAATGTTAGTGTTAAGTTATTGTTCCATTTTTCTATTTCCCACCTACTTATGTCTAATTGATGTTAAATGTTAGTGTTAAGTTATTGTTCCATTTTTCTATTTCCCACCTCCCTTACTATTATTAAATGTCTAGCGTCAACATGTTCCAGATTATCTAACCCACCTATTTGGTGCTGTGTAGAGGAGTTATTGTCAGCAACACCCTCAATGATGTCTAAATGATGAAATCGAGTGTGTGGTCCATTCTTCCCACCTAGCTTGCCAATTGAGTTAGAACGGTTAGAGCCGAAAATCAGAATTGATTATTTTTCTGATTTCGACCACACCTCCAATTAGTCTTGAGTTAAATGACTATGGTACGGGTATTGTTCCATTTATCATATCCCACCTAAAGTCTAATGAGAAAATGTTGGTAAGGAGCTCTATCCCACCACTATGTCTAAATCCGTGAAATTTATTTGTGTTCCTTTTTTTTTCCCACCTACTTTCCTGTAATTGACAGTACATGTTCAGGAACATGCCAACCCACTACTTATGTCGTTGAAGGTGTAGTATTTTCCACTATTCCACTCTATGTTTGATTTAAATTTGCTCGTATATTGTTCCTTTTCTATTTCCCGCCTACTACAATTGATTAACATTAGAACCATTCATTCCCACACACTACAAATAACATATTAATATCCATCACCCACACACCTTATCAATTGATGAAAGTTGTTGTATTTTCCCATTTTCTATTTCCAGCTAAACTTTTGTAACTAATATATGTTAAAATGTAGTGTATTTTGTCACAATTCTTCTGTTTCCACTTTATTCTATTTGATGCTAAATGTTAGGTTATTTTTTCCATTGTTTATCCAAGAAAATTATTCTAATTCATTTTAAAGAAGTAACTTATGTTTCAATTTTTTAGTTAAAATGTCTAGATTAATGTTGGTTCACAGTTATTGTTCAAATTTTTTACTTTAATTTATGAAGTTATGTACTGTTAGTGTTAAGTATTTTCCATTTTACACCTATTAGTTGATGTTAAATGTTAGTGTTAAGTTATTGTTCCATTTTTCTATTTCCCACCTACTTATGTCTATAACTATGTCTCCTCTATGCCCCACCAACATTTTTTTTTTTTTTTTTTTTTTCGTCTAATATCACTCATAGTGAAAAGACGTTAAATCAAAGAACGAACACACACACACTTGCATACACAACACACATAACACACACGCGTACGCACGTGAGCAGATACAATTCTTGAATGTGGGACCTCTTAAGATTCGAAGATGGAACACAGACATGAATAACAACCAAACCAAACCAAGCCAAACCAAACCAAACCAAACCAAACCAAACCAAAACCAAACCAAAACCAAACCAAACCAAACCAAGCAAAACCAAACCAAACCAAACCAAACCAAGCCAAACCAAGCCAAACCAAACCAAACCAAACCAAACTAAACCAAACCAAACCAAACAAAAACAAATCAAAACAACAACAAAAAACAAACAAATAAAACAAAACAAGCAAAATACAAGAGAAGACAGAGAAACAAACCACACACACGCACACACACATACATACATATTACACACACACACACACACACACACACACGCACACAGATACACACACACACATAGAGAGAGACAGAGGGAGAGACACACACAGAGAGACAGAGAGATAGACAGAAGGAGGGAGCAGGAGAGAAGGTTCACAAGAACAGAAAAAATAGACTGCTACATTTTTGTCAAAAGTTCAAAAGCAGCTCGTGTCATAAAGTTTAAAACTAGTTTCGTTCGACCAAGGCGATTGTTACACGTCCATCCTTGATAACAATGGGTGAATTGGCCACATGCGGTGTGTTCACACACCATTCTGTCATGCAGAAACATAATTAAATGTGTTTGCCTGTCTTGTAGTTTTTACCTTGGCCGTTTGATTACATTCGTGCATAAATTGCTACAAACTGAGGCTAAATAAATAAATATAACAAATAAATGAATGAAAAAATGAATGAATGAATAAAAGAAACTAACAAAATAAATGAATGAGTAAATGAATGAAAAATAAATGAATAAATAAATAAATAATTAGATAATAGATAAATAATATATACATAAATGAATAAATAATAAATGAATAGATAAATATATACATAATGAATAAATAAATAAATGAATAAACAAACAAACAAACAAGCAAATAAATAAACAAATAAATAAATAAAAGAAATAAATAAATAAATAAATAAATAAATAAATAAATAAACATTAAATAAATAAGTAAATACTAAATAAATAAAAAAAAAAAAAAGAATAAATAAATAAATAAATAAATAAATAGATAATAAATAAATAAATATACAAATAAATAAAATGTAAAAATCATACAAAGCAAACTGTCACCCCTCCCAAACACCCCAAGCATCCGTACGGAAACAAAGAGCCAAGCATCGTCTAACAGGACACATGTGAATAGACGTTAAAAGAAATAAGGAACAAAGAGCCAGCATCGTCTTAACAGGACACATGTGAATAGACGTTAAAGAAATAAGGAACAAAGAGCCAAGCATCGTCTAACAGGACATATGTGAATAGACGTTAAAGAAATAAGGAACAAAGAGCCAAGCTACCATTACAATCACTGACTGAGAGTGACCAGAGTTTAAGATTCGAAGATGAACCACGACATTACAATAACAACCATACCAAACCAAGCCAAGAGGAATCATTGTGATTCGGGACACTTCCAAATCTGCCCAATGCAATTATCTGGCGTGCTCCATGATCATGCACACACTCTATGCGCCGGCAATAAAAGTGACAGATCTTGACATTAAATGACATAGATATCTCGAAATGTGGCAACGAAAAATGGTAACATATTCCATCTGTCAGCAATTTATTTCACCAGTCTTTGTTTGAACATAACTTGTAAATAATGTCATCAGCAAACGAAAGAACCATAAACAATTTCTTATGTGTTTGTTTGAAGAATTGAAATTAAAGATGTTGATATTACATAATTCTTATAATTGTGAGATTTCGTTGTTATGTATATCATCCTCCTACATTGCTGTGGCTTTTATGAATAAATTTGAAGTCTGAAGTTTGAAGTCTGAAGTCTGAAGTTTCTCTTTCTCTCTCGCTCTCTCTCCCTCTCTCTCTCCTCTCCCTCTCTCTCTCTTTCCGAATTTGATTTTCGCTTTGCAATACAACAGTCTGATTCATTTTCTTCAGAATGAGTTAATCAAAGGCGCAGTATTGTTCTTAGAAAAAATAATCTGATTTCAATTAAACTTGCAGGCTTGTTTCCTTGTTCTTTCCGATGTCTTTTCCATCTCCTATCTTGTTGTTTTTTTGTTAATGATCTTTTCTTAACGTCTTCAGAAACTGAATGCACGAGGAAATGTGTTTAGCCTGAGGGGTAAGAATGGTTGATAAGGCAGGAGAGAAATTGTCAAAAAAGTGTGTCAGAGATGGCAAGGCTTTTAATCATTGAGGGTTTTTTTGTGAGGAAGTTGTTGTCTTTTATGCTGTCGTCGTCTTTGTTGTTGTTGTTGTTGTTGTTCGGTTACTGCTGCTGCTGCTCATTGCTGTCCCTGTAGCTTTTGTTGTGGTTGTTATCATTCTTTAATACATCTCCTTCTTTGTATAATGAGCTTCCAAAACAAGTGTGACTACCCGGGTTCAAGCAAACAAGAACCAGAAAAAATCAGAACACGTATTTTATACAACCAGACATGACAGGCGCACATTTTCGGCCAACTGGCCTTTGTCAAGCGTAAGATTACAAACGAACAAACACCAGATACAAACATTAGGAGAAAAAAACTTAAACTTCCCTGCTGCTTCGACCAGTGTAAGAAAATTCAGGCTACTTTTATTCCCCTTGCCCATTGCCTCTCTCTGTGTGTCTCTGTCTCTTTGTCTCTGTTTCTGTATCCGTCTCTGTCTCGCCCCTTTTCGCCCTTTCTCTCTGATATCTATGATTTAGAAGATAGAAAGACTGGCAACAAATACCTGTGTTTGCCTGAATGAATATGGATTTAGATATGTTTGGTTAAATCAAGGTGTCCGTAGCTTAAATGGTTTTACACGTGCTTTTAGTCAGCAATCGACATATTGCAGACAGGAAAATTGAGTCAACATATTAACAATAGCCAAAAGATTTCGTTGGCACAGAATATTTTGTAATATGAGTGATGTGACCCTGTATTAGCCATTGAATATCGATCGACTTATGAAATATGTAACAATGAAATTGAAATATATTTAGGATCATTGCGCTCAAGTTTACTTTAGTGCTTACCCTTTTTTATCGGTCTGTCCCGTTTTCTACGCCACCTTAATGGCCGCATAAGCTGGCATAGACTATACTACAATGCCATGATGATGTTATCTAGGACTGAGACTGCGTGACAGGGCTGTATTCTATTACTAATTTACATATGGTATATCCTGGCGCCAACCAGGTCCGATAGATACAGACACCTGCGGTATCGGTCAGAAAATTTGAGGAACACCCTCAATGACACATCTGTGAAGCGGATGAGACTCGACTATGGCCCCAGTCTTCCCAGTAAGCTCAAATCAACCTCAATTCAGGGTAGGAGCCGGTTGGAGCTGAGCAATCCCATGATGGTGTTTTTAATGGGATGATGGGGATTTGAAACCTTAACCTTCCAGTCTGTGGTCCGTTGCGTTGACCACCACACCACGGCGACTGGTTACAAGATGTAATGTCTATTTGTTGTTGTCTGATTTGGTTGTATATCGTGTCAGATCCAAAGCATTTACTGATAGTGACTTAATAATATGTCCTTTACACAAAAATTTAAAGAAGACGAAGTACATTCTGTTCTCAGCTGTCAAGCGCTTAATGGTATTAAAGACAATTTTATAAAGCCACAGTATTACAGCCTTACTTATTCAAACCAAGTTCACTAACATTAACATCGACCTAAAAAGTGTCACGTGGATCTACTTTCCTGGACACGCTGGTGTTAAGGGAAATGAACGGGCCGATAAACTTGCAGGCAATGCCACTACAACAAAAAATCTCCATCTGGGAAAGTCTGAGGTCCTTAGACGCTTTAAATTATATTTTCGTGAACAGATGTGAGTCACCATACCATCGAACGCCTTACCCAAACAGGAATAGACAGAGGAAATGGCCGGAAATCCACTATGAAAGGAAAAACAAGAGCTATCATTAATCAGACCAACACTGGTATCATCTCAAAAGTAACACTGCACAGACTCTTACAGCGTGGAATGGAAAGTGTTTGGGCTTTTCCTGAAACAGAGATAAAGGAAAAATGAAGAAAAGAAAAAGACAACTGAAGAGCGAGCAAGTTTTCCAAATCGTCTGTGTGTGTGTTTATGGGCTGTTTGTTGATTGTTATCCAGATATGTCTGTAATTTTGTCATGGTATGTATATATGGGTGTTTCCTCTTTGGGGGTGTTGTGTTGTTGTTGTTACTGTTGTTGTTGTTGTTTTTACTGTTGTTGTAGTTATTGTTGCCGGCCTTCATGCTGTGTTGATATCGGTGTGTATGTATGAATGTATGTGTGTATGTCTGTGTGCGGGCATGTGGGTATATGCATGTATTAACTGTTTATTTATCTACATACTCCTTTATTTTGTATTTATTTATTCACCTACTTACTTCCTTCTTATTCACTTACTTACTCACTTACTTACAAGTACTTACGTACTTATTTATTTACTTGCTAACTTACTTTCTTACTTACTTACGTAATTACTTATTTACTTACTCACTTACTTACCCAGCTATCTATAATTAAGAAAATATTGTCTTCACCTAGTTGATAGACAGCTGAGCATTTGGGCATTGACTGGAGAGTGGAGGTGAGGGTCTGTCCTGTGAGACGAGTTTGTACAGAATAGCTAGTTGTGTTGTGATTCAGACCTTTAATTATTTATTTGCTTATATACATTTCCTCTTTTTGAAGATAAGATACACAGATACGCGTGTCATTTACATGTAACCAAGATTATTACAGGTGTAGGCTGATTAAACACCAGTATAAAAATAAACTGGGTAAAATATAGTCTAGGTAGGGCCTCAGAACCTGGCCAGCTCATGGGTTTATGTGCAGGCTTAAGGCTTGTGCGATGATCACATGGCACCTGTGGCGTTAGCGCATATGGATTTCGTCCGAGCGCGGAGAATAAACTGAGTAAAATGTAATAAAAGAAATATACTGACTAAAATTTTTTAGTCAGTTTATTCCTTTTGTCACACTGGACGGAGCATCAGGGAAGTTTCAGTCTTTTTCTCCTAATTTTTGTGTCTGGTGTATCTTTGTGATCTTACGCTTGACAAAGGCCAGTTGACCGAAAATTTGCGCCTGTCTTGTCTGGTTGTATCAAATACGCATTCTTACTCTTTTTCGTGTTTTTTTTCTGGTGCATATTGGATATTCAGTATGCTATAGACACGGAAAGGATTAGGACACTGGCAGGTCTGTTTAAAATGTTGACCGGAATTGAAAAGTGTTTAGGCGGAAGTCAGACGTTTATTCATTTGACTACTGCGTCCAGCGCATCTTCCAGTTCTGGTCTGCCATGATGGTCAGTTGATAATATTTCTGAGTATGACCTGCAAGAACTACACATACTTGTTTTTATAAGATCATCGCATTCAGGGAGAGTTACCTTTGTGCTCACCTTTCTTTCATCGTCCCATTTTCTACGCCATCTTAATGGCCACAGAAGCTGGCACAGATCTTTTTACAATGTGATGATAATGATGTCGATGAAGATGATAATCATGATACTATGGAGTTCTACATGCATCTAGGATTGAGACTGCGTGACAGGGCTGTACTCTACGCTTACTATCACAATATATCCTGGCGTCAACCAGGCCCATGAGATACAGACACCTGCGGTGCTGGTGATAAGATTTGAGCAACACCCTCAATGACGCATCCGTGAAGTGGATGTCACTCGAGTAGTCCCAGTCTTCCCAACGAGCCCATATCATGCCCAACTCTGAGTAGGAGCCGGTTAGGTCCGAAAAATCATAGAATGATTTATTTTTGAAGGGACTGATGGAGATTCGAACCCACAACCTTCCAGTCGGTAGTCCATTGAGTTTACCACTACACCATGGCGACTGGTTGGACTACACATACTTAATTCTTTCTTTCTATGCTTATTTACTTATTTATTTATTTTATTTACTTATTCATTTATTAGTTCAATTATTTTTTTGTTTATTTATTCATTTTTATTATCTATTTATTTATTTATTCATTTATTTATTTATCTATTTATTTATTTCTTCATTTATTTCTTCATTTATTTATTCATTTATTCATTCAATCGTTTATATTCACGGATTTATTTATGCGTGTCACAGCAGGTTTACCATGAGAAATTCAGGCTGTTTCCTTCGAGAAGACCTGGTCACTAGAGTGAAGTATCACCCATTTTGTCCCGTGATATCTGTATGCCTGTATCAATACTGATGTCAATATGAAGATAGATTTTGCTGTGTCACTGTACCAAGGACAACTGTTTTGATGCTGTGGGACCTTTAGTGCGTGCTGTGTGCGTGCTTTGTGTGTGCTGTGTGCGTGCTTCACACAAGGCCATGGTCATCTGAATTACTATCATCTATACCATTATTTAACAGCAAATTTCACAACCTTGAGACAGGTTGATAAGTTTGAATGTCTGGGAACGATCATTTCACCGGACGGCAGATGCACATCAGAAATAGCCAGCAGAATCGGCCGAGCCAAAAAAGCATTCTAGATAACGAAAAGCATTCTTACCAACTAATGCCTATCAATTCACATCAGGAAGAGAGTTCTTGAATGTTATATAGAACCAATAATGTTATACGGTTGTGAGGCGTGGACAGTCAAAAAGCAAAGCCAGAACAAGATTGAGGCAGCCGATACATGGTTTCTAAGAAGAACGTTGAGAGTTCCATGGACAGCAAAGAAAACAAACGAGACAGTCTTGATGGAGGCAGACACAAGAAGATCATTCATAAGGAAGATTAGGAAAATACAGGCAACATTCATAAGCCATTTTATGAGGAAAAGGGAATTGGAGCACCTGGTCACAACAAAAAGCTGGAGGGAAAGAGACCACCAGGTAGACCCAGGAAGAAAATATTGGACTTGCAGAGTGGCTGAGGACAGAGAGGGTGGAAGAGGTGCTTGAGACAACAAGGGATAGAAACAGATGGAAGTCCATAATCTTCCACACCATGTGGCAAGGCACCTGATGATGATGATGAGAGAGGGGTTGGGAAGGGTTAGGGAGAAACGTCCCTGTCCGATCCATGACTCGA
Organism: Monoplex corrugatus; assembly: GCA_030674185.1. Taxonomy (NCBI): domain Eukaryota; kingdom Metazoa; phylum Mollusca; class Gastropoda; order Littorinimorpha; family Ranellidae; genus Monoplex; species Monoplex corrugatus. Next base: position 75,215,870 of record JAPXFY010000014.1, read on the forward strand.
ACCTGGATTTCTTGCGTCCTAGACATATGCTGTAACCACCAGACCACGGATTCGTTTTCAAAGAGAAGATTGAAAATCACCAGAACAAAGAAAGGCGAAAGGAAACAGCAAACTAGATCCGTCCTCCATCACACTTTCCCTGAAACGAGCAGCTAATCTGTGTGAAACTTACTCCCAAATGTACACTGAACAGGGAAAAAGATGCCTGGAGTAGACCAGACTTAAGAGGCTCTTCCCTCTCCCAGAGGTTGTCCAGACAAATATTGGGGCTCGCTGTCCACTGGGATCACTTTACAGCCTCTCCTTCGACCGTGCTGCCTCTTCTCTGGGATGATTTGAACATGTATTAGAAGGGAGAAACGATATTGATAGTCTGTTGTTTTGTCTACTCTTCATCTGTTTATTTCAAACAGAAGTCACGGAACTAATTCAAACTTCAGAATGAAAAGACTCCCCCTACTCCGCCCCAGTAGTGTTTATTTCCTTTTAAAACCAGAGAGAAAGAAAAATAGTCAAAACGAAACCCAGGATTTTCCACTTGGAAATCTTATGTTTACTCTGTTGATTCCGGCACCCATCTGGTGACTAAAAAAACAACAGCCAAGAATACTTACCTAATACTTGTCCCTTTTTATTCACCTATTCTCTTCGCTTCAGGGTTAGTATACGTTCTCATCTACAAATATTTGCAGTTAAACATGATGATATTGACTTTGCTAATGAGTGATTGTATGCGGACGTTCTTGATAGATACATATAATATAGGGGATACTGTAAATCCATAACATTGAACTGCTTCTGTCCTCTGTCAAGGTCACACTAAAATACGTAGAAGGTAATCTAAAGATGTCAGAAATAGCAGAAAACAATGCCAGCCGTCACATTTTCCTTATCTTATGCCCCATCTTTAGCATCACCATAATATAGCTTTCCTAACTGGATTACTGCGGCAGGGCACCTGATGATGATGATGAACTGGATTACCGGCATTCGATCTATCAGCAAAGGTGTCGGATAGAATCTCTGTTCAACACTGGGAGATCTTTATTTTGCAGACGATCTGGCACTAGTCTCCCACATCTACCAGCACATGCAGCAGAAAACAGTCCACGTCAGTATCTTTGCACAATCAAAAGGCCTGAAGATCAGTCAGGAGAAAACACAGGTGGTGACAATCAACATCCCAAACCTATCAATAATCAAGGTCGATGGAACAGACCTACCCACAACTGAGACACCAGGCAGCATGGAGGAGCAGGCCATCATACGAGGAGCCATCTCAACAAGCTAATAAAAAAACTTCAGAATGCTAAACAATGTGTGGATATCCACACCCATCCTGTACCCGCCCCCTACCATACAGCGTGAACGACATACTGAAATGTACCACAGCTGTGTCCTTTCCACACTGCTCAACGGCTCACAATCGTGTAGAATGACAGAAGACAACCTTGACAAGTTATAGGTTTTCAACACACACAACTTCCGAAAAACTCAAGTTCTATATAACAACCACTGGACCAGTGCAGTCGAGAGAGTGTGAACACTCATCATCATCATCATCATGTGCCCTGCCGCATGGCGTTGGTGATCATGGCCCTCCATACGAATCTATCCCTTGTCGCTACAAGTACGTCTCCCACCCTCTCTGTTCTCAGCCACTCAGCAAGTCCGCCCAATGTTTTCTCCCTGGTGCTCTCTTTCCCGCCAGCTTACCCGTTGTGACCGGGTGTGGACACTGTCATCGTGAAAAGATGATGTTGATGGATTGGATACATCAATGGAAAAGAGCAGGATAACGTCACAAGGACAGCCCTCCACTGGACACCACGAGGAAGACGTAAAAGGAAAGAGCGCAGAACACCTGACGACTAACGACAGAACGATACCTTTAAGGTCCTGAAACACACGCCTGGTTCCATGCAGAGGCTGACGCAGAACAAACGGGAATGAAGAATCTTGGTTGCAACTCTCCATATCAGCAGCATTTTTAAGGACAGTTAGTAATTCGATCTATCAAGTAGCAGGACAAGGATTCAAGTACCTGTGGTAGAAAGTTTGCTCGTTGCATTCACTTGACATGCTAATTCAAAAAATCTATTTTGACATAACAATTTGCAGGACGCTATTATCACATTATACCTTCTCCTGACACGACGAAATGGTGAATCGAATAGGCTGCTCCCATCCGATAGACAGACCGTGCACACACGCACACACACACACACACACACACACACACACACACACACACACACACACACACACACACACACACACACACCACACACACTCACACACACACTCACACACACACACACTCTCTCTCTCTCTTAAAACCGGCCAGACAGTTTCAGTTTGTTTCTCAAGATGACGTCTCCGCGCTCGGAACGCACTCCATAATTATGCACTAACGTCACAGGTGCCACGTGTATAGTGACCGTGGCACATGCCTTAAGCCTGCACATAAACCCATGAGCTAGCCAGGTCCTGAGGCCCTACCAAGACTTATGTTTTACCTAGTCTATGTTTTATACTGATATTTTATCAGCCTACCACTGGAACAATCTTGGTTACATGTAAATGACATGTGTAATTGTGTATCTTACCTTCAAAAACGGAACACATATATGAAGTAAATAGATAAATCACTAAAGGTCTGAATCACAATACAACCAGCTATTCTGTATAAACTCGTCTCACATGACAGACCCCCCCCCCCACCCCGCACACATACACACACACACGCACGAATGCACACACACACACACACACGCACGAATACACACAACTCTGAGCAATCTGATGAAGCCTGGTCGTTCCAATGTTTGGTTTATTCTTTTTCTTGTTCCTTAATTTGTTTGATGTTGCCTTACATGGTACAATGCCTTGACGATTTCATAGATTCATTCACCCCATAGACACCTCTTTGTCTTATCTTATTCTTTCTTTATTTATTCATTTATTTACTTGCCTTCGGGGTTTCGAATTCATAGATTCATTCACCCCATAGACACCTCTTTATATTATCTGATCTATTTATCTATTTGTTTGTTGATTGTTTATTCATTTATTTCACTTGCCTTGGATTGTTTTTTCGTCTACAAGCACATATGTGAATAGATGTTAAAAAATAACGAACAGACTGTGCTGCCGATCTCATGGGAGGGTGAACACACAATCACAATCTTGCCCACTTTACCCCCACATTATATGTCTGTCCTTGTTTTGCTTCCCTTGGCAGCTAGTATCAGTCGCCACCATCACCGTCTTCTATCGCCTGAAGTAGGAGAAACCCCACAAAGGGGAATGATTCTGCTAGACATCAAAAGAGGGGGAAAATATGTCCTTCACTAGATTTGCAGTAAATGACCTCTGGTGTATTGTAGCCACTTCAAAATGATCCACTGAGGGAGAGATGTAGTCATGTTTACAGCAAGAAATCAATATCTCGTCTGAAGAATCTTCGCTGTATACACTTCAAATAGATGTGGTCCAAACAGACCGCAAGCAAACAAACGTATCCCAACCACTCCACCCGTGCTGACCTCACAAATAATAATAAGAAGAACAAAACATATAACAATAATAATGATAATAATATAAAATAATAATAATATATAATAATAATAATAATAATAATGATAATAATAATCATGCAATGTTTTTACAGTTCATTTGTATTAACATGTATAATCTATGGGCATCATAAAGCATCGTAGTAACGCAGACCCTTCATAGGCAAACGTTGAATGCCAAAAATAATTTTCACAATATGCTGATGCCACTACCTTCGAAAACAAACGCGTACTTATTTTTGTTCTAACTCTTCTCTCTGTCTCTGTCTCTCTGTTTTCTCCCTCTCCCCACCTCTCTCTCTCTCTCTCTTTTCTCTGGACGTAGTGGTCAAGTGGGTAAGCTTCATCGGACATTCAATTGGAAGAGTGGCAGAAAGTTTCAGATTGTTCGCCTGCCAATAACTAATCTCGAGGTTCCAGGGTTCGTTTCCCCTAGAGACCCCGACTTTTCTCCTCAGTTTCATCGGAAAATCGAACTGAACGTCTATTCCTTCGGAAGTGAATGAGAAACGTCTATTCCTACAGCAGATGAAAATCGCGAAAAAGCAGGACATACAACCGGCTGCCCTGGTGTGAAAGTATTGGAGGGACTATGGGTCATTTCCGAAGTCCATCCCCTTGAAGGCCAGTTAGCCTTCTTGCCTTCCTGAAGTCTCGGTAAAACAACAACAACAACAACAACAAACAAAAAACAAATAACAGAAATTGGTGCTGCTGTACTGCCATGACGCGCTCTCAACGGGGAGAGTAGACTGAATTTCATATGGTAAAACTATTGTGACAAAAAGATGTGAATATGAATATGGATATAAATATGAATATGAATATAAATATGAATGTGAATATAAATATGAATGAGGAGAAACAACACGTTCGATCAGCCTACACACCTCCACCTAGTGGCTGAGAAGAGTGGCAGAATGGTTCAGAAGTTCGCCTGCCACTAACTAAACTCGATGTTCCAGGGTTCGCTCCCTGTACAGGCCTCGACTTTTCTCTTCCGTTTGACTGGAAAATTGAACTGAACGTTTAGTCTTTCGGAAGGGGACGAAAAACGAGTTGGACTCGTGTGCCTTCTGTCTGAGCACGCTAAAGACCCCACGGCATTTGAAAATTGTGAAGAGCAGGTCATTGCCAGGCTGCCTTGGTATAAAACATTGGAAAAATAGGTTGATTTCCCAGGTCCCACCCCTTGAAGACCAATTAGCTTTCTTGCCTTTCTGATGTCTTGGTTTAAAATGCGAATATGACATTGAATTTGAACCGAGGGAGAGGGGATGAGCGCTACCCTCGTGTTGCTGGCCCCGGGAAAAGTTGAGGTCTCTGCCACCTCACACCCCTACGACCCCAGGAATATGAAATCATCTAGGTAGGATCTCAGGATCTGGCCAGCTTGTGGGTTTAGGTGTAGGCTTAAGGCTTGTGCCGTGATCATTCTGGATCTTCTCCATCACATGGCACTTGTGACGTTAGTGCGTATGGACTTCATTCCGAGCGCGGAGACGTCATCTTGAGAAACTGAAATGAAACTGAAACTGGAACTGAAACTGAAACTGAAACTAGCAGCAGGGAAGTTTCAGTCTTTTTCTCTGTCTTGTCTTGTTGTATTAAATACGCGTTTGTATTCTTCTTTCGTGTTTTTATCTGGTTTCTAAGAACACGAGGCTAAGCAGTGATTCATGAGCTTGCATTTGCAGAGGTCATTCTACTCGAGGCAGTCACGGAAACCAGCTGTGGTATTCCTCCTCCTCCTCCTCCTCCTCCTCCTCTCCTCTCTCATCATCATCATCATCATCATCATCATCATCATCATCATCAAGTGCCCTGCCACATGGCGTTACCGATCATGGCCCTCCATATGCATCTATCCCTTGTTGCCGCTAGCACATCTTCCACCCTCTCTGTCCTCAGCCACTCTGCAAGTCCGTCCAATATTTTTTCCCTGGGTCTACCTGGTGCTGTCTTTCCCTCTACCTTTCCTGTTGTGACCAGCTACTCTAGTTCCCTTTTCCTCATAAAATGGCTCGTAAATGTTGCCCGTCTTTTCCTAATCTTCCTTATGAATGATCTTCTTTTGTCTGCCTCCATCAAGACTGTCTCGTTTGTTTTCTTTGCTGTCCATGGAACTCTCAACATTCTTCTTAGAAACCACAACTCGGCTGCCTCAATCTTGTTCTGGCTTTGTTTGTTGACTGTCCACGCCTCACAACCGTATAACATTACCAGTTCTATATAACATACAAGAACTCTCTTCCTGATGTCAACTGTGGAATTACGTGTGTCAATAGGCAAAACAATGGGTAGAGTAGTGCACATTCTCTCCACAGTATTTTTATAAATTGTTATTGTTGTTTAAAGCCCAGCCGACTGCCTAGAGCCATATCAGGGATATACGCATTTCACCACACACACAACACTTCAACAGGAAAAAAAAAGAAAACAAAATTAAATACATATATCAATGCATTTGTGCACATAATCCTGAGAGATGCCCCAGCCTGGCGTTGACCACTCCGTCCAATTTATCACACAGGGGATTTGGAAAACACACCTGAATACAAATTTAAACATAACTAAGAATACTAAAGATTGTATTAAACCAGGCCTGAAAGATCTAAAGATCTCATTTCCTTACAGCCCAAAATGCACTTAATCGTCATCATCATCATGTGCCTTACCGCATGGCGTTGGCGATCATGGTCCTCCATATTTATCGGTCCCTTGTCGCAGCAAATACATCTTCCACCCTCTCTGTCCTCAGCCACCCTGCAAGTCCATCCAATGTTTTCTCCCTGGGTCTACCTGTTGTTCTCTTTCCCTCCAGCTTTCCAATGCACTTAATACATATATCCAATTATCAATCCTAAGAGAAGGTATGTAAGACTTTATTGAACACATAGAGGTGAACGGGCCAGCAAAGCAGAAAATGATAAGAAGAAATGACAGAAAGCAAAGGAGAAAGGAACCAACAAAGAGAGTGACAGAAAAGAGGAAATTTCTAGCACAGAATTCCCAGAAGGCAGGGATATTATGTATACAGAAGGAGCCCCGGCATTCCCACGGGTGGGGGTGGGGGCGGGAGAGGGGGAGGGGGCAGAGTTAAAAAAATCCATATGCTGATGAAGCATACAGGCAAGCCGGAAAAGATTAAGATGAAAATCGTGTAGCTTGGCATTTCACTAATCCACAAAGAGGATCAAAGAACAAAAGCAGAGATTTAAACTAAGGTTATATAGAACAAAGATGGGCAGAGAAACTACAACAGAATACAGACAGACAGAGGCAAACAGACCGACAGCAGACAGACAACAAACAGACAGACACAGACAGACAGACAGCGCATACGACAGGCAGGCAGGTAGGCAGGCAGGACGCAGACAGACAGACAGCAGACAGACAGACAGACAGCAGACAGACAAACAGACAGCAGACAGACAGACTAACACACAGATATACAGGCAGGTAGGCAGGCAGGCAGGCAGGCAGCAGCAGGCGGGCAGGCAGGCAGGCAGGCAGCAGACAGATGACAGACAGGCAGCAGCAGGCAGCAGACAGATGAACAGACAGACAGACAGGCAGGCAGGCAGGCAGGCAGGCAGACAGATGAACAGACAGACAGACAGGCAGGCAGGCAGGCAGGCAGGCAGACAGATGAACAGACAGACAGACAGGCAGGCAGGCAGGCAGGCAGGCAGACAGATGAACAGACAGACAGAACAGGCAGGCAGACAAACAGACAGACAGACAACAGACAGACAGACAAACAAAACAGACAGACAGACAGATAGATAGACAAAGAAGACACCACATTTCGTAACAAAATATGCGGGGGAAAGAAATGATGAGGCCATAAATAAAACATGTGATATAACGCCATACTAGACACTGCCATATATACAATATAATGCATTACAACGCAATGCAATATAACACCATGCAATGCAAACAATACAATACAGTTCAGTGCAATGTAATACATCCAATACAATATAATGCAATGCAATGCTCTGCAGTGGAATCCAATCCAGCCCAATACATGCTTTACAATGTAAAACAATACAACATAATACATGTACAAAGCAGCGCAATGCACCTCAATAGAATAGGGAAAAAATGCAAGATGCTGTGCATAGCGCATGTTCCCCAACCAACATACTTGCATACTCCTTCGCTTCGACACAATCTTACAGTACACACACATACACATCACTCTCTCTCTCTCTCACACATAAACAGACACACACGTACACACACACACAAACATGCACATAAATACACACACACACACACACACACACACACACACACACACACACACACACACACACACACACACACATACACATGCACGCACACCCGAACACCTAAATACAAACGCAAGGAGAGTTTCGTGCAATTCTGAAAGAATTGTATTAAATCATCGTATAAAAAACACAAGATAAAGTATACCATCGAATAAGATTATAACACAGACCACACACACACACACACAGACACACACACACACACACACACACACACACACACACACACACACACACACACACGCACGCACGCACGCACGCACGCACACTCACACATTCTCGTGTGTGTGACCTGAATAGATAAATGCTTTTCTGTCCAAAGTTTTTTTTAACAAGTTTTTTTTGAGACAAAGTTTCAAATTGGTTCAGCCACAGGCAATGTGAACAAAATTATCTCCTATACAACAAAGTGCGAAGGCCGTGAAATATGTCTTTAAAGATCAGAGTATGGGGCACAAACAGGAGTGAAACGTGTTCTTTCCCTATCTTTTCTTCCTTTGTCATTTGATTATATTCGTCCATAAGTCGCTGCTTCCTATCAAGTTAAATATTCCTGTCCTTGCTGGAACCCTCCCCCTCTCCCCTCCCCCCTCATATTTACATAGTGGAGAGGACTTTCTTACCACGTGTTTTCTTATCAATAAAGTAATAATATAATAATATACAATATTTGATATAGCGCAAAATCTTGATAAAATCAAATCTAAGCGCTAAAACAGACACACACGCACGCACGCACACACACGCACGCAAGCACGCACGCACGCACCCCACACACACACACGCACACGCACACGTACACGCACACGCACACGCACACGCACACGCACACGCACACGCACACGGCTATAAATGGGGAGAAAGAATAAAAGCAATGGAAAATTATAGAGAGCATATTATATACAATTATATATTACAATGTGATTCCCCTCCGAGTGGAGACAGGCTGCAGAGGGGATTGAGTGAGGTCAGGATTTTATGCAGAGGAGAAAAGGTGAGTTTTGAGAGCGGACTTGAAGGAGACAAAAACAGGTTGCTGACGACTGAGAGAGGAAGTTTGTTCCAGGAAAGTGGACCAGAAACAGAGAAGGCTCGTGGACCATAGGTATTGAGCTTAGTGCGTGGAAAGCGAAAAGTCATAGGATCGGAGGCAGAGCGGATGGTACGTGAGGGAACATAGATCTCAAGTAGGCTTGACAGGTAATCGGGGGCTGCGTTATTGAGGCTTTTGTAGCACATGGTGTCTAGTTTGTACTGTATGCGCTTTGATAAGGGAGCCAGTGAAGTTGTGCCAGGAGAGGAGATATGTGGTCAGCTTTTTTCTTTTTTAGTACAAGGCGTGCAGCATTGTTTTGAATGCGCTGCAGGATGTGAATGGTGGAGGCAGGAAGACCAGACAAGAGTGAATTGCAATAGTCAATGCGAGACATTATGAAGGAGAGAACGAGTTTTGCAGTTGTTTCGACAGAGAGATACTTCCTGATCAGGCTTATACGATGGAGGTGATAGTAGCAAGATAGT
>JAPXFY010000014.1:75227772-75235272 GCA_030674185.1 Monoplex corrugatus
GTCTTGTGACATGAAATTGAATGAAAAGATTGCTTTATTTGGAGCAAAAATTCGATTCAGAACACACACACTTGCTTTGTGTGTGTGTGTGTGTGTGTGTGTGTGTGTGTGTGTGTGTGTGTGTGTGTGTGTGTGTGTGTGTGTGTGTGTGTGTGTGTGTGTGTGGTGTGTGTGTGGTTTTTACGCTCTCTGTGTGTCTCTGTCTGTCTCTCTCTCTGTCTCTGTCTCTCTCTCTCTGTACGCTGTATTACATAGAAAGCAATCATCACGAAAGACATGAAAACAGACGTTTTCCTCTGTAGACTGAGGTTAGGGGTGAGTAGGTGGGTAAAATATATACATTCATGAGCCACGTAGTTTAAAGCATATATACCTGACGAAATCAACTTACTGAGAAAAGTCTAATGATCCAAGATAACTTGATTTACGTAGGCTAGGTATCTTATTACGCCGCTAGCTGATGAACGATTTAATGGCCGAGAATTACACCATTTATTAACAGTCAAAACGAAATACGACTTCATTACATCATATAGAGAGCAAAGTGCAGTTCATTCTCTACGAATCTACAGGCTCTACAATATTTTTTCTCGACATGTTTAATATAGCGACATCTCTCAGCTTTAAGTTCATGTGTGCAATGCTATCCACTCTTTTACATGTTGTAAGCTGTCATGTACAATTGTCGGTAAATATGTACGATTGTGTATAAGAAGAAAAATGTGGAGGGCTGTCCTTTTTCTCACAGTATTTCAAAGTGCAGAAGAAAATGAAAAGAAAGAAAGAAAGAAAGAAAGATAATAAAGAAACAAAAATCAATAGCTTAGAATTTCTTCTTTCTTTCGCCATCATGTCACATCTGGCAATAAATGTGACAGTCTTTCTTTTCAGTTCCCGTCACCTGCCATGGAGGACGGCAGAGGCGATTTGGTGCAATGAACGAGCGCCATTCTCGTGTGATTTGAATGACAGCGTAGACATTTGCGTTGTATGGCTTTGTACCATGGTTTGTCAGGAGACACCTGCAGACCTGGACCTTGACATCAACCCTGATTAAGAGAGACTAAGACTTTTCGGCTGGTCTGAAATAAAATTAACCAGTAAAGGGAAGGGAATACCCTTTGTTTGATGACCGCAGCGCTGAACTCTCTGCACTGACACCTTTGCATGTCCGTGAAAGGACTGTCTCGTATCAATATCTCACTCATTTGATCTGCTGAGCTTTTAGGAGTCAGCGTTCACGATCACCACGTTTACCATACATCTGCCGTCTTTGTTCATAGGTAGTGAGATGATGAAAGTCCCCGAAGCTGGAAAGAAAGTGCAGACAGCACTTAGCGGATTGCCTCAGACACAAACAGTTCATCAAAGACACTGTCCTTCCACGACCTTCCGGCGCTGAGGACATCAAGATATAGAAAGGAAGCATGCATGATTAACGATGCCATTTCTTCAGCTGGGGAAGAGGAGATGAGCGTGGGATGAGTTCGTTTACGGCAATCAGTGACTTCTGACAGGAATCAGTCCTGTTTATTTCCAGTGTGCTTTCTGGGATGAAAACATGCCGAATCCCACCTTGTGTCCAAGAGGAAGTAGACAGCTTTTGTCTCACCGTCAAGGGGATCATTACGATTTCTTTTCAAAACTGCTTTTTCGGATGAAAACATGCCATATTGCACTTTGTGTTCAAGCGAAAGAATGTAGCTTTTATCTCACTGACGAGGAATCATTGTCATTCTTTTCACAGTGTTTTTGGGATAGAAACATGTCAAATCTCACTTTATGTTTTAATACAAAGGAACTATCGTGTTTGTCACTGATGGTGTCATCTTTGTCACGATTTGCGGGTTTTCTTTCAGGATTTGTTCACAACAGAACAGAGAGAGAGAGAGAGAGAGAGAGGAGAGAGAGAGAGAGAGGAGGAGAGAGAGAGAGAGGAGAGAGAGAGAGAGAGGAGAGAGAGAGGAGAGAGGAGAGAGAGGGAGAGAGAGAGAGAGAGAGAGAGAGAGAGAGGAGAGGAGAGAGAGGAGAGAAGAGAGGAGAGAGAGAGAGAGGGGAGAGAGAGAGAGAGAGAGAGAGAGAACAAAAACAGAAGGCGAGACGAGAGAAGAGAAGAGAAAGAGAAAGAGAGAACAAACAAAACAAACAACAAAAAAACACAAAACAAAACAAAAACACACAACAAACAAAAACAAACAAACAAACAAAAACAAAAACAAAACAACGAAAACGAAAAACAAATAAACAAAGGAAAAAAAATCGCAAACAAACATGAGACAAGAATACTACTATTTTCGAGGTAGTGGCACACGTACATCAATACATTTTTATGTCCAGTCCTCATCCATGGAGGCCTACGCTGGTCTTCTGTCCCCCTCACTCCCTGAAAAGTCTTTATTAGATTTCTCCAGCCCTGTCAGCTGTGTGACAAAGCCTTGGTCTCTGCAAGTGGTTTCTCTATCCATTGTGACATGTTGTCAATCTATCGTTGTTGTTTTTTTCCCGTCTTTCCCTTCGTCTCCCACCCTCAACAATTTCTTGGAGGATTGATAAGGCAAGATAACCGGATCTTGTAGCACAGACATGTTAAGGTCATTTTGTTTTCTTATTAACTGACGTCAGCAGATCTTCATATGTTCCGGTGTGTTGCTTGATGGCTTAGCTGTTTCAGTTTCAGTTTCTCAAGATGACGTCTCCGTGCTGGGAATGAATTCCATATGCACTAACGTCACAGGTGCCATGCGATGGAAAAGATCCAGAATGATCATGGCACAAACCTGAAGCCTGCACATAAACCCATGAGCTGGCCAGGTCTTGAGGTCCTACCTAGATAGTTCCGTAACCCTGGGGTCGTAGGGGAATGAGGTGGCACAGACCTGAACTTTTCCCAGGGCCAGCGCCACAGGTGCAGCGCCCATCCCCTCTCCCTCGCTTCAAATTCATATTCATATTCACATTTTTTTTAACCAAGACTTCAGAAAGGCAAGAAGCTAATTGGTCTTCAAGGGGTGGGATCTGGGAATTCAAACTATCTTTCGAACGTTTTTACCAAGGCAGCCGGGCAATATCCTGCTCTTCACGATTATCAACTGCCAGGGGGTCTATAGCGTGCGCGGCCAGAAGGCACACGGGTCCAGTTTCGTTTTTGTCCCGTTCCGAAGGACTAGACGTTCAGTTAAATTTTCTGGTCAAACTGCGGAGAAAAGTCGATGCCGAGATGTTTTAGCGCGCTTGTGCAATGGTGACATGGTCAGTGTTATCTGATGTTTAGTATCCTGCGATAACATTATTTTTGTGCATGGACTCGTCTTTCCAAATCTGGTGTGAGGGTCCATGTCCGGTATGCCACAGGAAAATGGACTACACACGTTTACATAGGAGCCTGGTCTTGTGTGTCATGGAGATGGTACAGCTTGTCTGTACAAATTTCAGCCTGGACAGTTCTGACGTTGTCTTTGGTGCTCTCGAGAAGATTCTGGTTTGGAGCCTTCATTGGATCCCATATACGTAAACTATAAGACAGTTCGAAGGTTCAATCTATGGACAGTTTAGGTCATGGTAGTGTATTGGCTTGTCATTGACTTAATTTTCCCTCGTACTTTTCATTTCTTGATCAGTTCTTTAGTTGACAGTGCTGTATTTCGCCTTTCCTTTCTGTTTTCTTTTGTGATTTTAAGCTCATTCTAGAGCCATACATTTCAAATATATCATTTACGATCCATCGCTTGGATTGCCATCGGAATATCTGCTCCTTGTAATGTCACACATTTCAAATATATCATTTATAATCCATCGCTTGGGTTTCCATCGGAATATCTTTAACACCTCTGTTGCTGTGTCACTAACATGTTTATATCATAGTGCTCAGAGAGTCTATATGAATATAAACTATGTCACTAACATGTTTATATCATAGTTCTCAAAGAGGGTCTATATGAATATAAACTATGTCACTAATATGTTTATATCATAGTGCTCAAAGAGGGTCTATATGAATGCAAACTGTGTCACTAACATGTTTATATCATAGTTCTCAAAGAGGGTCTATATGAATATAAACTATGTCACTAATATGTTTATATCATAGTACTCAAAGAGGGTCTATATGAATGCAAGCTATGTCACTAACATGTTTATATCATAGTGCTCTCAGAGAGTCTATATGAATCCAAGGAAAGTTCCTAGGACGTGACTTTCTTAAATCTGATCAGCCCTCCAACTCTAAGAAATCAATTTTCCGCATTATTAATTCCTTGATAGATCATCAGTATCAGTTTGAACATGACTTTACCCCTCCGAATAAAACGCCATGCGTCCCGTCGTGGGGATACCAGAAAACTCTTTCAGATAAATAGCGTCTCCATCTTTTGGAAATTCTGTGCTAAATATCTTTCTGTCATTCTCGTTGCTTCTGTTTTGCTCCTTTGCAATCTGTAATCTCGTCTTATCATTCTGTAATCTCGTCTTATCATTCTGTCAGTTCGTCTTATCATTCTGTCAGTTCGTCTTATCATTCTGTCATCTCGTCTTATCATTCTGTCATCTCGTCTTATCATTCTGTCATCTCGTATTATCATTCTGTCAGTTCGTCTTATCATTCTGTCAGTTCGTCTTATCATTCTGTCAGTTCGTCTTATCATTCTGTCATCTCGTCTTATCATTCTGTCATCTCGTCTTATCATTCTGTAATCTCGTCTTATCATTCTGTCATCTCGTCTTATCATGCTGTCATCTCGTCTTATCATTCTGTCATCTCGTCTTATCATTCTGTCAGTTCGTCTTATCATGCTGTCATCTCGTCTTATCATGCTGTCATCTCGTCTTATCATGATGTCATCTCGTCTTATCATTCTGTCATCTCGTCTTATCATTCTGTCATCTCGTCTTATCATTCTGTCAGTTCGTCTTATCATGCTGTCATCTCGTCTTATCATGCTGTCATCTCGTCTTATCATTCTGTCATCTCGTCTTATCATTCTGTCATCTCGTCTTATCATTCTGTCATCTCGTCTTATCATTCTGTCAGTTCGTCTTATGATGCTGTCATCTCGTCTTATCATGCTGTCATCTCGTCTTATCATTCTGTCATCTCGTCTTATCATGCTGTTATCTCATCTTATGCTGTCATCTCGTCTTATCAATCGGTCATCTCGTCTTATCATTCTGTCATCTCGTCTTATCATGCTGTTATCTCGTCTTATCATGCTGTAATCTCGTCTTATCATTCTGTCATCTCGTCTTATCATTCTGTCATCTCGTCTTATCATGCTGTTATCTCGTCTTATCATGCTGTCATCTCGTCTTATCATGCTGTCATCTCGTCTTATCATTCTGTCATCTCGTCTTATCATGCTGTAATCTCGTCTTATCATTCTGTTATCTCCTCTTATCATGCTGTAATCTCGTCTTATCATTCTGTCATCTCGTCTTATCATGCTGTTATCTCGTCTTATCATTTTCTGTCTTGCTGGTTCAGTCACATGTATGTGTTCTATAAAGTCTTACATATTTTCTGTTAAGATTAATAATTGGGTATATGTATCAATTGCATTTTTTGGCTATAAAGAAATGTGCTGTGCAGAAGTAATTTTACATAAACCAGGCCAGTTTTTCTGTATGGCCTTGTATACTTTGTCATGTCTTTATAGTTATATTCAGGTTGTTTTTAAGCCCGTGGTGATAAATTGGACGGCATGGTCAACACCAGGGGCATTTCCTTAGATCATTACACGCAAATGCTTAGGTACATGTCTTAACTTTCTTCGTCAATTTTTTTCAAGATCAACAAGATGCTGTGTGTGTTTTCTGATGGTTATCGCCCTGTTGTCGCTCTGTGCTGTCGGCTGGGCTTTAAACATTAAACATTAAACACTAAACACTAAACGCAATACAAACACTTATAAAACACACAAAACAGTACGTTTGGACGGTAAGAGATATATGTAACAGACAAATAGAGACAGTTGTATGAAAGAAATACAAACATTTCGCAAGAGACTTCTTTTCAAGTGTTCCAATTTTTCTCAGATGCGTGTATGGATGTTAATTCCCCAACACAGTATTAATAGTACATATAGTTACTGCACAGTCTGCATATAGTTACTGCACAGTCTGCATATAGTTACTGCACAGTCTGCATATAGTTACTGCACAGTCTGCATATAGTTACTGCACAGTCTGCATATAGTTACTGCACAGTCTGCATATAGTTACTGCACAGTCTGCATATAGTTACTGCACAGTCTGCATATAGTTACTGCACAGTCAACATATAGTTACTGCACAGTCAACATATATTTACTGCACAGTCAACATATAGTTACTGCACAGTCTGCATATAGTTACTGCACAGCCTGCATATAGTTACTGCACAGTCAACATATAGTTACTGCACAGTCTGCATATAGTTACTGCACAGTCAACATATACTTACTGCACAGTCAACATATAGTTACTGCACAGTCAACATATACTTACTGCACAGTCAACATATAGTTACTGCACAGTCAACATATAGTTACTGCACAGTCTGCATATAGTTACTGCACAGTCAACATATAGTTACTGCACAGTCTGCATATAGTTACTGCACAGTCAATATATACTTACTGCACAGTCAACATATAGTTACTGCACAGTCAACATATAGTTACTGCACAGTCAACATATAGTTACTGCACAGTCAACATACAGTTATTGCACAGTCAACACATACTTACTGCACAGTCAACATATAGATACTGCACAGTCTGCATATAGTTACTGCACAGTCTGCATACTCCACCCGCCATGAGCGTGCATGCTGTATGTTTTATGTGTTCACAAGGCACTGGACACTACCATGACTTGCAGGATCATTAGTTAGTTAGTTTAGTTTGGCCCATCTCCCGATTGAGCCTCTGTGACGTACTCCTTCCACTTGCTCCAGTCAAACATAGCTGCCTTGATCTCATCGATGTTTTCGAGGCCAGTGTCCTTTTTGAGAAGATCAATGAAGTCTGTTGTCTCCCTGTTCGCTCTCCCTCCAGTTGGCTGCCACAGTACAAGTTGTGAAGCAACTTCCTCTGGATGTCGCATACAGTGACCGGCTAGGCGAAGCCTACGTGTTCTTATCATTAACGTTCATAGTTGATGTTCTACATGCGCATACACATTCACGAATGACAAAATTCCAACTGTCCTGAAACGAAACGTTTTCGACCATTGCATTCTGCCCACAGTCACCTCATCATCATCATCATCATCATCATCATCATCATCATCATCATCATCATCATCATCATCATCATCATCATCATCATCATCATCATCATCATCATCATCATCATCATCATCATCATCATCATCATCATCATCATCATCATCATCATCATCAAGTGTCTTGCCGCATGGCGTTGGCGATCATGGCCCTCCATATGCATCCGTCCCTTGTTGCCGCATGCACATCTTCCACCCTCTCTGTCCTCAGCCACCCTGCAAGTCCGTCCAATATTTTTTCTC
>JAPXFY010000014.1:75240272-75247772 GCA_030674185.1 Monoplex corrugatus
CAGTGTTATGCACTATATGGCCCATTGATCCAGTGTTATGCACTATATGGCCCATTGATCCAGTGTTATGCACTATATGGCCCATTGATCCAGTGTTATGCACTATATGGCCCATTGATCCAGTGTTATGCACTATATGGCCCATTATACAATGCAGGAATTACGTGGGATGAAAGAAAATAAAAGTTGGAAGAAAGTAACTGAAGATAGGGTGAATAACTAGTCTTTACCTATTCAGGACACTGCTGCCTGAGGCCAACAGCGGTTTTGGGGCTGTCTACGTCCTCCGATACTAATGTAGGGTTGTGAGGCGTGGACAGTCAACACGCAAAGTCAGAACAAAACTGAGGCAACTGAAATGTGGTTTCTATGAAGAATGCTGAGAGTGCCATGGACAGCAAAGAAAACAACGAGACAGTCTTGAAGGAGGCAGACACAAGAAGATCATTAATAAAGAAGATTAGGAAAAGATAAGCAACATTTATAGGACATTTTATGAGGAATAGGGAATTAGATCACCTGGTTACAACAGGAAAGCTGGAGGGAAAAAGAACACCATGTAGACCCAGGAAGATAATACTGGACTGACTTGCAGGGTGGCTGAAGACAGAGAGGGTGGGAGATGTACTTGTAGCGACAAGGGGATATGATCGTGTAGAGGGCCATGGTCGCCAACATCGTGCAGCAGTGCACGTCATGATGATGACGTCCTCTGCTGAATATCCCAGATGCTTCGACATTTTAACCAAAAAAATTCAAAGAAAAATTTCCAAATTCAATGTACACGTAGGACTAGTAAAAGGACGTAACCCGATAGACAAGATCTGGCTTGTGAAATAATGGATACGGACGAGTTACGGATTTGGAGTTCGCTATCATGGAATACTTAAGGTTGGCGCTGAGTGATGCACTGCTCTTTTAAATCATCTAGGAAGCCATTCGCTGTAAGTTAAGAAACCAGTTAGGACATTCAGCACATGCTGTGTTCTGCATGCTCAGTATCAGTTTTTTCAATCCTGTTTACTGATCAGCACCGCTGTCATTTCTTTCATTTTTTCCATCTCTTAGTTTCTCTCTGACGAAGAAGTACAATACTTTGGGCATGAGCATTCCCAAAACCTGTGCTAACTTCTTGCAATAGTTTGGGCATGGTTTTGCGTCAGTAGAAGATTTCAGACGTAGATATTACATGGGCGTCCATTTGACACGTAGTAGTCTCCGATAAACCCACGCCTTTGTTGCCTTAATTCTTCTGTAATCAGCTTGCATGGCGGTCAGATAGTTCTTGTTCTATCTTGGGCTTAAATCTGTGGAGAATAATTATGAGCAAAATCTTATTGGCGTGACTGATTAAGGCAATGCTTCTGTAGTTGTTATAATCTTTGACATTGCCACTCTTATAAAGCATCATAAATTCTTAATGATCTTGAAGTTTCCAGTCAGTTTGGCCACTGATGAGTATTCCAGATTTTACAAAAAAGATGGTGCATTGCTTTTAGGCCTTCTTTTCCAGAATGATTTAACAATTCTGGAACATTGTCAATTTCTGGGGCTTCTCTTGTTTATAACTGCTTGATGGTTGCTTCAATTTCACTTAAAAGTGGTTCTGGTTTTGATTCTGGACAGTTCAGGTAATGGCGTAAAGTGTCTATGGAGCTATTGCCGCTAAAAAGGAATGCTCCATATTCATTCATTCTTTTCATATGATCTGGTTTAGTTAATGATGATGCACTAATTTCTGGGTTGGAATTTGTTGATTGAACTTTTTTTATCCGTTGGAATAGATCCCTGGATATTTTGCATTTATTATGCTCATTTTAGTTTTGCACATTCTTCCTCCAGGCAATTTTTGCTGTCTCTTCTAATGTTGCTCTTAATTTCTCTTTTGAATTTTTGTACTTTCCTTTTCTTCCAGATTTGTGAGCTTGGCTTTTCTGTTTGGCTAGATCCATAACTTACTCGCTAATGTAGGGCTTAGTTGGTTTTCTTTTTTTTCTTGCCTAACTTTTCTTCTGCTACTTCAATGTAGGTCTTCTTAATATCTGCCCACATTTTTTCTGGATACTGGTCGTTTAATGTCAAGTCCTGGATTTAAGCCTCGAAATGGTTGCTGACTTCGATCTCAAGATCAGATGCAATGTTCTGATTTTTCTATTTCTCTAGATCAAACTTAAGGGCGGGCTTGGCTTTGTTTTGTTTATAGGCTTTGAGTCGAATTTTTGCTGCAACTAGGTTGTGATCATTGTCACAGTCAGCTCCTGGTTTTGTTTTCGAGCTTAGAGCAGTGGTTCTCCATGTTCTGTCTATCATGATGTAATCTATCTGACTTCTGGGTTTTAGTTTATTTTCTTATTGTCATTGTCTTTTTTTTTTCGAGTCTCCAGGTATATCGTCTACGATAATGCTTTTCAAAGAGGGTGTTGGTGATGTCCAGTTCGTTGGCCCCGCAGAAAGATGCCAGCTTATCTCCTTTTTCATTGCGTTTGCCCAGGCCATAAGGTCCTATTCTACGCTGTCTGTCCTCACTTTCACCCACTTTGGCGTTCATGTCCCCCATTATTATGCAAACTTCTCTTATCGGTGTATTATCCTATGTAGTTTGAAGGTCATCATACAATTGTTCTATCTCTTCATCTTAGCTGGCGGATGTGGGGGCAAATGCCTGGACGATGCATCATCCTGACATATGTAATAGTAGCTAACATACAAATATACATAATATATGTTCTGCCTTCAAAGGTGTATAGCGAGTATTCAATCTGTTGGTGCTACGCTTTGTCTTATAACGATTACATACCAAAAAGTTAAATATCTATATCACAGTATAACGTGCATGCACCCACACTTGCCTATACATGTACATTGTGGTTCATCAGATCATAGAAGAACACTGGCAGGATATCACGGTAGTGATTGATCAACCGAAATGTCAAAATATTCATTTGTGCACATACATATGGATAATTTAACATGAATAAGTAATGACCATTTCACGTCTAAAATGAAAAATAACATGATCCATGTACCTGTATGCAATTGGAAGCCATAGAAAATACGGAAAAAGGAAAAAAACTGCATGCAAGTCACAAAAAAAAGAAGATAAAAGAAAAAAATGATGATCAACATTAACTGATCATCCCAAGGAATATCAAAACAGGACTTTGTTCAGGTCCACACTCACAAAACCAATATTGATAAACCAACACCAGCTGAAAAGACAAACGAACAGATGAACGAACAAACGAACGAACAAACAAACAAATAAATGAACATACAAACAAACAAACACACAAATAATCAAACAAACAACAAACAAACAAATACACAAACAAACAAACAAACAAACGAACGAACGAACCGACCAACCAACAAACCAACCAACCAACCAACAAACAAACACACAAACAAACAAACAAACAAACAAACAAACAAACAAACAAACAAACAAACAAGCAAACAAACGACCGAACAAAGAAAGAAAGAAGACAGAAAGAAAGAAAGTTTCCGTGGGTTCCCAGTACACACAAAGGAGTCACTTCACTGTCTGAACTCGCTGCACTATGAATAAAAGAAAAAGGTCAAGTAACAAGAAACAACCGGCTTGGGTTTCTCTCCTTCTCACAACAGTGCAAATCGATCAGGCCAAAAAGTATTGCAGCTGAAGTGCAGACTGTGAAGTTGTTCCGGAAGACAGCAAGCGCCAATATTGGTGTGGATCAGGCAGCAGAAAAGGAGTCTTGCATTGAAGTCTGGTGTACTCTTCGCTTTCTTTTCAGGGTTCAATGTACGTTAGGGAATAAGCTTACGTTACTAGATGTTTCATACCCACTCTACAGAACTTGGTATCCATGATGGCTGGACTTGTTTGCTGCTCTCTTCATATGGCTGCTAATGTATTATGTTTGTGATCGTCGATTTCGATTTTCCTACGGTTTTTGACCTTTTAGAAGTAAGAACAAGGATGTACAAGTCACTAAGATAAAGATTGTTGATTTCCTATACGAGTGTGTGCGCACATGTGTGCGTGCGTGTGTATGTATGTGTGTGCGTTTGTGTACGTTTGTGTGCGTGTGTGAGCGTGCATTTGTGAGTGTGTGTACGTGTGTGTATGTGTGTGTGTATGTGTGTGTGTGTGTGTTTGTGTGTCTGTGTGCGCGCGCGCGTATATCTGTGCTTTGTACGTGCATGTGTTTGTACGTTTGTACATGCGCATGCGTATGCATGTGTGAGTGTGTGCGTATGTGTGTATATTGTGCTTGCTAAGTAATAACAAGCTAACAAAAAGACCTTCAGCAAACGTCACTGTTTTTAAGTCAACTTTTTCAGTAAATTCTCTCGTTTCTACGTTGCCTTATCTTTCCCAGGCTTTCACCCTGCTGGAATAGTATGCTTTTTCTACTTGGTGCACTGAAGGGCATAAGAGTAAAGTTTCTTTTATCCCCTGTTATGAAGGATGTCTTCTGAGATTTCAGTGGAACTTACATCATACGCCATGAAAGCAAACTTTTGACATTAAAAGTGGCACTAGTGTTTCATTTCATTGGGATAAATGAAACATAAGTATTATTCCTGATAAGTGTGGCTTCAGTGGCACAGTTAAAACCAGTGACGATGAATGTTAACAAAAAAGGTTATAGAAGTAAATGACTGCACCTATCTATCTATCTATCTATCTATCTATCTATCTATCTATCTATCTATCTATCTATCTATCTATCTATCTACCTATCTATCTATCTATCTACCTATGTATGTATGTATGTATGTATGTATGTATGTATGTATGTATGTATGTATGTATGTATGTATTATGTATGTACGTATGTATCTATCTATCTATCTATCTATCATATCTATATGTCTGTCTGTCTGTCGTTCTATCTATTTCTATCTATCTATCTATCTTATCTATCTATCGTATCTGTCTATCTGTTGTGTAATCTGTGTATGTCTGTATATTGTATCTATTAGTATTGTGTATGTTATATGTATGTACTGTGTATTGTTGTTGTATGTATGTATGTATGCATGTATGTATGTATGTATGTATGTATGTATGTATGTATGTATGTATGATGTATTATTGTATGTCTGTATGTCTGTATGTGTGTATGTATGTATGTATGTATGTATGTATCTGTCTCTCTGTCGGTCTGTGTGTCTGTCTATCTGTCTGTCTGTCTGTCTGTCTGTCTATTTATCTATCTTCCTACTGACATGTCGATTTATCTATTTACCTTTCTCTCTCTATCTCACAACACACCACACACACACACACACACACACACACACACACACACACACACACACACACACACACACACACACACACACATACACACACACACGCATCGTAGGCGCACACACACACAACAACACACACACACACACACTACACACACACAGCATCACGCACACACACACACACACACACACGCACACAACACACATAATATGCCACAACATATAACATATTATTATGTATATGTATATAACACACGCGCACACACAGAATATATATGTATATATATATATATATATATGTAATATATACATATATATATATATACACGTATAATGTATATACACACACACACCCAATCACCCACCCACCCACACACACACACACAAAGACAGACAGAGACACACAGAGAGACACAGACAGACAGAGACAGACAGACAGACAGACAGACAGACAGACAGACAGACAGACATACACGCAAATACATACATAGATGAATTCGAAAAATCCACAAAATGAAAGTCGATTGGTCTTTCCTCCTTGTTTCCTTAATCTCTTTTCTCCCTGCACGAAAACTGAGACGGTCTCCGTGGAGAAAACACACCATCTTAGCACGACACCAACTATATGTTTTTCTACGGAATATGACGTTTTTAATTGCCAGGCGATCTTTTACGTGCGCCATCAGACAGACAACCAATAAACGTCTAGTAAAGAATTGGGGGAGGGAGAGGTGGATGTCGGTGGACGACGGAAATTAAACCAATGTGTCTGGCATTTTCAGGGGACGCATTATCCATAAGGTGAAACGCTTCATAAAAAGAACATCTTAGTCATCAAACAAATAAAACAGCACGCAGACAATCAAAAGGACAAGCAAACATAAAAAAGAACAAACACACAACAACTTCAAAGGGCAGCTCAACTTCGGAAACTGCAGAAGTTTGATGTGATATGAAAGGTGTTCATTTGAAAAAACAACAACAACAAATATCAAGAATCAATTAGTCTGAAAGGAACTACGATAATTTCTCTTAAAAGAGTGCTAAAAACACTCAAGTCAAAGATCACACAAGGCGAAACACAGCGAAAAAAGACAGGTCGTGTTTGTTTTGTGTTATTTTGTAGTTGTTTTTTTTTTGTAGTTGTTGTTTTTGTTGTTCCTTATTTTTGATTTCTTGTTGCTGCTGGTGATTTTTTTTACAGGATATTCCCATTTATGTAATTTCAGTTGAGCTTACTTTTTTTTCTTGCTCTATAGATTTCTACGCCACTTTAATGGCCACAGAACAGAAGCTGGTGCAATGTTTTACAATGCTTTGATGATGCATGATGATGGGGATGATAATCATGATGTGTGTGTGTGTGTGTGTATGTATGCGCGCATGCGCGAGTGTGTGTGTGTGTGTGTGTGTGTGTGTGTGTGTGAGTGTACGTGAGTGTATATATTAAAAAATTATATGCGTGCGTGCGTGTGTGTTTGTGTGTGTGTATGTGTTTGTGTGTGCGTGTGAGAGAGAGAGAGAGACAGAGACAGAGAGACAGAAAGAAAGAGAGAAAGAGAGAGAGAGAGAGAGTGAGAGAGATGGTGAAAGGAGAAGGGAGAGAAAGACAGAGAAAAAGGTAGAAAGAAACTCTAGGGAGAGCTAGACAACAGAAGGTCTTCAGAGAAGTAACCCCCTTTAGACAAGTGTTTCGGCCCTGAATTCCTTACACTCTCGGGGGGCCGGGCCACATCCAGGTCATGACTCCTGGATGCCCTTCTGCTGTTGTCTATTTTTTTTTTTCCCACGCCGGGGATCGAACCTGGGCGATTCTGCGCTTCAGAACTGCGGTACGCGGTTTTACCAATGTGCTAACGGGGCACACATCATCTGTAGGGAATTTAATCCTTATGAAGTTCACTTTTTTCGTTCCTCCTTGCCCAGATCCAGCTTGAGCTCCTTTCTGCTGCCTCTGCCATCGCTTTAAGGGCTCTAGTCCTCTTCTTCCCAGAAATGGCGAGTTGTTTCATGAGATCATAAGCGGAGGTGCCCACAAACCCTCTTGCCCCGACCTCTATGGCGAAGATTTTGACCCGCAGACCTGCTTTCTTCAGGGTGCTGGCAAGACCGGCGTATTTTTCGGTCTTGTAGATATGTGCTTCTTCCATTCTGCTTTCGTATGGCACAGTGAGTTCTATCAGAATCACTTGTTTCGAGGAGTCAGAGTGGAGAGCGATGTCTGGTCTCATGCCTGTCTTGCTGATGACATCTGGG
>JAPXFY010000014.1:75262772-75265272 GCA_030674185.1 Monoplex corrugatus
AAGTCGATGGATAGGGTGAGGGAGTCAAAGGGTTAAGTTTATGCATTTGATGGATAGCGTGCGGGTATCAAAGGGTTAAGTGTAAAAACTGTTCAGTCTGGCATGAAATACTTTATTTCCCCGTAATGGCTTTGTGTACTTATTTCTTTCTATTTTTGCTTTTTTAATTCATCATTGTCATCAAGATGGCTGGTGTTCCGGGCATTCCAAACCTCCAGTAACAATTTACAACAACAACAGCAACAACAATAAAGAAACAATACAATGGACATGAACAAAAAGGTTTGAGAAGATTAGCGGTGATGTGCTTTAGTTTTAGGAGCGCGCGCACACACACACACACAACACACACACACACACCAAACACACCCACACACCCACACCCAAACACACACACACCCAAACACACACACCACACCCCCCACATCCAAACACACACCCACCCACACCCAAACACACACACCAAACACCCCCCCAAACACACCCACACCCACACCCAAACACACCTACACCCAACACACCCACACTCAAACACCCACATCCACACCCAAACACTCACACACCAAAACACCCACCCACCCCACCCAAACACACATACACCCAAACACACACACACCCAAACACCCCCCCAAATAACACACACACCACACCACACACACACACACACAAAACCCACACACACACACACACACACCACACCACACCACCACACAGCACACATACACATTCACTACAAGATGAGCTAAGTTAGGTAGAGATTCGAAAAACCGAGCAAAAACAACAAGAAGACTAAATGGTGAGATGACATTATTTAGACTGAGGAAATAAAGTGTGTCGCCCTAGCCAAAAAAAAGTAAGATAGAAAAAAGGGAATGGGATGTGCCTGGGAAAAAATGATGGATTAATCTTGTTCTCAACATCGCAAGAAATTCAGTGTTTAAATTACTGGCTTGTGTTCGTGGAAAAACAAAGCAACAAAAAACAAACAAACAAACAAACAAACAAACAAACAAACAAGTAACAAACAAACAAACAAACAAGTACACAAACAAACAAACAAACAAACAAACAAATAAACAAACAAACAAACAAACAAACAAACAAACAACAACGAACGAACGAACGAACGAACGAACGAATGAACGAACGAACGAACGAACGAATGAACATACATGCACATATGTACACACAAAAACACGCACACACACAGAGATTTACGCACGCGCGCACACACACACACACACACACACACACACACACACACACACACACACACACACACACACACACAACAACACAAGCAAAATCAACACACGCACAAACACACACACACAAGCAAACACACACAGATTTACGCACACACACACTTACATACACACACACACACACACACACACACAGGCAAACACACACAAACACACACACACACACACAAACAACGCACACACACACACACACACAAACACACACACACACAAGCAAACACACACAGATTTACGCACACACACACACACACACACACACACACACACACACACACACAAACACACACACACACACACACACAAGCAAACACACACAGATTTACGCACGCACACACACACACACATATACACACACTTACACACACCCACACCCACACCCACACCCACCACACACACACACCACACACACACACACACACACACACACACAACACACACACCACACACACACACACACACACACACACAGTAACAACTCAATCAAAACACATATAAGGAAGTACAAATAACGCACATACGATGTACATACACAATGTTTTCATGATCCAAAATTTGTTCTTCTGAAAATGTCTGATCTTCTTGTCGCGATAGGAAAACAACGCCTCTCTAACCATGCCATTTGCGTATTATCAGTAAAATTAACATTGCCATTAGGAGTAGTAGTAGTGGTGTTAATCCACCGATTTTTTTTGGATAATATATACATTTCAGTATTGATATCTACTTTGAAGTGTCTATGAAATTAAAATATAATAATATTTTCGATTTTCGTATTTCCAGCAATGCATATCATGCTGATAAATATCCGCCTTAAATATTTTCAAAAACCACCAGGTACAACCTATACCTTGACTTTCTCAAACAAATAAAAATCTGTGAACACAGATTATGTTTTGATGACCAATTACACTGTTAACATGACCTCCTTTATCCATCCTACTGAGAGATATATGCGCCTTGAACTTCAGTCCACAAGTACTGACGGACTAGGACACACACACACACACACACACACACACACACACACACACACACACACACACACACACACACACACACACACACAACACACACACACACACACACACACACACGCGCGCACAGAGAGAGAGAGAGAGAGAAGAGAGAGAGAGAGAGAGAGAGAGAGAGAGAGAGAGAGAGAGAAGAGAGAAAGAGAGAAAGAGAGACGGAGAGAAGGAGAGAGAGAGAGAGAGAGAAACTGAAACTGAAACTGA
>JAPXFY010000014.1:75267772-75270272 GCA_030674185.1 Monoplex corrugatus
AGACATGCATATATACATACATACATACGTACATACATACATATATACATACATACATACATGCATACAAACATACACAATGCATGCATGCTCATACATACATACATACATACATACATATATACAGACATACAGACATCCATCCATCCATAAGTACGTATGTACATACATACTTACATACATACATACATACATGCATACAAACATACATAATGCATGCATGCATACATACATACATACATACATACTCTACATACTCGTACATACATACATACATACATACATACCTACATACATACATACATACGTGCGCACGTGCGTACGTACGTACATACATACATATACATACATAAATACATGCATACAAGCGTGCGCACACACAAGCATGCATGCATACACATACAGAAGCATGCTACTTTCACACATCGCGAACACAAACGACACGATATTAATTAAACCATCATAATTCTTTATTGTCAGGAAAATATTGTTGTTCTCTCTGTTTCTGTCTCTGTCTCTCTTATTCTCTCTTTCTCTCTGTCTGTCTCTGTCTCTCTGTCTCCTGTCTGTCTGTGTTTGTCTCTGTCTCTCTCTCACATGCAAACACACACACACACACACACGAACACCAACACCACCACCATCACCATCGTCATCGTCGTTATCGTCATCAACAAAATCATCAACCATTTCGGGTCAGATTATTGTTGACCTTCTCTCTCTCTGTCTCTCTTATGTCTGTCTGTCTGACTATCCGTCGCTTTCTCTCCTTCTCACATACCGACACAAACACAGATACATAGTCAGACACACACACACGCACTCACAGACATGCACGCACGCACGCTCGCACACACACACACATACAAACACACACACACACACACACACACACACGCACACACACACAGCACGCACCACACACACACACACACACACACACACACACACACACACACACACACACACACACACACACACACCGTATGTCTTTACGATCAGTAGCACGAAATTTCAATAAGCTTCATTTAACCAGACCAGTTTTTCTTCACATTGATGCAAAGCCGTAACACTATCACTGATCGAGAATGGAGAGAATCACCTTGCTGTTCAAAACGAGAGCTAAATTCATGGAAAAATTGAAAGAAAACCAATAGGTCCTGAAGATGCTTCTGACTTGCCAATCGCTTCCACCCGTCTACTTTTCTTTTGCGGTTTTGTCAAATCTGGGCAGACAAAGGGGGAGCACTCTTCGCCTTTTTGACAAGCTCAAAAACGCCACAATTAACTTTCTGGCCAGACGAAAAATGAGATTTATTTGGAAAATGGAAACTAAACAGACAGGCCCTGGGTTCCATTGTATCTGTGGCTTTCTTTTGAGTTCCCCATCATTATTCTGCTGCTGTTCTGTCTGCTTCAGATTACTGGAATGGAGAAATTTTCAGGTTGCTGATGTTTCTCCATCGCTACTGATTCATGTTTAATTTCCCCCCTCCCCCCTTTTTTTTTCTCCACATTTAACCCTTTGATTTCGCCCGCACCCTGTCCACCAACACCCTGCGTTGTTGACCCCGCTAGCAATGCAGAAACCATTTGACTCCCTTTATCATATCACCAGCTTTCTGCATGACGCTGATGAATAGAGTGAGCGAGTCATAGGGTTAATATTTTGCAGTTGGTGGAACAGGGTTAAAGAGCAAAGTGTCATCTTGTTCGAGAAGAATCAGGAACTGTGTCACTAGAGACTGACTTTGTTCTGTTCTCACACTGACGAAGCAGCAGGACGTTTCAGTCTTTTCCTCCTAATTTTTGTATTTGGGTTTGTTTGTTTGTGATCTTACGTTTACGCTTGACAAAGGCCAGTTAGCCAAAAAATTGCGCCTGTCTTGTCTGGTTGTATTAAATACGCGTTCTGATTCTACATGTATATTCGATTTTTTTCTGGTTCTTGTTTGATGTATGGCAAATGAAATTTATCTTCGCGACGAGATGTGCTGCATTATTCTTTGACAACCTTTTGCAGTCAAAATGTTTGTTCTGCCGGCGAGCCAACATTGGAAAGATTTACATTAATTTGATCAGTTGCCGTGGTGTAGTGGTTAACGCAACGGACTACTGGCTGAAAGGTTGTGGGTTCCAATCCCCATCAGTCCCTTCAAAAATCATTGTGGGATTTTCGCTCTAGCGGCTCCTACCCAGAGTTGGGCGTGCTTGGGCTCGTTGGGAAGACTGGGACCACACAGTCGAGTCTCATCCAATTCACTGATGTGTCATTAAGGGTGTTGCTCAAATCTTTTGACCAGCATCGCAGGTGTCTGTATCTCTCGGACCTGGTTGACGCCAGGATATGTTATGATAATAAGCGTAGAGTACAGCCCTGTAACGCTGTCTCAATCCTAGATGGAAGTCCATAGCATCATGATTATCATCCTCATCGACATCATCCTCATCGACGTCATCATCATCGCATTGTAAAAACAAAACAAACAAAAAAATGCCC
>JAPXFY010000014.1:75280272-75285272 GCA_030674185.1 Monoplex corrugatus
CCCAGGCTGTCCCAGGCTGTCCCAAGCTTTTTTCTTTTTTTTTGTTTTACTACAGGCTGTGGATCGTGATCGACATTTCTTTCAGACAGATATTGGACTGCTTGAGATCATTCATCCTTGTGCTCATACAGACGTTAGATGTTGACTGGCAGAGGACGGAGAAAACTGTAGGTTATTATAGACACACAGGAAAGCTGCAGGGAAAGAGAACACCAGGTAGACCCAGGGAGAAAATATTGGATGGACTTTGCAGGGTGGTTGAGAACAGAGAAGGTGGAAGATGTACTTGCGGCAATAAGGGACAGATGCATGTGGAGGGCCATGATTGCCAACGCCATGCGGCAGAGCACATGATGATGTTGATGATGATGATGATGATGATGATGATGATGATGACAGACATTGCAATTAACAAACAAAAATGGCCCAGATGAAAAAATTCAGGCAGATATTTGGTTGAGACGGGCAACCGATGACAAGAGACATTACTAGTAGTATGCTGAGACAAAAGCGTTGCAGTTGGATACCTCGAAGGGGTTGCTCTTCCTTTCTTTATTAATTTTTATTTTACTCTGTGTGTGTGTGTGTGTGTGTGTGTGTGTTGTGTGTGTGTGTGTGTGTGTATGTATATATGTGTGTGTGTGTATGTATGTGTGTGTATGTATGTATGTGTGTGTGTGTGTGTGTGTGTGTGTGTGTGTGTGTGGTGTGTGTGTGTGTGTGTGTGTGTGTGTGTGTGTGTGTGTGTGAATGTCTCCCTCGATTCAAATTCATATTCACATTCACATTTTCGAAACCAAGATTTCAGAAAAGTAAGAAGGCTATTTGGTCTTCAAGGGTTGGGACCTGGGGAATCAAACTATCTCTCCAATGTTTTTTTTACCAAGACAGCCGGGCAATGCCCTGCTCTTCACGATTTTCAACTGCCGTGGGATCATAAGCGTGCGCAGCCAGAAGGCACACAGGTCCGACTCGTTTATCGTCCCCTTCCGGAGGACTAGACGTTCAGTTCGATTTTCCGGTCAAACTGAGGAGAAAAGTCGAGGCCGCTACAGGGAGCGAACCCTGGAACCTCGAGGTTAGTTGTTGGCAGGCGAACTCTGAACCATCCAGCCACTCTTCTCCCTCCCTCGTGCAGATGACAGTGTAGAAATGTCAGTTATATAACTGGTAGCACGGTGTGTTAGAAGGCGCCTGCAGGTCTGGTACTTCTGACCTCAGCCGTCTTGGTTTTCTGTCGCAGTTATCCTGCCCTTAGCTCATGGCCACAAGGCACATCAACGTGGGTGCAGGCAGCAAGGACTTATGGCGGCCCACATCCACTTGATAGCTTGGTCATCAGACATGCAGGATACTTTCCACTGTGGCCTTCCGAATGCCACTCCGCCCCATTCTGATAGGAACCATCGCCAGTCTGTCTGACACTGACTACATGACAGCTGACTTCCATATCTGAAGACAATTCGCCAACTGCTAACTGCGATCCACCGAGCCGGGAATGGTTGCCACAGTGCCAAGTTGGAGGTAGCTTTTCCCGGTGCCAAGTACAATGGTTTGGTTTTGTGACTTTATGTTCCCTCCACTCACCCTTACATCACACTCGCTCCCCTCCTCCGGCATGGCCGCACCAAAACAGCCACATGAAATAGAAAATTACTCATATGCATTCACATACGTGCACATAAACATATATACATACGCGTGTATTATCATACAGAAACATACACATATAATCAGAATGTATAAAGTTAGTGCACTGAAATCATAAATACCACCCTAACCCCATTCCGTCTGACAGTTCCGTTTATACTGCTGAACTGACTGCTCCAGTTTTGGCACTAAAAATGATGTCCCAATCCAAACATTCAGATTTTCTCACCTTTTCTGATTCCCTTTCTGCTTTTCAGGCGATTGCTGGCCGAAACATGAGTCACCCAGGGCTTGTGAACTTCTTTGAACTATTCTCTTCTCTCACAAATAAAGGTTAACAGATTTGTTTTTGCCTGGATTCCTACATGATGTTAAATTAACCCTGATATGGCTCCAGTAGTCGGCTGGGCTATATCTAATATGAACCGAAATCGAATCCCAACCCACCATCTCTCGATTTCATCCCCTTTTCGGTTATGAGACTCAACCAACTTTAGCGTGCCTCAACTGCTTGCTTGCAGCACATCAGAAAGGTAGGTGAAGATTGTGTCTGTTATTGCATCCCATCACTGTTACTCGATTAGCACACATCATCATCATCATCATGTACCCTGCCGCATGGCATTGGCGAGCATGGCCCTCCATATGTATCTATCCCTTGTTGCCGCAAGCACATCTTCCACCCTCTCTGTCCTCAGCCACTCTGTCTGGCCATGATTTTGGTGGGGAAAGTACGATGGTGGTTTCCCGTTGCCTTCCATCGGTTTGTGTACGGTCTATCCCTAGCCTTTGTCGTTCCCAAGACAACCTACAAGGCAGTAGGGGTGATTTTTTTTTCAAGGTTTACTCCCTTAGCCTTATTCTCTCCAGAGATATCCACAAGGCAGTGGTGCTATTTACCCATAGCTGGGTGTCTGGTTCGTGGCACCAGGGCATATCCACACGCCGGTGGGCCTGCGTGCCGGACGTCTGGGTGCCAAACTCCTCCGAGTCCCTCTAGCACACAGTTGACGGGAATCCAATAATGAAGGTCAGCAGACCATCACGCAACCTTAGCATCAAAAACAAACTAGGGAGTCAATTTAAATGCCTTGGCAACGTTTCCACAGAAAATCGAAAACTTCGAAAACGAAGCCATAGAACAAGAAGCGTCAGTTGACAACTTGACTAACTCCTGAAATATCCTGACTTTCCTACTGAAACAAAAGCCATACTTATCTGTTCCATCTTCATGTCCATCCTGACATGCCAGTGCCATGTCTGTGACATTCCGTCGTCATGTCCACCCTGACATACCCGTGACAGATCTGGACCCTGACCAAACCCCTAGAGAACGGAATCACCTGCGAGAGGATTTGTTTGAAAAAAGTTTTCATCAACAAGACCGGACGAGACATGACAAGGAAACCACCACACACACACAACACACACACAACACACAACACACACACACACACACACACACACACACACACACACCACACACAACACACACACACACACACACACACACACAATACACAAACGGCAGGAACGACGCCACTTTACCATCGTATGCAGAGACTAAAGTCTTTTTTTTTCCTCAGTTTCAGTTTTAGTTTCTCAAGATGACGTCTCTGCTCTTGGAACGAATTCCATGTGCACTAACGTCACAGGTGTCTTGTGGAGAAGAAGATCCAGAATGATCACGGCACAAGCCTTAAGCCTGCACATAAACCCATGAGCTGGCCAGGTCTTGAGGTCTTACCCAGACATTCCGTAACCCGGGGTCGTAGGGGAGTGAGGTGACAGAGATCTCAACTTTTCCCGGGGCCAGCACCACGAGGGCGGCGCCCATCCCCTCTCCATCGCTTCAAATTCATATTCATGTTCACTTTTTTACCAAGACTTGAGAAAGACAAGAAGGCTAATTGGTCTTCAGGGGTGGGGTGGGGGGTGGGATCAGGGAAATCAACCTATCTCTCCAATGTTTTATACCAAGGCAGCCGGGCAATGCCCTGCTCTTTATGATTTTCAACTGCCGTGGGATCTTTAAGCGTGCACAACCAGAAGGCACACGGGTCCGACTCGTTTATCGTCCACTTCCGAAGGACTAGAAGTTCAGTTCGATTTTCCGGTCAAACTGAGAAGAAAAGTCGAGGCCTCTACAGGAAACGAACCCTGGAGCCTCGAGTTTAGGGAATGAGGTGGCAGAGACTTCAACGTTTCTACCATCTGACCAGGAAGCATAATCATCAACCGGCTCAAACAGCTTAAACAAACACAACAGATCCGGATTTAAAGTGAGAGGATGACCGAAATGGACGGCGTATAGGCGACGATGGCATCGCACATTTTGTGTTCTTACGTCTTTCATCCCACTGTGAACGTCATCTCTTTCTCCTTGCAGCTCCCAAGATTTACGAGCGGATATATAAAAGAAAGAAAGATGATGTTGGTGATAATGATGATGAATGATGATGATGAGATGACGATGGTGGTGGTGGTGGTGGTGGTGGTGGCGGTGGTGGCGGCTGTAAATTGTTGCTGCTTAAGGCTGATGAAGAAGTACAGCCGTGGAAGTATTTGTCATGTTGACAAATTAAGCAATGACATTTTTTGAAGCGAACCTTCCTGTCTTTGTTTTTTTTTTCTTGTCTCTCTGTCTCTCACTCTCTCTGTCTCTTGTCTGTCTCTCTGTCTTTCTCTGTATCTGTCTTGTAGACATGCAGATGAATTAAACAATGAGACATTTTTTGAAGCGAATCTTCCTGTCTTTCTCTGTTGTTTTTTCTCTGTGTCTCTCTCTGTGTCTCTGTCTGTCTCTCTGTCTCTTTCTGTCCCTGTCTCTATCTCTCGTTGTCTCTGTCTCTCTGTCTCTGTCTCTCTGTCTCTCTCTCTCCTCCTCTTGTCTCTTTGATTAAATAAACAGACATCTTTTGTTTGATTGTGCTGTCAATTGCAGTTGGCTCTCTCTCTCTCTGTGCCCGTGCGTGTGTATGTCTGTGCATGTGTGTGTCCGTGCGTGTGTGAAAATGCTGACTCAATCTGTATCAATCTGTGTCTGTCTCTGTGTCTCTGTCTCTCTCTATCTATGTTTCTGCCAGTCTGTCTGTCTGTCTGTCTCTTGTCTCTCTTGTAAAACACTAGTATAATAGACCTACCAACTCCAAAAGAAGTGTGACTGCCCGCGTTCAGGCAAACAGGAACCAGAAAAAAACATGAGAAAAGAATAAGAACAAGACAAGGCAGGTGCAAATTTTCGGCCAACTGGCCTTTGTCAAGAGTAATTCACAATAAAACCCCAAACATCAGAGATAAGAATTAGGAGAAAAAGACTGTAAGACCTACCAACTATAAGGAATTAAATA
>JAPXFY010000014.1:75292772-75295272 GCA_030674185.1 Monoplex corrugatus
CACACACATCAAACACACACATATGTACACACCATCACACACATGTACACACACACTACACACACACACACACCACCAGCACACACACACACACACACACACACACACTATTATATATATATATATATATATATATATATATATATATATAAAAGAATCTTGTACAATGTAAGGTTACAATGGGGTCAGAAGATGTTGAGATTTTGGCTTCATCCACAAGGGGCGAGGATTATCCCATGACTCTGGGATATCAACCCGGGGATAAACGTAAAGGATGAGTATAGGCGTAGGGAACTGACCATTCAAGTTGTAGTCTGGCTTTTCCTTGACTGCTTATGCTTGTCCCCATTTCATGTTTACTGTTTCCTTAACAAAAGGTGTTTTGTTTCTATTTTAAGAATATTGATATGATCCTGTTGATGCCATTTATTGGCGAAAATTACACACTGCAGTGTTAATTCGAAGAATCATCGTTGGCTCACACTAGCATCGTATGTGTATATATATACATACATATCATCAGGTGCCTTGCTACATGGCGTTGGCGATCATGGCCTTCCATCTGTTTCTATCCCTTGTTGCCTCAAGCATCTCTTGATACTAATAATGACTATGAATGACTTTTATATAGCGCTATTCTCCTACACATAGGTAAAGACTCACTTCGCTTTACATTAATTAGTTCGTTTTTCCCAATCAGCCCTATGCCTGGTGGTCAATAATACTAACTCCCACTCCTAGTCCCTTCCCTTCACCCCCAACACACACACTAGCACATCTGTTGTAAGCAAGTACTAATATACACATTACTGAATCAGAAAGATAAGAAAATCATGTTTCATTACTGGTAGTATTTATCAAAAAGATGAGTTTTGAGGCCGGCCTTGAAAGAAGAGAGAGACGATGAACAGCGGAGAGAAAAAGGCAGAACGTTCCTCTTTGTTTTCAGCCACCTTCAAGTCCGTCCAGTATCTTCTTCCTGGGTCTACCTGGTGCTCTCTTTCCCTCCAGCTTTCCCGTTGTGACCAGGTGCTACAATTCCTCTTTCCTCATAAAATGGCCTATATATGTTGCCTGTCTTTGCCTAATCTTCCTTACGAATGATCTTCTTGTGTCTGCCTCCATCAAGACTGTCTCGTTTGTTTTCTTTGCTGTCCATGGAACTCTCAACATACTTCTTAGAAACTACATCTCGGCTGCCTCAGTCTTGTTCTGGCTTTACTTCTTGACCGTCCACGCCTCACAACCGTATAACATTATCAGTTTTATATAACATTCAAGAACTCCCTTCCTGATGTTAATTGATAGGCATTTGTTGGTAAGAAACAGCTGCGGATTGGAGAGGACAAACTGTCAGCTGCTGCAGCAGAAAAGCGAGTTCGCAGAAAAGGGATGACAGCCAACAGACCAGCATCAGCATACACATGCGACTGCTGCGAAAGAGACTGCCTCTCTCGCATTGGTCTGTACAGTCACAGGCGACGCTGCTTGGACCAAGCAGACAGCCCATCTAGACATTAGAACGGATGTACTTTGTCCATGGTCAGTCATGACCGAAGGAGGCCTACTACTGTTGGTTAGAATGCTTTTCATCTTCGTGAATGCTGTTTTGGCTTGGCCGATTCTGCTGGCTATTTCTGATGTGCATCCACCGTCTGGTGAAATGATCGTTCCCAGAATTTAAACTTATCAACCTGTCTCAAGGTTGTGCCGTTTCTGTTATTTTGCATGAGGGGATTTCGTGCTTTTACTGATCACCATGACTTCAGTCTTCTTGCTGTTTAGTTCCAACCCCTTACATTTGCTTTCTATTTCTAGTATCTTCACAAGGTTTTGTAGGTCCCTTTCATTTTCTGCAATTAGCACGGTGTCATCTCTGTATCGAATGATGTTCATCATTTTTCCTCCAACCTTTAATCCAGGGTCTTCTTCTAGGTTTCTCATGATATTTTCGTTGTAAAGTGAAAACAGATCTGGCGACAAAACACAACCTTGTCTGACTCCTTTTTTGATATTTTGAAAAGAGCTTATATCGTTTTCTATTCTCATTGCAGCTGTTTGTTCCCAATACATATTTCTGATTATTCGTAGATCTTTTCCATCAATATTGAGTCTTTCTATTTGGTTGATCAATTCTTCATGTCTTACCCAATTGAAAGCCTTGACATAATCAACAAAGCATAAATATAAATCTATTCATCTCGATTGACCTCTCTGTGATAGTTCTTAGGATGTATATGATATTAATATTTCCTTTCCCTTCGACAAATCCACACTGTTCTTCTGCTATTTCTGTTTTGATTCTATTCCTTGTCCTCATCATGATTATTCTTAATAGGAGTTTTGTTACATGATTCATCAAGCTGATTGTGCGATGGAGTTCGCATTCTATAGCCCCTGTCTTCTTTGGAAGTGCAATGAAAATTGATTTTGACATATTTTGGGGGATTTTCCCAGTGTTGTAAATTTCATTTAGGAGGACTGTTATTTTTTTCACTAC
>JAPXFY010000014.1:75300272-75302772 GCA_030674185.1 Monoplex corrugatus
AAACAAACGAACAAAAATAAACAAACAAATAGAGAAAGAAATAAACAAAATCCTTGGAATTTTTTTTGAATCTTTTCCATACACCAGGTCAACTTCAGCTGTGCAAAATGGGAAGATTGTTAGAATGGCTTGGTTGAATATTTCTTTTTTAAGTTGTAGGGCACACATTGTTCATTAAATTTAATAGAAGAATGAAAAGCAATTTGTTTCTCAGCCATTTCTTCTTTCTTTGTTTCTCTGTTTTCTTCTAGATCGTGTTCACAAGTTTGTGTAATTTTATCTGCAGAGAGTGGATTGGTGTAAACTGTTAATTGAACTTGCGTTCAATTTTCAGCTACAGCTGACATGTTGTTATTCAATCAATAGCAGATTTATTTTGTTTCCGTAGTTGCCTTGTCTATTGCAAGTTTAATTGCACGTTTGTCTCATCAGAGTCTGGTCATCTGCGAAATGGAAAACGAGCAGAGGGAAGCATGTGTGTGTGTATGTGTGTGTATGTGTGTGTGTGTGTGTGTGTGTGTGTGTGTGTGTGTGTGTGTGTGTGTGTGTGTTTGTGTTTGTGTGTATATGTGTGTGTGTATGAGTGTGTATGTGTATGTGTATGTGTATGTGTGTGTATGTGTGTGTGTGTGTGTGTGTGTGTGTGTGTGTGTGTGTGTGTGTGCGGGTGTGTGTGTGGGTGTGTGAGTCTGAGTTTATGTATGAAAGAGACGGAGTCAGAGACAGAGAGACAGAGAGAGAAAGAGAGAGAGAGAAGGAAGAAAGAGAAAGAGGGAGAAGAAGGGAGAAAGAGGGACAGAAGTATTGACAGAGAGGGAGGGGACAGAGAGAGAGAGAGAGAGAGAGAAGAGAGAGAGAGAGAGAGTGAGAGGGAGAGAGAGACAGAGAGAGAGCGAGCAAGCAACAGACAGACAAACAGACAGACAAACAGACAGACAGACAGACAGATTATATATCGTAGATTTATTTCTTATATGTGATATTTAAAATATAGATTATATATTGTAGATTTATTTCTTATATGTAATATTTACGATATTCGAAATGCAAGTTACTCGTAATTTTGTGAGAACGGGTCAAATTCTTTGTCTGATGCCAGTTCCTCGTTTGCTCGATTAATGTCTTGAGTTGTTGTTGATTTGATTGCGTGTTCAGTTTAATTGGACGGGTTTCTTTTTCAATTTCAAAATGTGGAAGAGAGAGACAGAGACGGAGGGAGAAAGAAAGAGAGAAAGAGACAGAGAGAGAGAGAGAGACAGAGACAGAGAAAGACAGAGACATAGAGACAGAGAGACAAAGAAACAGAGAGAGACAGAGAAAGACAGAGAAACAGACAGACAAATTGAGACAGAGAGAAAGAGACAGACAGATAGACAGATAGATAGATAGATAAATAGATAGATAGAGACAGACAGACAGACAGACAGATAGAGACAGAGACATGGAGAGAGGCAGAGAGACAGAGAGAGACAGAGAGATACAGAGAGAGACACACAGAGAGACATAGACAAAGAGAGAGAGAAGAGAAGAGAAGAGAGACAGAGAGACAGAGAGAGAGAGAGAGAGAGAGAGACAGATAGACAGACAGACAGACAGCCAGCCAGCCAGAAACAGAAACAGATGCAGAGAGAGAAAGAGAGAAAGAGAGAGTGAGAAAGAGAAAGTGAGAGAGAGAGAGAAGAAAAGAGAAGAGAAGAGAAGAAAATAGAAGAGAGAGGGAGAGAGAGAGAGAGCAAGGCAGACAGACAGACAGACAGACCGACAGAGACAAAATTATATCCTGGACACGCCATTGCAGGCCAGTATTCATGAAACTGACAGAGGAGACTCCTGTGCCCTGTTTCCTGTAACTCTCTGTCTTTTTGAAATCCATCACCATTGATTATTCGTCCTTTTTCCATTTAGAGCTCTCCTTTTTGTCTCGTCAGCTACACCCACCCACTCCAAAACTCACTCACACACAGACACACAGGCACACAGACACACGTCTCAGTCTGTTTGAATGGAATTTAATTCCTCCACCCGGGCGCGCGCGTGTTTGTGTGTGTGTGTGTGTGGTAGGGAAGTTCACATGTTTTTGATTTTAATTTACACTTCTGCTTGAGTGTTTGTGAATGTTTTACGTGTTTGTTTTGCATTCTTGTGAAAGACTACAATGTAATTTCTTGTTTAAGACTACAATGTAATTTTTTATGGAAGACTACAATGTAATTTTTTATGGAAGACTACAATGTAGTTTCTTGTGGAGACTACAATGTAATTTTTTTTGGAGAAAATAAAATTGATTTGACATGACTGGACCTCCCTCATCTTGAGAAAAAAAATGACAGAAAAAAAAAAAGAAATCTATACCACATCGCTCTGTTAAAACTGAAAGCACTTGGTATTAACCATTGTTCTCTCCCTTTGTCTTTCTATCTTTTGTAGGTAATGTAAATTGCAAATATCACCTGCAGGACAACAAACGATGAAACAATACACATTGGCAAAACTACGAGAA
>JAPXFY010000014.1:75310272-75312772 GCA_030674185.1 Monoplex corrugatus
GCGTGCGTGCGTGCGTGCGTGTGTGTGTGTGTATGTGTGTGTGTGTGTGTGTGTGTGTGTGTGTGTGTGTGGTAGGGAAGTTCACATGTTTTTGATTTTAATTTACACTTCTGCTTGAGGGTTTGTGAATGTTTTACGTGTTTGTTTTGCATTCTTGTGAAAGACTACAATGTAATTTCTTGTGGAAGGCTACAATGTAATTTCTTGTGGAAGACTACAATGTAATTTTTTATGGAAGACTACAATGTAATTTCTTGTAGAGACTACAATGTAATTTTTCTTGGAGAAAATAAAATTGATTTGACATGACTGGACCTCCTTCATCTTGAGAAAAAAAAATGACAGAAAAAAATGAAATCTATACCACATCGCTCTGTTAAAACTGAAAGCTGTTGGTATTAACCATTGTTCTCTCCCTTTGTCTTTCTATCTTTTGTAGGTAATGTAAATTGCAAATATCACCTGCAGGACAACAAACGATGAAACAATACACATTGGTAAAACTACGAGAATATGATCTTTATACGTTGTCAACACAATTCCTGTTGTGTGTACAATTTTCATAATGACTGGACGTATCCCCGTGTTCATGTGCTGCCAAGATTTCATATGTGTATGGTGTTCAGTAATAGCAGTATTGTAATCATCACTGCCTTCCAAAGTCCAACCCCTCGTCCTCGTCGTGGAAGGTGGAAACAGGTAAAGCTGGCAAACGGGACACTGGTGAAGCTGCGACGGGCCTAGCAAGCCGGCGGTGGATTACTCATTGCTCGAGAAAGTAAAAGGAGAAAGAAATGGACGGATCATAACGGAAAACGAACTGGAAATGGAAAAGGACTACGAGAAAGAACAAGCACTTGGAATGTGTGTGGAATCAGAGACAAGGAACCAGAAATCATTGACTTCATGAAAAAATGGAGAATAACAGTGATGGGAATTTCAGACTGTAGGCTAAAGGGTACGGGGACCAAACAGATTCACGAGGATTATGTACTGACCTGGAGTGGTGTGGACATGACAACAAGGGCAACACACGGCGTAGGCTTTTTCTTACACCCAGACACAGCAAAGAATTTGTTGGAAACAGAGTTTATCTCAGAGAGACTAATAAAAATCCGAGTAAGAGGAGAACGGGAGACCACAACCTTCATCCAGGCTTACGCACCTTGTAATGACTCTTACACTGAAGAACAGAAGGAGGAATTCTTTGAGAAGATGGCAGACACCATCAACACAGTCCCAGACACAGAACAACTCATTGTCATGGGAGACTTCAATGGGAGAGTGGGCAAAAGAAGAGCACCTTGGGAACAGCACTTGGGCCCACACAGTGACACCAATACAGAGTGCAACTACAACGGGGAACAACTTCTAGCACTCTGTGCAGAGCATGGGCTGTGGATTGCAAACACCTTTTTCGAACACAGACACAGCCAGAGACAAACTTGGTACAGGTGGAATGATCTGAATGTGTCATCTCAGATAGATTTCATTCTAACACGAATAGAAGAACGAAGCAGGGTCACAGACGCAAGAGCCATTCCAAATGCAGATCTGGACACTGACCACCGCCCTGTGATCTTGGTCTCTACGATGAAGAAAAGAAGAACACCGAGAACAAAGAGTAAAGCGTGCGACAGACAGATAAACCTAAGAAAACTCCAGAAGGAAGAGGTACAATGGGAGGTACAGACAGAAATCACAAAGAGGCTGGAAGAAGTAGACAGCACAGGTATGACAGCAGAAGAAGCATGGTCAGTCTTCAAGAACACACTGACAGACACACTTAGTAAAACCTGCGGCACAAAGACCGGAAAAGGGCAGGTAAAGCAGACAGCCTGGTGGAATGACACAGTAAAGGAGGCCATCAAGGAAAAGAAGAAGTTGTACAAGGTGTGGTGAAATCAAAGCTAGAAGAGGACTACGTGAAATATAGAGTGGCAAGAAGACACAGCAAGAGGACAGTCAGAATGGCCAAAGAACAATCATGGAAAACATATGGAGAGGAACTAAGCGAACTGTGCAAGCTCTCGACACGACATTTTTACAAAAGCGTCAAAGCAATGAGATTACGAGACGAGCCATACAGCCCAACAACAGTAGTCAATGACAGAGATGGAAACCCTATCAGTGATGAAGACGGCATCAAGAAGAGAGGGCAAGAATATTTTAAGGAACTCCTCAACCCAAACAGACAGGGATACACACAGAGCCAGTTTCACCCTAGCTATCCAGAACACGAAGAGCCAAACATCCTGAGATCAGAGGTACAACAGGCGTTGAAGACCAGCCCAAAGAACAAAGCAGCAGGAATTGATGGCATTACAACCGAAGCTATCCTGGCATGTGGAGAAACAGGAACCACTTGGCTGACCACAATATTCCAGAAAGCATGGACAGAGAGGAAAGTCCCAGAAGACTGGCAGCGTGCAGTCGTGGTACCAATCTGGAAAAAGAAAGGCAGCAAGAAAGACTGCAGCACGTATCGAGGTATATCCCT
>JAPXFY010000014.1:75317772-75320272 GCA_030674185.1 Monoplex corrugatus
AAAGACTACAATGTAATTTCTTGTGGAAGACTACAATGTAATTTCTTGTGGAAGACTACAATGTAATTTTTTATGGAAGACTACAATGTAATTTCTTGTGGAAGACTACAATGTACTTTTTTATGGAAGACTACAGTGTAGTTTCTTGTGGAGATTACAATGTAATTTTTCTTGGAGAAAATAAAATTGATTTGACATGACTTAGACCTCCATCATCTTGAGAAAAAAAATGACAGAAAAAAATGAAATCTATACCACATCGCTCTGTTAAAACTGAAAGCACTTGGTATTAACCATTGTTCTCTCCCTTTGTCTTTCTATCTTTTGTAGGTAATGTAAATTGTAAATATCACCTGCAGGACAACAAACGATGAAACAATACACATTGGCAAAACTACGAGAATATGATCTTTATACGTTGTCAACATAATTCCTGTTGTGTGTACAATTTTCATAATGACTGGACGTATCCCCATGTTCATGTGCTGCCAAGATTCCATATGTGTATGGTGTTCAGTAATAGCAGTATTATAATCATCACTGCT
Source organism: Monoplex corrugatus (assembly GCA_030674185.1). Lineage (NCBI taxonomy): Eukaryota > Metazoa > Mollusca > Gastropoda > Littorinimorpha > Ranellidae > Monoplex > Monoplex corrugatus. The sequence goes on from JAPXFY010000014.1 coordinate 75,318,318, forward strand.
GTTGTACTTCGGTTCTACACTACTTCGTACTGGGCTGTCACATCCGTTGATTAGACATGGACCTCTCACTGTGCTAACACATGAAGCCATCTGGTCACATTCTGGTCACCTCGTAAGCAAGTCAAGTTGTATCATGGTCGTTGTTTAAGTCCTAAAGTTGTATCATGGTCGTTGTTTGTGTCCTAAATGTAGAGGATTTGTTTGTGTCCTAAATGTTGAGGATTTGTTTGTGTCCTAAATGTCGAGATTTTGTTTGTGTCCTAAGTGTAGAGAATTTGTTTGTGTCCTAAGTGTAGAGAATTTGTTTGTGTCTTAAGTGTAGAGAATTTGTTTGTGTCCTAAATGTAGATTTGTTTGTGTCCTAAATGTAGAGGATTTGTTTGTGTCCTAAATGTAGAGAATGTGTTTGTGTCCTAAGTGTAGAGAATTTGTTTGTGTCCTAAGTGTAGAGGATTTGTTTGTGTCCTAAATGTAGAGAATTTGTTTGTGTCCTAAATGTAGAGAATTCGTTTGTAGAGATATGTGAGTGTAGAGGATTTGTTTATATCCTAATATAGAGAATTTGTTTGTCTCCTAAGTGTAGATAATTTGTTTGTGTCTTAAATGTAGAGAATTCGTTTGTGATCTAAACGTAGAGGATTTGTTTGTGTCCTAAATGTAGCAAATTTATATGTGTCCAAATTGTAGAGAATTTATTTGTGTCATAAATGCAGAGAACAAACAAACAAACAAACAAACAAACAAACAAACAAACAAACAAACAAACGAACAAAAATAAACAAACAAATAGAGAAAGAAATAAACAAAATCCTTGGAATTTTTATTGAATCTTTTCCAAACACCAGGTCAACTTCAGCTATGCAAAATGGGAAGATTGTTAGAATGGCTTGGTTGAATAATTCTTTTTTAAGTTGTAGGGCACACATTGTTCATTAAATATAATAGTAGAATGAAAAGCAACTTGTTTCTCACCCGTTTCTTCTTTCTTTGTTTCTCTGTTTTCTTCTAGATCGTATTATCAAGTTTGTGTAATTTTATCTGCAGAGGGTGGATTGGTGTAAACTTGCGTTCAATTTTCAGCTACACTGACACGTTGTTATTCAATCAATAGCAGATTTATTTTGTTTCCTTAGTTGCCTTGTCTATTGCAAGTTTAATTGCACGTTTGTCTCATCAGAGTCTGGTCATCTGCGAAATGGAAAACGAGCAGAGGGAAGCATGAGTGTGTGTGTGTGTGTGTGTGTGTGTGTATGTGTGTGTTTGTGTGTATGTGTGTGCGTGTATGTGTATGTGTATGTGGTTGTGTATGTGTATGTGTATGTGTACGTGTGTGTGTGTGTGTGTGTGTGTGTGTGTGTGTGTGTGTGTGTGTGTGTGTGTGTGCGGGTGTGTGTGTGGGTGTGTGAGAGTCTGAGTTTATGTATGAAAGAGACGGAGTCAGAGACAGAGAGACAGAGACAGAAAGAGAGATACAGAGAAATAGAGAAAGAGAGAGGGGGAGAGAAGGGAGTGAGAGAGAAGGAAGAAAGAGAAAGAGAGAGAAGGAGGGAGAAAGAGGGACAGAGGGAGTGAGAGAGAGGGAGGGGACAGAGAGAGAAGAGAGAGAGAGAAGAGAGAGAGAGAGGGAGAGGGAGAGAGAGACAGAGAGAGAGCGAGCAAGCAACAGACAGACAAACAGACAGACAGACAGACAGACAGACAGACAGACAGATTATATATCGTAGATTTATTTCTTATATGTGATATTTAAAATATAGATTATATATTCTAGGTTTAGTTCTTATATGTAATATTTACGATATTCGAAATGCAAGTTACTCGTAATTTTGTGGGAACGGGTCAGATTCTTTGTCTGATGCCAGTTCCTCGTTTGCTCGATTAATGTCTTGCTTTCTTATAGGTTTTCCATGAGTATGGTTCCAGAAAGCGCCATGGGGACACACTTTTAATCTGAT
>JAPXFY010000014.1:75327772-75332772 GCA_030674185.1 Monoplex corrugatus
TTTCTTTTTTAAGTTGTAGGGCACACATTGTTCATTAAATTTAATAGAAGAATGAAAAGCAATTTGTTTCTCAGCCGTTTTCTTCTTTCTTTGTTTCTCTGTTTTCTTCTAGATCGTGTTCTCAAGTTTGTGTAATTTTATCTGCAGAGGGTGGATTGGTGTAAACTGTTAATTGAACTTGCGTTTCAATTTTCAGCTAGAGCTGACATGTTGTTATTCAATCAATAGCAGATTTATTTTGTTTCCTTAGTTGCCTTGTCTATTGCAAGTTTAATTGCACGTTTGTCTCATCAGAGTCTGGTCATCTGCGAAATGGAAAACGAGCAGAGGGAAGCATGAGTGTGTGTGTGTGTGTGTGTGTGTGTGTGTGTGTGTGTGTGTGTGTGTGTGTGTGTGTGTGTGTGTGTGTTTGTGTTTGTGTGTATATGTGTGTGTGTATGAGTGTGTATGTGTATGTGTATGTGTATGTGTGTGTGTGTGTGTGTGTGTGTGTGTGTGTGTGTGTGTGTGTGTGTGTGTGTGGGTGGGTGTCTGGGTGTGTGAGAGTCTGAGTTTATGTATGAAAGAGACGGAGTCAGAGACAGAGAGACAGAGACAGAAAGACAGAGACAGAAAGAGAGACACAGAGAAAAAGAGAAAGAGAGAGGGGAGAGAAGGGAGAGAGAGAGAAGGAAGAAAGAGAAAGAGAGAAGGAGGGAGAAAGAGGGACAGAGGGAGTGACAGAGAGGGAGGGGACAGAGAGAGAGAGAGAGAAGAGAGAGAGAAGAGAGAGAGAGAGCGAGAGGGAGAGAGAGACAGAGAGAGAGCGAGCAAGCAACAGACAGACAAACAGACAGACAGACAAACAGACAGACAGACAGACAGATTATATATCGTACATTTATTTCTTATATGTGATATTTAAAATATAGATTATATATTGTAGATTTATTTCTTATATGTAATATTTAAAATATAGATTATATATTCTAGGTTTATTTCTTATATGTGATATTTAAAATATAGATTATATATTCTAGGTTTAGTTCTTATATGTAATATTTACGATATTCGAAATGCAAGTTACTCGTAATTTTGTGGGAACGGGTCAGATTCTTTGTCTGATGCCAGTTCCTCGTTTGCTCGATTAATGTCTTGCTTTCTTATAGGTTTTCCATGAGTATGGTTCCAGAAAGCGCCATGGGGACACACTTTTAATCTGATTCACGTCCAGTGTTCAAGAGGGCACTTTTTGTGTGTTTATTCGTCTGCTGGTTTCTTTCTCTCGCTTGTTTTGGCTGTTGTTGTTGTTGATTTGATTGCGTGTTCAGTTTAATTGGAAGGGTTTCTTTTTCAATTTCAAAATCGCAGAAATGCATCAGGCCAAAAGAGAGATGATATGTGGAAGAGAGAGACAGAGAGGGAGGGAGAAAGAAAGAGAGAAAGAGAGAGAGAGAGAGAGAGAGACAGGGGACAGAGAAAGACAGAGACATAGAGACAGAGAGACAGAGAAACAGAGAGAGACAGACACAGACAGACACAGACAGACAAATTGAGACAGAGAGAAAGAGACAGACAGATAGACAAATAGATAGATAGATAGATAGAGACAGATGGACAGACAGAGAGAGAGAGAGAGAGAGACAGACAGACAGACAGACAGATAGAGACAGAGACAGGGAGAGAGGCAGAGAGACAGAGAGAGACAGAGAGATACAGAGAGAGACACAGAGAGAGACAGAGACAGAGACAAAGAGAGAGAGAAGAGAGGAGAAGAGAAACAAAGAGACAGAGAGAGAGAGAGACAGACAGACAGCCAGAAACAGAAACAGAGACAGAGACAGAGACAGAGACAGAGGCAGAGAGAGAAAGAGAGAGAGAGAGTGAGAAAGAGAAAGTGAGAGAGAGAGAAGAAAAGAGAAGAGAAGAAAATAGAAGAGAGAGAGAGAGAGGGAGAGAGAGAGAGAGAGAGAGAGACAGGCAGACAGACAGACAGACAGACCGACAGAGACAAAATTCTATCCTTGACACGCCATTGCAGGCCAGTATTCATGAAACTGACAGAGGAGACCCCTGTGCCCTGTTTCCTGTAACTCTCTGTCTTTTTGAAATCCATCACCATTGATTATTCGTCCTTCTTCCATTTAGAGCTCTCCTTTTTGTCTCGTCAGCTACAACCACCCACTCCAAAACTCACTCACACACAGACACACAGGCACACAGACACACACACAGACACACAGACATGGACACACACACACACACACAGACACACAGACATGGACACACACACACACACACACACACACACACACACACACACACACACACACACACACACACACACACACACACACACACACACACAATCTGTGTGGTTCTCAATTGGTCTCAGTATGTTTGAATGGAATTTAATTCCTCTGCCCGGGCGCGCGCGTGTTTGTGCGTGCGTGCGTGCGTGCGTGCGTGCGTGTGTGTGTGTGTGTGTGTGTGTGTGTGTGTGTGGTGTGTGTGTGTGTGTGTGTGTGTGTGTGTGTGTGTGTGTGGTAGGGAAGTTCACATGTTTTTGATTTTAATTTACACTTCTGCTTGAGTGTTTGTGAATGTTTTACGTGTTTGTTTTGCATTCTTGTGAAAGACTACAATGTAATTTCTTGTGGAAGGCTACAATGTAATTTCTTGTGGAAGACTACAATGTAATTTTTTATGGAAGACTACAATGTAATTTCTTGTAGAGAATACAATGTAATTTTTCTTGGAGAAAATAAAATTGATTTGACATGACTGGACCTCCCTCATCTTGAGAAAAAAAAATGACAGAAAAAAATGAAATCTATACCACATCGCTGTGTTAAAACTGAAAGCACTTGGTATTAACCATTGTTCTCTCCCTTTGTCTTTCTATCTTTTGTAGGTAATGTAAATAGCAAATATCACCTGCAGGACAACAAACGATGAAACAATACACATTGGCAAAACTACGAGAATATGATCTTTATACGTTTTCAACATAATTCCTGTTGTGTGTACAATTTTCATAATGACTGGACGTATCCCCGTGTTCATGTGCTGCCAAGATTTCATATGTGTATGGTGTTCAGTAATAGCAGTATTATAATCATTACTGCTGTTGTACTTCGGTTTTACATGTACTCTACTTCGTACTGGGCTGTCACATCCGTTGATCAGACATGGACCTCTCACTGTGGTAACACATGAAGCCATCTGGTCACATTCTGGTCACCTCGTAAGCAATTCAAGTTGTATCATGGTCGTTGTTTTTTAAGTCCTAAAGTTGTATCATGGTCGTTGTTTGTGTCCTAAATGTAGATAATTTGTTTGTGTCCTAAATGTAGATAATTTGTTTGTGTCCTAAATGTAGATAATTTGTTTGTGTCCTAAATGTAGATAATTTGTTTGTGTTCTTAATGTTGAGATTTTGTTTGTGTCCCAAATGTAGAGATTTTGTTTGTATCCTAAATGTAGAGGATTTGTTTGTGTCCTAAATGTAGAGGATTTGTTTGTGTCCTAAATGTAGAGGATTTGTTTGTGTCCTAAATGTAGAGGATTTGTTTGTGTCCTTAATGTAGAAGATTTGTTTGTATCCTAAGTGCAGATAATTTGTTTGTGTCCTAAGTGTAGATAATTTGTTTGTGTCCTAAGTGTAGATAATTTGTTTGTGTCCTAAGTGTAGAGGAGTTGTTTGTCCTTTATGTAGCGACTTTGTGTCCTAAATGTAGAGAATTTGTTTGTAGAGATATGTAAGTGTAGAGGATTTGTTAATATCGTAATATAGAGAATTTGTTTGTCTCCTAAGTGTTGATAATTTGCTTGTGTCTTAAATGTAGAGAATTTGTTTGTGTCCTAAGTGTAGAGAATTTGTTTGTGTCCTAAATGTAGAAAATTTGTTTGTGTCCTAAATGTAGAAGATTTGTTTGTGTCCTTAATGTAGCAAATTTGTATGTATCCAAAATGTGGAGAATTTATTTGTGTCATCAATGCAGAGAACAAACGAACAAACAAACAAACAAACAAACAAACAAACAAACAAACAAACAAACAAACAAACAAACACAAACAAACAACCAAACAAACGAAGAAACAAACGAACAAAATAAACAAACAAATAGAGAAAGAAATAAACAAAATCCTTGGAATTTTTATTGAATCTTTTCCATACATCAGGTCAACTTCAGCTGTGCAAAGTGGGAAGATTGTTAGAATGGTTTGGTTGAATATTTCTTTTTTAAGTTGCAGGGCACATATTGTTCATTAAATTTAATAGAAGAATGAAAAGCAATTTGTTTCTCAGCCGTTTCTTCATTCTTTGTTTCTCTGTTTTCTTCTAGATCGTGTTCACAAGTTTGTGTAATTTTATCTGCAGAGGGTGGATTGGTGTAAACCGTTAATTGAATTTGCGTTCAATTTTCAGCTATAGCTGACATGTTATTCAATCAATAGCAGATTTATTTTGTTTCCTTAGTTGCCTTGTCTATTGCAAGTTTAATTGCACGTTTGTCTCATCAGAGTCTGGTCATCTGCGAAATGGAAAACGAGCAGAGAGAAGCATGAGTGTGTGTGTGTGTGTGTGTGTGTGTGTGTGTGTGTGTGTGTGTGTGTGTGTGTGTGTGTGTGTGTGTGTGTGTGTGTGTGTGTATGTGTATGTGTATGTGTGTGTGTGTGTGTTTGTGTTTGTGTGTATATGTGTGTGTATGTGTATGTGTATGTGTATGTGTACGTGTATGTGTATGTGTGTGTGTGTGTGTGTGTGTGTGTGTGTGTGTGTGTGTGTGGTGTGCGGGTGTGTGTGTATGTGTGTGAGAGTCTGAGTTTATGTATGAAAGAGACGGAGTCCGACACAGAGAGACAGAGACAGAAAGAGAGATACAGAGAAAAAGAGAAAGAGAGAGGGGGAGAGAAGGGAGAGAGAAAGAAGGAAGAAAGAGAAAGAGAGAGAAGGAGGGAGAAAGAGGGACAGAGGGAGTGACAGAGAGGGAGGGGACAGAGAGAGAGAGAGAGAA
>JAPXFY010000014.1:75337772-75340272 GCA_030674185.1 Monoplex corrugatus
ACAAAGACAAACATATCAAATATCAAAACTGTGGGTAAGAGTTCTTTTTCGTCACCTTGAAAGGGCAGTTAATCTGTTATATTTTAGCCAAATAAATGGAATTGGCGTCTTATTTTTTTTTATATAAAAGAACATTTTCTTCAGTTTGAAGTGCTCGCTTTTATTGTTTGATTTGAACTTGAAGCACGCAAACTGTTTGTTAAATTTTATTTTGAGAATGAAAAGTAATTTGTTTTGTTCTTATTCTCTTGTTTCCTTCGTTTTGTGTGTCGTGCATCTGTTTGCTCTTTGTCTGTACAAAAATTGATGCAGCTGTGGCGCAAACGTTCAATCGAATATCCTCGTACGTTCAGTATCATTAGACAATGAAACATTTTTATCTGTTTGTAGGCTGATGTTTTCTTGTTTCTTTTGTCTGCTGCTGACTGAAAACATGTTAAGATTGATTGGACGTTACTCACCTATGAAATCAAAAAAAACACGTTAAGACGAGAGAGAGAAAGAGAGAGAGAGAGAGAGAGAGAGAGAGAGAGAGAGAGGAGAGAGAGAGAGAGAGAGAGAGAGAGAGAAAGAGAGAGAGAGAGAAAGAGAGAGAGATGCAGACAGAAAAATACAGAGGGAGAGACAGAGAGAGACAGAGAGACAGTCACACACAGACACACAGACACACAGACACACAGACACACAGACACAGATACAGACACAGACACAGACACACACAGACACACACACACACACACACACACACACACACACACACACACACACACACACACACACACACACACACACACACACACAATCTGTGTGGTTATCAATTTGTCTCAGTCTGTTTGAATGGAATTTAATTCCTCCGCCCGGGCGCGCGCGAGTTTGTGCGTGCGTGCGTGCGTGCGTGCGTGCGTGCGTGCGTGTGTGTGTGTATGTGTGTGTGTGTGTGTGTGTGTGTGTGTGTGTGTGTGGTAGGGAAGTTCACATGTTTTTGATTTTAATTTACACTTCTGCTTGAGTGTTTGTGAATGTTTTACGTGTTTGTTTTGCATTCTTGTGAAAGACTACAATGTAATTTCTTGTGGAAGGCTACAATGTAATTTCTTGTGGAAGACTACAATGTAATTTTTTATGGAAGACTACAATGTAATTTCTTGTAGAGACTACAATGTAATTTTTCTTGGAGAAAATAAAATTGATTTGACATGACTGGACCTCCCTTATCTTGAGAAAAAAGAATGACAGAAAAAAATGAAATCTATACCTCATCGCTCTGTTAAAACTGAAAGCACTTGGTATTAACCATTGTTCTCTCCCTTTGTCTTTCTATCTTTTTTGGGTAATGTAAATTGGAAATATCACCTGCAGGACAACAAACGATGAAACAATACACATTAGCAAAACTACGAGAATATGATCTTTATACGTTGTCAACACAATTCCTGTTGTGTGTACAATTTTCATAATGACTGGACGTATCCCCGTGTTCATGTGCTGCCAAGATTTCATATATGTATGGTGTTCAGTAATAGCAGTATTGTAATCATCACTGCTGTTGTACTTCGGTTCTACACTACTTCGTCCTGGGCTGTCACATCCGTTGATTAGACATGGACCTCTCACTGTGCTAACACATGAAGCCATCTGGTCACATTCTGGTCACCTCGTAAGCAAGTCAGGTTGTATCATGGTCGTTGTTTAAGTCCTAAAGTTGTATCATGGTCGTTGTTTAAGTCCTAAATGTTGAGATTTTGTTTGTCCTAAATGTAGAGGATTTGTTTGTGTCCTAATTGTAGATAATTTGTTTGTGTCCTAAATATAGAGAATTTGTCTGTGTCCTAAGTGCAGATAATTTGTTTGTATCCTAAATGTAGAGAATTTGTTTGTGTCCTAAGTGCAGATAATTTGTTTGCGTCCTAAATGTAGAGAATTTGTTTGTGTCCTAAGTGCAGATAATTTGTTTGTGCATTAAATGTAGAGGATTTGTTTGTGTCCTAAATGTAGAGAATTTGTTTGTAGAGATATGTAAGTGTAGAGGATTTGTTTATATCCTAATATAGAGAATTTGTTTGTCTCCTAAGTGTAGATAATTTGTTTGTGTCTTAAATATAGAGAATTCGTTTGTGATCTAAACGTAGAGGATTTGTTTGTGTCCTAAATGTAGCAAATTTGTATGTGTCCAAAATGTAGAGAATTTATTTGTGTCATAAATGCAGAGAACAAACAAACAAACAAACAAACAAACAAACAAACAAACAAACAAACAAACAAACAAACAAACAAACAAACAAACGAACAAAAATAAACAAACAAATAGAGAAAGAAACAAAACAAAATCCTTGGAATTTTTATTGAATCTTTTCCATACACCAGGTCAACTTCAGCTGTGCAAAATGGGAAGATTGTTAGAATGGCTTGGTTGAATATTTCTTTTTTAAGTTGTAGGGCACACATTGTTCATTAAATTTAATAGAAGAATGAAAAGCAATTTGTTTCTCAGCCGTTTCTT
>JAPXFY010000014.1:75345272-75347772 GCA_030674185.1 Monoplex corrugatus
AAAATGAGAGAAAGAGTGAGCGAGAGAGAGAAAGGAAAGAGAGAGAGAGAAAGGAAAAGAAAGAGAGAGAGAGAGAAAAAAAAAGAGAGAGAGACAGACAGACAAACAGCCAGACAGAGACAGAGAGAGGCAGAGACAAAGAGGCGAACAGAAAATAAGAGAAGAAGGAATGAGTGAGAGAGACGAAGAGAGGAGAGAGAGAGAGAGAGAGAGAGAGAGAGAGAGACACAGAGAGAGAGAAAGAAAGAGGAAGAGAGAGAGGAGAGGAGGAGGAGAAGAGAGAGAGAGAGAGAGAGAGAGAGAGAGAGAATGAGGGAGAAAGAGGAATAGAGAGAGAGAGGAGAGAGAGAGGGAGAGAGAGAGAGAGAGAGAGAGAGAGAGACATACAGACAGACATAGACACAGACAGAGACAGATAGAGAGAGGAGAGTCTGTTCTGGACACTGCGTGGTAGAACGTTATTTTGGAAATTGACAAACCAGATCTTTGCCAATCGTTCCCTCTTGCAGTTTCCACCCCCCCTCTCTTGTTCTCACTCCTCAGTTTAAAATCTATAACCATAGAATTTCCATCCTTTGTAGATTAAGATGTGAGAAATCATCTGAAAAGCACATAGGGAGGGAATGCGCTGCGTGGAGCTTAACGTGGTTGCTTTGATCATTGAAGCTCGTTTACCTAGTATTCAGTTATAATGACACACAAGCATATCCCTATCTCTTTGAAACCATGATATATTCATTACAAATTTCGTTCCATAAATGTAAAAAAAAATGTAACCAAACATTCACATGCAGAGAAAACATTTATTATATCTGTGTATTGTGTGTTTTGAAAAAGAGGTAAACAAACTAGTAACAGAGAAAATCAAGTCTCCATTATAATATTTTCATCTTTTTATGTACCGTATCGCCTGCGTCATAAACGTTTATTCAACAGTTGATAACAAGAACCAAAGGTGAAACGACACAAGGAAGTCATTAAAGGTTTTGAATTTATTATTTCTCTCAAAAGGAACAAAGACAAACATATCAAATATCAAAACTGTGGGTAAGAGTTCTTTTTCGTCACCTTGAAAGGGCAGTTAATCTGTTATATTTTAGCCAAATAAATGGAATTGGCGCGTTTATTTTTTTTTTTATAAAAGAACATTTTCTTCAGTTTGAAGTGCTCGCTTTTATTGTTTGATTTGAACTTGAAGCTCGCAAACTGTTTGTTAAATTTTTATTTGAGAATGAAAAGTAATTTGTTTTGTTCTTATTCTCTTGTTTCCTTCGTTTTGTGTGTTGTGTATCTGTTTGCTCTTTGTCTGTACAAAAATTGATGCAGCTGTGGCGCAAACGTTCAATCGAATATCCTCGTACGTTCAATATCATTAGACAATGAAACATTTTTATCTGTTTGTAGGCTGATGTTTTCTTGTTTCTTTTGTCTGTTGCTGGCTGAAAACATGTTAAGATTGATTGGACGTTACTCACCTATGAAATCAAAAAAACACGTTAAGACGAGAGAGAGAGAGAGAGAGAGAGAGAGAGAGAGAGAGAGAGAGAGAGAGAGAGAGAGAGAGAGAGAGAGAGAGAGAGAGAAGAGAGAGAGAGAGAGAGAGAGAAAAGAGAGAGAGAGAGAGAGAAGAAAGAGAGAGAGATGCAGACAGAAAGAGAGAGAGGGAGAGACAGAGAGACGAGACGACAGAGAGAGAGAGGGGCAACAAACAGAGGGGTAGACAGAAGGAGACAGAGGACAGGGAAGGAGGGAGAGGCGACAGACAGGAAGCATAAAATATACGAGAATAACAACAACAACAACAAAAATCAACAGCGACAACAACAGCCACACCAGCAGCAGCAGCAGCAAAACAACAACGAAACAACAACAAAATAACAAGATGGTCAAGCCATTCTAACAATCTGTTTTTAATAAATAAAACTATCATTACTTTGCACTTCCGAAAACCCACTGTGATTTTAATCAGAATTAAAGAAGCTTCAGTTGAGGAATAACTTTTGACGTTCATCGAGAACAACAGCAGATTATCACAACGATTAAAACATTTTAAATGTGGTGTGAAGTCCTGATAACTCGATGTTTGCACACCATCCTCAAAAATACCTCGTTTTAGGCATTGTTTTGGTCAATACAGACCTGAACTTTAATGAAAATAATAGAGACGTTTTCAAGTTGCCAAATCATGAGACAAGAATCAAACCAAAGAGCACGCTCTCTCATCATTCACCAAAGCAATCCTCCAGTAACACCCGAACCTCTAGGAGACGAAGCAGAAGCAAACTTGGAGGAGGCGGACAGGTAGGGAGTGGGAGAAAATAGTCAAGATGTAGAGGGAGAGATCACTGCTGGGCTAAAAGTTGTGTCTTCAAGCTGGACTTGGAAGGAAGACAAAGTGTGTGGCTGTCTGTCGAACAGACTGGGAAAGGTTGTTCAAGTTGTATGGACCAGACACAGGAAAAGAGCGGCGACCGACTGTGGCACATCTGTATCGAGAAAC
>JAPXFY010000014.1:75352772-75372772 GCA_030674185.1 Monoplex corrugatus
TGTTCTGCTTTCTTCACGCACGTCTTTGCAGCCTTCACCGCGCTCTCTGCTTTTCCATTGGACTGAGGGTAGTGTGGTGAGCTTGTTACGTGTTCAAACCCATATGTTTTTCTGAACTTTCCAAACTGGTTTGATGTGAATTGAGTTCCACAGTCTGTTGTCAGGCGTTCTGGTATTCCGTGTCTTGCCAAATGTCTCTTCAGACAGATGATGACCTCTTTGGATTCTCTTGTTTGTAACCGATCAATCTCAAAGAAAGAGTAGTGATCGACCGTGACCAGGTATTCGTTGCCATTATGTTCAAAGATGTCACAAGCGATGTGTTGCCAGGGCAGGTCAGGGATCTCTGTACTGATAAGAGGTTCCTTCTGCTGACCACGTTGGTATGTGTTACAGGCGCTGCATGTCTTGACAAAATCTTCAATGTCCATGTTCATCCTGGGCCAGTAGACTACCTCACGTGCTCTTCTTATGCAGCTCTGAATTCCTGAGTGGTTTGCATGAAGTTTCTCAAGGATGTCTGCTCTTTCGCTTTCAGGTACAATTACTCTGTGACTTTTGAAGACAAGTCCGTTGTGGACTGACAGTTCCTCCCTGAAAGGAAAGTATTCTTGTAACTGTAATGAAAGTTGTTGTTTCTCCTCTGGCCAGCCTTGTAGAATGACAGCTTTCATGGTTTTCATGGTTGCATCTTCCTGAGTTGCTTGCTGCAGACTGTTCAGTCTCTCTTGGCTGATGACCAGTTCTTGTAATGAGTCTGTTTTCTCCAGGTCTGTGAGGAAAACGGCTTCCTTGTGGGTGACTTGCTGTTCCGCTTTTCCACAGACTGCTCTGCTGAGGGTGTCAGCCAGGTGCATCTCAGATCCACGTTTGTATACTACCGTGTACCTGAACTTCTGAGTTCTGAGTAGCATCCTCTGAATCCTCTTAGGTGCCGAGAGCAGGCTCTTCTTGTGAATGGTCTCTAGTGGTTTGTGGTCGGTCTCCACCAGGATGTCTCTTCCATAGACGTATCTCTCAAACCTTTCCAGACCGAAGAGTATTGCCAACATCTTTTCTATTTGCGCATAGCTTTTTTCTGTCTCGGTCAAGGCTCGTGATGCGTACTGAATCGGTTGACCATCCTGCATGAGACAAGCTCCAAGTCCAAACTGTGAAGCATCACACTGAAGGGTGGTTGTACGCTTTCCTGAAGAGTCAAAGTAGCGAAGTACCGGTGGCTCAGAGAGTATCTTCTTCACTTTCTTCAGGGCTTCTCCGTGGACATCTTCATCCCATCTGAAGTGGACATCTTTTTTGACCAGTTCTCTGAGTGGTGCTGCTGCCTCAGACAGGTTTGGTGCAAATTTCTGAAGGTATCCGACTACACCGAGTAGTCTCTGCACAGCTGCTTTGTCTTCTGGCACTGGGAGTTGTTGGACAGCTTCCAATTTCTTTGGGTCGGCTTTCAAGCCTTCTCTTGAGAAGATGTGTCCCAAATATGATATCTCCGTTCGTTTCATCTCAACCTTCTCCTTGTTGAGTTTGATTCCAGTCTTTCGCATCGCTGTAGCAAACGGTTCAGATTGATATCATGAACTTGTGCTCCTGCTTCGTCGGTTGGTCCTCTGCCAAAAACAAAGATGTCATCATGAACCGCTACCACGCCTGGCAGTCCTGCCAGAGCAATGTCAATCCTCCTCTGGAATTCTTCTGGGGCTGGTGAAATTCCAAAGGGCATTCGTTTCCATCGGTATTTGCCAAAAGGCGTCTCAAATGTTGTCAGGTAGCTGCTGTCTTCGTCCAATTCAACGTGCCAAAACCCGTTTTTCGCGTCCAGGTGTGCGAAGTATTTTGCATCTTTGAGGAGAGGCAATACGTCATCAGTGGTTGGCATGGGGTACTCGTTTCTCCTGAGGGCTTTGTTCAGTGGCTTAGGGTCGATGCACAGTCTGACTTTCCCATTCCTCTTTGTTGTTACGACCAAACTGCTTATCCACTCCGTTGGCGTGTCTACTTTAGTTTTTTCAACCTCTTCAGCTCGTCCTTCACTTTCTCTTGCACTGCTATCGGCCACTTTCTGCAAGGCATCTTCATTGGAGCAATACTGGGGTCTGTTTCTAGGTGTAATTTCCCTTCTAGTTTTCCTTCTCCTTCAAAGACATCGTTGTACTTTGTGAGCATATCTTTTGCATTTTCCCCCTCTTTCTGATTCGTCACTATCGTTGCAATGTTCTCTTCATTGATCGTCAACAATTGCATGCGCTGTACAGCTTTCAGTCCCAGTACTGGCTTACAGTCCGTTTTGGTGATCGCGAAGTTGACTTTGTATTTCCTTCTGTTCTTGGGGTTTTTCACTCGCAGCACTATCTCCCCCACAGGCTTCATTTCTGTTCCGTTGAACATCACCAGCTTCTTCTTCGTCTCTTGCAGGTCAGACTTTGTTTCATCTCCTGTGACTTCTCTGTACAGGCTCTCAGACATCACGTTTGTTGTTGCACCTGTGTCAAGAAGAAATGTTACCGGCATCTCATTTATCAGCATTTTTGCTCGTATGTTTCTCTCCTTTTTTCTGGTTTTGTCTTCGATCCCGAGGATTTCATTATCGCTTTCAGTGTTGGTCTCTTCTTCTTCGAAGTGCCGAACTCTTGTTTTCTTTCGATTTTTCTTGGGTGTTCTGCAGCATGAAGCAAAGTGATTATTTCCTCCACAAGCTTTGCAGTTTCTTCCAAATGCTGGACATTTCTCTTTTGCTCTTGGGTGCTTTCCACCACAATATCCGCATTTCTCTCTGTACTCTGGTTTGTTTCCTTTGCTATACTGCTTTGCTGTCTTCTTTTCTTTGAAAGCTTGGACTTCCTGCGTGTCCTGCGTTTTTCTCATCATTTGGACGGTTTGGTGTTGACTTGATTCATGCGCTCTGCACATATCAATACATGCAGTCAATGTCAGCTGTCGCACTTCCAGTAATTTTGATCGCAGAGTCTCGTCATATACACCCAGTACGATTTGATCTCTCAATAGTCTGTCTTCCAGTGTACCATAGTTACAGGTCTTGATCAGTCTCCGCAGTTCTGCTATAAACTGTTCGATAGATTCTCCTGCTGCTTGATGTCTGCAGTTGAATCTGATGCTTCGTAAGTTTCATTGGTTGAACCCACACAGTATTCTCGAATTTCTGGAGAACAGTGGTCAATGTCATTTCTTTCAGCTTCATTAGCAAATGCCAATCCTTCATAGATGTCCATAGCATCCAGCCCGATGCAAGAAAGAAAAACTGCTGTTCTTATGTTGAGTCTTCTTCTGTCTGCGTTGTCACAATTTCATAGCTGTTCCAAAGCCTCTTGAATTTCCTCCAGCTGCTCTGCAGGTTTCCTCCATTCACATCAAGTTTAGAGCAAGGGAATCTTGGCATGTCGTCGACTGGCTCTTCTCTCTTCTTGTTCATCTTCCATGGTTGAACTTTAGTCTTCAATATTCTGGATTTTTGTTGAGTTCGTATCACGATTCTGACACCATGTTTCGTTCTTTCTACAGCCAACTCGGAAGATAGGGCAATGCTTCTACGTCTTTACTCGTCGCTCTCTGATTCTCAACTGACTACAGTATATATATACATATCACAGTGAACAGCAATCAGTTATTATTTAAACGAATATCATGCCGTGCTGTTATCCGCACGCTGTTTACTGTTAACACACGTCACAGAGAGAGGAGAGAGAGAGAGAGAGAGAGAGAGAGAGAGAGAGAGAGAGAGAGAGAGAATGAGAGAGAGTGAGAGAGAGAGAAAGAGAGACACACACAT
The DNA here is from genome assembly GCA_030674185.1 of Monoplex corrugatus. Taxonomy (NCBI): domain Eukaryota; kingdom Metazoa; phylum Mollusca; class Gastropoda; order Littorinimorpha; family Ranellidae; genus Monoplex; species Monoplex corrugatus. The sequence continues at coordinate 75,356,557 of JAPXFY010000014.1, forward strand.
ACACAGACCGACAGACATACATACATACAGACAGACAAACAGAGACAGAGAGAGTACAGAGAGAGAGACAGACAAAGACACAGACACAGACACAGAGACACTTAGAGTGAAAGACGTTAAATCAAGCAACGAACGAACAGAGACATAGAGATAGAAAGACAGAGAAACAGGCAGGCAGACAGACAGATAGACAGACAGAAATCACCAACTATAACAGTAAAATAAAAAAGACAGACAGAGAGACGGACAGGTTTTTTTTTTCGTTTCGTACTTGAACTGCAGTTGCAACAGGCACACGAACACGATAATAGTAAGCTTTAATATGCATGGCCGCCTTTTGTCTATCCCTCCAGTCATACACTATCTGCCCAGGACACAGTTGCATGGCCAAATCTTAGATGGCAAATTGGCTTTGAGCCGAAGCAAACTTAGAATAGATGAGTTTTGTGCGTTCTGTTCTTATTGGTTAAAGCCCAGCCGACTGCATAGAGCCATATCAGGGCTATAACTGTTTCAAAACAAACACAACACTACAACAGAAACAAAAACAAAGAAAAAATAGCAAAAAGAAAATTAAGTGCACATATCAATGCATTCAAACACATAATCTAAGGAGATGCCCCTGGCGTTGACCTCTCAGTCCCGTTTATCACTCAGTGAATTTAAAAAGCATACCAGAACACAAATTCAAACATAACTAAGGACGTTAAAACATATGTAAAACGGGTCTAAATTAACTGACATTGATTCCGCATACCTCATTACCCTAGAAGTCAAAAATGCGCTTAATACGTGTACCCAATTATCAATCCCAAGAGAAAATACGTAAGACTATTTTCCAACACATTCAGGTGAATGGACCAGCAAGGCGGAAAAAGATAGGAAGAAATGCAAGAAAGCAAAGGAACAAGGCAAAAACAAAGATAGTGACAGAGAAGAGGACACATTTCTAGCACAAAATTTCCAGAAGGTGTGGATACTGTTTATACTGAAAAAACTTTCAGCATCCCCTCCGCGGGAAGTTTTGCGCGTGTACAGCCAGAAGATAAGCAAGACTATGTAACCACTTTCCTCCCATGAAGAAAATTTGTACTCAGAGCTCCCTAAGGCCTGCTTTGCAATCATGCCCTGGATTTGCACGCCCAGCATTTTCGTATTTGCATAAGCGACGAAACACTGCCATAGGTCATAGGATTACATTAGCCCACACGTTTGATGTTCCGTGTGCTTGTACACATCAAGACGGATAAGGCACATGCAGGGCTGCACTGAAGTTGCTCAGAAGGACAAAAGACAACTACGCCGCCACTCACTCCCCCCACCCACCACCACCACCAAAAAAAAAAAAAAAAAAAAAAAAAAAAAGAAAGAAAAACCTCCCACATTTGCATCTCAGTAGAGCATTGCTCGAATCTTGACATAGAAAAAATGAAAGAAGAAGAAGAAGAACAACAACAACAACAACAACAGCAACAACAACCCAGACAAACAGACAACAATAACGACAACAACAACAACAGACAAAAACAGACAACAACAACAACAACAACAACAACCCAGACAAACAGACAACAATAACGACAACACAACAACAACAACAACAACAACAACAACAACAACAACACAACAACAACAACTACATCAACAACAAATACAGTTGTGAGGAAAACATTGACCAAAAGTGCTGTACAAAGTCAAACACTCAGACGCGAGCCAATAGACACGGTAATCAGTGCAAGCACTGACCAGGTCACATTAGAGAGACTAGCGCGTGACGTATCGTCCACTCCATTAGCATCCCGGCCCTGGTGACAATGACTACCATTAGCCCTACACCCCTAGCGTTCCATAAATACATCAGTTGTTAGTGAAAGTGCACTTGGATCACTAAAGTATGGAGCTCTGCAATGAAAGTGGCTGGGCTATAGGAATTGATTCTATGAAAGTGGCTGGGCTATAGGAATTGATTCTATACACATCAACGACATTAACCCCCAACTTACCAACACACTTTTACCTACCTCTGTTAGTGTTATGCACGCATTTACCCTTAAAATGCCAAACCAAGACATGCTTATCACCGAAAGTTTGGCAAATCATCCATCGACTGTTTTGACTTTTCTGTTCTGTATACTGCTGTGTTGTATAACCGAAAGTTTGGGCAAATATTCATCGACTGTGTTGGCTTTTCCGCTATGTACACTGTTGTGTCTACAACCGAAAGTTTGGGCAAATCATCCATCGACTGTTTTGACTTTTCTGTTCTGTATACTGCTGTGTGTATAACCGAAAGTTTGGGCAAATCATTCATCGACTGTGTTGACTTTTCTGTTGTGTATATAATGTTGTGTGTATAATTCTCATCACAGCACAGAAAAGCACGCCTCACTCTCGTGATCCGTGTTGAAGACTTCAGCATCGTCCGTGTCACTGTGGCCTGTCATATGTGATCTCTTCAGTCCCGTCCAGTGGTTCTATCCTTAAGTAATACAGCGTTTTCAAGTTCTGTCTGCCTACCTGTCTATATGCCTGCCTGTCTGCCTGCCTGTCTGCTGTCTGCCTGTCTGCCTGCCTGTCTGCCTGTGTTTATGTCTGTTTCTCCGTCTGTCTTCCTGCCTGCCCCTTTCTCTCTCTCTCTCTCTCTCTCTCTCTGTCTGTCTCTCTGTCTCTTTGTCTCTCTGTCTATGTCTCTTTGTCTGTCTGTCTGTCTGTCTCTGTGTCTTCCTCGCTCTCACTTTCACACACACACCCACACACACACACACACACACACACACACACACACACACACACAACACACACACACACGCGCACACACACACACACGCACACAACACACACGCAGAGGTATGTGTAAGTCCTGAGGTCATACCTAACCTACGGATTTTGTACATTAAACTTGTGTCCGTCTATGACTGGAACAATCTCGGTTACATTGTAATGACGTTTGTTTCCATGTAACTATTCTTCAAAGGAAAGAATAAACATGTGAAATAAATAAGTAAAGACTCAATCAAAGGCGACTACTCACTAAGTATAAATATGTCTCAATCACAGAACGCACCAATCAACACACAACGTTTCTGCTGCCTATCAACAAGACGAAAACAACATTTCCTTAATCATAGTCCCTCCAGTCTGTCGTCCATTTCCGAGGATAGAATTATAACTATTTAACTAAGTAACTAACTAAGTAACTAAGTAACTAACTAAGTAACTAACTAAGTAACTAACTAACTAACTAACTAACTAACTAACTAACTAACTAACTAACTAACTAACTAACTAACTACTAACTAACTGAAACTAACTAACTAACTAACTGACTAACTAATAACTAACTAATACTAACTAATAACTAACTAACTAACTAACTAACTAACTAACTAACTAACTAAACAAACTAACTAACTAACTAAACTAACTAACTAACTAACTAACTAACTAACTAACTAACTAATAATAACAACTAACTAACTAACAACTAACTAATTAACAACTAACTAACTAACTAACTAACTAACTAACTGACTGACTAACTAACTAACTAACTAACTGACTAACTAATTACTAACTAATTAACTAACTAACTAACTAATTAACAACTAACTAATTAACTAACTAATTAACTAACTAACTAACTAACTAACCAACCAACCAACCAACCAACTAACTAACAAACTAACTGACTAACTAACTAACTGACTAACTAACTAACTAACTAACAAACGAACTAACTAACTAACCAATTACCTAACTACCTAACTACCTAACTAACTAACTAACTAACTAACTAACAAACGAACTAACTAACTAACCGATTACCTAACTACCTAACTAACTAACTAACTGACTGACTAACTATCGAATAAATAAACAAACAAATGGATAAATGAGTAAACAAACATATAAATGAATAAGTAAATAAAGAAATAATAAATAGATAAATAAATACACGAATAAATTAATTAATAAATAATTAAACAAATAGATAAACAAATAAACGAACAAGTTAGATATGAGAAATGACAAATAACGATAAACACACATACGCGCAAGTGCGCGCGCGCGCACACACACACACACACACACACACACACACACACACACACACACACACACACACACACACACACACACACACACACACACACACACACACAGAGAGACTCATACATACACACTCATACCCACACAGCATGATGGCCGGCCGACAGCAAGAGGAAAAAACAACAACCAAAAACAACCAAACATATCCATGCAGATAACACGTCAGTCAATATTACTACGCCTTACATCATCGTTTTATTGGTGTGTTTCATTTTCACTATTTCTTAGGTCTGGGTAGATGTGGATTAGTAACGGCAAGTTTGAAAAATGACTTCTAGCTGACATCTTCTACCAAATCCAAAACAAGTGTGACTGCCCCGCGTTCAAGCAAACGGGAACCAGATAAACTTGGAACACGCAAGCCACATGGCCTCAATGACAAACCATAAAGATTTCCTCAAACAGAATTTAGTATCATGCCACTTCATGTACCTCTATCTGAACACGACGTTTTGTGCATGTACTTTTAACTTGGTGTGTATGTGTGTGCGTGTGTATTTTCTTCAATGTATAGATATAAACGTCCTTGTCCTTCATGTATAATTTATGTTTATACTGCTTGGATGAATTTATGCATACACTCTTCTTTTGATGTGCCCTCGAGTCCATGTATGTTTTACCTCGATGATGATTTACTGAAATAGATTACATTATCACCATGTTCCCATCTCAGTGAGGTTTTGGCTTATACAAATTTTTGTTCAAAATGTTTTCATTCTCCTTTCACAAGACTGGCCCAGCCGCGTCTGAGTGAGAGTGTTTTTTTTCTCCGGGACTTCGGTGTTCCGTTCAGCCCCTTGGCTGTTGGTTTAGGATGTTTTTCTTCCTATTCCAAGATCAGACCGGATTCGTTGCACTAGGCACGATCCATTTACATCAGCCACAACTCTGGATTATATATTTTCCTATTCAGTCAATCATATGCTTATATTTTCTCTCATGAATTATTTAATAGTAGGATCCTTTACATTCCAAACACTATTCATAGTTAGTGCATCATACTTTTATTTATAGCCCTGGACCCTCTTCAGGATAAAACAATATTGATATGGCATAACCACTTTTCCAATTGCAGAATTCATCTCACTTCCGATATGACATCATATTTACTCATGAACACATTGTGATGTCATTTTAGTTAGTTTATTTCTTTCCTCACACTAGACAGAGCAGCAGGGAAGTTTCAGTCTTTTTCTCCTAATTTTTGTATCTGGTGTTTATTTGTATGTGAACTTACGCTTGTCAAAGGCCAATTGGCCGAAAATTTGCGCCTGTATTGTCTGGTTGTATTAAATACGCGTTCTGATTCTTTTTTCGTGTTTTTTTTCTGGTTCCTAATATCTTGTACCTTTGGAAACTTTGTGAGTATTGTTTTCATCGTCATCGTTTCTCACCAAACCAGGCATCTCTATATGCGTGCCTCAAGACGGGGGGGGGGGGGGGGGGGGGGGGGGGGGGGAGAACAGTACAGAGACAGGATGTAAAATCTGCAGCGGTAGGTTTCAAAACGGATTGCAGAAAGAAACAAACGGGGATAAAAAGACACTTGTCGAATGGGAATCAAAATAATGTTCTCTAACAAAAAATATTCTGATAGAGTTTCTCCAGTGTTTTGCTTGTTTGTTTGTCTGTGTCTTTGTCTCCTTCCCACCTCTGTGTGTGTGTCTCTCTCTCTGTTGTCTCTCTCTGTGTCTCTGTCTTCTGTGTCTCTGTCTCTCTCTGCATGTCTGTCTGTCTGTCTGTCTCTGTCTCTCTGTCTCTGTCTCTCTGTCTCTGTCTGTCTCTGGGTTCAGCAACATAAAAGGACTGTTTGAAATTACAAGGTTTCCAAGATGTCCAGATAAATGGAGGAGCAGAAAATGAATGGGCTCTACACTTGTGTATTGAGGAAAGTATGATTCATGGTTTTAAAGACAACTGGAACTGCAAAATAGTGAACTTTGGTTCCTTTTCAGTATATCCTTTGCATAATATGTCGCATCAGCCAGGACATCAATCATAGACTATACAGGTAATTATAAAGACATTCAGAGATAACCTTATGATATTACGTTTTAGCAGAAATGAACTTTATTTCAAATCATTATTATAAATTAGCTAAAACAGCATTCACAAAAATGAAAAGCGTTCGAACCAACAAATCAATTTACACCAGGAAGAGAACTCGTCAGTGTTATATAGAACCAATACTGTTGTATGGATGCAAAGTCTGGACAATCAACAAGCAAAGTCAGAAGAAGATTGAGGCAGCGGATATGCATATGTGGTTTCTAAGAAGAATGTTAAGAGTTCCAAGGACAGTAAAGAAAACAAACGAGACAGTTTTGAAAGAAGCAAGCACAAAAAAAAGAACATTGATGAAGAAGATGAGGAAAAGATAAGCAACATTTAGAGGACATTTTATGAGGCAAGAGAAATTAGAGCACCTAGTCACAGCAGGAAAGCTAGAAGGGAAAAGAGTACCAGGTAGACTCAGAGAAAATATTTCTTTTTCAGAGTGGATGATGGCAGAAAGGGTAGGAGATATACTTGCAGCCACAAAGGACATATTTGTATGGAGAAGCATGATCGCCAACGCCATACAGCATCGCACATTATGATGATGATGATGATGATGATGATGATGATGATGATGATGATGATATATCATTATGATGATGATTATAAATCATTCTCGTATAACACTTTTTTCCAAATGCATTTGGACTTCACTGTACATGGTGTAGCTAAACGGTTCCAAATAGGCATGGAAATCTAAAACTCACGCAAATTCTGTCCAAACCCTGTAGGGAAGATGAAATGCATTTTCTGTTGTTAGTTCCTGTCTATGCCAATATCAGACACAAACACATATATGGTTACGTTCTGCATGAGTCAGATCAAACTCTAAATGTGGAGCTTGGAGATTCTTATACAGAATTCGTGAGAAACATAGCAATGTGCACGTTCCATGCCTGAAGAGTCAGAGGACTTAATCGTTAACTCGATCAGATGATGTATGGTGATGCATGGTACAGCATATCGTTCTGTTACTTCAGTCCTTTAGTGTACTACAAAACTGTTTTTCTGTACCAATATAGCCAGCACCCTTCCCACATCCACTTACCCTGACCCCTTGTTTGTGTATGGGCCTGTGGCTTTCACAAATTTAAACAGTGCCAATGTCACTCTGTCTCCTCCTCTTTGTCTGTCTGTCTACCTCTGTCTCTCTGTCTGTCTGTCTTCTGTAAGTCCTCCTCTCTCCCTCTCTCCCTGTCTCTCTCGTCTCTCTGTCATTGTCTCTGTTTCTCTGTCACTGTACTGTCTCTGTCTTGTCTGTCTGTTTGTCTGTTTGTCTGTCTGTCCGTATGTCTGTCTGTCTGCCTCTCTTTCCTTCTCTCTTTTTTTTTCTTTGCCTGGTGCTTTCTTCAGTTTCACACGCAAAGAGGCGATTAACGGAGGAAACGAGGAAATGAGAAAAGATCAACAAATAAAAATTTATCCCATCCTGAAAACTAAGCGAGAATATGCTGAAACGTCCACGCCTTATCATATTCTTCAGACAAGGAATTCCATCATGGAAAAATGAATTATTAGAACAAACAAGCGAGCAATAGCAGCAAAACAATCACATTCACAATCCACAAACAAACATAATTAAATGTGCATATGCTGTCCTCTTCCGAGACACCAACAAAAACGAAAACAGTGATCAAACACACTAAACAAAACATGTACGTTTCATAAGATGCTATGTAAAGTTCATTAATGTAGTACTGACATCAAGTCATTACAGAGCAAAATACGTAATATATTGTTGAATTGTCTTTTCCAAAATGATATCAAAATGTTTTCATTCACCTTAATTAGATCTATAATATCTTAATTTCGTAAAAAGACAATTAATAGAAGTCAAAGGTTTGAATTCTTCATTACTTCTGACATTTTGTTTTCCGTTTTAAACAAATATCTCCGAGCACATGCCAGTGAATCAAACAGTAAGGTACAATAGTTTGTTTTCATCAAACGTGTGTCTTTGTTCCATCATCATCATCATGTGCCCTGCCGAATGGCGTTGGCGATCATGGCCTTCCATAAGCATCTTGTCTTTTGTCACCGCAAGCACATCTTCCACCTTGTCTGTCCTCAGCCACCCTGCAAGTCCGTCCAATATTTTCTCCTTGGGTCTACCTGGTGTTCTCTTTCCCTCCAGTTTTCCTGTTGTGACCAGGTGCTCTAATTAAAATCCCCTTTCTTCATAAAATGGCCTCTAAAAGTCGCTTGTCTTTGTTAATTCTCAAAACATGTATAAATAAGATAAACTTGTCTAAGAGTTAAAAAAATCTGACGAGTACAATGTTCAGAAATTGCTAAACAGGGTATTTACGTAATGTCCAGATTTCCGGCGTGGTTTCATGTGGACATGTATGTGCTTACACATAGATGTGTGAAAGATAAACATATGTCAAAGCAAATCACGTATTTCACATTTTCCCTCCAACCAGAGTAACCCCGCTCCGAATTTTGTTTCAAATTGTCCATCGCATAGATTTTATTTTCTCGTCTATCTGAATAGTTTAGTCTATTTCTTGATTTCACGAGCGTGCCTGGCTTTTAAGTGAATTATGCGTGTTTGGTATAGAAGTGTGTGTGTGTGTGTGTGTATGTGAGCTGATGTGAACGTATGGTATAGAAGTGTGTGTGTGCATGTGTATGTGAGCTGATGTGAACGTATGGTATAGAAGTGTGTGTGTGCATGTGGATGTGAGCTGATGTGAACGTATGGTACAGAAGTGTGTGTGTGTATGTGTATGTGAGCTGATGTGAACGTATGGTATAGAAGTGTGTGTATGTGCATGTGAGCTGATGTGAACGAATGGTATAGAAGTGTGTGTGTGTATGTGAGCAGATGTGAACGTATGGTATAGAAGTGTGTGTGCGTGTGTATGTGAGCTGATGTGAACGTATGGTATAGAAGTGTGTGTGTGTGTGTGAGCTGATGTGAACGTATGGTATAGAAGTGTGTGTGTGCATGTGTATGTGAGCTGATGTGAACGTATGGTATAGAAGTGTGTGTGTGTGTGTGTGTATGTGAGCTGATGTGAACGTATGGTATAGAAGTGTGTGTGAGTGTGTGTGTGTGTGTGTATGTGAGCTGATGTGAACGTATAGTATAGAAGTGTGTGTGTGTATGTGAGCTGATGTGAACGTATGGTATAGAAGTGTGTGTGTGCATGTGAGCTGATGTGAACGTATGGTATAGAAGTGTGTGTGTGTGTGTGTATGTGAGCTGATGTGAACGTATGGTATAAAAGTGTGTGTGAGCATGTGAGCTGATGTGAACGCATGTCATAGAAGTGTGTGTGTGTATGTGAGCTGATGTGAACGTATGGTATAGAAGTGTGTGTGTGTGTGTATGTGAGCTGATGTGAACGCATGGTATAGAAGTGTGTGCGTGTATGTGTATGTGAGCTGATGTGAACGTATGGTATAGAGTGTGTGTGTGTATGTGATGTGAACGTATGGATATAGAAGTGTGTGTGTGTATGTGCATGTGAACGTATGGTATAGAAGTGTGTGTGTGTATGTGCATGTGCGATGTGAACGTATGGTATAGAAGTGTGTGTGTGTATGTGATGTGAGCTGATGTGAACGTATGGTATAGAAGTGTGTGTGGTGTATGTGAGCCATGTGAACGTATGGTATAGAAGTGTGTGTGTGAGGTGAGCGATGGAACGTATGGTATATAAGTGGTTGTGTATGTGAGCTGATGTGAACGTATGGTATAGAAGTGTGTGTGTGTGTGAGCTGATGTGAACGTCTGGTATAGAAGTTGTATGTGTATGTGAGCATGGAACGTATGGTATAGAAGTGTGTGGTGTATGTGAGCTGATGTGAAGTATGGTATAGAAGTGTGTGTGTGCAGGTGAGCTGATGTGAACGTATGTATAGAAGTGTGTGTGTGTGAGGTGATGTAACGTAGGTATAGAAGTTGATGTGCATGTGAGCTGATGTGAATTATGGTATAGAAGTGTGTGTAGTGTATGTGAGCTGATGTGAACGTATGTATAGAAGTGTGTGTGTGTATGTGTATGTGAGCTGATGTGAACGTATGGTATAGAAGTGTGTGTGTGCATGTGTATGTGAGCTGATGTGAACGATGGTATAGAAGTGTGTGTGAGTATGTGCATGTCACATGTGAACGTATGGTATAGAAGTGTGTGTGTGTGTATGTGAGCCATGTGAACGTATGGATAGAAGTGTGTGTTGTTGTGATGTGCCATTGAACGTATGATATAGAAGTCTGTTGTGCATGTGCCCTGTGAACGTAGTATAGAATGTGTGTATGTATGTGCATGTGAGCAGTGAACGTATGGTATAGAAGTGTGTGTGTGTATGTGAGCCATGTGAACGTATGTATAGAAGTGTGTGTGTGCATGGAGCCAGTGCATGGTATGAATGGTGTAATGATGGACATAGAATATGGTATAGAAGTTGTGTGTGTAGTGTTGACCATGTGAACGTATGGTATAGAAGTGTGTGTGTATGTGAGCCATGTGAACGTATGGTATAGAAGTTGTGTGTGTGATGTGCATGTGAACTATGGTATAGAATGTGTGTGTGTAGTGAATGTGACTGATGTGAACGTATGGTATAGAAGTGTGTGTGTGTGTGCATGTGACTGATGTGAAGGTATGGTATGAAGTGTGAGTGTGTATGTGCATGTGAACGTATGGTATAGAAGTGTGTATGTGCAGGTGAGCTGAGTGAACGTATGGTATAGAAGTTGTGTGTGTATGTGTGTGAGCTGATGTGAAAGTATGGTATAGAAGTTGTGTGTATGTGTATGTGAGCGATGTGAACGTATGGTATAGAATGTTGTGTGTATGTGTAAGTGAGCTGATGTGAACGTATGGTATAGAAGTGTGTGTGTGTTTTGTATGTGAGCTGATGTGAACGTATGGTATAGAAGTGTGTGTGTGTATTGTGTAGCTGTGAACGTATGGTATAGAAGTGTGTTGTGTATGTGTATGTGAGCTATGTGAACGTAGGTATAGAAGTGTGTGTGTGTATGTGAGCATGTGAACGTATGTATAGAAGAGTGTGTGTATGTGAGCATGTGAACGTTGGTATAGATGTGTGTATATGCATGTGAGCCCATGTGAACGTATGGTATAGAATGTTTGTGTGTATGTGAGCTGATGTGAACGTATGGTATAGAATGTTGTGTGTGTATGTGAGCCATGTGAAAATAAGGTATAGAAGTGTGTGTGTGTGTGTGTGATGTGACCATGTGAACGTATGGGGGGGGGGGGGGGGGGGGGGGGGGGGGGGGGGGGGGGGGGGGGGGGGGGGGGGGGGGGGGGGGGGGGGGGGGGGGGGGGGGGGGGGGGGGGGGGGGGGGGGGGGGGGGGGGGGGGGGGGTATGGTATAGAAGTTGTGTGTGTGTGTAGTGAGCTGATGTGAACGTATGGTATAGAAGTGTGTGTGTGTATGTGCATGTGAGCTGATGTGAATACGTATGGTATAGAAGTGTGTGTGTGTGTGCTATGTGAGTGATGGAACGTATGTGTATAGAATGTGCTAGTATGTGTGATGTGTTGTAGCTGATGTGAACGTATGGTATAGAAGTGTGTGTGTGTATGTGAGCTAATGTGAACGTATGGTATAGAAGTGTGTGTGTGTGTGCATGTGAGCCCATGTGAACGTATGGATAGAAGTGTGTATGTGATGTGAGCTGATGTGAACGTATGGTATAGAAGTGTTGTGTGTGTGTGCATGTAACGTATGGTATAGAAGTGTGTGTGTGTATGTGCATGTGAACGTATGGTATAGAAGTTGGTGTATGTGAGTGAGCTGATGTGAACGTATGGTATAGAAGTGTGTGTGTGTATGTGACATGTGAACGTATGGTATAGAAGTGTGTGTGTGTGTGTGGTGGCATGTAGCTGATGTGAACGTATGGTATAGAAGTGTGTGTGTGGTATGTGGCATGTGAACGTATGGTATAGAAGTGTGTATGTGTATGGTGAGCTGATGTGAACGTATGGTATAGAAGTGTGTATGTGCATTGTGAGCTGATGTGAACGTATGGTATAGAAGTGTGTGTGTGTGTGTGTGTATGTGAGCTGATGTGAACGTATGGTATAGAAGTGTGTGTGTGTATGTGAGCTGATGTGAACGTATGGTATAGAAGTGTGTGTATGTATATGAGCTGATGTGAACGTATGGTATAGAAGTGTTGTATGTGTATGTGAGCTGATGTGAACGTATGGTATAGAAGTGTGTAGTGTGCAATGTGTGAGCTGATGTGAACGTATGGTATAGAAGTGTGTATGTGTATGTGAGCTGATGTGAACGTATGCTATAAGAAGTGTGTATGTGCATGTGAGCTGATGTGAACGTATGGTATAGAAGTGTGTGTGTGTATGCATGTGAACGTATGGTATAGAAGTGTGTGTGTATGTGCATGTGAACGTACGGTATAGAAGTGTGTGTGTGTATGTGCATGTGAGCCATGTGAACGTATGGTATTAGATGTGTGTGTGTATGTGCATGTGAACGTATGATATAGAAGTGTGTGTGTGTATGTGCATGTGAACGTATGGTATAGAAGTGTGTGTGTGTATGTGCATGTGCGCCCATGTGAACGTATGGTATAGAAGTGTGTGTGTGTATGTGCATGTGAGCTGATGTGAACGTATGGAAAGAAGTTTGTGTGTGTATGTGTATGTGAGGTCATGTGAACGTATGGTATAGAAGTTGTGTGTGTATGTGTATGTGAGCTGATGTGAACGTGTGTATATTAGTGTGTGTGTGTATGTGTATGTGAGCTCATGTGAACGTATGGTATATAAATGTGTGTGTGTATGTGTATGTGAGCTGATGTGAACGTATGGTATAGAAGTGTGTGTGTGTATGTGTATGTGAGCTGATGTGAACGTATGGTATAGAATGTGTGTGTGCATGTGAGCTGATGTGAACGTATGGTATAAAGTGTGTGTGTATGTGAGCTGATGTGAACGTATGGTATAAAGTGTGTATGTGCATGTGAGCCCATGTGAACGTATTTTATAGAAGTATGTATGTGCATGTGAGCCCATGTGAACGTATGGTATAGAAGTGTGTATGTGCATGTGAGCCCATGTGAACGTATGGTATAGAAGTGTGTATATGCATGTGAGCTGATGTGAACGTATGGTATAGAAGTGTCTGTGTGTATGTGCATGTGAGCCCATGTGAACGTATGGAACGTATGGTATAGAAGTGTGTGTGTGTATGTGCATGTGAGCCCATGTGAACGTATGGTATAGAAGTGTGTGTGTGCATGTGCATGTGAGCTCATGTGAACGTATGGTATAGAAGTGTGTGTGTGCATGTGAGCCCATGTGAACGTATGATGCATTCTCCAAAAAACATTGCATGATGTACATGTCTTCTGCTTATTTCTGTTTTGAGCAACACTGTGCTCAGTTGATATTCCTGCATTAAAACTCACCATGTTTGAGTTTTGACACCCTTCTCTCTCTGTCTCTCTGTTTCTCTCTCTGTCTATCTGTGTCTCTGTCTCTGCCTCTGTCTCTCTCTGTCTCTCTGTCTCTGTCTTTCTCTCTCTCTCTCTATTACTTTGTTCATACACCCTTTATAAGGGTATGTGGTTTTGTAATATGATGAAAGATACATCCATTTATCACCTATTTCTCTCTCCCTTACACACACAAACTCTCTCTCTTTCTCTCTCTCTCCTCTCTCTCTTTCTCTCTCTCTCTCTCTCTCTCTCTCTCTCTCTCTCTTTCTATCCCTCTAATTAAATGTCATTTTGCTTACTTCGTTAAAATTTGTATATTTTGCAGTATCCTATTTATTGTTGTTTTGATTCACATAAATTGGTGACGTGCTAAAATATATGTTCGAAAATGAAGATTCAGTTCATGTCTTTTCTCTGTCTGTTTGTCCATCTGCCTCTGTCTGTCTGTCTGTCTCTCTATTTCTCTCTCTCTCTCTTTGTCTCTCTCTCTTTCTTTCTCTCCCCCCTCTCTCTCTGTCTACCTCTTTCTCTCTTCCTCTCTTGTTGTATACTTTATCTTCAGTTTAATAGTCGGCTGGACTATAAGCAATATGAACTGAACTGAACTGATCTTCAGCTAAACTTCGTCTTATTCTTACTCTTGATAAGCTAGGTACAGTGGATAAATGTGTCAACATGGAGATGGCTAAGGTTACAATGTGTATCTGACAAACAATGATTTGTAATAGTCGCATACATATCACAACTTGCACAAAACACACAAATCTGGAAATGTGCACAACGCATACCTACAATATTCTGTTCCTGCCCCATTCACACAAGATCCCGACATAATTCGTGCTGTATTTAACCCTTTGACTACCTCACCCTATTTACCAACTGCAAAAACTTAACTCATTGACTCCCTCACCCTATCCATCAGCTTCCTGCAGGAAGCTGGTAGATAGGATGAGGGAGTCAAAGGGTTAAGTTTTTGCTTTACTAGCATGGTTGGCAATGCAGGATGCTGGTGGACAGGGTGTGGGAGTCAAAGGGTTAATTTTTTGCTTTACTAGTATGGTTGGCAATGCAGGATGCTGGTGGACAGGGTGTGGGAGTCAAAGGGTTGGTCAATACATGCTTTCAGCATTTACTTTACTGATGACTTTTTCTTCTATTTTCTCAATACTTTACCACTGTATAAGAAACAAAATGTTCCATTTTCATCCTTACCCCCTCCCTGACACATCAGTACCAGACCTGGATCCCGACCAAACTACTGGAGAACAGATTCACAGATTCCCTGCCTGTGAAGTGTCTTGTCTGAGAATAAGCTGTCATTCAGACCAGACGTGCAGTGACCAGAAATACCAAGACCAGAGAAATGATAAGAACAACTCCAGTCCACTATGGTGTTTGTCAGCAGTGGATAGAGCACAGTCTGGTCATGAGACCAAAATGCTTCCCGACCAGCTGTATAAACGATCACAAAAATGTGAGCTTGAATTGAGAGTTTAATCCAGGAATACCTGGATAGACAGTGTGAGTACGACATTGAGGCCACATACCATTTCTCCTCACAGGCTGTCCAACTCGTTGCTGACAGTCAGCTCTATTATATCATGACACACACGATGGTACGAGCGAAGAAAAAACAAACAAAAACAAAAACAAAATACAAAAGAGAGAGAGAGAGACAGAGACAGAGACAGAGAGACACAGACACAGACACAGAGACACAGAGTCACAGAGACACAGACAGAGAGAAAGACAGAAGAGAGAGAGATAGATAGAGAGAGAGAGAGAGAGAAAGAGAGAGAGAGAGTGTGTGTGTGTGTGTGTGTTTGTGAGACAGAAAGTAAGTGAGAGAGAGAGAGAGAGAGAGAGAGAGAGAGAGAGAGAGAGAGAGAGAGAGAGAGAGAGAAATTGACTAAATCCATGACAACACTGAAAGTCACTCTCAGACTCAACAATTCCCGATCGTTATCCAGACTTGTAAGAGGATTCCGATTAAATCAAAATGTACAGAATTGGAAAAGGCACACAGACAGGAAGATAGAGAGGGACAAAGAGATAGCTATGAACAGATAGAAAAAGACAGACAGAGAGATAGACAGATAAATAGATAGAAAGGTAGACAGACAGATAGATAGATACATGGATAAATAGATAGATAGATAGATAACTACATACATACACACATACATAATACATATATACATACATACATACATACATACATACATAACAGATAGATAGGTAGGTATCTGGGTAGGCATGTAGTGTAGGTAGGTAGGTAGGTAGGTAGGTAGGTAGGTAGATAAGTAGGCAGGTAGGTAGGTACGCAGGTGGTAGATAATAGGCAGTAGGTGTACGCAGTAGGTAGATAAGTAAGTACGTAGGTAGATACATAGAAAACCACGACAAGAACTTATATGTAAATATATAGTTGTATACATACATACATGCACACACACACACACACACACACACACAACACACACACACACACACACACACACACACACACACACACACACACACATATATATCACACACACACGCGCCCGCGCGCGCGAGAGCACAAACACACATACACACACACAGACACACACACAT
>JAPXFY010000014.1:75382772-75385272 GCA_030674185.1 Monoplex corrugatus
ATTGATAAACAACAGGTCAGTATGATAAACAACAGGTCAGTATGATAAACAAACAGGTCAGTATGATAAACAAACAGGTCAGTATGATAAACAAACAGGTCAGTATGATAAACAAACAGGCAGCATTGATAAACAGACAGGTCAGTATGATAAACAAACAGGTCAGTATGATAAACAAACAGGACAGTATGATAAACAGACAGGTCAGTATGATAAACAAACAGGTCAGTATGATAAACAGACAGGTCAGTATGATAAACAAACAGGACAGCATTGATAAACAAACAGGTCAGTATGATAAACAAACAGGTCAGTATGATAAACAAACAGGTTCAGTATGATAAACAAACAGGGCAGCATTGATAAACAGACAGGTCAGTATGATAAACAAACAGGTCAGTATGATAAACAAACAGGTCAGTATGATAAACAAACAGGTCAGTATGATAAACAAACAGGACAGCATTGATAAACAAACAGGTCAGTATGATAAACAAACAGGTCAGTATGATAAACAAACAGGACAGTATGATAAAACACAAACAGATCAGTATGATAAACAAATAGGACAGCATTGATAAACAAACAGGTCAGTATGATAAACAAACAGGTCAGTATGATAAACAAACAGGTCAGTATGATAAACAAACAGGGCAGCATTTATAAACAACAGGTCAGTATGATAAACAAACAGGACAGTATGATAAACAAACAGGTCAGTATGATAAACAAACAGGTCAGTATGATAAACAAACAGGTCAGTATGATAAACAAACAGGTCAGTATGATAAACAAACAGGTCAGTATGATAAACAAACAGGACAGTATGATAAACAAACAGGACAGCATTGATAAACAAACAGGTCAGTATGATAAACAAAACAGGTACCAGTATGATAAACAAACAGGTCAGTATGATAAACAAACAGGTCAGTATGATAAACAAACAGGATCAGCATTGATAAACAAACAGGACAGTATGATAAAACAAACAGGACAGTATGATAAACAAACAGGACAGTATTGATAAACAAACAGTGTCCAGTATGATAAACAAACAGGACAGTATGATAAACAAACAGTCAGTATGATAAACAAACAGGTCAGTATGATAAGCAAACAGGTCAGTATGATAAACAAACAGGTCAGTATGATAAACAAACAGGTCAGTATGATAAACAAACAGGTCAGTATTGATAAACAAACAGGTCAGTATGATAAACAAACAGATCAGCATTGATAAACAAACAGGTCAGTATGATAAACAAACAGGTCAGTATGATAAACAAACAGATCAGCATTGATATAAACAAACAGGTCAGTATGATAAACAAACAGGACAGCATTGATAAACAAACAGGTCAGTATGATAAACAAACAGACAGCATTGATAAACAAACAGGTCAGTATGATAAACTAAAACAAGATCAGCATTGATAAACAAACAGGTCAGTATGATAAACAAACAGGACAGCATTGATAAACAGACAGGTCAGTATGATAAACAAACAGGACAGTATGATAAACAAACAGGTCAGTATGATAAACAAACAGGTCAGTATGATAAACAACAGGTCAGTATGATAAACAAACAGGACAGTATGATAAACAAACAGGTCAGTATGATAAACAAACAGGTCAGTATGATAAACAAACAGGACAGTATGATAAACAAACAGGTCAGTATGATAAACAAACAGGACAGTATGATAAACAAACAGGTCAGCATGATAAAAAACAGGTCAGTATGATAAACAAACAGGCAGCATGATAAACAAACAGGACAGTATGATAAACAAACAGATCAGTATGATAAACAAAGAGGACAGTATGATAAACAAACAGGTCAGTATGATAAACAAACAGGACAGTATGATAAACAAACAGGACAGTATGATAAACAAACAGGACAGTATGATAAACAAACAGGACAGTATGATAAACAAACAGGACAGTATGATAAACAAACAGGTCAGTATGATAAACAAACAGGTCAGTATGATAAACACACAGGTCAGTATGATAAACAAACAGGACAGTATGATAAACAAACAGGACAGTATGATAAACAAACAGGACAGTATGATAAACAAACAGGACAGTATGATAAACAAACAGGTCAGTATGATAAACAAACAGGTCAGTATGATAAACAAACAGATCAGTATGATAAACAAACAGGTCAGTATGATAAACAAACAGGACAGTATGATAAACAAACAGGGCAGTATGATAAACAGACAGATCAGTATGATAAACAGACAGGGCAGCATTGATAAACAAACAGGACAGTATGATAAACAACAGGCAGCATTGATAAACAAACAGGTCAGTATGATAAACAAACAGATCAGTATGATAAACAAACAGGTCAGTATGATAAACAAACAGGTCAGTATGATAAACAAACAGATCAGTATGATAAACAAACAGATCAGTATGATAAACAAACAGATCAGTATGATAAACAAACAGGACAGTATGATAAACAAACAGATCA
>JAPXFY010000014.1:75395272-75405272 GCA_030674185.1 Monoplex corrugatus
ACCAAATGTCCCCACCAGTAACCTTCATGGACGAAACCACAGTACTTTCCACGAAAGAAGAAGAGACCCGCAGGATCCTGAAGCAGTTGGAAAAAGTCGTTGCCTCATGTAGGATGAATTTCAAACCGAGAAAATCACCGAGCCTCTCACTGAGGAAAGGTAGAGTAGACTCAACAGTAATGTTTACTGTTGCTAATCAGCCCATTCCAACAGTGACATAGGAACCAGTGAAAAGCGTCGGAAGGTGGTATGACGACTCCCTGAAAGATACACAAAGTGGTAAGGAAACCAAGCAAATATCAGAAAAAAGTTAACAAGTGATAGACCACTGTAGCTTTCTTGGCAAATACAAAGTATGGTGCTTGCAGTTCATGCTAATTCCAAAGTTTTCTGGCCTCTGTTGATATACAATATCCGCACTAGCACAGTGGAATCAATGGATTCCAAAATCAACCAATACAGAAGGAAATGGCTTGTTGTCCCACCCAGTCTCACTGATGTTGCGCTCTATTGTCGCCAGGCAAAGCTGAAGCTACCCCTAACATTCATTGTTGAAGAGTGCAAGGCAGGAAAGGTCAGGCTTCTCATCATGCTTGAAGACTGGAGATTCATGCTTGAAGACTGGAGATAAGGTTGTGAGGCAGTCCAGCCCAAGCTGAGGACTGGTAGGAAATGGACAGTCCAGGAGGCACTGGTCACAGCGAAAAGAACACTTCATGGTCCGAGAAATAGTAGGCACATTAGGCTAACAGGCATGGACTTAGATCAACAAAAATAGAATGGTGGTCACAGGCCAGCGGAAAGGCAAAAAGAGATAAGGTAATACAACAATGAAGAAAGAAGAGGATGCCACAAGACTACAGAAGGCGGTTCAACAAAGCAAGCAGGGCCAGTGGACGACGTGGAACAATGCACTCCAAAGAAGTCTAAGATGCTGGAATGTCATGTGGTATGTGGCCCCTCTTAAAATCAGTTTCATTCTCAGATCTCCTGTATGACCTTCTGCCCTCGAATGTTAATCTGGTGATATGGAGGAAATCAGATAAACCTGTTTGCCCGCTCTGCCAGGGCAAATAGATTGTGGAACATGTCCTGAACTCATGCAAGATAGCGCTTATCCAAGGAGAGTATAAAAGGGGCACACTCAAGTGCTTCAAGAGATCGCACAAGCAATCAGCACTGCAACCAGCTGTGCCAGAAGACAAACTCACGTCACCAGAAGCTCCAGCAACTTCTGCACGGCACGAGGCAAGAAAAATGTGGCCTGAAAAAGATGACACACAGAAAATGGAAACAGGGTCTGCTGGGTGAAACAGACGACTGGGAGTGCACAGCAGATCTCTCAAAATGGAAAAAAAATTCTAGAAATCATCAAAAGAGTGGCATGAGACAGGACATACATGTAGTTTTCCACTCCCATTCATCTAAACAAGCGATTCAAATCGAGCTCACTGTACCGTACGAAAGTAGAATGGATGAAGCCCATATCTACAAGACTGAAAAGCATGCCAGTCTAGCCAGCAATTAGAGACATTTGGTTTTCAGGCCAGAGTCCTTGTCATAGAGGTTGGAGTAAGGGGGTTGATACTCACATCAGCCTATGATCTCATCAAGCAGTTCTCGACTTCGGGGAGAGCGAGAGAGGACCAGAGCCCCACAGGCAATGGCAGAAGCAGCAGAAACAAGCTCTAACTGGATCTGACCAGGAGGAACAAAAGTGAACCTCAAAAGGTTTACAGTTCTCTCATATGTTGCTGGTAACCGATTGCCAAGTGGTTAAGACACTGTAACAAGGATGACTTTGCCTTGAGAAACCTGACCACCTAGATGCGCGGGTTCGATTCCCGAAGGAGAACAATTTCTGGAATAAAAGCGACAGCAGAGGGGCATTTAGGAGTCATGACCTGGATGCGGCCCTTAGAGTGTCAGGAGTTAAGGGCCGAAGCACTTTTTTGACGGGGGTTTCTCCTGTGAGGACCTTCAGCTGTCCAGCTCTTCCCACAGTTTTTTACTACCGGAACACCAAGTAATCGCTTACATGCTAACAAATGAACCTTTATTAAAGTGTCTGATCTATCTAATCCTGAAACGTCAGATCACATTTGAATTATGGTGTCAAATATTTTGAAATAAATCTCATAACTAATTTCCTTGAATTTCTGGAAGAGTTTTACGAGATTGTCAACACTTTCTTCCCTTTTGTAGCCAGGTGCTTGCTACAATTTTATGTTGCTGAATCTTAAAATTAAGGTGAGAATATTTGTTAATTACTTCTAATTTTACATTATCAACGTTTGTTTGATTTAGAGAGAGAGAGAGAGAGAGAGAGAGAGAGAGTGTGTGTGTGTGTGAGAGAGAGAGAGAGAGAGAGAGAGAGAGAGAGAGCGACAAACAGGAAGGCAGACAGACAGACAGGACAGAAGACAGAGAGAACAGAAGGCAGGACAGACAGACAGACAAGAAAAAAGACATTTTTGAAGGAAGCAGACACGCACACAAAGAAAGAACATTAATTAAGAGAAAGACAAGGAGGGCGAGAATTATTTGTGCGTGCAAGTGTATAAATCATTTCTTGCTTTTCTCGTATCCTTATGGCTCTCTCTCTCTCTTTCTCTCTCTCTCTCTTTCTTTCTTTCTCTCTCTCTAATTTCTCTCTTTCTTTCTCTCTCTAATTTTTCTCTTTCTTTCTCTCTTTCTCTGTGTCTCTTTCTCTGTGTCTGTCTGTCTGTCTATTTGTCTGTTTGTTTGTCTGTCTGTCTGTCTCTTTCTCTCTCATGCGTTATGACATTAAAATTTTATTCTTTTCGTCTCTGTTGCTTAAAATTTAATTCTTTAATCGTCTCCTATTTTTCTGTTGTTTTAACGCAAGCAGATCATTTCCTCTCTCTCTCTATCTTCCACTCTCTCTCTCACTCTCTCTCTCTTAGTCTCTCTCTCTCCCTCTCTGTCTCTTTCTCTCTCTCTCACACTCTATTCTCTCTCTTTCTCTCTCTCTTCTCTTTCTCTCTCTCTCCCCCCTCTCTCTCACTCTATTTCTCTCTCTCTGACTCTCTCTCTCTCTCGCTCTTCCTCTCTTTCTCCCTCTCTCTCTCTCCTTGTCATTCGCTCGCTCGCTCGTTCGCTTGCCAGGGCACGCACGCGCTCGTGTAGACGACTTTTGTAGACAGATCAATGTCAGTTTGACATGCCTCGTCGTTAGATGCATCTATCTCCTGAACTCAACCTTCTTCCCCCTACCCCACATCAACCTGACAATGTGGTCATTTATCTGGAAAAAGAAGAGAGGAGAGAGAGAGAGAGAGAGAGAGAGAGGAGAGAGAGAGAGAGAGAGAGAGAGAGAGAGAGAGAGAGAGAGAGCAACATGATCTATTTTAAGTATTTTTGAAATAAAAAAACCCATTAGGAATTACTTTTAAATCCACAAACACCGAACGTAACATTTCGAGAACATCTTTCAAATATTTATATTATTAAGATTTTTTTCATGTCTTTGAAGGAATAAACTGAAATTTTTATCTGGGTGCCATTTCTTTTTTAAGTTAGAAATATGGCGGTCCTTAAATGCAACAATACAATGTGAACGCCTTCGCCTCGGTTCAACCGGAGAATTTCGAATCCATTTTCAACCATACTGTCTTGTGACGCCCTATTCATTTTTCCAAACTGATCTTGTAATGATAACATTTCCTATAGTTGTATAATTATGTCAGTGCAAATACAGCAAAGTTTAGCTATTATTGATACATTCATTTTAATTAATGTAAGTTCTAATGTAAACTGCATATATTTCCCAATTTATGCGTATAGTGGTAACTTATTGAGGCAAACACAAGAAGGTCATTAATAAAGAAGACTAGGAAAAGACAAGCAACATTTATAGGCCATTTCATGTGGAAGGGGGAATTAGAGCACCTGGTTGCAATAGGAGCTGGAGGGAAAGAGAAAACCGGTAGACCCAGGGAGAAAACATTGGACGGACTTGCAGGGTGGCGGAAGACAGACAGGGTGGGAGATGTACTTGCAGCGACAGGGGATAGATTTGTGTGGAGGGCCATGATCGCCAACACCATGCGGCAGGGCACATGATGATGGTGAGTGTTGACTTCCCTTTTATAGATGATAAAATGTTCGGGCCTGACTGCAAGTGAAAAGACTGGTCTTTACTAAAATGACGAAAAGATTCTAGAACAAAGACACAAGAACAGCCAGAAAACATGCACTACATGGCAGACAACGACAACAACAATATGACTTTTAACTATAACGGGAAGGAGGAGATTACTGCCAACATCACAGAGGTGAAGAGAGAGGCAGGCGATGTTCACACTACATCAAAGTAAAGGTTCACTACGTTTAACTCTTTGACTACCGCATTCTGTCCACCAGCATCCTGCATTGTCAACCACTCTAGCAAAGCCACCACTGGCCGTGGTGTAGTGGTTAACAAAACGGACTACTGACTGGATGGTCGAGTTCCTTCAAAACTATATCATTGTGGGATTTTTCGTCTCTTGCGGCTCCTACCAAGAGTTAGACGTGCTGTGGGCTCATTGGGATGACACAGTCCAGTCTCACCACTTCACGGATGCGTCATTGAGGGTGTTGCTCAAATCTTCTGACCAGCACCGCAGGTGTCTGTATCTCCCTGGCCTGATTGGCGTGAGATATATTATGATAGTAAGCGTAGAGTACAGCCCTGTCACGCAGTCTCAATCCCAGATGGAACTCCATGGCATCATGGTTAACATCCTCCTCCTCATCATCGCATTGTAATAAAAAAAACCTGCCAGCTTCTGTGGTCATTAAGATGGCGTAGAAAATGGGACGAAAAGAAAAGGTGAGCACAAAGGTAACCTCCCTGAGTGCGATGATCCTTAAAACAACAACAACAACAACAACAAAAAACCGCTGGCAAAGCAAAAGCGTAACCCTTTGACTCCCTTACCCTAACCACCAGCTTCCTGCAGGTTACGTTTTTGCAGGTGGCGAATAGGGTGCAGGACTCAAAAGGTTAAGTTTTTAAAGTTTTCTACAGTCTTTGCACACAATCCTAGAAAACAAAGTTCCCTTTGCATGCCAGTGTGTTCAATGGGGATAATTAAATGTCGAAGACGGCAAACATGTGGACATGAACTTTACAAACTGAAACTAGGGCATCATGAAAGATGGTGTAGCAATGAGAATAGGTTAAAAAGTCATTTAAGAACAGTCCACCATTTCGACCAGGCTCTCCTCTTTCCAAGTTATTAAACTGCACGGACCGAACATGTCAAGAATTACATAGATAGCGTGCCCGTTGTTTAATGTGACCCACATACGAGAAGATCACTGACATGAGCAGTTACGTACAATCAGATAATGCTGTACAGTCCTCTCCCAGCTTAGACTCATTTCCCAACAAGAGCTCTGCTGACAACTGCTTCGTGTTTTTCTACGTGTGGTTCTGACTGCTTGTGAAGGCTAAAATTGCACAAACATGTACACGTGCTTCATTGCATTAAAATGCCTGCTTCTGTCCCTGCTTTTCATTGTTTTTCTTCCTTCTTCGTTTTCCCCTTCTCTCTGTATACTACATATTGGAACAATTTAATGTAACAAGCATTCTAAATGCTACATCAATACATTCTTTAAAAAAAACTTAATGCACCAAAACAGGTACAGGAAGTGACATTAAAAAGTATTATTTTTCAAAACAACAGCAACAATGACAACGACAACAACAACAACGACAACAACAACAGCGAGACGACGACAACGACGACAACAACAACAACAACGACAACAACAACAACAACGACAACAAGAACAACAACAGCAACAACAACAACAACAACAACAACAACAACAACAGCAACAACAACAACAACAAACCAAGAACAAAAAACATGTGAACACGGAATGTTAGAACAGAAAAAAAGGGGAAAAAATCAAATCCAATTTAATTTAACATCTGATCCCACACCGCTTGTTGAGAACTGTAGTGCAATGCATATTGTGTCACATCATGGTACTTTGAAGTGAACACATCATAAATGCTCTAGTAACCCCAATGGCAGGGGGAAATAACCATTTATACAACTGTTCACTAACATGTGGTTAGCGTTTCCCATATATCTAATTTATGGCTATATACCTTCCTGAGGAAAGGGGAGTTAAAGCACCTGGTCACAACAGGAAAACTGGAGGTAAAGAGAACACCAGGTAGACCCAGGGAGAAAATATTGGACGGACTTTCATGGTGGCTGAGGACAGAGAGGGTGGAAGATGTGCTTGCAGCGACAAGGGATAGATGCATATGGAGGGCCATGATCGCTAACGCCATGCGGCAGGGCGCATGATGATGATGATGATGATGATGATGATGATGATGATGATGATGATGATGATGATGATGATGATGATGACACCTTCAGTCCTGACTTTTTTCAGTCCCGAAATCTTGCTAAAGAACATCTTGTACACGTTGTTCTAGGAAATGATTCTGTGTTTTCTTGTGCTGTTATTCAATGTACAGTCTATGATCTTGTAAATGTTGAAAATTGTAGACAAAAGAGAAAGCGTTCACTTTGAAGAATAGAACACAAATTATAGTTGGTTGAGAACCATAAGAAATCAATAGGAATTCAGCAGAGTGCAGTTGGTTGAGAACCATAAGAAATCAATAGGAATTCTGCAGAGTGCAGAGACGTTGATTACAGAGGAATTTAGTGCAAAACACACCCGTTTTCAGCGCAAAGCACACCCTTTTACAGTGCAAATCACACCCTCTTACAATGCAAAGCACATCCTTTTACAGTACAAAACACACACTTTTACAGTGCAAAACACACCCTTTAACAGTGCAAAACACACTCTTTAACAGTGCAAAACACACCCTTTAACAGTGCAAAACACACCCTTTAACAGTGCAAAACACACCCTTTAACAGTGCAAAACACACCCTTTAACAATGTAAAACACACCCTTTTACAATGCAAAACACACCCTTTAACAGTGTAAAACACACCCTTTTACAATGCAAAACACACCCTTTAACAGTGTAAAACACACCCTTTTACAATGCAAAACACACCCTTTAACAGTGTAAAAACACCCTTTTATAATGCAAAACACACCCTTTAACAGTGCAAAACACACCATTTAACAACAGTGCAAAACACACCCTTTAACAGTGTAAAGCCCACCCTTTTACAATGCAAAGCACATCCTTTCACAGTGTAAAGCCCACCCTTTTACAATGCAAAGCACATCCTTTCACAATGCAAAGCCCACCCTTTTACAATGCAAAGCACATCCTTTCACAGTGTAAAACCCACCCTTTTACAATGCAAAGCACATCCTTTCACAGTGTAAAACCCACCCTTTTACAATGCAAAGCACATCCTTTCACAGTGTAAAACCCACCTTTTTACAATGCAAAGCACATCCTTTCACAGTGTAAAACCCACCCTTTTACAATGTAAAGCACATCCTTTCACAGTGTAAAACCCACCCTTTTACAATGCAAAGCACAAACTGATACACATTTGCCTTTAACCCTGAGTGCTTTGATAAAGTTATTAACAAGAGCAGTTGAGCGCAGTCAGACATCCTGGACACCCCATTCCAAACATCACTCTCATTCCACAGCAGCCCATTGGTGGTAATTGCTATGTGGTTTTCATAGACCATTGCTGGTAATTGCTGTGTGGTTTTCACAGACCATTGCTGGTAATTGCTATGTGGTTTTCACAGACATTGCTGGTAATTGCTGTGTGGTTTTCACAGACCATTGCTGGTAATTGCTGTGTGGTTTTCACAGACCATTGCTGGTAATTGTGGTGTGGTTTTCACTGACATTGCTGGTAATTGCTATGTGGTTTTCACAGACCATTGCTGGTAATTGCTATGTGGTTTTCACAGACCATTGCTGGTAATTGCTATGTGGTTTTCACAGACATTGCTATGTGGTTTTCACAGACCATTGCTGGTAATTGCTATGTGGTTTTCACAGACCATTGCTGTTAATTGCTGTGTGGTTTTCACAGACATTGCTGGTAATTGCTATGTGGTTTTCACAGACATTGCTGGTAATTGCTATATGGTTTTCACAGACCATTGCTGGTAATTGCTATGTGGTTTTCACAGACATTGCTGGTAATTGCTGTGTGGTTTTCACAGACCATTGCTGGTAATTGCTGTGTGGTTTTCACAGACATTGCTGGTAATTGCTGTGTGGTT
The DNA here is from genome assembly GCA_030674185.1 of Monoplex corrugatus. Lineage (NCBI taxonomy): Eukaryota > Metazoa > Mollusca > Gastropoda > Littorinimorpha > Ranellidae > Monoplex > Monoplex corrugatus. The sequence continues at coordinate 75,403,493 of JAPXFY010000014.1, forward strand.
TTCACAGACCATTGCTGGTAATTGCTGTGTGGTTTTCACAGACCATTGCTTGTAATTGCTATGTGGTTTTCACAGACCATTGCTGGTAATTGCTGTGTGGTTTTCACAGACCATTGCTGGTAATTGCTGTGTGGTTTTTACAGACCATTGCTGGTAATTGCTGTGTGGTTTTCACTGACATTGCTGGTAATTGCTATGTGGTTTTCACTGTGTGAGCCTGTCTGCTGATGACAGATGAAATGACATCATACCCCCGCACTTGATCGCATAATAAAGTTCTTTTTTCTTGTTAGTATTGTTTCTTCTTTCTCTTCCTTTTACTCTTTCTTTTGTCAACAGGAAAGTTGGAGGGAAAAGGAGCATCAGGCAGACCCAAGGAGAAAATACTGGACGAACTTGCAGGGTGGCTGAGGACAGAAAGAGTGGGAGGTGTACTTGCAGCGACAAGAGATAGATTCATGTGGAGGGCCATGATCGCCAACGCCATGCGACAGGGTACATGATGATGATGATGATGATGATGATTACTCTTCCTTTTCTATTCTGTTCTTTAAAACTCAAAGCATAACAGTATAGATTGTATTTTAGTTTTTGGTAGAATGTCTTAGAAACTATAGATGGATTGGAAAGCAAAATAGAGATGTGAAAAATATTCAGGAAGAAACTAAAATACAGAAAATTGGAAAAATAATGTCCGTAGAACTGATATCATATTCAGAAATCAACCTTGACAAGCAAAAGAATAAAAGAGGTGTGGGAGATGAATATGACAGTCCTGTAACAAATATTGATATTGTTTTGTCTAAACTTATTTAAATGTTTTTTTTTCAGATTCCAATTTGCTTTCCTCTCAAAGTTTAAAAAATAATGTTGTTGCTGTGTAAACTTTTGTGAACATGATTTCTCAAAGCAATTGATCAGCACCCTCTTCACTTTCTTCCTCATTTTAAAGATAAGAAGAAACACAAGTACACTTAACCCTTTGACTCCCGCACCCTATCCATCAACCGCAAAAACTTAATCCTTTGATTCCCTCACCCTTTCCACCAGCTTCTTGCAAGAAGCTGGTGGAAAGGGTGAGGGAATCAAAGGGTTTTTGCTTTTGCTTGCATGGTTGGCAATACAGGATGGCAGTTCACATGATGCAGGAGTCAAAGGGTTAAGATGATGTGAAATAAACCCCACACCGTTGTATTGTAAAGCAAGAGCAAGAAACGTTATCAAACATGCAGTCTAGCAGAATTTATCTGGATCTGGGGAGAGACAAAACATGGTTGGTCCGTTATACATTGTTGATAAGGTACAGCTAATTTCTTCCATCTGCAAGTTCATTTGTTTTGTTGTTTCGTGAAAGTTTTGTACGTCCTGTTGATCCGTTTTGTGATAACAAACTGTCATTAGTCAGCATTCAAAATATTCTCAGCTCAGTGCTGTAAGAAAAGCCCTTGAAGCTATTTTATATGTTCAACCAAAGTGGTTACTGTGAATTGTGAAGAATAGAGCCCGACAAACAGAGAAAGAAAGAAAGAAAGAAAGAGAGAAACAAACAAAACAAACAAACGCACACAAACAAACAGACACACACAAACACACACACACACAAACACACAAACACACACACATGCAAAGAAGCAAGCAAACAAACAAACAAACAAACAAACACAAACTTTGAAATATCAACAACAAAAAAATGTCATTATGGGGTTGACTTTAACACAAAATTCTCACACTTAAACAAAGGCGAGGGAGGAAAAAAACAGCAACAAATACTAAATGGTTG
>JAPXFY010000014.1:75410272-75412772 GCA_030674185.1 Monoplex corrugatus
TTATAATAATAATTACAATATTTATATAGCGCAAAATCTTGATAAAATCAAATCTAAGCGCTGAAGCAGACACACACGCAAGCACGCACGCACGCACGCACGCACACGCACGCACAACACACACACACACACACACACACACACACACACACACACACACACACACACACACACGCATGGCTATAAATGGGGAGAAAGAATAAAAGCAATAAAAGCAAGAATAAAACCAATGGAAAATTATAGAGAGCATAGCATATACAATTATATATTATAACCATGTGATTCCCTCCGAGCGGAGACAGGCTGCAGAGGGGGGGGGGGGGGGGGGGTTGAGTGAGGTTAGGATTTTATGCGGAGGAGAAAAGGTGAGTTTTGAGAGCGGACTTGAAGGAGACAAAAGTAGGTTGCTGACGGACTGAGAGAGGAAGTTTGTTCCAGGAGAGTGGACCAGAAACAGAGAAGGCTCGTGGACCATAGGTATTGAGCTTAGTGCGTGGAAAGCGAAAAGTCAGAGGATCGGAGGCAGAGCGGAGGGTACGTGAGGGAAGATAGATCTCAAGTAGGCTTGACAGGTAATCGGGGGCTGCGTTATTGAGGCTTTTGTAGCACATGGTGTCTAGTTTGTACTGTATGCGCTTTGATACAGGGAGCCAGTGAAGTTGTGCCAGGAGAGGAGATATGTGGTCAGCTTTTTTCTTTTTGAGTACAAGGCGTGCAGCATTGTTTTGAATGCGCTGTAGGATGTGAATGGTGGAGGCAGGAAGACCAGACAGGAGTGAATTGCAATAGTCAATGCGAGACATTATGAAGGAGAGAACGAGTTTTGCAGTTGTTTCGACAGAGAGATACTTCCTGATCAGCCTTATACGATGGAGATGATAGTAGCAGGATCTGGCAGTTTGAGAAACAAAGTTGTTCATGGAGAGGGTAGAGTCAATGCAGACACCAAGGTTTTTAGCTGAATCAGAAATTGGGACTGATGTGTTACATAATGGGAGAGAAAGAGGAGGCAGCTGAGAAAGTTTCTGACGGGTGCCAATGAGGATAGCTTCTGTTTTGTCGTCATTAAGCTGAAGTCTATTGTGTGTCATCCAGTTCTTAATGTCCGAGTAACACTCAGTGGTGCGAGTCAACAGGCGCTGTATATTATCAGGTGAGTCACTGTCTTGAAGTTGGGTGTCATCAGCATAGAAGTGGTGTTTTATAGAATGGGAGTTGATGATGGTGGACAGGGGGGAGGTGTAAAGAGTGAAAAGAACAGGGCCAAGGACAGATCCTTGTGGAACACCACAGGTCAGGTATGCAGGTTGAGAGTAAGTGCCATTGATGAGAACGGTTTGTTTTCTGTTGGATAGGTATGAAGTGAACCAAGACAGAGCAATGTCAGAGATGCCAAAAGTATGATGAAGTCTAGAAAGGAGAATACCATGATCAATGGTATCAAAGGCTGCAGACAGATCAAGGAGTGTGAGGAGAGAGACTTTGCCAGTATCAGTTGCAAGGAGGAGATTGTTGAGAATGTGTAGTAGGGCAGTTTCAGTGCTATGGCACTGGCGGTAGGCTGACTGGAAAGGATTGAGGAGATTGTTGGCAGACAGGTGAGAGTTCAGCTGGTTGAGGACGACTTTTTCAAGGAGTTTTGACAAGAAAGAGAGATTAGAGATAGGCCGGTAATTTTTCAGTTCATTTGGATCTAAATTGTGTTTCTTGAGGAGAGGGTGAACAATAGCAGACTTGAAAGAATCAGGGACAGTTCCAGTTTGAAGAGAAGTGTTGATGATGTCAGTGATGAATGGGAGGAGAGTAGGGAGACAGTCGGCGTAGAGAGAACCTGGAAGAGGATCCAGCTCGCAGGTTTTGAACGACATGGATCTGATTGTGTTGAGAATTTCTTCTTGTGAGACTGGGTTAAAAGTAGTAAGAGGTGTGCCAGAGAAGGAAGGGTCAGGTGGGCATGGTTGACAAGGTGTCCTGTCAAGCCTGTCACGAAGAGTTTGTATTTTGGTGGTGAAATAGTTGGAGAATACAGATGGGAGTTCTTCATTTGTATGTTTTGTTGGGAGAGGTAAATCTTTACGTGTGCCAAGGAGATGATTCATGGTTGTAAAGAGTTCTTTTGAAGAAGAGGCATTCAGAAAGAAAGATGAAAGAAATACTTCCAGGACCTTTTACACAGCCACCACCAACAATGCCCCTTCTAACCAAGGCATCCTGACGAAACAGAAACACCAATGCTCAGATCAGTGGTTCAAAGGGCACCAAAGACCAGCCCCATAAACAAACAGCTGGAATAGAGCATACCAACAGCCCTTCACAATTCTGAAGTGTCTGATCTGGCCATTAATTCTATAATGTTATGGTTGTGAAACCTAGACATACACAAAAACAGATAAAATAAGATCGGATCAGCAAAGATGTCGTTCTACAGACAGCTTCTTAAAGTCAAATGGACTGATAAAAGAACAAATAAAAATATTTCGAGCGAACTCAGTCTAACGTC
>JAPXFY010000014.1:75417772-75420272 GCA_030674185.1 Monoplex corrugatus
TTGAGACAGGTTGATAAGTTTCAATACCTGGGAACGATCATTTCATCAGACGGCAGATGCACATCAGAAATAGCCAGCAGAATCGGCCAAGCCAAAACAGCATTCAAGAAGACGAAAAGCATTCTTACCAACAAATGCCAGTCAATTAACACCAGGAAGAGAGTTCTTGAATGTTATATAGAACCAATACTGTTGTACGGTTGCGAGGCGTGGACAGTCAACAAGCAAAGCCAGAACAAGATTGAGGCAACCGAGATGTCGTTCCTAAGAAGAATGTTGAGAGTTCCATAGACAACAAAGAAAACAAACGAGACAGTCTTGATGGAGGCAGACACAAGAAGATCATTCATAAGGAAGATTAGGAAAAGACAGGCAACATTTATAGGCCTTTTTATGAGGACAGGGGAATTGGAGCACCTGGTCACAACGGGAAAGCTTGAGGGAAAGAGAGCACCGGGTAGACCCAGGGAGAAGATACTAGACGGACTTGCAGAGTGGCTGGGGACAAGGAGAGTGGCAACAAGAGATAGAGACAGATGGAAGTCCATAATCGCCAATGCCATGCGGCAAGGCACCTGATGATGATGATAGATGTTTTCTGTACATTGATACCAGCTCTGCACTAATTTATAAAATTTTGAAATTCTTTCCATTGTGCTTTTAAATCTGTGAACAAATCCATACTACTGGAAAATACATAAAACAAAATAAAGAAAAACAGATAAACAAACTCAAAGAATAATGTAAACACGTAACTTTCTGTTTTTAAAAACGTGAACCTAGGGACGGAGATATGTAGCTATGTCTTTGTTTCATATTCAGTATTCATTTTAAAAAGACGGTAGGTATATGTGAAGAAACAGATACATTGATAATCAAATCTTATTTAGTCACTTAAGATAGGATTGGTGGGTTGGTTACATTAGAATGGTTGTGGGGTGGTGTGTATGTATGTGTGTGTGTGTGTGTGTGTGTGTGTGTGTGTGTGTGTGCGTGAGCGTGTGTGTGTGCGTGAGCGTGTGTGTGTGTGTGTGTGTGTGTGTGTGTGTGTGCGTGTGTGTGTGTGTATGTGTGTGTGTGTGTATGTTGTAACGTTTATTCACATAATTATGGGCTTTTAGACGAGTGTGTGTGTGTGTGTGTGTGTGTGGTGTGTGCATGAGTGTGTGTAGTGTGTGTGTGTGTGTGTGTGTGTGTGTGTGTGTGTGTGTGTAGTTTGTGTGTGTTTGTGTGTGTTTGTATGTGTGTGGTGTGTGTGTTTGTGTGTGTGTCTGTGTATGTGCGTGCTTCTGTGTGTGTGTGCGCGCATGTTGTGTGTGTGTGTAAGTGTGTGTGTGTGTGCATGGTATGTGTGTGCGCATGGTGTGTGTGTGTGTGTGTGTGTTTGTGTGTTTGTGTGTATGATGTGTGTGTATGTGTGTGCATGGTGTGTGTGTGTGTGCATGGTGTGTGTGTGTGTGTTTGTGTATGGTGTGTGTGTACGTGTGTGCATCGTGTGTGTGTGTGCGTAGGTGTGTTTGAGTGTGTGTGCGTGTGTTTGTGTGTGTGTGCATGTTAGTGTGTGTGTACATGTGTGGTTTGTTTGCATGTGTGTGCGTGCGTGGTGTGTGTGTGTGTGTGTGTGTGTGTGTGTGTGTGTGTGTGTGTGTGTGTGTGTGTGTGTGTGTGCGTTTGTGCGTGTAGTACAAATGGTCAGCATCTACTATTTATACCACACCACTCGACAGCTGTAGAAACACTGGTTATTTATTTCAGTGAGCTGTTTGACTTCAAAGGGAGGATTTGCTCCACGTGTATGTGTGTGTGTGTGTGTGTGTGTGTGTGCGCGCGCGTTTGTGTGTGGGTATGTGTGTGTATTTGTATATGTGTGTGTATATGTGTGTGTGTGTTTGTGTATATGTGTGTATATGTGTATATGTGGTGTATGTGTGTGTATGTGTGTATGTGTGTGTCTGAGTGTTTGTGTGTTTGTGTGTATATGGGTGCGTATGTGTGTATGTGTGGATTGTGTGTGTGTTTGTATGTGTAGTGTGTATTGTGTTTGTGTGTGTGTGTGTTTGTGTGCGTGTGTGTTTGTATGTGTATTGTGTGTGCGTTTTTGTTTGTTTGTGTTTGTGTGTGTGTATGTGTGTGTATGTGTGTATCTGCGTGTGTGTGTCTGTGTGTGTGCGTGTGTGTGTGTGCGTGTGTGTGTGTGTGTATGTGTGTGCGCGCGCACGTGTGTGTGTATTATTTTCTGTTACGGTACGCAAAGATGTATCTAAAAACAGCAAGAGAGAGGATACTGGTGCGATTGTGGTTGTACCATTGTGATAGATCGATTTATGTTGTAAGGTAACAAGGAGTTCTTTACCTCTGTCCTGCCTTGTCTGTTATTTACTCTCTTATTCTCAAACAACACTGGGTTGAAGTCTTTGGCAAACAGAAGACATTCCAGTCTTCCGTGTTCCATTCCGCTCAGGGCATTTGACCTTTCTAGCTTTGGCCTCTTGAAAAAATG
>JAPXFY010000014.1:75422772-75432772 GCA_030674185.1 Monoplex corrugatus
TTTGGATTCAATTTGTACAGCTGTCTCTCATGGGTGAATTAGATTTTATCTTCATAGTTAAATTAGCACTACAAATAACATTATGGCAAAATATTACAGAAATGTTCACTGATTTAGAAACTGTGTGGCATTTGGAGAGGTTAAGACTTCATGTTAGACTTTTTGGGAAATGTTGAAGGAAAACAAACTCTTTTCAGAAAAAAATGGTATGTTTTGTCTTCGGTGTTTGATAAAGATGTTGATATGAGAGTCTAGTAACCAGTCAATTTTGATTACCCTACACCACATTCAGGGTTGTGTATGTTCAGTCTTTTAATTTTTTTGAAAACACATCTAGCACATATGATTCTGATAAATAATATATTAGTTTCATGTGCCTTTTGTTGTCGATGGAATAATAAAATGAATGTTGAAAGCGGTGGACAATTAGAAATTAGTACTTTTAAGGGCAGGACAGAAATCGAAGTTGGTAGAAATTCATCAAAGCAGTCAGTACAATTTCATTCCACCGTTCTCATACAATTCATCAAAGTGCTAACATGAACTTTGTGTAAATGTCATGCACGGTACGTCCTTGTTCTTACAATTCATCAAAGTGCTAACATGAACTTTGTGTAAATGTCATGCATGGTACATCCTTGTTCTTACAATTCATCAAAGTGCTAACATGAACTTTGTGTAAATGTCATGCACGGTACGTCCTTGTTCTTACAATTCATCAAGTGCTAACATGAACTTTGTGTAAATGTCATGCACGGTACGTCCTTGTTCTTACAAATCATCAAAGTGCTAACATGAACTCAGTGTAAATGTCATGCATGGTACGTCCTGTTCTTACAATTCATCAAAGTGCTAACATGAACTTTGTGTAAATGTCATGCATGGTACGTCCTGTTCTTACAATTCATCAAAGTGCTAACATGAACTGTGTGTAAATGTCATGCATGGTACGTCCTGTTCTTACAATTCATCAAAGTGCTAACATGAACTCAGTGTAAATGTCATGCATGGTACGTCCCTGTTCTTACAATTCATCAAAGTGCAAACATGAACTCAGTGTAAATGTCATGCATGGTACGTCCCTGTTCTTACAATTCATCAAAGTGCAAACATGAACTCAGTGTAAATGTCATGCATGGTACGTCCCTGTTCTTACAATTCATCAAAATGCAACATGAACTCAGTGTAAATGTCATGCATGGTACGTCCCTGTTCTTACAATTCATCAAAGTGCTAACATGAACTTTGTGTAAATGTCATGCATGGTACGTCCCTGTTGTTACAATTCATCAAAGTGCTAACATGAACTCAGTGTAATGTCATGCATGGTACGTCCCTGTTGTTACAATTCATCAAAGTGCAAACATGAACTCAGTGTAAATGTCATGCATGGTACGTCCCTGTTCTTACAATTCATCAAAGTGCAAACATGAACTCAGTGTAAATGTCATGCATGGTACGTCCCTGTTCTTACAATTCATCAAAATGCAAACATGAACTTTGTGTAAATGTCATGCATGGTACGTCCCTGTTCTTACAATTCATCAAAGTGCTAACATGAACTTTGTGTAAATGTCATGCATGGTACGTCCCTGTTTTACAATTCATCAAAGTGCTAACATGAACTCAGTGTAAATGTCATGCATGGTACGTCCCTGTTGTTACAATTCATCAAAGTGCAAACATGAACTCAGTGTAAATGTCATGCATGGTACGTCCCTGTTCTTACAATTCATCAAAGTGCTAACATGAACTTTGTGTAAATGTCATGCATGGTACGTCCCTGTTGTTACAATTCATCAAAGTGCTAACATGAACTTTGTGTAAATGTCATGCATGGTTCGTCCCTGTTGTTACAATTCATCAAAGTGCTAACATGAACTCAGTGTAAATGTCATGCATGGTACGTCCCTTTTCTTACAACTCATCAAAGTGCTAACATGAACTTTGTGTAAATGTCATGCATGGTACGTCCCTGTTCTTACAATTCATCAAAGTGCAAACATGAACTCAGTATAGATGTCATGCATGGTACGTCCTTGTTCTTACAATTCATCAAAGTGCAAACATGAACTCAGTGTAAATGTCATGCATGGTACGTCCCTGTTCTTACAATTCATGAAAGTGCAAACATGAACTCAGTGTAAATGTCATGCATGGTACGTCCCTGTTCTTACAATTCATCAAAATGCAAACATGAACTTTGTGTAAATGTCATGCATGGTACGTCCCTGTTCTTACAATTCATCAAAGTGCTAACATGAACTTTGTGTAAATGTCATGCATGGTACGTCCCTGTTCTTACAATTCATCAAAGTGAAAACATGAACTCAGTGTAAATGTCATGCATGGTACGTCCCTGTTGTTACAATTCATCAAAGTGCAAACATGAACTCAGTGTAAATGTCATGCATGGTACGTCCCTGTTCTTACAATTCATCAAAGTGCTAACATGAACTCAGTGTAAATGTCATGCATGGTACGTCCCTGTTCTTACAATTCATCAAAGTGCTAACATGAACTTTGTGTAAATGTCATGCATGGTTCGTCCCTGTTCTTACAATTCATCAAAGTGCTAACATGAACTCAGTGTAAATGTCATGCATGGTACGTCCCTGTTCTTACAATTCATCAAAGTGCTAACATGAACTCAGTGTAAATGTCATGCATGGTACGTCCCTGTTCTTACAATTCATCAAAGTGCTAACATGAACTCAGTGTAAATGTCATGCATGGTACGTCCCTGTTCTTACAATTCATCAAAGTGCAAACATGAACTCAGTGTAAATGTCATGCATGGTACGTCCCTGTTCTTACAATTCATCAAAGTGCTAACATGAACTTTGTGTAAATGTCATGCATGGTACGTCCTTGTTCTTACAATTCATCAATGTGCTAACATGAACTCAGTGTAAATGTCATGCATGGTACGTCCCTGTTCTTACAATTCATCAAAGTGCTAGCATGAATTCAGTGTAAATGTCATGCATGGTACGTCCCTGTTCTTACAATTCATCAAAGTGCAAACATGAACTCAGTGTAAATGTCATGCATGGTACGTCCCTGTTCTTACAATTCATCAAAGTGCTAACATGAACTTTGTGGAAATGTCATGCATGGTACGTCCCTGTTCTTACAATTCATCAAAGTGCTAACATGAACTTTGTGTAAATGTCATGCATGGTACGTCCCTTTTCTTACAATTCATCAAAGTGCTAACATGAACTGTGTGTAAATGTCATGCATGGTACGTCCCTGTTCTTACAATTCATCAAAGTGCTAACATGAACTCAGTGTAAATGTCACGCATGGTACGTCCCTGTTCTTACAATTCATCAAAGTGCTAACATGAACTTTGTGTAAATGTCATGCATGGTACGTCCCTTTTCAAACTGACCCGTATGTGTTCCTCTGACCCCAAGGACATTGACAAGGACATTGACAAGGACATTGACAAGGACATTGACAAGGACATTGACAAGGACATTGACAAGAGCTGTTCAGTGTAGTCAGACATGGTATACTCTCCTCTCCCAAACTCACATTCATTCCCCAAGAGAGTTTCCATGGAATTGCTTCGTGCGTTTTCATGGTGAGGTCCTGTCTGCTGATGACAGCTGGCATTACGTCACCATGGCACTGGACTTCATTGGGTTTTTCCCCTTCTTCCTCCTCTTCTTTTTTGTTCTTGATTCTTTGTATCCAACCAGAGCAGTCTTGCAAGCAGTTACAATTTCACATAATCTACTTTCTGGCAGACAGGACTGAAATGGAAGGTTTAAAAAAAGGAAAGAAAGGAGCCAGAAACAAAAACGTATTCCTTGTGCGTCATGTCCAGAAAATACCATGGCAACTCTAAAGTAAAGGAATGGTGACAGGTAGAGCGTGGTGGTCTACTATGTTTACCACACGTCAATAGTCAGGGTGTAAACCTTCAGATGTTTATCACACGTCAATAGTTAGGGTTTAAACCTTCACATGTTAACGTCTGTCAAAGGAAGCCACCTTACATATACAGTGGTTCAGGTAAACATTTTCTGTGTTTTTCCGCAATTTAACTGAACACAGAAATAATTTGACGAATGTTGTAAGTGATAGACAAAATACACACTACGCACAAAAAGTTAAGGATCACTTGCACAAAAATTCATAACTTTCAAAATAAGAAAGCCAATGCGTTGAAGTTTGGCAAACATTTAATTCCATGCTTTAGTGATAACGATACACAATTGCCTTCAATTTCGAGCAATCGTTTGGTGTGTACATTTGATCAAAGTGGGTACGTATCGAAATTTGATTTCCCAAAGTCATTGAAATCACAAGACAGGGCATTCTGATGCTCCCAAAAGTTCAGTAATGCGTATAACCGCCATGGCTGTTCTGGCACTCGACGCAGCGAGGCCTCATCGAGTTGACCAGGTTGGTGAAGATCCTCTGTGGAAGCGCCTGCCACTCAGCCTGCAGCATCTGGTAGAGGTGTTGGGCATCCCTGGGAGGGGGGTGGTTGCTCCTCACTTTGCGATCCAGCTCATCCCAGAGGTTCTCAATCAGGTTGAGATCGGGACTGCATGCTGGCCACTCCATTCTGTTGACTCCAGACTGCTGCAGGAAGTCGTTGACCACCCTTGCCCTGTGGGGGCGAGCGTTGTCATCGTGGTAGACAGCCGTCGGTCCCATCTGCTGCAGTGTGGGCACAGCCAGCGGTCGAAGGATCTCATCCCGGTATCGGAGGCCAGTCAGGTTACCCTGTACATGATACAAGGGTGTTCTGTGGTGAAGGCTGAAGGCCCCCCAGACCATTACAGAACCTCCACCAAAGGCCACCTTTTCTTGGACAGTGGTGTCAATAAAGCGTTGCCCTGGGCGCCTCCAGACCCTCAGTCGGCCGTCGTTGTGGTTCATGGTGAAGCGTGATTCATCACTGAACAGGACCTGGGACCATTGCTGACGTGTCCACCTCACGTGACGTCTGCAGAAGGCGCGGCGTGCTGCCCTATGGGCTGGAGTTAAGCGTGGCCGTACTGCTGGGCGACGAGAACGGAGGTTAAACCCATGAAGGCGGTTCCGTATGGTCTGCTGGCTGATGTTGATGTTAGTAGCCACCCTCAGCTGCCTTCGAATGATGCTGGAAGAGGCTGTTCTTGTCTGCAGGGCTTGTCGTTCAATGAGACGATCTTCACGTGGGTTTGTCGTCTTCGGTCGACCAGATCTGCGTCTTTCATGGACCCTCCCAGTGACTGTGAAGCATTGAATCAGTCTGACAATGACCGAGACGGACACCTGAAGTTACCTGGCCACTTCTCGCTTGGGAACACCATCTTGGAACCATGCAACAGCTCGTCCCCTCTCAAACTCGCTCAATTTTCGTCGTGGAGGCATTGTCAGATCAGGCCTACTACTGGTGGAATGTCTTCTTATAAAGCCAAGCAAGAGACAGCATCTCACACATAAACAGCAGTGCTTGCACGTGCATAATGGTTTTTCCATCTGGCTTGTGCAATGTGTTCAGGCAGAACGGTCCAAAACAAGGTCCTTTTTCGCAAGTTTCCGCTTTTCCGTTTGCGGCCAAGCTCAGTAGTAGAGAATCCCGTGCAATTTTCGCACTAACACAACATCGCCCACTTACAGCTGAACAAGAATTCATAACAATTTGGTTGGACTGAGAAATAAATAACAGTAGCGAACTGAGTTTATTACGCACCTGTTTTCTCATAGTGATCCTTAACTTTTTGTGCGTAGCTTAGAAATAAACATTTTGAAAGGCAGGACATGAAATATGAGTGAATCGAGAGTTAAAGAATCCAGTACAGCTGCATTAACACCATTCTCTTAACAACTCATTCGAGTGCAAAGACAATAAACACAGCATGGATTGCTTGCAACATACACAACTTTTCAAAATGACCCGTATTTGCACACTGTTACTGTGAGTCGACAATCCTTACATAATTCAATACCACTGCATTAACATCATTCTCCTACCAATCCATTAGAAAGCAAATATGACAAACGCTGCATGAATTGCAGGCCAGGATGCCACTTTTACAATCGACCCATTGTGGCCCCGAGTGCTTTGACAAGGTGAACGGCAAGAGCATTAAGTGCAGTCAGGTAGTCTGTGCACCCTTCAATCAAACCTCCACATTCATTCGCCATGGGAGTTCTGGAGGTAATTGCATCGTGGTTTTCATCATGTGCTCCAGTCTGTTGAGAACAGCTGAAATTACACCATCATGCTCTGGCTCTTAATTGCATTAATTTAAAAGTTTTGCTTACTCTGCTTCGGTTAACTTTTGTTTGTGTTCTCTTTCTCTGTCTTATCCACATTTTTCTCTGTTTTTCATGTCCTTACTCTCTCACCTTATCTCTCTTTCTGGAAAGAGATTAACCCTTTGACTCCCGTACCTTGTCCACCTGCATCCTGCATTACCACCATGCTAGCAAAGCAAAAACTAATCCTTTGACTCCCTCGCCTTATCCACTAACTTCCTCCAAGAAGCTGGTGCTTGGGGTGAGGGAGTCAAAGGGTTTAGTTTTTGAAGTTGGTGGATAGGGTGCAGGAGTCAAAGCATTAATTAAAGGTTGGGAGAACGTGTATGTAGTGGGAAAAAGGTAATTGTGAACACAAGGATTTCTTGGTTGGTAGTCGGTATTTTATTTTTCCACTGCACAAGTGGAACGATAGGATAACATTCCGTACGTCAGAAATACTTTGAAGATATTGTAAATGAATACAAAAAAACAACAACCTTGAGAACTCTAGTCAAAATGGCATACTGTTCATGAAGACACAAAACAATAAAATGAGACAAACATGGCAACAAACGAACAAACAGGCAAGTTTGTTTGTTTTGTTTGTTTATTTGTTTGTTTGTTTTCCTTCTTTCGGTTTTCAGAAAATGCATGACCCATGGATTGCTGCTCTGCGTATTGTGCAAGTTTGTGTTTCATCTGTTTGTTCTATTTACCTTTTGAAAAGCAGTAAATGAATAAAGAAACAGAAATTAAATTACATAACTGAAGAATGCACAAAGACAGTGATACAACAATAGGGGTCGGGCAGATCATTTATATCAGTCTTGTGTGTGTGTATGTGTACGTGTGTGTGTGCGTGTGTGTGTGTGTGTGTGCGCGTGTGCGTGTATGTGCGTGTGCGATGCGTGTACGTGCGTGCATGTATATGTGTGTGGTGTGTGTGTGTGTGTGTATGTGTGTATGTCTACTCTCTCTTTCTCTCTCTCTGTTTGTCCATCTCTGTGTATACAAACATGTATCTGCATAACTGATCACGAATCACCATTTATGCCACATACATGCAGATCAAAGTTATGTACATATTTCTCAATCGTTGGTCAATAAGATATTACCGTTAAGGAATGTTGACTTCACATATCTGGCCATGATTGGTCCTATCTTTTATACAGTACCATATAAATAGTTTGTATAAGTACAAAAGAAAAGAGATGTTGTTTGTATGCTTTTTATGTTTTAGACAATTCTGCTGTAAACATGCAGTTATCTTCACATACTAACTTTCTTGTTATCAAGTGTCATCGAATTACAGCATTAAACACAGTATCACATGTTCATTTCGTATTTCACTGATCACATCAGTACCAACTTTTCCTGCACCAGTTTTAGAAATACTGGCTATCTTGTTTTCCACGTTCTATTTTATTTATCATATTGACCTTTCCCAACATCGTTGGGAGAAAAGTTAATGATTTTTGTTAGAATCTAGTTTAATGTCGGTGGAAACGTCGATTGAAACCATCGGTTAAACATATAAGCTAAACAATAAACTGTCTGGAAGGAGGGACAAATTAGGGAAAAGATATTCTGGTAAGTAACATTTCAATAGATGATTTTGAAAAACAAACAAACAAACAAACAAACAAACAAACAAACAAACAAACAAAAAACAGAAAAAGAACAACAACAACAACAATAACAACAAAAGACTTTCGTAATTGACTTTTTAAATACGAGAAAGTTAACCAACCTCTACAGTTTTATTTTGCTGTTGCTATTGTTGCTGTTACTGCCAATGGAAGTACTCCTACTACTACTGCTACTTCCATGACTACTACTGAAGGCTTGTTGAGTGCAGTTCGAGTTCAGTCCCAGCTTAAAACATTACAAACTGGCCTGTTCTCTGCCCATATAATGTTTCCATCATTCTGGGGTGTCAGCTTAGTGTTTCAAAAGTCCCTCCACCCTCTCTGCCCCCAATTTCAAGACCTTGCCAGCACATAGGGTTCTGCGCAGCCTAGGGATTCTGCCAGATGATTCTTGGCAGATTTGGGTGGAGCACATATGGAACTGTTCCAGTGCGCTGAATCCCTCTTGAACAAACTCCAAACTCCAATCATTCACCTAATTCTCCAACCCTTCAATTTCACCCTAAAAAAATATTGTCTTGATAAGAGTCCTGCCAACCGACACATATGCAGAATCTGCATCCCAAAGAGGAATGAATGACCTAATTTGCAAGTTAAAAGAATATGCATATGACACCCAAAAACGAACGTCCAAAAACCAAGCAGTGCTTAACGATTAAAAAACAGAAGCCATGATTCCTCCTTTCACATTGATTTTCCTATCTGCCGTGATGAATCTACAGACCGCTTGACACTATCTCTGTCTGTCACTTCACGCAAAGTTCCCTTCAGAAATATGATTCATTTCATTCATTTTTACTTTCCTATTTTCTTCGTTTTGGGCATTAACTTTCCTATCATCATTATGCAAATTAAATATCGGCTGTTAAAATCAATAATTTTTTGTGTGCAAACATCTCCAATACTTAGCTATTACAGTTGTTATTATTTTTGCCTGGAAAACTTAGGTCGTAAGTTAAAAGTGTTAGTAATGCTAATATTATGACACCATAGCAGTGATGTGGTGTAAAATTCAATACTCTATAACACGTAGAGAAGCCCTGCTCCGTTATGTAGATTTAATGTGAAGTTAAGGAAGACTTATCCATTTTAAACAAAACTCTGATAGGTGTTTGTTCATTCTTTGATTTAACGTCTTTTCACTATGAGAGATAGTAGACGGATAAAATGGAGGGTGAGAGCTGTGCGAGCCGGGTTAGGGGCAGAAAGGGGACAGAGAAAGAGACAGAAGTAGGTGGGAGAGTAGAAAACTGGAACGTGAACTTAACGCTGACATCGACAGTGTGAAGGGAAAATTTAAGACTAGCAAACAAACTCTTTAAAAAGACTGTGAACCAATTCTGAAATGTCAACGAACAAAACATGATTTGATGTTACTTCTTTAAATGAAATTCAGATTAGTTTTCTCGTGTAAACATTTTTCGCATGAAATAGGCGTGTGTGTGTGCGTGTGTGTGTGTGTGTGTGTGTGTGTGTGTGTGTGTGTGTGTGTGTGTGTGTGTGTGTGTGTGTGTGTGTGTGTGTGTGTATGTGTGTGAGAGAGAGAGAGAGAGAGAGAGAGAGAGTGTGTGTGTGTGTGTGTGTGGTGTAGCACACAAAGAGTTCTATTACAAAACTGAACCAAACAAACTGCCTGAACTTTTATCCAGATCTCTTCTTTTCAATGAACAAATTAAAGTTGGTAATAGAATGTTGCCATAAATGGACGAGAGAAGGTAAACAGCTTGTAGTAGATGTTATTAAAGAAATGGGTACTTCTTTGTTACAGAGTTTGATATAAAGTTTGATATGAATCTTGACTTCTTTACACATTTAACACTGCTATATAGAAATACATACAAAATTTTAAAAAAAAGGAAGAAAGATGCTTGACAGTTATATTACAAGAAGCCCACGCATAGTTGTACGGACACTATTTTCGGTACATAAAGGAACGAAATTAAACTTTATTTCGTCCCATTTTCTATGCCATTTTAGTGGCCACAGAAACTGACACAGTTTTTACAATGTGACGATGATGATGTTGGTGAGGATGATAATCATGATGCTATGGAGTTCCACCTAGGATTGAGACTGTGTGTCAGGGCTGTATGTGACGA
>JAPXFY010000014.1:75440272-75445272 GCA_030674185.1 Monoplex corrugatus
GGATGCCCTTCTGCTGTTGTCTATTTTTTTTTTTTTTTTTTTTTCCCACGCCGGGGATCGAACCTGGGCGATTCTGCGCTTCAGAACTGCGGTACGCGGTTTTACCAATGTGCTAACGGGGCACACATCATCTGTAGGGAATTTAATCCTTATGAAGTTCACTTTTTTCGTTCCTCCTTGCCCAGATCCAGCTTGAGCTCCTTTCTGCTGCCTCTGCCATCGCTTTAAGGGCTCTAGTCCTCTTCTTCCCAGAAATGGCGAGTTGTTTCATGAGATCATAAGCGGAGGTGCCCACAAACCCTCTTGCCCCGACCTCTATGGCGAAGATTTTGACCCGCAGACCTGCTTTCTTCAGGGTGCTGGCAAGACCGGCGTATTTTTCGGTCTTGTAGATATGTGCTTCTTCCATTCTGCTTTCGTATGGCACAGTGAGTTCTATCAGAATCACTTGTTTCGAGGAGTCAGAGTGGAGAGCGATGTCTGGTCTCATGCCTGTCTTGCTGATGACATCTGGGTAATTTCTCCACTCTGGGAGGTCTGCTGTACACTCCCAGTCGACTGCTCCATCCAGAAGACCCTTTGGCAATGTGCTGGTTGTCATAGCACTTTCGGGCCAGACCTGTTTCCCTCCTGCTTTGTAGAACGTTGTCATAGCAATTGGTGCGTTTGGGGTCATGGTTTTTTCGCTAACCACATCTGTGATCACTTTCAGAACTTGGTTGTGCCTCCATGTATACCTTCCTTGGGCTAGCGCTACTTTGCAAGAGCTTAGGACATGTTCCACTGTTTGTTTCTTCTGACAGAGCGGACATGCTGGGTCGTCTGCTTTCCCCCATTTCACTAAGTTTGCATTCGAGGGGAGCAGGTCATATACAGATCTGAGGAGGAAGCTTATCCTTAGAGGAGCCATGTGCCACATATCGTTCCAGCTGAGACTTCTTTGGAGTGCACTGTCCCATGTTGTCCATTGCCCCTGTTGACCTTGCTGGACTGCCTTCTGCACTCTTTTGACATCTTCTTCTTCCTTCAACTCCTGTATGATCATGTCTCTTTTTTCCTTCCCTTTGGCTTTGGACCACCACTGCATTTTTGTTGCTCCCAGTCCCTGTCTGTTGGTTTGCGTGTGTCCAATTATTTCTTTGATGCTGAGGTTTCTCTTGGCATTGTTTACAGCCTCTTGGACTTTCCACTTTCTGCCAGTTCTCAGCTTTGGATGAACTGATCTCACGATATTGTCTTCCGATTCCTCCAGCATGCTCAACAGTCTTGCTTTTCCAACTTTGTATTCCTCCACTATGGATTTGAGAGGTAGCTTCAGCATTGCTTGACGACAGTAGAATGCAACATCAGTGAGACCAGGTGGGACACCGAGCCATTTTCTTGTGTATTTGTTGATTTTGGCTTCCATTGCTTCGACTGTGCTGGTGCAAATGTCATAGATTAGCAGTGGCCACAGCAGCTTTGGTATCAGCATGAACTGTAGACACCAGACTTTGTATTTGCCTGGCAGTCTGCAGTTATCTATTTTCTTCAGGCCTTCTTCTGCTGTTTGCTTGGTTTCACATCCCCTTTGTGTGTCTTTCAGGGAGTCATCATACCATCTTCCGAGACTTTTTACTGGCTCTTCTGTGACAGTGGGGATGGCTTGGTTGGCTACCATGAATTTGACTGAATCTGCCACTTTTCCTTTTCGCAGTGAGAGACTTCGGGATTTCTTAGGTTTGAACCTCATTCTTGAAGAGGCCACCAGCTCATCCAGCTGCTTTAAGATTTGGTGTGTCTCTTCCTCATCCGTGGACAAGACTGTTGTGTCATCCATGAAAGCTTTCAGAGGAGGCATCTGGTATCCATCTCCCAGATTCACTGGACCTGAACTCTTCATTGCAGCTTTCAAGATGACTTCCATTGCCAACACGAACAGTATGGGAGAGATTGCACAGCCCATTGCAATGCCCACCTCTAGGTCTATCCAGTCCGTGGTGTATTCTTTGGTAGAGAACCGCATTGAGAACCCTTGGAAATACTTCCTCAGCATTGTTCGGATGTTTTCTGGGATGTGATACATTTCAAGAGCCAGCTGGATCATATCGTGTGGAACTGATCCATATGCATTCGCCAGATCAAGCCAAACTACGTCAATGTCTCTCTTCTCTGTTCTTGCTTTTTGGATGGCATCCCAAATCAACGTGGCATGTTCCAAGCATCCAGGCATTCCTGGTATGCCTCCCTTTTGGACTGACATATCCAGATACTTGTTTTCAGTCAGGTATTTTGTCAATCTTGCTGCCATAACAGAGAAGAAGATTTTCCCCTCGACGTTCAGAAGTGATATTGGCCTGAACTGATTGATGCTGCTGGAGTTCTGCTCCTTCGGAATGTACACTCCTTCAGCTCTCATCCATTGGTCGCTGATCTTCTGGTTCCTCCATGCTGATCGAATCATCTTGTGGAGCCACTCGAGCACTTTTGGGCATTTCTTGTAGAGCAGGTATGGTATTCCGTTTGGTCCAGGTGCTGACTTGGCTCTGGCTTTCTTTACTACGTTCTTCACTTCATCCAGTGTTGGTGGTTTGTTATTGAATTTTCCTTCTGGTGCTGCAGGCCAAACCAGATTCTGGATTTCAAGTGGTGCCTCGCGCTGAGAATCGGAATATGTTTCCCTGAGATGCTGCTCTAGGGTTTCCTTGCCCACTGTGAGAGTCCCTGATTTGGGTTGTTCAAACAGCTTTCTTGAAAAGTCAAAGGGATCTTTGAAGAAACGATCTTGAGTCTTCTTCTTTTTGCTCTTTCTTCGCCTTGCTGATTCCACTTTGCTGAGAGCATTGTGTTTGGCCTTCAGATCTTTCCAGAGTTCCAGGAGCCCTTGCTTCTCGAATTCTGAGGCAGTTTTCATTCGCTTTTTAAGCTTCCTTTTCTCCCTCCGGATGCTCTCCATCTGTTGCTGTCTTCTGGATTTCTGGGGAGGCGTTTTTGTCTTTGGCTGCTTCACTCCATAAGTGTCCCTGCAGATAGAGTATATGATGTCTCCGTATGTGTCAAGTTTGTGTTCCAGCGTACTGTTCCCTATTAGCGCATTCAGCTTAAGGACAAGTTCCTCATCTAATTTCTCCCATTGTTCTTTTGCACCGGCAGGCGGCAAATTGAGTTTTCCACGTTTGGCGTTAAGAGCTTGTGCAAAATCCGCATCAGAACCGTCAGCGTGGATGTCCTTGGCACTATGGTTTAATTCCTGGCCTTGGTCATCCAACGTCTCACCTGCTATTTTGAGTATGTTCGTTCCATTCCTGCCACCTACAATCAATTAAACGTTGACGAAAAACGTAAATGAATTGATTCAGTCTGCCAACACCTTGACAAAACCATACAACACCAAAACCATATTTAAACAAGCAAATACGTACATTGGATACCCAGTTTTGCTTACCTTTAGCATCTAAATCATATAACACATTATATGCTTTTCGTGGAATTCTATGGTCTTTCATATGCAACAATTTAAGCCAGTAGCGAATACAATTAACTGCAGAGTTTATGTGATAGAGAGAGAGAGAGAGAGAGAGAGAGAGAGAGAGAGAGAGAGAGAGAGAGAGAGAAAGAGAGAGAGAGAGAGAGAGAGAGAGAGAGAGAGAGAGAAAGAGAGAGAGTGTTGTGGTGGTGAGCAGAACAGTGTTCATATTACAGAAAAATTGATAAGAATTCTCTTGTTTCAATACATTAGTGGGGAAACAATGCTCCGATTACGTGCACTTCAGCACGCAGTATCCAAATACAGGAAGCGACCCCAATACTTTTATTGTAAATCACGATCGCACACACACACACACACACACACACACATACACATATGTATATCTAACTGTCTATCTAACTGTCTATCTAACTATTATATATATATATATATTTATATATATATATATATATATATGTCTGTGTGTGTGTGTGTGTGTGTGTGTGTGTGTGTTACATATGTATGTCATCATGTGCCCTGTCGCGTGGCGTTGGTGATCATGACCCTCCATACGAATCTATTCCTTGTCGCTGCAAGTACATCTCCCACCCTCTCCGTCCTCAGTCAATCTGCAAGTCCGCCCAATATTTTCTCCCTGAGTCTACCTGTTGGTCTCTTTCCCTCCAGATTTCCTGTTGTGTCCAGGTGTTCTGATTTCTCTTGCTCCATAAAATGTCCTATAAATATTGCGTGTCCTTTCCTAATCTTCTTTATTAATGATCTTCTTGTGTCTGCCTGCTTCAAGACTGTCTCGTTTGTTTTCTTTGCTGTCCATGGAACTCTCAACATTCTTCTTAGAATGTGGTTCTGAAGAGGTTTTTCGGAAAATAGTACATTCCATCTATTACGAATCCCAGTGACCTCAGAGAATACAATTCCACCACCGACATGATCTTATCACTCAGGTAACTACAAGAAACGAACCGGAAACAGAGGCAGCATTTGTGTGTTGCCTTTATCGACCTGACTAAAGCATTTGACTTGCTAGCCTCTTTGCTATCGTGATAAAACTCACATGCCCACCGACGCTGCTGAATCTCAACGTCTTTTCCCATGACGGCATGCATGAGACAATGAAGTTCAACGGACCATCCTCAGATCCAGTCCCATTTCAAAGTGGAGTGAACCAGGGCTGCGTCTTTACCCTGATGCTTTTCAGGACCTTCTTCTCCTTCGTACTGCGATATGCTTTTAGAGCGTCTGATGACTGAGTGCATGTACACAGTTGGGCTAATGACAAGCTTGCATGACTCAGAGCAAAGGGTCAAAGTGTGTCAGGTCCTGATCTGGGAGATGCTTTTCCCTGATGGTATCCGTCTTGACATGTCGGACACAGTCTGCTTTCCAGGAGCTAGTCAGCTGCCTGTCTTATGCTTGCCAAGACTTTTGGCCCCATCGTCAGTCTGAAGAAGACAGAAACCAGGGCCAGAACGCAACCAGAGAACTGTTTATCAATCCAAATTTCCTCTGTCCTTTGACTGCCGGGATTTAT
>JAPXFY010000014.1:75460272-75475272 GCA_030674185.1 Monoplex corrugatus
GGAATTCATTCCGAGCGCGGAGACGTCATCTTGAGAAATGGAAATGGAAATAATTAAAATTGAAATGGAAATGGAAATGAAAAATGGTAATTGAAATTGAAATGTGGAGGGGAAATTAAAATTGAAATGGAAATGGAAATGAAAATGGTAATTGAAATTGAAATGTGGAGGGGAGGGGAGAAGGATCTATGAAACACTAAGCTAACTCCACCAGACTGATGGCAACATGAAGATCGGCAGCAAACAGGACAATAGTTATTGCTACGGGTTGGTATTGAACTCTTCGCATCAGACCTCGAGTTTACAACTCATCCGATGAAGCAGCCAGCCCACATACGATATATGGCTCGCCTGAGAGTCAAACCCACAAGCTGAACAAAGGCCGTTGATTGCTATTCAATAGCCAATAGCTTTAACGGCGTCAGATGGAAGCCTAAGAAATGCATTTTAACTCCCTTCCCGAACGAAACCTCAGTAGTGCAATACAGACGCTTTATATGCCTCTCAGTGCTCTTCTGTGCCTCTGTGATGTCAGTGGATTTTGTTTAATGTGTATTTGTTCATCTATCACGCCCCCATTGAAATATTAACAACCCATTTGTAACACCGCTTCATCTGTGTTCAATGGTTTGCCCAATCTCATAAATTAAACTCTCTGAAAGTGAAAGTTTCTTCTCATCCTTTTTATTCTTGTTCTTGTTGTGCTTGTTGTTGTTGTGTGTTGTTGTTGTTGTTGTTATTGTTGTCCTTCGTGTTCTTGTTCTTCGTGTTCTTGTTGTTGTTGTTCTTCTTCTTCTTGTTCTTCCTCTGTTTCTCTCCTCGTCGTCATCTTTCTTTTCTTCTTCTTACACTCTACTTCTTTACTTCTTCTTTTATATGTGTGCTTTTTTGTTGTTTTTGTCCTTGCCTTAGTCTTGTTCTCCTCATTCATGTTCTTGTTCTTCTCTTTTACTTCTTCTCCTATTGGTTTTCTTCTTTTTCTTCTTGTTCTTCTTCTTCTTATCCATCTTGTTCTTGTTTTTCTTCCTTTTCTACTTCTTCTTCCTCTTGTCAAGAATTGTTGTTGTTGTTGTTGTTTTTGCTCTTCTTCTTCTTCTTATTCTTTTTCTTCCTCTTCTTCTTCTTCTTCTTCCTCCTCCTCCTCCGCCTCCTCCGCCTCCTCTTCTTCTTCTTCTTCTTTCCTTTTCCTTCTCCTTGTTTTTGTTCTTGTTCTCCTTCTTCTTCTTCTTCTTCTTTTTCTCCTCCTCCTCCTTCTCCTCCTGTTTTTCTTTTTTTTTTCGTGAATTATATATCTGTTAACAGTCAGCAAAAAGATAGCCTATTAGTTTTGTTATTCATTTTCACTTCTCCTTTTCCTTTTCTTCTAAAGTTCTTCCTTTGTTAACTTTTTGTTCAAACTTTCATTCTTTGTTTCCTTAGCGCATCACAACTATAGTCTTTGTCTTTTCTTCTATATTTTTCTATAGACATCGAAGTGAATACGCGAGTGATCCGAATTGGTCTTTATGCCTCTGTCCGTTTGTCTGTCTGTCTGTCTCAGTCTCTGTCTCTCTCATCTCATCTCTGTCTCTGTCTCTCTCTCTCTGTGAGTGTGAGTGTGGTGAGTGTGTGTGGTGTGTGTGTGTGTGTGTGTGTGTGTGTGTGTGTGTGTGTGTGTGTGTACGTGTGTATTTGTGTGTATAACAGAGTGACAAACGGATACATAGAGAGTGACGGAGACATTTGGTTCTACATGTGTGTGAGAGAAAATCCCGGTAACCTAGAGCTAAACTGGGCTGGAAGTTTGACAGTTGAGTGCACGCGTATGACCCAAAGTCTTGTATTTCTCTCATCAGTTCTTTTGTTTGAATATAAAAGATTTAATTTATGTTGTGTCAAGTTGCGAAAGAAAATTAATTCCAGAAGCCAAAACAAAAACAAAAATCCTTATTGATACTAATATGTTTTCTTCATTTTGTGAGACCCTTCGCCTTTTCCATTTAAAAAAAAATCAAACCTAGGAATAAATCATGAGTTTTGAACAAACTTTGGACAAGAGATGGAATTTGGGAAAAAGGAGAGAGAGAGAGAGAGAGAGAGAGAGAGAGAGAGAGAGAGAGAGAGAGAGAGAGAGAGAGAACAGAGAGACAGAGACAGAGACAGACAGAAAGAAAAAAAGAGAGAGACAGAGACAGAGTCAGAAACAGAGACAGAAAGACAGAGAGAGAAGAGAGACAGACAGACCGACACACAAACACGCACATATTTATATATATACATACATACATACATACATACATACATACATACATACATATATACATATGTATGTATATATACATACATATGTATATATATACATATATATATATACATATAAAGAGAGAGAGAGAGAGAGAGGGAGAGAGAGAGAGAGAGAGAGAGAGAGAGAGACAGACAGACAGACAGACAGACGACACACGGAGTGAATACACAGAGAAAGGTGCAGAGAGACAGAAAGACAAAGGCAGGGGCATAGAGACAGGCATATAGACAAAGAAAAAAGGATGTGGAATCCTTCAGAATCTAAAATCTTATCAGTTTTAACCTCGTCCCCAATGGCTTTGCAACACACTGTTCAACAGCCTGAGACCACCTCTACCCCCACTTTCTGCTTCTGCCAGTGTGCACACAAGGGTGATTCCAAATTACTTAGTGGCTTTAAAGCTGACAGCAGCAGTAGTAACAGTAACAGCAACAGGAATAACAACAGCCAGTAGGGAACACTACACAGAAGGGCAGAGACACTACTACCATCACTAACACCACCACAACACTGAACAGGTTAAAGTCAAGTCACATATTAAACACAAATCAGCGGGTGAAAAAAGAATGTTTATTCTTTATCAGATGCCAAAGATTTCACGCACGGAGGTCAGCACCGAAATAAGCAAATTCCCCTATGGTAATTTTCTAGCTTACAATCAGGATGGCATGAAATATGAAGTTGTACTATTTTGGTGATGACGTGTCTCATTGTGATAAAAGATAATAATGATAATGATATTAAGGATAGTAACTGTAATAATAATAACACTAAAACAAATATCAATACTAAAATAGTAGTGATGATGATGATGACAATGATGATGATACTAATACTAATAATGACAATACTAATAGTGATGATGATGATGATGGTGGTGGTAGTGGTGATGATGATGATGATAATGATAAACACACATGGAATCGAACTTCATTCAGTAGACTAACTAAACTAGCATAATACACAAATGATCCAGAAAAATCCACTGACTACACATACTAGAAAAAATCCTGTTAAGAATAATCATGATGAGGACAAGGAATAGAATCAAAAGAGAAATAGCAGAAGAACAGTGTGGACTTGTGGAAGGGAAAGGAACTATTAATGCCATATAAATCCTAAGAATTATCATAGAGAGGTCAATCGAGATGAATAAAGATTTGTATTTATGCTTTGTTGATTATACCAAAGTTTCGATCGGGTAAGACATGAAGAATTGATCGACCAACTGGAGAGACTCAATGTTGATTGAAAAGATCTATGAATAATCAGAAATATGTACTGGGAACAAACAGGTGCAATGAGAATAGAAAACGATATAAGCTCTTTCCAAAACATCAAAAGATGAGTCAGACAGGGTTGTGTTTTGTCACCAGATCTGTTTTCTTTTTACAGCGAAAACATCATGAGAAACATAGAAGAAGACCCTGGATTAAAGGTTGGAGGAAAAATGATAAACAACGTTCGATACGCAGATGACACGTGCTAATTGCAGAAAGTAAAAGGGACCTACAAAACCTTGTGATTGTACTAGAAATAGAAAGCAAAGGTAAGGGGTTGGAACTAAACAGCAGGAAGACTGAAGTCATGGTGATCAGTAAAAAACATGAAATCCCTCATGCAAAATAATAGCAAACGGCACGACTTTGAGACAGGTTGATAAATTTAAATACCTGGGAACGATCATTTCATCAGACGGCAGATGCACATCAGAAATAACCAGCAGAATCGGCCAAGCCAAAACAGCATTCAAGAAGATGACAAGCATTCTTACCAACAAATGCCTATCAATTAACATCAGGAAAAGAGCTCTTGAATGTTATATTGAACCAAAACTGTTATACGGTTGTGAGGCGTGGACAGTCAACAAGCAAAGCCAGAGCAAGATTGAGGCAACCGAGATGTGGTTTCTAAGAAGAATGTTGAGAGTTCCATGGACAGCAAAGAAAACAAACGAGACAGTCTTGATGGAGGTAGACACAGGTAGATAATTCATAACGAAAATTAGGAAAAGACAGGCAACATTTATAGGCCATTTTATGAGGAAAGAGGATTTGGAGCACCTGGTCACGACGGGAAAGCTGGAGGGAAAGAGAGCACCAGGTAGATCCAGGGAGAAAATACTAAACGGACTTGCAGAGTGGCTGAAGACAAAGAGGGTGGAAGAGATGCTTGAGGCAACAAGAGATAGAGACAGATGGAAGTCCATGATCGCCAACGCCATGGGGCAAGGCACCTGATGATGGTGATGATGAGACATACTGGGACAATTAAAATTGTCATCGTTTGTTGGAGTGCTTTACGTATTTTTGTGTCGAGAACTTTAAGCTATATGTAGAATGATCAATAAACATGTTAAAACCAAATGACACTTATCATTACATAATCATACTTTTTTGTTATGCACATTTTGGACTGAAACACTACACATAGGAAAAGACCAGTAATATCTATGGGACACTTTAAGAGGCAAGAGAGATTTGCGCACCTAGTCACAACACGAAAACTGGAGGGACAAAGAGCACGAGGGAGAAAATATTGGACGATACTGCGGAGTGGATGAGGACAAAAAAGGTAGGAGATATACTTGCAGCGACAAAAGATAGATTGGTATTGAGTGCCATGATCACCAACGCCATGCGTCAAGGCACATGATGATGATGACGACTTCACGTAGTCAGGACTGATAATTTTGATTCTACCAAGGGAAATGCTGTTTGGTATTCAAAGAAAAGATTGCATTATCGTGGAAAGAATGTAATTATCATACAGAAATTCTAACAATCATTGATTAAATTTCCATCGAACTGATACTGAAACTAATTCCTTCATAAATCCTGAATATAGTTAGACAGGAAAACTGAATTATGTGTATTTAAATGTAACAGTTCATATCTGAAAAATACATTTGTCATGAATACAGTCTACTTTGACACCATACTTCTGTGAAGCAAATAGCCATCTACAGATAATGGAAATGGCTCATATCATCATCATCATCATGTGCCCTGCCGCATGGCGTTGGCGATCATGGCCTCTAAATGAATCTATCCCTTATTGCTGCAAGGACATCTCCCACCCTCTCCGTCCTTAGCCACCCTGCAAGTCCGCCCAATATTTTCTCCCAGGGTCTAATTAGTGTTCTCTTTCCCTCCAGCTTTCCTGTTGTGACCAGGTTCTCTAATCCCCCTTTCCTCATAAAATGTATGAATGTTGCTTGTCTTTTCCTAATCTTCTTTATCAGTGATCTTCTTGAGTCTGCCTCCATCAAGACTGTCTCGGATGTTTTCTTGGCTCATATCAATGGAGAACTACAGATTCATTAGAGAAATTCGACCTTTATACGAAACTTTAGGTTACGACATCGCGTTGTATGAGGCCTCTGTGCATTCTCCTTAACCACCATTATCATCAGCAGGCTTTCTATATTTTCCTTGCCTTCCCGTTCATAACGGGATTCCATACTTTCTTCTTATGCATTTAATCAGCAATGACTTTCCACACATTTGCTTTTACACATTTTGAAACTTTCTCCTGATCCTGTTTTTTGTGTTAGCAGGCTTCCATATTTTCCCCCACGCGACTCGCTAGCAGACTTTCGTATTTTCTCAATACCCACCTTGTGTCGCTATCACGTTTCCATACTTTTCTCTCTCTCCCGCAAGCGTCCTTACTTTTCTTTTGCTCTCCCGCCACTCTCAGTCGCTTTCACTAACCGGCTGCCAATGGCTAAAAATCGGGATTTGCCATCGCCGAAGCGGACGCTGTCTAACTCACTTGCCAGTGAAACTTCAAAAGACTGAGGGAGTTTTATCTGTCCTGCTTGCCTTCGAGTGTAAACGCTAGAACTGTGAGATCACCAACATATGTTACGTCCGTGATGGATTAGGATCTGTGTGTGAAAGGGCCGACAAGAAGGTGGGTGAGCTGTGAGACATATATATATATATATATATTTTTTTTTGCTTGCAGCTATTGCTAAATGCTTATTGAAATCCAAATTAAATTGACATAAAACAGAACAAAACTAGACCTAAAAGAAACAGAAAAGAAGGGAGAAAGAACATAACAAAAAATATAAAAGGAGGAAAGGAAGAATAGACAAACAAACAAACAAACAAAAAAAAGAAAAAAAAAAAAGAAGAAGAACAACAGTAGAAAAGAACAGAAGGAAAAGAAGAAATAATGTGCCGAAAAAAAGAGATTAAAAAGAATACCAGAAAATATATACAATAGAAACAAAAACAAAAACAAACAAAAACAAAAAAGAAAAGAAAAAGATAGGGAGAAAAAAATGAAGAAAAAAATTATTTATAGAATAAGGTAATCAGCAAAAACGATACCCTTCAATTTATTTTAAGATCCACAGATATATGATCGCACACCAAGAATGGAACTTTTAACAACAAATCCATTATAAATGATCACAGAACGACAATGGAATTTTAAACAGCAAATCCATTATAAATGATCACAGAACGACAATGGAATTTTAAACAGCAAATCCATTATAAATGATCACAGAACGACAATGGAATTTTAAACAGCAAATCCATTATAAATGATCACAGAACGACAATATAATTTAAACAACAAATGTGTTATAAATGATCACATAACGACAATATAATTTAAACAACAAATGTGTTATAAATGATCACATAACGACAATATAATTTAAACAATAAATGTGTTATAAATGATCACATAACGACAATATAATTTAAACAACAAATGTGTTATAAACCATCACATAACGACAATATAATTTAAACAACAAATGTGTTATAAATGATCACATAACGACAATATAATTTAAACAACAAATGTGTTATAAATGATCACACATAACGACAATATAATTTAAACAACAAATGTGTTATAAATGATCACATAACGACAATATAATTTAAACAATAAATGTGTTATAAATGATCACATAACGACAATATAATTTAAACAACAAATGTGTTATAAACCATCACATAACGACAATATAATTTAAACAACAAATGTGTTATAAATGATCACATAACGACAATATAATTTAAACAACAAATGTGTTATAAACCATCACATAACGACAATATAATTTAAACAACAAATGTGTTATAAATGATCACACATAACGACAATATAATTTAAACAATAAATGTGTTATAAATGATCACATAACGACAATATAATTTAAACAACAAATGTGTTATAAACCATCACATAACGACAATATAATTTAAACAACAAATGTGTTATAAATGATCACACATAACGACAATATAATTTAAACAACAAATGTGTTATAAATGATCACACATAACGACAATATAATTTAAACAACAAATTGTGTTATAAATGATCACACATAACGACAATATAATTTAAACAACAAATGTGTTATAAATGATCACACATAACGACAATATAATTTAAACAACAAATGTGTTATAAATGATCACACATAACGACAATATAATTTAAACAACAAATGTGTTATAAATGATCACACATAACGACAATATAATTTAAACAACAAATGTGTTATAAATGATCACACATAACGACGATGGAATTTTTAACAACAAATATGTTATAAATGATCACACACAACAACGATGGAATTTTTGACAACAAATGTGTTATAAATGATCACACATAACGACAACGGAATTTTAAACAAGAGTTCTATTTTGTCAACACACACTATCAGCAAGGTCACGCAACGAACGATAATTTAATGAAGAAAGAGAGCAATGTTGTACACGTGCTGACATCACGCAACACGAAGAGGGGGAAGACAGATTGTGTGACGGATGTTGTGTTGCATTGAGTGCACAGAAGTAGAGCAAGAAAGGGAAAGGAAAACTTGTTGCACACTTTCACTTTATTCTCTTTGCGATTGTTATATATCATGCTTGGTTAACTTCAGTGTTGTGGTGAGTGAGTTTTACTACTTCAATAAAGTCAAATATAAATTAGTTGGTAGGTCTACGCACTTTCATGTTGTTATGACCAGTGTTTTTTTTACCCTGATGAGTGCAATGCTGTGATGTATGGCCCTTTGTCTTGTCAGTTTTAACTACAAAATAACACTTGGTTAGGCTGTTTGTCAATATTCACAGAGGAAATACAATGCAGTGACATCTAGCAATAATAGAGAGTTTGGCTGGTCTGTGTGGTCTGTATGACACGGAGTCATAATAATAATTAAATGATGTGTGTGCTCGTTCAAAGGGCAAAGTTGTAGGTGTGAGAAGTATAAGTTGTACTGTGTACATACGTGTTCCTTTTTAAACCCCTGCCCACCAGCATCCTGCATTGTCAACCTTACTAGCAAAGCAAAAAATTAATCCTTTGACACCCTCACTTTATCCACCAGCTTCTTGCAGGAATCTGGTGGATAGGGTGAGGGAGTCGAAGGGTTAAATCTTTGAGTTGGTGGATATGGTGCTGGAGACAATGGATTAATAACGGTATTATTAAATGTTTCCTTTGAGACATTGTTATCATGAGATGATATTTTAGATTAGATTGCCTATCAAAATAAGTAAGAAATATCTTTGAACAGGAATGTAGCAAATAATCGCTAACTCTGTCTTATGCTTGAAATATAAACAAACACAACCAAACAAGCAAAACAAACAAAGCATACAAATATCATGCTTAAAGAGAAATTATTAAGTGTGTAAATCGACAGTTAATAACTTGAATAACTAACTGAATAGCTTCATTCAGTATTGACTATAGAAGAAAGGTATATGACAATATTTTAATAGCAGCGAGTTTCATTGACTTCAAATGCAATTCAAAGAAAACAAAGAAAACATTTTAAAGTTCTCTTTGAATGAAACTTAAGTATTGTCAGATGAATCGCCTTACGTACCTCTGGTTTTATTCTTGTGCTTTTGTGCTGTGGGTTGACATCATTTTCGTGTGTGTGTTATTTTCTTTATATGTGTTGTCTACATTAACTTGTTTTTAATATCATTTTATACACGCCTGTGTTTTCTTCAAATCTAACGAATCTAAGATTTTAAGAGTCATTCCTTCTTCTCTTCTTCTTCTTCTTCTTCTTCTTCTTCTTCTTCTTCTTCTTCTTCTTCTTCTTCTTCTTCTTCTTCTTCTTCTCTCATTGTTACTATTTTCAGAACCTATTTCGCGCCATTTAGCATTCTTTTTACATAACACTTATTCTCTGAAATGTCATTGATTTTCCTTTTTCTGACCCTCTGCGTGCGTGCGTGCGTGCTCATGCGTGTGCCTAATTTTGTGTGTGTGTATGTGTGTGTGTGTGTGTGTGTGTGTGTGTGTGTGTGTGTGTGTGTGTGTGGTGTGTGTGGGTGTATCAAAAAAAAACTTTTGTTCTCTATCTGTCTGTCTGTCTGTCTCTATCTGCCTGTCCCTGTTTATCTGATAGAGAAAATGTGTGCATGCGTATGCGTGTGAATGCATGTGTTTATCCGTTTGTGTATCTGTGTGGTGTAAGTGTGTGTGATTGCGCGCGCGCGCGTGTGTGTGTGTATGTGTGTGTGTGTGTGTGTGTTGTGCGTGTGCCCCGTGTGTGTGTGTGTGTGTGTGTGTGTGTGTGTGTGTGTGTGCGTGCGTGCGTGTGTGCGTTCATGTGTGTGTGTGTTTGTGTGTGTTCGTGGTGTGTGTGTGTGTGGTGTGTGTGTGTGTGTGTGTGTGTGTTTTTGAAGGTATTTGTGTGATTTCTACATACGTGCGCGCGCGCGCGTGTATGTGTGTGTTTGTGTGTGTGTGCGTGTGTTCGTGTGTGTGTGTGTGTGTGTGTGTGTGTGTGTGTGTGTGTGGTGCGTGCGTGCCCCGGGTGTGTGTGTGTGTGTGCGTGCGTGCCCGTGTGTGTGTGCGTGTGTGTGTGTGTGTGTGTGCGTGCGTGCCCCCGTGTGTGTGTGTGTGTGTGTGTGTGTGTGGTGGTGTGGTGGTGCGTGTGTGTGTGTGTGTGTGTGTGTGCCCCGTGTGTGTACGTGTGTGTGTGTGTGTGTGTGCGCTCCCGTGTGTGTGTGTGTGTGTGTGTTTGTGTGTGTGTGTGTGTGCCCCCGTGTGTGTGTGTGTTTGTGTGTGTGTGTGTGTGTGTGTTCGTGTTTTCGTGTGTGTGTGTGTGTGTTGTGTGTGCGTGTGCGTGTGTGTTCGTGTGTGTGTGTGTGTGTGTGTGTGTGTGTGTGCGTGCGTGCCCCCGTGTGTGTGTGTGTGTGTGTGCGTGCGTGCCCGTGTGTGTGTGTGTGTGTGTGTGTGTGCCCCCGTGTGTGTACGTGTGTGTGTGTGTGTGCGCCCCCGTATGTGAGTGTGTGTGTGTGTGTGTGTGTGTGTGTGTGTGTGCCCCCGTGTGTGTGTGTGTTTGTGTGTGTGTGTGTGTGTGTGTGTGTGTTCGTGTTTTCGTGTGTGTGTGTGTGTGTGTGTGTGTGTGTGTGTGTGTGAGAGAGAGTGTGTGTGCGTGTGTGTTTGTGGTGTGTGTGTATGTGTGTGTGTGTGTGTATGTGTGCATGTGCATGCATATGTGTGTGAGCATGTGTGTGTGCGTGTTTCGTTTGAGCGTGTGTTTGCGTGTGTGTGAGTGTGAATGGGATGTGAGTATGTGTGTGTGTGTGTGTGTGTGTGTGTGTGTGTGTGTGTGTGTGTGTGTGTGTGTGTGTGTGTGTGTGTGTGTGTGTGTATGTGTGTGTGTATGATGTGATTGTGTGTGTATATGTATGTGTGTATTGTGTGTGTGCCGGGGGAGGGATGTGTGTGTGTGCACGCGCGAATGTGTGTATGCGGGGGGGGGGGGGAGGGGGGAGGTTTCTACTTATGGGTGAGAGAAGGTTCTGGAACGAAGATTGAAAACACGTCAATAACATGTTTACATTAATTGTATATGACAGGCATGCGGCCTATTTTTGGATCACCAATGCACGAAAATACATCGTGTGTTTTGTCAAAAATATTTCATGAATAATTTTGAACAGACGAATTGATTACAAAATATATATCGATTTTAGTCCGATAATACTAATCCATTTTCTAATTCTGTTCGCATCTTTTCCGCATTCGTTTTACATGAATTTGGAAATAACTACTTCGACTTTAAGTAAATTTGGAGAAAATGGAAAAACTGATCAATGAGAGAGAGAGAGGAGAGAGAGAGAGAGAGAGAGAGAGAGAGAGGAGAGAGAGAGAGAGAGAGAGAGAGAGAGAGAGAGTAAGATATACATACATATACATGTATATATATATATTTATGTATATAACCAGAGAGAGAGAGAGAGAGGAGAGAGAGAGAAGAGAGAGAGAGAGAGTGTAAGATATACATACATATACATGTATATATATATATATATATATATAACCTGAGAGAGAGGCACAGAGAGAGAGGGACGCAGAGACAGTGAGTGAGCATGGGACGCAGACAGAAAGAGAGAGGGAGAGAGGCGGGGGAGGAGAGGCGCATAGAGAGCGGCGCGGAGAAACATGTAGAGAGAGACAAAGAGAAAGGCGCAGAGAGAGGGAGAAAGAAAGAGAATGAGAGAGAGAGAGAGAGAGAGGTAGAGAGAGACAGAGAGACAGACAGACAGACAGAGACAGAGAGAGGGAGAAAAAAAAGAGAGAGAGAGGGGAGAGAGACAGACAGACAGACAGAGAAAGAGAGAGAGAGAGAGAGAGAGAGAGAGAGAGAGATGAGGAGGGGGTATGTGGACAAAGATGGAGGAAATCCTGAATGATCCACAATGTCCTTAACCTCATCTTCAGAGGCGTCAGTACGAAATGTTCAACAGTCTGATATCCCCGTTCACTTTCCTCCTCGCCAGCTTCGTCTGCGCTTATGCACACTTGCGTGTGATTCTAGATTACCTTGTGGCATCACAGCAGTTGGAACAGTGACAGCCAGGTAAACAAAACCGTGGCGAAGATCAGAAGCACTACCACAACCACCATCGCAAATTTACCACGACACACATGTCAAGGCACGCAGGTGCACAGTAAAATTGAGCGAACTCACTTGAAACTGGAAAATACTAGGTTTATGACTGAATAATTAAAGTTTTTTTTTTTCCAAAACGTAAGGTTAGTCCAGTTCGATGATAATGAATCACATACATAATTAACAATGATATTAGGATGATAATGATGATGTGAATGATGATAAGTATCATCATTGTCGTCATTATCATCAGCAGCAGCAGCAACGGCACAGCGCCAGCATCTTCTTCTTCTTCTTCTTCTTCATTATTCATCATGATCATCATGATCATCATCATCATGATCATCATCATCATCAAATGGATAAGTTCTTCTATAACTTTTATCAACAAAATGTACTTGCGTTGTGTTTATGCGTAAAGGTTGATAGTTTTGAATGTTCAAAGAATAAACCTTATTTAACAGATAAAAAGAAACGATTAACATCAAGGTTGTAAAGTCCTATGACTACTTTTGGTTTGATCATTTTCAGTCACGAGAAAGTAACATTTATCGCTTGAAAAATGTAATGCTCACAAAGACGTTGTTATTTTGTCATGTAACATTTCAAGTTAAAACACTTGTCTCAATTGGCCTTCCGTTTTATATATATATATATAAATATATATATATATATATATATTATATATATATAATATATATATATATAAATAAATATATAAATATATATATATGTATGTATACATATATATATACATATGTGTGTGTGTATATATATGTGTGTATATCTTCTCTATCTCTATCTATCCATCTACCCATCTACTCATTCATCCATCTATCTATCTATCAGTCTATCAGTCTATCTATCTATCTATCTATCTATCTATCAGTCTATCTATCTATCTATCTATCTATCTACCAATCTATCTATCTATCTATCATATCTATCTATCTATCCATCTATGTATTTATGTATGTATGTACGTATGTATAATATATAATATATTTTGTTGTTTTGTTATATAACATTCTAAGTTAAAACACTTGTTTATAACGGCCTTCCATTCTGTCTCCTTAATAATCATTATCAACAACAAGCTTCCACAACTGTGTTTGTAGCCTCCCTTGTCCTTGCCCAACATTGTCACTAGTAGGTTTCTATGATATTATCCTATCCATCCTTCTCATTAACAGGCGTCCATTTCCTTCTTCCTATCCATCCTTCTCATTAACATGCGTCCATTTCCTTCTTCCTATCCATCCTTCTCATTAACAGGCGTCCATTTCCTTCTTCCTATCCATCCTTCTCATTGACAGGCGTCCATTTCCTTCTTCCTATCCATCCTTCTCATTGACAGGCGTCCATTTCCTTCTTCCTATCCATCCTTCTCATTGACAGGCGTCCATTTCCTTCTTCCTATCCATCCTTCTCATTGACAGGCGTCCATTTCCTTCTTCCTATCCATCCTTCTCATTGACAGGCGTCCATTTCCTTCTTCCTATCCATGATATTCGCTAGCTGGCTTCCAAACTGTCTCTATACCCACCACGCTCCTAAGCACATCTGCGTTTTTCTAGTGACTGTTGTACGGTTGTGAGGCGTGGACACTCAACAAGCAAAGCCAGAACAAAATTGAGGCAAGTGGAATGTGGTTTCTTAGAAGAATAATTATTGAGAGTTCCATGGACAGCAAAGAAAACAAACGAGACACGTCTTGAAGGAGGCAGACACAAGAATATCATTAATAAAGAAGATAAGGAAAAGACAAGCAACATTTATGAGGGAATGGGAATTAGAACACCTGGTCACAACAGGAAAGCTGGAGGGAAAGAGAATATCATGTAGACCCAGGGAGAAAATATTGGATGGACTTGCAGGGTGGCTGAAGACAGAGAGGGTGGGAGTGTACTTGCAGCGACAAGGGATAGATTCGTGTGGAGGGCCATTATCGCCAACGCTATGTGACAGGGTATTTGATGATGATGAAAAAGGCAGCCGTATTTTCTTTCCTCCTACCAGTCGCACCTGCCACCATCGACAGGTTTGCCAATGGCCAGGAGTGGTTTTACAGTAGACAAAGCAAACGCTGTCTAGCTCACGTGAAACTTCAAAAGACAGGGAAATTGATCTGTCCTGTTTGGCTGCGATTGTGCAAGTTGGGACTGTGAAGACACCAACATGTTGCCTGTGTGATAGGTGTTAAGGTTTGTGTGAAAGGGGCCACCAGAACGTGGGGGGAACTGTGTGATAGGTGTTAAGGTTTGTGTGAAAGTGACCACCACAACGTGGGGGGAACTGTGTGATAGGTGTTAAGGTTTGTGTGAAAGGGGCCACCACAACGTGGGGGGAACTGTGTGATAGGTGTTAAGGTTTGTGTGAAAGTGGCCACCACAACGTGGGGGAACGTGTGATAGGTGTTAGGTTTGTGTGAAAGTGGCCACCACAACGTGGGGGAACTGTGTGATAGGTGTTAAGGTTTGTGTGAAAGTGGCCACCACAACGTGGGGGAACTGTGTGATAGGTGTTAAGGTTTGTGTGAAAGTGGCCACCACAACGTGGGGGAACTGTGTGATAGGTGTTAAGGTTTGTGTGAAAGTGGCCACCACAACGTGGTGGAACTGTGTGATAGGTGTTAAGGTTTGTGTGAAAGGGGCCACCACAACGTGGGGGAACTGTGTGATAGGTGTTAAGGTTTGTGTGAAAGTGGCCACCACATCGTGGGGGAGCTGTGTGATAGGTGTTAAGGTTTGTGTGAAAGTGGCCACCACAACGTGGTGGAACTGTGTGATAGGTGTTAAGGTTT
>JAPXFY010000014.1:75480272-75485272 GCA_030674185.1 Monoplex corrugatus
TTGTCTTTCTTACTTTAGATGTTTCTTTTTGTCTTTCTTACTTTAGATGTTTCTTTTTCTTTCTTACTTTAGATGTTTCTTTCTGTCTTTCTTACTTTAGATGTTTCTTTCTGACTTTCTTACTTTAGATGTTTCTTTCTGTCTTTCTTACTTTAGATGTTTCTTTTTGTCTTTCTTACTTTAGATGTTTCTTTTTGTCTTTCTTACTTTAGATGTTTCTTTCTGTCTTTCTTACTTTAGATGTTTCTTTTTGTCTTTCTTACTTTAGATGTTTCTTTCTGTCTTTCTTACTTTAGATGTTTCTTTCTGTCTTTCTTACTTTAGATGTTTCTTTTTGTCTTTCTTACTTTAGATGTTTCTTTCTGTCTTTCTTACTTTAGATGTTTCTTTTTCTTTCTTACTTTAGATGTTTCTTTTTGTCTTTCTTACTTTAGATGTTTCTTTCTGTCTTTCTTACTTTAGATGTTTCTTTCTGTCTTTCTTACTTTAGATGTTTCTTTTTGTTTCTTACTTTAGATGTTTCTTTTTGTCTTTCTTACTTTAGATGTTTCTTTTTGTTTCTTACTTTAGATGTTTCTTTTTGTCTTTCTTACTTTAGATGTTTCTTTCTGTCTTTCTTACTTTAGATGTTTCTTTCTGTCTTTCTTACTTTAGATGTTTCTTTCTGTCTTTCTTACTTTAGATGTTTCTTTTTGTTTCTTACTTTAGATGTTTCTTTTTGTCTTTCTTACTTTAGATGTTTCTTTTTGTCTTTCTTAATTTAGATGTTTCTTTCTGTCTTTCTTACTTTAGATGTTTCTTTTTGTTTCTTACTTTAGATGTTTCTTTTTGTCTTTCTTACTTTAGATGTTTCTTTTTCTTTCTTACTTTAGATGTTTCTTTTTGTTTCTTACTTTAGATGTTTCTTTTTCTTTCTTACTTTAGATGTTTCTTTTTGTCTTTCTTACTTTAGATGTTTCTTTCTGTCTTTCTTACTTTAGATGTTTCTTTTTGTCTTTCTTACTTTAGATGTTTCTTTTTGTCTTTCTTACTTTAGATGTTTCTTTTTGTCTTTCTTACTTTAGATGTTTCTTTTTGTCTTTCTTACTTTAGATGTTTCTTTTTGTTTCTTACTTTAGATGTTTCTTATTGTCTTTCTTACTTTAGATGTTTCTTTTGTTTCTTACTTTAGATGTTTCTTTCTGTCTTTCTTACTTTAGATGTTTCTTTTTGTCTTTCTTACTTTAGATGTTTCTTTTTCTTTCTTACTTTAGATGTTTCTTTTTCTTTCTACTTTAGATGTTTCTTTTTGTCTTTCTTACTTTAGATGTTTCTTTCTGTCTTTCTTACTTTAGATGTTTCTTTTTGTTTCTTACTTTAGATGTTTCTTTTTGTTTCTTACTTAGATGTTTCTTTTTGTCTTTCTTACTTTAGATGTTTCTTTTTGTCTTTCTTACTTTAGATGTTTCTTTTGTCTTTTTACTTTAGATGTTTCTTTCTGTCTTTTTACTTTAGATGTTTCTTTTTGTCTTTCTTACTTTAGATGTTTCTTTTTTTCTTACTTTAGATGTTTCTTTTGTCTTTCTTACTTTAGATGTTTCTTTCTGTCTTTCTTACTTTAGATGTTTCTTTCTGTCTTTCTTACTTTAGATGTTTCTTTTGTTTCTTACTTTAGATGTTTCTTTCTGTCTTTCTTACTTTAGATGTTTCTTTTTGTTTCTTACTTTAGATGTTTCTTTCTGTCTTTTTACTTTAGATGTTTCTTTTTGTCTTTCTTACTTTAGATGTTTCTTTTTCTTTCTTACTTTAGATGTTTCTTTTTGTCTTTCTTACTTTAGATGTTTCTTTTTGTTTCTTACTTTAGATGTTTCTTTTTGTTTCTTACTTTAGATGTTTCTTTTCTTTCTTACTTTAGATGTTTCTTTTTCTTTTTTTCCTTCGTTCTTTCTTTCTTTTTCTTTCTTTCTTACTTTCGATGTTTCTTTTTGTCTTTCTTACTTTAGTTGTTTCTTTTTGTCTTTCTTACTTTAGATGTTTTTTCTGTCTTTTTTGATTTCGTTGTTTTTTCTGTCTTTGTTGTTTTTTCTGTCTTTTTTGATTTCGTTGTTTTTTCTGTCTTTTTTGATTTCGTTGTTTTTTCTGTCTTTTTTGATTTCGTTGTTTTTTCTGTCTTTTTTGATTTCGTTGTTTTTTCTGTCTTTTTTGATTTCGTTGTTTTTTCTGTCTTTTTTGATTTCGTTGTTTTTTCTGTCTTTGTTGTTTTTTCTGTCTTTTTTGATTTCGTTGTTTTTTCTGTCTTTGTTGTTTTTTCTGTCTTTTGATTTCGTGTTTTTTCTGTCTTTGTTGTTTTTTCTGTCTTTGTTGATTTCGTTGTTTTTTTCTGTCTTTTTTGATTTCGTTGTTTTTTCTGTCTTTGTTGTTTTTTCTGTCTTTTTTGATTTCGTGTTTTTTCTGTCTTTGTTGTTTTTTCTGTCTTTTTGATTTCGTTGTTTTTTCTGTCTTTGTTGTTTTTTCTGTCTTTGTTGATTTCGTTGTTTTTTCTGTCTTTTTGATTTCGTTGTTTTTTCTGTCTTTGTTGTTTTTTCTGTCTTTGTTGATTTCGTTGTTTTTCTTCTTTGTTGTTTTTTCTGTCTTTGTTGATTTCGTTGTTTTTTCTGTCCTTTTTTGATTTCGTTGTTTTTTCTGTCTTTTTTGATTTCGTGTTTCTTTCTGTCTTTTTTTTTTTCTTTTTTCGTTCTTTTTTTCTTTCGTTTGTTCTCTTCTTTCTTTTTTTTTTCTTTCTTTTTGTATTTATTTCTGTATTTTTTCATTGTTTTCTTCTGAGTTATCTGCATGACGACAATTGGCAGCGAACCACAAAAACTGACATGGTGTCATTGTCTTGTTCATACGCTTGACAGAAGCCATTTGGCTGAAAATGTATGCTGTCTGGTTTTGTTCATCAAATAAATGTTCATAATCTCTTCGTGTTTTTGCTTTTCTTTTCACACAATATTTTGTGGTTTTTGTTTTTGTCGTTTGTTTTGTTAGTTTGTGTGTGTGTCTTTTTTTTTTTAAACAGGAGTGTTTCATGTCGACTAGACAACGTTAGGACTGATTCTGAGTGTATGCGTGCAACTGAAATATGTCGGCAAGATTTTTCTCCGCAGCTTTTGGACGGATCTTCAAAACATTTGAAATAAAGTTGTAGACCGTTGGAAAAAAGTCACGAATCCATTCGTTTAGAAATCAAGAGTCCAAGGTCATGATCACAAGGGTGTAGACACTGCTTGAATTAAGCATTTCTTCTTGGAAGTATGCCCTTTAGACTCTACAGGCTTTAGCTGTCCTAAGAGAGGCTTCTACAAACTGTTCTGATTAAAAAACGTATCATTAGAAATAAAATTCGATAAAGTATAGTTCGATACAATCGTAGGAACGAGAAAAAGTTTATCTAAAATGTCTGTCCAATGTGTCCTGTTGGTATCGCATGGATTAAAAAAATCTATTTCTTGTTTTTATTTATATTTCTTACACCTTGGTGGCATACAGGCCGTACAAATAGTACATTTTCTTTATTTCATCATTAAGTCCCAGACAAGCTCTGTGTGTGTATGTGTGTGTGTGTGTTTGTGTGTGTTTGTGTTTGTGTGTGTGTGTGTGTGTGTGTGTGTGTGTGTGTGTGTGTGTGTTTTTGTGTGTGGGGTGTGTGTGTGTGTGTGTGTGTGTGTGTTGTGTGTGTGTGTGTGTGTGTGTGTGTGTGTGTCTGTGTGTGTGTTTGTGTGTTCGTTCGTTCCTTGATTTAACGTCTTTTCACTATAAGTGATATTAGACGGGTAAAAATGGCATGGAGGATGAACTTTTTATTATTATTTTTTTATTTTTAGAGGGGGGAGGGGAAGGGGACAGAGGGGAACAGAGTAAGAGATGGGGGAAATAAAATTAAAAGGAAGCGGCAAGGTCTTAAGAAAAAGGATATGGATGAACAGAGAAATGAAACTAGAACAAATCATCATCATCATCATCAGGTGCCGCCCTGCCGCATGGCGTTGGCGACCATGGATTTCCAACCATCTCTATCTCTCGTTGCCCCCAGCATCTCCCCCACCCTCTTCATCCCCAGCCACTCTGCAAGTCCGTCCAGCATTCTCTCCCTGGGTCTACCTGGTGCTCTCTTTCCCTCCAGCTTTCCCGTTGTGACCAGGTGCTCCAAATCCCCCTTCCTCATATAAATGTTGCTTGTCTTTTCCAAATCTTCCTTATGAGTGATCTATTTGTGTCTGCCTCCATCAAGACTGTCTCATTTGTTTTCTTTGAACAAATATAAAAGAAAAATCGTCATAAAAACAAAACAAAACAAAATAAGATAACAATAATTAAAATAATAACTTTAAAGTAACGCATTCACAGGACTGTGAACCAATGATTCTGAAATTTTAACTAACAGAACTTGATCTGATATTACTTCTTTAAAATGCTTTTCAAGATAGTTCGTTCTTTTGGTAAAAAAAATAACGAAGCTTTCTGCAGTAAAACAAACGTGATACAATGTGAATTGTTCACCGCAAATACATAAAACGTTTTTACAATATTTTGTTTTCAAAGCGTTCAGTTGAATGCGAAAATATGTGGTAACAATTAATCTCAAATGATATAACGAAGAATACTGCATTTGTTTACAGATATTTTGAACTGAAAGTTTGATTCTTTTTTGAGACACAAATTTTTCATTTAAATGTTTATGAAATCGAATCCATGATGCTAATTCTAGCGAGTTGTAAGCTTCTTTTACCGAGGTGTTAACATATAATTCTATGGAATTTTCAGAATGGAGTGCACCGGATTTAGCTGCTCTGTCAACTACGTTGTTGCCGTGAAGACCAACATGAGAAGGCACCCAGCATAAACTGATTTCCGAGCCATTTATCTTTAAACAGTGTATTAGATGATTTGCCTCAATTATTAAATCAGGTCTTGTGTCTGTATCAAAAGACTGTAAGGCATATAATACATATTTTGAATCAAAAAGAGAACTACTTTGA
>JAPXFY010000014.1:75495272-75505272 GCA_030674185.1 Monoplex corrugatus
CATACACACACACGTACACACACATACAAACACACATACACACACACACGCATACACACACACACGTACACATACACGCGCTAACACACATACATGCGCGCACGAATACACAACATGCACACACACGTTTACATACTGTGGGAGAAATTTCGTAACGCAATAACTTGCTGTGGAACTCAATTTCCATGGGGATAACATTTTCTTTTTATTTCTTCTCGTGAGGGTAACATTTTTTTTTATTTTTGTGTGCCTATGTTTGTTGTTGTTGTTGTTGTTGTTTATTTGTGTTTTTGCTGTCTTAGATTAAGAAACCCAGACAGGTTTGCCAGCAAGCAGAAGTTCATAGTGGTTCGCTGTTTGCTGTCTGCCCCCCTCATTTTGCCTATACGCTTCACGTTTTTAACCCTTGGACTCCTGCACCTATCTGCCAACTGCAAAAATTTAACCCTTTGACTCCCTCACCCTATCCACAAGCTTCCTGCAGGAAGCTGGTGGATAGGATGAGGGAGTCAAAGGGTTAAGTTTTTGCTTCGCTAGCATAGTTGACAAGGCAGGATGCTGATGGATAGGATATGGGAGTCAAAGGGTTAAGATTTTACTTTGCTGGTATAGTTGACAATGCAGGATGCTGGTGGATAGGGTGAGGGAGTTAAAGGGTAAAGGTTTTGCTTTGCTGGTACAGTTGGCAATGCAGGATGCTGGTGGATATGATGTGGGAGTCAAAGGGTTAACGTTG
This sequence comes from Monoplex corrugatus, assembly GCA_030674185.1. Lineage (NCBI taxonomy): Eukaryota > Metazoa > Mollusca > Gastropoda > Littorinimorpha > Ranellidae > Monoplex > Monoplex corrugatus. The sequence goes on from JAPXFY010000014.1 coordinate 75,496,009, forward strand.
CAGCGACCTTCACCGCCTCATACAGTGTAATGATATTCTAGCTTTGTATTGCAAGATTCCGGGTCTGAAAGAGAATGGTAAAAACGAGCACAGATTTAATATATCCTTGGTAAAAGCCTTGAAGCACTTGGTTTCCTAGGTTTCTGTGAACACTGAATGAGGGACAGTACCTCTGACATTCTGCTTTTTATTATTTGCATAAGCAATTCTGTCTCAGATGTATTATTAACACAAAAAAAAACCCAAAATAACAAACAAACAAAAACAAACAAACAAACACAAAAACAAAACAAAAGCAAAAACAAAAACAATAAAAAACCTTAACAAACAAACGAAAAAACCCAAACACCCCCCTCAAAAAAACAAACAAAACAAAACAAAACAAAACAAAAAAAGGGGTGGGGCCTGGAGGGAGAGAAAAGAAATTATCAGACATATGGAATCAATTTCTATGAAGGCAACTATCCTGCCATTTATTGCCTCAAGATGTATACTTAAATAGTGATACATTTATCTAGGAAACAAAGAGACAAGCGGTTTTTATCAAGGATTACAAGAAGGAAGTCTTCGGGGTAATCAATATGATATCAGTATCAACACAGTATCATTTAACCCTATCGTAGGTCAGCCACTGCATTCCAGGCCATGTGAAAGCTTTGTATAAGGACAATGCAAAACACAACTGGCAAGGAACATTACTTCAAAAACCAACCAACCAAGCAACCAACCAAGCAACCAACCAAGCAACCAACCAAGCAACCAACCAAGCAACCAACCAAGCAACCAACTAACCAACCGACCAACCAACCAACCAACCAACCAACCAACCAACCAACCAACCAACCAACCAACCAACACAACCAACCAACCAACCAACCAGCCAGCCAGCCAGCCAACCAACCAACCAACCAACCAACCAACCAACCACCAAAAAAAAAAAACCTCCAACAAACAAACGAAGTAGACCTTACTGAAAATGGACAGAATAAAATCATTTGACAGGAACCGGTTGCCGTGGTGTAGTGGTTAGTGCAACCGACAATCGACTGGAAGGTTGTAATTGTGGGTTCGAATCCCCATCAGTCCCTTAAAAAACCATTGTGGGAGTTTTCGGATCTAGCCGGCTCCTACCCAGAGCTTGGCCTGCTACGGGCTCATTGGGAAGACTGGGACCAGGCAGTCCAGTCTCATCCACTTCACGGATGCGTCACTGAGGCTGTTGCTCCAACCTTCTGACCAGCACCGCAGGTGTCTGTATCTCTGGCGAGGGCCTGGTTGATTCCCTGGATGTATCATAATAGTAAGCGTAGTGTACAGCCCTGTCACGCAGTCTCAATCCTAGATGAAATTCCACAACATCATGATTATCATCCTCATCGACATTGTCATCATCACCATTGCATGAAAACCAGTGGGACCATAAACCGGAGTGTATGAAAGTAATGGCTTGGAAAAATGGAATGCACTCAAACCAAGGAATTGGGAAAGTGTATTTATATGAAAGCCCTTAGGCTGAAACGAGTAGAACATGAAAGGAAGTAAGGGTAGGAAATTAGAATAAATACAATAACAAAAACAAATAAAACATACAAACAAACAAAACCCCTAAATGAACTGATAAAAACCAATGGCAATGAAAGAAGTTAAAGCAAAGAAAAAAAAAAGGGGGGTGGGGGGGGGGGGGGAGAATTGGACAAGAATGTGCGGAAAGAATTAACAAACATTTGTTGCTGTTCTTGTTGTTTGTGTTTTCTTCAACAACATATGTCACGTTCAGCACGCGCATTGCCACCCTGTACTCCACGACGCCTTGCCAAATACAGTACACTACAAATGTAACAGTGTCTGCATTGCAAGGTTCGTGATGTTAGGACTTGATAAAAACACTGACACGTGTTGATACATGCTTCTGCTGTGTGTGGCCCAACCAGACATCGCTCTGAGAAACTGTCTTCTTATTGTTGTTCGTTTTCTTTCCTCTCTTTTTCGTCACTAGCATCTTTGTTTTTCATTGGTGTCTTGTGTTTTTCTTGTTTTCTTTTTTTTGTTTTTGTGTTTTTTAACCCTCTATTTGTGTGTGTAGACGAGAACTACTATAAACATTCTCTCTCACACTCTCACTCTAGCTGTCTTTCTCGTACACTCATGCATTTGTGTCATGTATACATACACGCACCCATCTATCCATCGACAAACCTCTGTCTCTCTGTCTCTCTGTCTCTGTCTCTGTCTCTCTCCTCTATATCTCTCTCTGTCCGTCTCTCTCCTTTCTCTCTCTCTCTCTTTCTCTCTCTCTTCTTCCCTCTTAACTGATGTTGTGGTATGTAAACTGACATTTGAAAACCGTAACAAAAGCCTGCAACTGACAACCATGACATTTAAAACGCATTAACATACAATCCTGAATTATCTAAACATTTACGTCTTGAACAGAATCGTCTTCCTCAAGTTACATAATGTTCCTATTGAAATTAGCAATTTGTTTATCTTTCCTGCGATGCGTTTCAAGATTTCAGAGAGTCAGACATGAGAGAGAGTAGAGTAATGAGGGATAGAGAGATATTAGAGAGAGACAGAGAGAGAGAGAGAGATAAGAGAGAGGAGGAGAGACAGACAGACAGAGACAGTGATACAGAGGGACAGTATCAGATGATAGAACGAGAGGAGAGAGCCAGGGAGAGAGAGAGAGAGAGACAGAGACAGAGACAGAGACTGATACAGAAAATAAGACATACAGAGAGCGAGAGAGAGAGCGAGAGAGACAGATAGACAGACAGACAGACAGAGAGGGAGAACAGACATACATACATACAAACAGACAGACATATAGAGACAGAGACACAGAGGGACACATATCAGAGTGATAGAACGAGAAGAGAAGAGAGAGAACGAGGAGAAGAGGATGAGAGAGAGAGAGAGAGAGAGAGAGACAGAGAGAGGGAGAGAGCGTGAGAGATACGCAGAGAGAAAAAGACATACAGGAAGAGAAAAGACAGAGAGAGAAGAGAGAGAGAGAGAGAGAGAGAGAGAGAGAGGAGAGAAGAGAGAAGAGAGAAGAGGAGAGACAGAGAGAGAGAAGACAGACAGACAGACAGACAGAAAGTCTGGAAGAGACAAACAGAGACAGGGAGAGATCATCAATACATTATCGTCGTTATCCATCATCATCTTCATCATCATCATCATCATCACTCAATCATCTTCATCATCATCATCATCATCATCGCCGTCTTTTTCCTTTACGTCGGTACCTTTCCTGCCATGTTCGTCCTGTTTTGAGATCTTGCTTGTGCAGAAAGAAGTACTGCTATCAACACATGGCTTTCATGCTAGATTCACTGTTATCTAGCGCCAGGCAGGGGTGTGAACATTAAGATGACGTTTTGCACACAGGAAGGGCATACCATAGCTTTGGCAGATTGCAAATTATTATACGCATTAAGCCTTAGAAAGTGAGAAGTTCAGAACGCCCATGCAGATATCTCGATCAATCCACTGATTAAAAAAAAGGAGAAAATGACAATCTGTTCAGATTTCTCGTCTCCCCACGCCCCCTCCATGGGATCTTCAGTTTGTGTTGTTGACGGAACTTGGAAAGGGATTTGCTGCACTAAGTTTGCACTCATCATCATGCAGTCAGGACACATCATCATCATCATCATGTGACCTGCCGCATGGCGTTGGTGATCATGGCCCTCATATGTATCTATCCCTTGTCGCTGCAAGTACGTCTTCCACCCTCTCTGTCTTCAGCCACCCTGCAAGTCCGTCCAGTAGTTTCTCCCTGGGTGTACCTGGTGTCTCTTTCCCTCCACTTTCCTGTTGTGACAGGTGCTCCAATTCCCTTTTCCTCATAAAATGGCCCATAAATGTTTCTTGTCTTTTTCTAATCTTTCTTATCTAATGATATTCTTGTGTCTGCCTCGATCAAGTTTGCACTAGCGTACATAAAAACTGAAGGTCAACCAGGAGATCAAGACTGCAGATACAATCTGTTGCCTGGGCAGTACAATGAGCATCAAGGGTTCTCATCATATTGAGGTGGTGCTGCGCATCCCCAAGCCTAAACTCTGCTTTTGGCAAGATTACAAAGAGGCAAGACCATTACATCAGGCATGTCACAAAGATTGTTGTGTACACAGCACTTGTTTGAATGCTGTGCTATACTGCTGCGATATTCAAAGTGCCTATCGACTGCTCATTCAACAGCTCAATCGGTTTTTACCACAGATTTCTCTGGAAGAACGACAACATCACGAAGCAAGATCGCCTGTCCAGCCTTCAAGTTATGAAGAAGTGTGGCTTGACAAAACAGCATTCAAGAAAATGAAAAGCGTTCTTACCAACACATGCTTGTCAATTAACACCAGGAAGAGAGTTCTTGAGTGTTACATAGAACTGATACTGTTGTATGGTCGTGGGCACGGACACTCAACACACAAAGTCACAACAAAATTCTCCAACTCAAATGTGTGTTGAGAGTTCCACGGAGAGCAAAGAAAACAAACGAGACAGTTTTGAAGGAGGCAGACAGAAGAAGAACGTTAATGCAGACGATTAGGAAACGATAAGGAACATCTATAAGACAGGAAACCTGGAAGGAAAGAGAACACCAGGTAGACCCAGGGAGAAAATATTGGACGGACTTGCAGGGTGGCTGAGGACAGAGATGGCGGGAGATGCACTTACAGCGACAGGGGATAGATTCGTACGGAGGGCCATGGTTGCCAACGCCTAACGGCAGGGCACATGATGATGATAATGTGTGCTATTGACTTCTGTTTTCGCCTATATTGATAAACTGTGTGCTTTTAACTTCTACTTCTGTTCAATATGATGAACTGTGTGCTTAAAACTTCTGCTTCTGTTCAATATTGATGAACTGTGTGCTTTTAAACTTACTTCGTTGAATATTGATGAACTGTGTGCTTTACTTCGCTTCTGTTCAATATTGATGAACTGTGTGCTATTGACTATTTACTTTTGATATTCAACATTGATGACATGTGTGCTATTGACTTTTACTTTTATTCAACATTGATGAATGTGTGCTATTGACTTTACTTTGTTTCAACATTGACGACATGTGTGCTATTGACTTTTACTGTTGTTCACATTGACGACGTGTGTGCTATTGACTTCTACTGTTGTTCAACATTGATGAGTGTGTGCTATTGACTTTTACTGTTGTTCAACATTGATCGACGTGTGTGCTATTGACTTTTACTGTTGTTCAACATTGATGAGTGTGTGCTATTGACTTCTACTGTTGTTCAACATTGATGAAGTGTGTGCTATTGACTTTTACTGTTGTTCAACATTGATGACGTGTGTGCTATTGACTTCTACTGTTGTTCAACATTGATGAGTGTGTGCTATTGACTTCTACTGTTGTTCAACATTGATGAAGTGTGTGCTATTGACTTCTACTGTTGTTCAACATTGATGACGTGTGTGCTATTGACTTCTACTGTTGTTCAACATTGAGAAGTGTGTGCTATTGACTTTACTGTTGTTCAACATTGATGAAGTGTGTGCTATTGACTTCTACTGTTGTTCAACATTGATGAGTGTGTGCTATTGACTTCTTACTGTTGTTCAACATTGATGACGTGTGTGCTATTGACTTCTTACTGTTGTTCAACATTGATGAAGTGTGTGCTATTGACTTCTACTGTTGTTCAACATTGATGACGTGTGTGCTATTGACTTCTACTGTTGTTCAACATTGATGAAGTGTGTGCTATTGACTTCTACTGTTGTTCAACATTGATGACGTGTGTGCTATTGACTTCTACTGTTGTTCAACATTGATGACGTGTGTGCTATTGACTTCTACTGTTGTTCAACATTGATGACGTGTGTGCTATTGACTTCTACTGTTGTTCAACATTGATGAGTGTGTGCTATTGACTTTCTACTGTTGTTCAACATTGATGACGTGTGTGCTATTGACTTCTACTGTTGTTCAACATTGAGAAGTGTGTGCTATTGACTTCTACTGTTGTTCAACATTGATGACATGTGTGCTATTGACTTCTACTATTGTTCAACATTGACGAAGTGTGTGCTATTGACTTTACTGTTGTTCAACATTGAGACGAGTGTGTGCTATTGACTTCTATTTTTGCATGAATATAGATAAACAACACAGAGAAAAGGTGACAAGAATACTTGAAATTTCCGGTTTCCCAGAGAATAAACTGGCTCATGAGCACAAACTCCCGCATGCGCGCACACAGACTGACATATCAAAAAGAAACAAACAAACAAACAAACAAGAGCAACAAACAACAACAACAACAACAACAACAACAACAACAAACAGCAGCCGAAGAAGACGAAAGAAAAGATGAAAAGCAAGAGGAAAATGTGATATGACAATTATAAAGAAGATAAAGTATTAACATTATAGTATTAAAGGTATTACATTATAGTATTAAAGGTATTACATTATTAGTATTAAAGTATTACATTTATAGTATTAAAGGTATTACATTATAGTATTAAAGGTATTACATTATAGTATTAAAGGTATTACATTATAGTATTAAAGGTATTACATTATAGTATTAAAGGTATTACATTATAGTATTAAAGGTATTACATTATAGTATTAAAGGTATTACATAATAGTATTATAAGGTATTACATCTTTAGTATAAAGGTATTACAATTAAGTATTAAGGTATTACATTATAGTATTAAAGGTATTACATTATAGTATTAAAGGTATTACATTATAGTATTAAAGGTATTACATTATAGTATTAAAGGTATTACATTATAGTATTAAAGGTATTACATTATAGTATTAAAGGTATTACATAATAGTATTAAAGGTATTACATTATAGTATTAAAGGTATTACATAATAGTATTAAAGGTATTACATAATAGTATTAAAGGTATTACATTATAGTATTAAAGGTATTACATAATAGTATTAAAGGTATTACATAATAGTATTCTATGCGGACTGTGCTTTGTCAATAGACAAGCCAACAGTTACTGTAAATATCAAGAAAATATTTTTTAGGAGGAGGAGGGGGGGGTTCATGTTGTTGTCTTCTTTATGTTTTCTTTTGCTTTGTATTATTCTTTCCTTCGTTTTTCGAATATATTTAGGATTATCGCACTCAGGTAAGTTACCTTTGTGCTCACCATTATATTTTGGTCCCATTTTCTAGGCAACAGAAACTGACACAGTTTTTACAATGCGATGATGATGATGTCGATGAAGATGATAATATAATGGTATGGAGTTCCATCTAGGATTGAGACTGCGTGACGCTTACCATCGTAATACATCCTGACGTCAACCAGGCCCGAGAGATACAGACACCTGCGGTGCTGGTCAGAAGATTTGAGCAACACCCTCAATGATGCATCTGTGAATGGATGAGACTTGATGTGTGGTCCCAGTCTTCCCAATGTGCCCACAGCACGCCCAACTCTGGGTAGGAGCCGGTTAGAGCTGAAAAAACCCACAATGATTTTGAAAGGACTGATGGGGATTCGAATTCACAACCTTCCGGTCGGTGGTCCGTTCCGCTAACCACTACACCTCCTTTTTTGTTTGCTTATAGTTGTATATTTTTCCTGTTTCTATTTTTTCCTTCTTTTTTGTTTAAAAACGTCTCCACGTTTTTGTTTTCGTGTATTTCTTTTTTACTTTCTCTCCTCCTTCTCGCCTCCACATCTGCTAACAAGTTCTTTTTTTCGAGAGTAACACACACGTTTAACTTTTTATTATTTGTCTCGGGCTCATACCGAAATGCATTACGTCTCAAACTTACGCCTACATAATTATTAAGGAAAGTAATACTTAAACACACACAACACACACACACACAACACACCACACACACACACACACACAACCACACAACACACACACACACACACACACACACACCACACACACACAAACACAACACACACAACACAACACAACACACACACAACACACACACACACAACACACACACACACACAACACACACACACACACCCCAACACACACACACACACACACACACACACACAAACACACAACACACACACAAAACACACACACACACACACACACACATCACACACACACACACACACAACACACACACACAACACACAAACACACAAAACACACACACACACACACACACAACACACACACACACACACACACACACACACACACACACACAACACACACACAAACACACACAAACACACACACAAAACAACAAAACACACACACACACACACACACACAACACACACACACACACACACACACACACACACACACACACACACACACACACACAACACACAACACACACTCAAGGTGACAGAATACGCTTGTCTAAAAGCACAGACGTGAATAGACGTTAAAAGAAAAGAAATAACGAACAGACCACATGAAATTTCCCTAGTTTCTCCACACAGACACAGTAAGAGAGAGAGAGAGAGGAGAGAGAGAGAGAGAGAGAGAGAGAGAGGAGAGAGAGAGAGAGAGAGAGAGAGAGAGAGAGAGAGAGAGAGAGAGAGAGAGAGAGAATCAGTTGGCTCATGCACACAAACGACCGCATGCATACACGCACGCCCGCAGGTGCGCGCGCGCGCACACACACACACACACACATACACACGTATGCGCGTGCACTCTTCTCTCTTTCTCTCTACCCATCTCCACTCTCTGTGTGGCTGTCTTCTTCACCCAGTTTCCCTTCTAACTTGCTTTGCGCTGAAAACTGAAATTGGATAATGGAATCTTAGAAGTTCACCATCATGAAAAGGCCGAGAAGCATGCACGCTTCTCGTTAAAACTGCCAGAGCATCGACAAATTGAAAAAACTGTCATTTTCTTTGGGTCAGGGAAAGTGTCCCCTTGGCGAGTTGGGAATTCTTTCAGCAATATTTCTGAAATACATTTTTTTTACTAGATGTGTATGACTGCACTACACTGCATTTTGTGTTAAAGCAGAATCATTAAGTACAGTGACGATTTTTTATGCACCATTATTCACAGATGATTTTTTGGTTGTTCCGTTTCCGTCCCGTTCCCTACACCACATCTGTGAACCAGAAAAAACGCGAAAAAGAATCAGAACGCCTATTTAATACAACCAGACAAGACATGCACAAATTTTCGGCAAACTGGCCTTCGTCAAGCGTAAGGTCACAAACGAACAAATACCAAATACAAATCCTTTTCTCACACTGGACCAAGAAGCAGAGACGTTTCAGTCTTTTTCT
>JAPXFY010000014.1:75515272-75532772 GCA_030674185.1 Monoplex corrugatus
AGAAACTTGTTCTTTATTTACAATATCTAAAGATAATGGAAGAAGTAGGTTTGAAAGTTGGTGTTTCTGGTGAGTAGTTATTATCACTGATTTTGTTTTTGTATTATTGATTTGTGTATGGTTTGCATTACACTACTCTGATACTTGGTATATCCATAATTGTACTGTTCCTTGGATTTGAGTATTTTGCTGTCCGGGTGTGTTTAAAATAGTGTCGTCAGCAAGCATATGACATTTAATTAACATGCAGAGTTTCATGTTATGTGTAGGTCAGTGATATAGATTTAAAATAAAAAATGGACCTAGGATTGAACCTTGTGGTGCACCAAACGATACCCTTCAATCAGAAAAGAATCTGCCATGAGAACATACACGTTGTGAAAATCAGATATGACTGGAAGAAAGGAAGGATATAGGAATTAATTAGATAGATTTCAGGGGTTTGAAAGAAGTGTTTTCAATCAATGAGGTCAATGCATTTTTTTTAAATCTAAGAGAAGTCCTAATAAATTTGCATCATTTACGGCCGATAACTTCGAATTTGTCATCTTTAAGAGAGCAGTGTTGCATGGATAATGTTGTGACGGAATCCTGATTGAAAAGGTGAAATAATGAATAATCTTCCATGAATTTTGTCACGTGTTTTTGAATATACCTTTCAAGTTGTTTGGAGATCATTGATTTTGTTCTGTGATTTTTTGTTTTCAGTCTCTTGTCTTTTGTTTTCGCTTTTTTAAATTCTGTTGGGAAAATTTTTAATCAATAGTTGAATTAAATAGATTTGTTAGACTGGCACCAATGTGAAGCATGGATAGTTCTAATATTTTGCTACAGATTTCATCTAGGCCGGATTATTTCTCATTGCTCTTATTGGAGATGTATTTTCCGTCCTCAGGAAAGGTGACGAAAGGAATGGAGAATGAATCAGTTATTTTCTTTTTCTGTTGACAGGAATAAGTTGAGCTGTTTGTTGTACTTCTAATGTAAATCATCTGTTTCAGTTAATTTCATGTTTTTAGTAACAGATTAGAAATGTTCATTAAAGGCTTTGGCGGTCCTCCTCTCTTGACAGGAGCACATATTCGAAATCCAAGGAAGACTTTTTCGTGGTTTATGTCAAACATGTACGAGTGCTTTCAGTCAGTTATGGTAAATGAGCCTAAGTCCCATCCGATTACACTTGTATAAGGCTCAGTACTTGGGACAAGTTTCTTCACAATCTACACCTCAACTCTTGCCGATGTCATCAGTGAGCACAACAACAACTATTATTTCTGTTCTGATGACTCCCAGCTCTACAACTGTCATCCCCCCTGAAAATCTTTCAATTCTTCTTTCCAAAGTCTGTGACTGTCATGCTGAAATCCGGAATTGGGTGATACAGAATAAGCTACAGTTAAATGGAGACAAGACTAAAGCAATGTTAATTAGGACAAAGCACAGGCTTTCCACTGTAAACATTAGTTCTATCCAAACTGGAGACAGTACTTTTGTACTTTCTGATTCAGTCAAGAACCTTGGCATTGTTCTTGATCCTCAACTGTCTATGCAGACATTCATCACCAAAACCTGTCAGTCTTGTTGCTGTCAGCTGTGACGTTTCAGTTCTATTCGCCGTTATCTTGCAACTTCAGTAGCATCTAAACTTTTGACTTCTATGATCTTGTTTCTCATCGATTATTATAACTCTGTGCCCTCTGGCTTCCCTGCCTTTTCTGTTGCATGCCTCCAGCGTATTCAAAATTCCGCGTGCGGTCTTGCCCTTCGTAAAAGGAGGCATGATGGTGTCATTCCCTTGCTTCGTTTTCTCCACTGGTTGCCTGTCTCTCAAAGAATTTTATACAAAACAAAAACATTATGCTACAAGTGATACTGCGTGACAATCTCCGAATACACATCCCTGCCCGACCTTTCCGTTCTGCTTCTGATACAAGTTTGTTTGTTTGTTTTTGTTGTTGTCGTTATTTTACAAATTTCTCGATATAGATGTACCACATTCGGTCGACGCTCTTTTTCTGTCTAGTCTGTACAAACGGAACAAGATTTCCCCGTCTGTTCGACAGTCATATACTCTGTCTTCCTTCAAGTTTAGCTTGAAGACATGTCGTTTGGTCCAGCAGTAATTTCCCCCGCTACATTTCCTCCTATACTCCCCCTCCCCGTTTACCTGTGCTGTGTGCTATGGAGTTTTGGTCGTTGTTGGGTGACTGCTTTGGTAAATGATGAGGATGCGTGGTTTGGTTTGATTGTTGTATCCAGGTTGGCCCCTTAGGATAATTATTATTAGTATACTTATTCTTCTTCTTGTTATTATCATTCTTCTTGTTCTTCTTGTTATTATCATTCTTCTTCTTTCTTCTTCTTTTGATTGTTCTTCTCATCATTCATCATCATCATCATCATTCATCATCATCATCATCATCATCATCATCATCATCATCATTTATCTATCATCATCATATATTATTATTATTATCATTTTATTATTATTATTTTATTATTATCATCATTTTTATTCATCATCATTATTATTATTATTATTATTATTATCATCATCATTATTTATCATTATCATCATCCTTATTATTATCATTTTATTTATTATCCATTAATGTCAGTGCATTTCAGAAATGAGCCTTTACTTTATATGCTTAGGGTCTGCCAGACTGTCGATGTGTCTGTTTTGTTTTTAATTATTTTGTTAAAATAAGCTTTGTTTGCATTTCTCACAGTGCTCTTTACTTTGTTTCCGGACTTCCTGTTTTGTATTCTGTATACGTTGTGTTGGTTTTTGATGTGTCTCCATGAGACATAGCCTCCATTTTGCTCTTAGTAAGCCAGGGATGTGTTTGTTAAGGGTGTGATGTAACATTTGGTATAAGATTTCTTGAGCTTCGTTAGACAGAGTGATAGATAGAATGCATTTTGATCGAAATTTTTGAACGATCGAAATTTGATGTATGTGTGTTCTTTCGGTTTCATGTTTGGCAGTTTGACGGATTTTGTGCGACTAACAACATTCTTGTCACTGATGATTAGTTTAGGCCTCTATGTGTTTATAATTATTTCAAGTGTATTTGTATGGACAATGTCAAGGAGTGCCTTTGAAGTTGGTGTTATTTTAATTGGTTCTCTTATCAGCTGGGAAAGTCCAAAGAGATTTAGCGCTGAATACCAAGACTTTGTGTTCATAGGTTTATATCGAAGTCACCAAGGAGAAGAATATCAGTGTTTTGTTGGTGTTTGTTAACATGGCGAAGCACCGTAACAAAGAATACTACCATTCATGATTCACGGCTGGATTTCTGTGTAGGTAATAGAGAGAGAGGGAGCATGGGACCCTGGCATACACTCTAACTGAAATGTTTTCTACATCATGGCGTATGTGATGTTTTCAATACTGTCATGCCGGACTGGCAAAGAGAGAGAGAGACAGAGAGAGAGAGAGAGAGGGGAGAGAGAGAGACAGACAGACAGACAGAGACAGACAGACAGACAGAGACAGACAGACAGAGAGATAGAGACAGAAAGACAGAAAGAGAGAAAGGCACAGAAAGAAATAAAAAAAGACAGAGAGAAGGGTAGAGAGAGAATGATATATAGAGAGAGACAGAGATAGAGACATAGACAAACAGACAGACAGATATATATATATAGAGAGAGAAAGCAAGAAAGAGGAGAAAATGAGAGAGAAAGAAAAAGAGAGAAAGAGAGAGATAGTAAGAGAGAAAGAGAGAGGCAGAGAGACAGAGAGGGGGGGGGGAGAGAAAGAGAAGAGACAGAGGGACAGAGAGAGAGAGAGAGAGAGACAGACAGACAGACAGACAGACAAAAAGAGAGAGGGGAAGGGGATAGGGAAGCGTATGCCTACATAAAAATAAATCTAACCGGGTTTTTGCTATGGAAACTTAGCTCGGATGATGCAGTATTATAACATAACAACTATAACAAAAACAAAACAAAACATATCAAAGCAAAACAACAACAACAACAATAACACAACAACCAGAAAAACAGTCAGCAGGCGTATCTCCATTCATCATATGTCTACAAAGATCTAACAGATTAAAGAACATCATTATCCGCCACTCAAACTAGTCGTTTAAAATTCTAGCAGGTCCCTTTGTGATTTGCCCAGTTTTTCTTTGTTTAATTCACTTTTTATCGAGCGTAGTGTACACTTAAGCTGTGCGTATTTTTCAACTGTTTGTTTTTTCCTTCTTATTTTTCTAAGATGACATTTGCACACACACACACAACACACACACACACACACACACACACACACACACACACACACACACACACACACACACACACACACACAACACACACACACACACACACACTACACACAAACACACATCAACACACTACAACACAGATACATACGCACACAACACACACACACACTCTACACACACAGACAACACACCACACGTACCACGCAACACACACATAAACACACACACATACACACACACAAAATAAAAAACAGCACATACACACACACACACAAAAACGCACACGCACACAACATCACACACACACAATCACACACAAAACAGCATATACACACACACACACACCACACACACTACACACACACACACACACATACACACAACCGCGCACACACACACACACACACACACGCACACACCACACACACCCCCACCACACAACACACACACACACACGACCACACACACACGACACACACAAACCACACACACACACACACACTTACACACACAACATCACAACACACACACACGGACACACGACGACACACACACAACACACACACACCACACACACACACATACACACAACTTTCTTTTTTTTTCTTTATATTTCTGAAATTGTTGTGCAAGAAAATAACTGGCCAACTACACTTTGATCGATTTCAAAAGATTGGCAGTTTAATTGTCGTCTGCTTGGTTTGTTTGATTTTTCGTTTGTTTGCTTGCTTGCTTCTGTGTGTGTGTGTTTGTTTGTTTCTCTCTCTCTCTCTTTTGTGTGGTGTGTGTGTGGTGTGTGTGTGTGTGTGTGTGTGTGTGTGTTTTGTTTGATTTGTTTAGTTTTGTGAGTTTCTTCATCAGGAACATAAGATTGATTGAAATCGACAAAAGGAAAAACTATCAGAGATCTCTAGAGACTCACCTCCAGCATTCCACTTCTTTCTGTCTCTTTCTCTATTTCTCTTTAGTGTGTGCGCGGATGGGTTTGTAGTGTATGTCTGTGTGTGTGTGTGCAAGTGTGTGTGTGTGTGTGTGTTGTGTGTGTGTGCGTGTGTGTGTATGTGTGTGTGTTTGTGCGTGTGTGTGACTCGTGTATGTATGTGCGTGTGTGTATGTGGTGTGTGTGTGTGTGTGTGTGTTTGTATGTGAGCCTGTGTGTATATGTGTATGTGCGTGCGTGCATACTCTGTGTATTTTGTGTGTGTGTGTGTGTGTGTGTGTGTGTGTGTGTGTGTGCGTTTGAGTGTGTGTGTGTGTGTCTGCGTGTGTGTGTTTGTGTGTGTGTGTTTGTGTGTGTGTGTTTGTGTACGTGTGTATTGTGTGTGTACGTGTGTGTGTGTGTGTGTGTGTGTGTGTGTGTGTGTGTGTGTGTGTGTGTTTGTGTGTGTGTATTTATTTGTGTGTGTTTGTGTACGTGTGTATGTATGTATGTATGTATGTTTTTGTTGTGTGTGTGTGTGTGTGTGTGTGTGTGTGTGTGTGTGTGTGTGTGTGTGTGTGTGTGTGTGTGTGTGTGTAGCGTTTAGATGAATTTGAGAGATGACTCAAAGACATGCTTACGACAGGATAATGTTCCGACCGCCAGCAAGTTTCTTCTTGTTTGTCTCCTTGTTTGTTGTGTGCGTGCTGACAACAATCTGGACAGTGTGACCAAATCAATGTTCCAGTTACACACAAATGTAGCTTTGCTGTTGCACAGTCTCAGTTGACAAAGCATGAAAGAAAGAGACAAAGACTGAGACAAAGATAGAGATAGAGACAGAGACAGAGACTGAGAGAGAGAGAGAGAGAGAGAGGGAAGAATGTGAGAGAGAGAGAGAGACAGAGACAGAGACAGAGAGGCACAGCACGGACAAGACAGAGAGACAGATGGGGAGAGACGATGACAGAGACAAAGAGACAGCGGCAAAAGCAAAAGGCAGACAGACAGACAGAGAAAGAGGGAAGAGGAAGAGAAAAGAGAGAGAGGAAAGAGACAGAGACAGAGACAGAAAGAGACAGAGACGAGAGACAGAGACAGAGAGAGGAAGAGAGAGAGAGAGACAAAAGAGAAGGAGAGAGAAGCAAAGAGAGAGAAAACAAAGAGAGAGACAGAGAGAGAAAGAGAGAGAAAAGAGAAAGAGAAAGAGAGAGAGAGAAGAGAAGAGAGAGAGAGAGAGAGAGAGGAGAGAGAGAGAGAGAGAGGAGAGAGAGAGAAGAACTGGATAATACTGTGATACGCTGATATGCTCTTCTCAAAAAATGCAGCCTTCATTTCACAGACAAAGAAAGAAAGAAAGAACAAATAACCCTCTTGTCTCCTTTTTCCTTCTCCCAGGAAACAGAAAGACAGTCCATGGTCTCAAGATAAATTGATGTGGTTTTTTTTTCATATAGAATGACAAGTTTACTTTCTAATTTTCGTTTGGTGTCAACGTTTTCGGGAAAAAAGCAGCCTGTTGTTGTTGTTGTTGTTATTGATGTTGCTTGTCTGTTTCTTTCTTTGTATTCTTTGTTTTGCTCCGTCATATTATTTCCAGTCGTTCGCTACCTTCTGTCTGCCCATGCCAATCAATCAATTCTTTTTCGAAGACCAAAAACAGCATTAACAAAAAAAGTGTTCGTTATTGAATCGTGGAGGTAAGCGGTAAGGGCCATGTTCAATCACTCACATCTCCATATAAAAACATCAAGTCTGGAAATTGGAGTGTGTTCAAGAGGGAGGGATTTATTCCGCACTAGGACAATGCCTTTTGCGCGCTGCTTAGATCTGCCAGCATCATCCACAATCTCTTCAGGCCTGCGCTAAAGTCTACGGGAGGCAAACGGGTCCACTGCCACATACATGTACAATACAGTGACACTACTAGAATACTTGGAGTATTCAGATGGGCAACGAACAACTCATCTTTTTAATTGTGGGAACGCTGACCCATTTGCTCATTCGTTGGGTTGCCATGCTCATGACCCGAAGCCTGTGAGTTCAACCCTAGATTTAACTCACAGTCAATCCTTTTTGTTTGTTTGTTTTGTTTTGTTTTTTGTTTTTAGGATCATCGCACTCAGGGGGGTTACCTTTGTGCTCACATTTTTTAGTCCCATTTTCTACACCACCTTTAATGGCCACAGAAGCTGGCATAGTTCTTTTTTACAATGCTATGATGATGATGTTGTTGAGGATGATAATCTTGATGCTATGGAGTTCCATCTGGGATTGAGACTACGTGACAGAGCTGTGTTCTGCGCTTACTATCATAATATATCCTGCCGTCAACCAAGCCCGAGAGATACAGACACCTGCGGTGCTGGTCAGAAGATTTCAGTAACACCCTCAATGATGCATCCGTGAAGTGGATGAGACTCGACTGTGTGGTCCCAGTCTTCCCAATGAGCCCATAGCACGCCCAACTCTGGGTAGGAGCCAGTTAGAGCCGAAAAATCCTCACAATGATTTTTGAAGGGACTGATAGGGATTAGTTGCGCTAACCACTACACCACGGCTACTGGTCACAGTTGGTTCTTTAATCTAGCTTCCTGGCTCTTGTCATAGAGGTTTTTAACGTAAGATCTGATGTGTCGAATTCAGTCCCAGCCCCTGACATTGAAAACTGGTCTGCTAGTTACCCACCTTCATGCTCCGACCATACTGCTGGTGTCGGCTTGATGTTTCATAGGAAAGGTTTATTATCCACCCTCTACCTTCTCCTCTTCCATTTCCAGACCTTGCCCACGCATGATGTTTTGCGCGGGATGGAGGAGTTTGTCAGTTAACGGGTGGCACATTGGATGGAGCGTATATGGAATTGTCTAAGTGCCATGAATCCCTCTTGATTAAAGTGCAAATTTCACGGGGTAGAACTAAACTCGAGACATGAAATCTTTTGAGTCCACGGCTCTAAACAAAACAACAACAAAGAAACAAAGAAACAAACAAAGAAACAAAAAGAACAGCCAGTCTGCGCAAAAGCTATGGCCTGACTGACGGTTACAACCACAACCCCTGCTTCACTACAATATCTGTCCTCAAACTTCAGACTTCAGAACGCTTTATTACTCAAGGACAGTAACATTAGGTGCCAGTGGATCTGTGGTACAGCCAGTCTTTGCTACTTCTTACAATGTACACCACACCACACCACACCACACCACACCACACCACACCACACCACACCACACCACACCACACCACACCACACCACACCACACCACACCACACCACATCACACCACACCACACCACACCACATCACACCACACCACACCGCACCGCACCACACCACACCACATCACACCACAATACACCACACCACACCAAATCACACCACACTACACCACACCACACCACATCACACCACACCACACCGCACCGCACCACACCACGCCACGCCACGCCACGCCACGGCATACCATACCATACCATACCATACCATACCATACCATACCATACCATACCATACCATACCATACCATACCATACCATACCACACCACACCGCACCACACCACACCACACAACACCACACCCCACCCCACCCCACCCCACCCCACCACACCCACACCGCACCGCACCGCACCACACCACACCACACCGCACCACACCACACCACACCACACCACATCCCACCACACCACACCACACCACACTACACCACACCACACCACACCACACCGCATCGCACTACACCACGCCACGCCACGCCACGCCATACCATACCATACCATACCATACCATACCATTACCATACCATACCATACCATACCATACCATACCATACCATACCATACCATACCATACAATACCATACCATCTAGCGCAACGCAACGCAACGCAACGCACCACAAAAAAAAAAAAAAAAAAAAAGAATTGAAAAATAAACAGCACAGTAATGGATCATTTTTTCCTCCAGTCCATTAGAATGAAGATAGAGATACTTAAAAACGCAATATTGGCCCAATTGATTTCAAGAGGTTACTTCACAACTACAGCGCAAAGTAATCTGTCTTCTTTGCAGCGTCAAAACAAAGTGGTAAGTGTTTTCTTTAGATGAAACAAACAATTGAGACAAACAAACAAACAACAAACAAACAAACAAACAAACAAACAAACAAACAAGCAAACAAGCAAACAAGCAAACCTGATGAACTATAATACACAAAGCGTAAAACAAAGTTGTCAAATGATATCACGATCAAAACAAGAGGAACACCATAGTACATAAAGCGTAGAACAAAGTTGTCAAATGATATCACGATCAAAACAAGAGGAACACCATAGTACATAAAGCGTAGAACAAAGTTGTCAAATGATATCACGATCAAAACAAGAGGAACACCATAGTACATAAAGCGTAGAACAAAGTTGTCAAATGATATCACGATCAAAACAAGAGGAACCATAGTACACAAAGCGTAGAACAAAGTTGTCAAATGATATCACGATCAAAACAAGAGGAACACCATAGTACACAAAGCGTAGAACAAAGTTGTCAAATGATATCACGATCAAAACAAGAGGAACCATAGTACACAAAGCGTAAAACAAAGTTGTCAAATGATATCACGATCAAAACAAGAGGAACCATAGTACACAAAGCGTAGAACAAAGTTGTCAAATGATATCACGATCAAAACAAGAGGAACCATAGTACACAAAGCGTAAAACAAAGTTATCAAATGATATCACGATCAAAACAAGAGGAACACCATAGTACACAAAGCGTAAAACAAAGTTGTCAAATGATATCACGATCAAAACAAGAGGAACACCATAGTACACAAAGCATAGAACAAAGTTGTCAAATGATATCACGATCAAAACAAGAGGAACCATAGTACACAAAGCGTAGAACAAAGTTATCAAATGATATCACGATCAAAACAAGAGGAACCATAGTACACAAAGCGTAGAACAAAGTTGTCAAATGATATCACGATCAAAACAAGAGGAACACCATAGTACATAAAGCGTAGAACAAAGTTGTCAAATGATATCACGATCAAAACAAGAGGAACCATAGTACACAAAGCGTAGAACAAAGTTGTCAAATGATATCACGATCAAAACAAGAAGAACCATAGTACACAAAGCGTAGAACAAAGTTGTCAAATGATATCACGATCAAAACAAGAGAAACCATAGTACACAAAGCGTAGAACAAAGTTGTCAAATGATATCACGATCAAAACAAGAGGAACCATAGTACACAAAGCGTAAAACAAAGTTGTCAAATGATATCACGATCAAAACAAGAGGAACCATAGTACACAAAGCGTAGAACAAAGTTATCAAATGATATCACGATCAAAACAAGAGGAACCATAGTACACAAAGCGTAGAACAAAGTTGTCAAATGATATCACGATCAAAACAAGAGGAACCATAGTACACAAAGCGTAGAACAAAGTTGTCAAATGATATCACGATCAAAACAAGAGGAACCATAGTACACAAAGCGTAAAACAAAGTTGTCAAATGATATCACAATCAAAACAAGAGGAACCATAGTACACAAAGCGTAGAACAAAGTTGTCAAATGATATCACAATCAAAACAAGATGAACCATAGTACACAAAGCGTAAAACAAGATATCAAAACAAATGTTATTGCTTAAACCAAAAGGATTCACACAGCCACAAATATCATGTGCTTGAATACATCTGTTTTAAAACATGTATGTTATTTTTGGGCCAAACATTTGCGCCTGTTTTCTTTTGTTTTATCAACTATACCTTCTGATTCTGATTTGGTTTATCAACTATACCCTCTGATTCTGTTTTGGTTTATCAACTACACCTCTGATTCTGTTTGGTTTATTAAGTAACACTGATTCTGTTTTGTTTATTAACTACACCTTCTGATTCTGTTTTGGTTTATCAACTATACCTCTGATTCTGTTTTGGTTTATCAACTACACCTGATTCTGTTTTGGTTATTAATACACCTGATTCTGTTTTGGTTATTAACTACACTTCTGATTCTGTTTTGGTTTATCAACTACAACCTCTGATTCTGTTTTGTTTATTAACTATACCCTCTATTCTGTTTTGGTTTATTAACTAAACCTGATTCTGTTTTGTTTATCACTACACCTTGATTCGTTTTGGTTTATTAACACACACCTTCTGATTCTGTTTTGTGGTTTATTAACTATACCTTCTGATTCTGTTTTGGTTTATCAACACACCTCTGATTCTGTTTTGGTTTATTAATACACCTTTTGATTCTGTTTGGTTTATTAACTACACCTTCTGATTCTGTTTTGGTTAATTAACTACACCTGATTCTGTTTTGGTTAATTAACTACACCTTCTGATTCTGTTTTGGTTTATTAAGTACACCTGATTCTGTTTTGGTTAATTAACTACACCTTCTGATTCTGTTTTTGGTTTATTAACTATACCTTCTGATTCTGTTTTGGTTTATAACTACACCCTCTGATTCTGTTTTGGTTTATTAAGTACACCTTTGATTCTGTTTTGGTTTATTAACTACACCTTCTGATTCTGTTTTGGTTAATTAACTACACCTGATTCTGTTTTGGTAAATTAACTACACCTTCTGATTCTGTTTTGGTTTATTAACTACACCTGATTCTGTTTTGGTTTATTAACTACTACCTTCTGATTCTGTTTTGGTTTATTAACTACACCTTCTGATTCTGTTTTGGTTTATTAACTACACCTGATTCTGTTTTGGTTTATTAACTACACCTTCTGATTCTGTTTTGGTTAATTAACCACACCTTCTGATTCGTTTTGGGTTTTTTAACTACACCTTCTGATTATGTTTTGGTTATTAACCACACCTTCTGATTCTGTTTTGGTTTATTAACTACACCTTCTGATTATGTTTTGGTTATTAACACACCTTCTGATTCTGTTTTGGTTTATTAACTACACCTTCTGATTATGTTTTGGTTTAGTTAACCACACCTTCTGATTCTGTTTTGGTTTATTAACTACACCTTCTGATTCTGTTTTGGTTTATTAACTACACCTTCTGATTCTGTTTTGGTTTATTAACTACACCTTCTGATTCTGTTTTTGTTTATCAACTACACCTTCTGATTCTGTTTTGGTTTATCAACTACACCTTCTGATTCTGTTTTGGTTTATTAACTACACCTTCTGATTCTGTTTTGGTTTATTAACTACACCTTCTGATTCTGTTTTGGTTTATTAACTACACCTTCTGATTCTGTTTTGGTTTATTAACTACACCTTCTGATTCTATTTTGGCTCACTGACTTCTTCTGATTCTAGTTTGCATTTTCAGGTTTCTATCTATCTCAACACTGTCAGCCACTTCAGTCCGTAGTTGTACGTATCAAGATGTCCGTTACTGTCACCATTAAAAACCTGATACCGTCATGTTCAGTCGGTACTCAAAATTCTCTTCCTAGCAGTGTGATCAATGTTTACTGGTAAATAAACTGTTGATCTTATGGGGGTTGCGATGTCAGCTACCACTACTAACACTTAACACCTCCCAAAAAAATTCTACTGGGCTAAATATCACGCTCATAACTTCCATGTTTATCCTAACTATGACATACCATCAGTTTCCATGTTTATCCTCACTATGACATACCATCAGTTTCATGTTTATCCTCATAATGACATACCATCAGTTCCATGTTTATCCTCACCATGACATACCATCAGTTTCATGTTTATCCTCACTATGACATACCATCGGTTTCATGTTTATCCTCACTATGACATACCATCAGTTCCATGTTTATCCTCATCATGACATACCATCAGTTTCATATTTATCCTCACTATGACATACCATCAGTTCCATGTTTATCCTCATCATGACATACCATCAGTTCCATGTTTATCCTCATTTTGACATACCATCAGTTCAATGTTTTTCCTCACTATGACATACCATCAGTTTCATGTTTATCCTTACCATGACATACCATCAGTTCTATGTTTATCCTCACTCTGACATACCATCAGTTCCATGTTTATCCTCACTATGACATACCATCAGTTCCATGTTTATCCTCACTATGATATACCATCAGTTCCATGTTTATCCTCACTCAGACATACCATCAGTTCCATGTTTATCCTCACTATGACATACCATCAGTTCCATGTTTATCCTCACTCAGACATACCATCAGTTCCATGTTTATCCTCATCATGACATACCATCAGTTCCATGTTTATCCTCATTTTGACATACCATCAGTTCCATGTTTATCCTCACCATGACATACCATCAGTTTCATGTTTATCCTCACTATGACATACCATCAGTTCCATGTTTATCCTCACCATGACATACCATCGATTCATGTTTATACCACTATGACATACCATCAGTTCCATGTTTATCCTCACCATGACATACCAGCAGTTTCATGTTTATCCTCACTATGACATACCATCAGTTCAATGTTTATCCTCACTATGACATACCATCAATTTCATGTTTATCCTCACCATGACATACCATCAGTTCCATGTTTATCCTCACCATGACATACCATCAGTTCTATGTTTATCCTCACTATGACATACCATCAGTTCCATGTTAATCCTCACTATGACATACCATCAGTTCCATGTTTATCCTCACTATGACATACCATCAGTTCCATGTTTATACTCACTATGACATACCATCAGTTCCATGTTTATCCTCACTATGATATACCATCAGTTCCATGTATATCCTCACTATGACATACCATCAGTTCCATGTTTATCCTCACTATAACATACCATCAGTTCCATGTTTATCCTCACTATGACATACCATCAGTTCCATGTTTATCCTCACTATGACATACCATCAGTTCCATGTTTATCCTCACTCAGACATACCATCACTTCCATGTTTATCCTCACTATGACATACCATCAGTTCCATGTTTATCCTCACTATGACATACCATCAGTTCCATGTTTATCCTCACTATGATATACCATCAGTACCATGTTTATCCTCATCATGACATACCATCAGTTCCATGTTTATCCTAACTCTGACATACCATCAGTTTCATGTTTATCCTCACTATGATATACCATCAGTTCCATGTTTATCCTCACTATGATATACCATCAGTTCCATGTTTATCCTCACTATGATATACCATCAGTTCCATATTTATCCTCACTATGACATACCATCAGTTCCATGTTTATCCTCACTATAACATACCATCAGTTCCATGTTTATCCTCACTATGACATACCATCACTTCCATGTTTATCCTCATCATGACATACCATCACCTCCATGTTTATACTCTCACTACTGACGTACCATCAGTTTCATGCTTATCCTCACTTTGACATACCATCAGTTCCATGTTTATCCTCACTATGACATACCATCAGTTCCATGTTTATCCTCACTATGACATACCATCAGTTCCATGTTTATCCTCACTATGATATACCATCAGTTCCATGTATATCCTCACTATGACATACCATCAGTTCCATGTTTATCCTCACTATAACATACCATCAGTTCCATGTTTATCCTCACTATGACATACCATCAGTTCCATGTTTATCCTCACTATGACATACCATCAGTTCCATGTTTATCCTCACTATGACAATACCAATCACTTCCATGTTTATCCTCACTATGACATACCATCAGTTCCATGTTTATCCTCACTATGACATACCATCAGTTCCATGTTTATCCTCACTATGATATACCATCAGTTCCATGTTTATCCTCACTCAGACATACCATCAGTTCCATGTTTATCCTCATTATGACATACCATCAGTTCCATGTTTATCCTCACTATGATATACCATCAGTTCCATGTTTATCCTCACTATGATATACCATCAGTTCCATGTTTATCCTCACTATGATATACCATCAGTTCCATATTTATCCTCACTATGACATACCATCAGTTCCATGTTTATCCTCACTATAACATACCATCAGTTCCATGTTTATCCTCACTATGACATACCATCACTTCCATGTTTATCCTCATCATGACATACCATCACTTCCATGTTTATCCTCACTCTGACGTACCATCAGTTTCATGTTTATCCTCACGTTTTTAATCTCATCATCATCATCTGATCCATACTTCAGTTTATGTTTATCCTCACTATGACATACCATCATTCCATGTTTTCCTACTATGACATCCATCATTCCATGTTTATCCATATACTACCACTTCGTTTATCATCATCATGTATACCATCAGTCCATTATCTTCCATTATATCACATTCCATCTTATCCTATTTATCCACATCACTTTTTTCTCACTATGATCCATCATTCCAGTTTATCCTCATTGACATCCATCCATTTTATCCTACTTTCATCAGTATCCATGTTTATCTCATCTATATGACCATCAGTTCATGTTTATCCTCACTAGACATACCATCAGTTCCATGTTTATCTTCTACATACCATCAGTTCATGTTTATTCCTCACATACAATCCTTCATACTATGATACCATCTTCTGTTTATCCTAATACTCTCGACCATCCTCCTCAATCCTGTTACTACATCATCATTCATTATCTGATACATCATTCCATTTCTAAACATCTTGTTATCCTCATATGCATCTTCATTTCAACACCTGTTTCCCACACCATCATCTCAGAATAT
This sequence comes from Monoplex corrugatus, assembly GCA_030674185.1. Classification (NCBI taxonomy): domain Eukaryota; kingdom Metazoa; phylum Mollusca; class Gastropoda; order Littorinimorpha; family Ranellidae; genus Monoplex; species Monoplex corrugatus. Next base: position 75,531,137 of record JAPXFY010000014.1, read on the forward strand.
ATCATGTATTACTTCATCAGTTATTTCTCATTGACCACAGTTATGTTCCATTGACACATCGTCATGTTATCTACACTCCATCAGTCTTTCTCTGAATAACTCATTTATCATGACACATTTTCTCTTACACATTCATGTTCCTAATAATCAGTCTGTTATCTATAACAACGTCCTTTTTTTACCTGTCATTCATTACCAATTTAGCATCATTCCATGTTATCCTCACTATGACATACCATCAGTTCATGTTTATCCTCACTGACATACCATCATTCATGTTTATCCTCACATGACTACCATCATTCCATGTTTATCCTCACTTGAAACCATCATTCATGTTTATCCTACTATGACATACCATCAGTTCCATTTTATCCTCACTGACATACCATCAGTTCCATGTTTATCCTCACTGATACATCATTCATGTTTATCCTCATTGAAACATCAGTTCCATGTTATCCTCACTATGACATACCATCAGTTCCATGTTTATCCTCACTCATGACATACCATCAGTTCCATGTTTATCCTCACTCATGACATACCATCAGTTCCATGTTTATCCTCACTATGACATACCATCATTCCATGTTTATCCTCACTCATGACATACCATCAGTTCCATGTTTATCCTCACTCTGACATACCATCAGTTTCATGTTTATCCTCACTCTGACATACCATCAGTTCCATGTTTATCCTCACTCTGACATACCATCAGTTCCATGTTTATCCTCACTCGACATACCATCAGTTCCATGTTATCCTCACTCGACATACCATCAGTTCCATGTTTATCCTCACTCTGACATACCATCAGTTCCATGTTTATCCTCACTATGACATACCATCAGTTCCATGTTTACTCCTCACCATGACATACCATCAGTTCCATGTTTATCCTCACTCTGACATACCATCAGTTCCATGTTTATCCTCACCATGACATACCATCAGTTCCATGTTTATCCTCACTCTGACATACCATTAGTTCCATGTTTATCCTCACCATGACATACCATCAGTTCCATGTTTATCCTCACTCTGACATACCATCAGTTTCATTTTTATCCTCATTTTGACATACCATCAGTTCCATGTTTATCCTCATTTTGACATACCATCAGTTCCATGTTTATCCTCACTCAGACATACCATCACTTCCATGTTTTATCCTCACCATGACATACCATCAATTCCATGTTTATCCTCACCTTTGACATACCATCAGTTCCATGTTTATATCCTCACTATGACAATACCATCAGTTCCATGTTTATCCTCACCATGATATACCATCAGTTCCATGTTTATCCTCACCATGACATACCATCAGTTCCATGTTTATCCTCACAATGACATACCATCAGTTCCATGTTTATCCTCACTATGACATACCATCAGTTCCATGTTTATCCTCACCATGATATACCATCAGTTCCATGTTTATCCTCACCATCACATACCATTCAGTTCCTCATGTTTATCCTCACCATGACATACCATCAGTTCCATGTTTATCCTCACGATGGCATACCATCAGTTCCATGTTTATCCTCACTCTGACATACCATCAGTTCCATGTTTATCCTCACTCTGACATACCATCAGTTCCATGTTTATCCTCATTTTG
>JAPXFY010000014.1:75537772-75540272 GCA_030674185.1 Monoplex corrugatus
TGTTTGTGTGTGTGTGTTTGTGTGTGTTTGTTTCTGTATGTCTGTTCGTTTGTTAGTGTGTGTATATTTGTGTGTGTATGTGTGTGTGATTGTTATTGTGTGTGTGTGTGTGTACGTCCGTGTGTGTGTGTTTAACATTTTCCAGGAAACGTTTCCTTCCTTCTTGCTCATGGATGGGTCTTTACAATGCATGAGCTCCCACCATGGAATGAGTCTGTTACCACCAGGTGGATGTTTTCACTTACTGCATGATCTAAAAGCATATTTCACCAGGTTTCCATTGGCAAGAATATTTTAGAATGATAGCTTGGATGTCAGAGATATGAGATTTGAAAGACGGTGCCCCTCTGACCTGCTACTTTGAGAAAAAATGAACAGTTTCAGCTATTTCAACAATCAATTTTCTGTACCATCTAAAATTTAATCGTCATGAAATATTTCATTCTCACTAAGGTATGCCTTTACTGTGTGGTTAGTCGGGTTTATTGCAGAAACTGAATGAGTAACTGGTTAAAAAACACATATTCTGGATTTATTTCCTTAAGAGAAGACCCGAAAAACTGTTTGCTAGTGACTTCAAATAACTTCAAATGAAAGAAACAGAATCAAAACTAATAATTTGGAGGTAGAGCACGTGCAAGAAGATTTACAATATCAGTTTAAATAAAAAAAAATCTCTAAAATCGATCGCTGGCACCCCCTTCGTCCCCCTCCTTTCTATTCCGGCTGCTAGTGACAAACAACGTGAAGCTACAAACGACTCGTTCCTAGGGGGATTGTCACCTAGTCAAACCACACATTAGGCCTGAGAGAACGTCGCTGATGCTCACATCTGAATAGACAACAGTTAGTGTTGGGTCACGTTGATGGGTCACGTTGACTGAACTGTGAAACATCTTCATGAGGTAATATGAGGCTGCTTATTAAATGAGTTTTTATCAGAACTGCATGCGATTCAATATGTTACGGGTTGTCACCAATGTTTTAAAACATTTCAGCATGTTATTGTCACTGTTGAGAATTTGTTTGATAATATACTGGAAGCAGTAGCATTAATTAGTGTTATCGTTGTTATCCTTATTTTCAGGGATGTGTGTTTATGTATACGTTTTTCAGCATGAGAATGTATACTTGTAACTCAGTTTGTATAAAATATATGCCTGCTCTCTCTCTCTCTCTCTCTCTCTCTCTCTCTCTCTCTCTCTCTCTCTCTCTTCTTTCTCTTTCTCTCTCTCTCTCTTTCTCTCTCTCTCTCTCACCCTCCCTCTCTCTTTCTCTCTTTCTTTCAGTATGTGTATGTGTGTGAACGTGTGCGTATGACTAGTCTGTGTATGCATGTGCCTGTGTACGTGTGTGTGTGCGCGTGTGTGTGTGTGCATGTATGTGTGTGTGCGCACGCGCGTACGAGAACGTGTGTTGTGTGTGTGTGTGTGTGTGTGAGAGGAGAGAGAGAGAGAGAAGAGAGAGAGAAACACAGTGTGTGTGAGTGTGTGCATGTGTGTACATGTGCGTGCGTGAGTGAGTGTGTGCATGTCTGTGTGTGTGTGCATGTGTTTGTGTGTGTGTGGGTGAGAAGAGATAGAAACAGAGAAACGAGAGAGACAGAGACAGAGACAGAGACAGAGATAAAGCGAGAAAAGAGAGAAATAAGAGAGCGAGAGAGAGAGAGAAGACAGACAGACAGACAGACGGACAGACAGACAGGACACAGACACAGACAGTGAGAGAGAGAGAGAGAGCGAGGGATGGAGAGAGACAGAGACAGAGACAGAGACAGACAGGACAGACAGACAGACAGGCAGACAGACCGACAAAACAGACAGACAGACGAGCTGACAGACAGACAGACAGACAGACAGACAGAGAGAAAGGCAAGTGTGTGCTCGCACGTGGCAATCTGCACAGACTTCATGTCTTTACAGGCCCTGGTTCACAGCTGTTAAAATGAAAAGAAACGAAACTGTACTTTCACAACGGTATACATATGTATTAGCTCACAGGCCAGTTTCCATATCTGCTATTGATACATGTAGTCTGCTTGCATCAATACAACAGAAAATAGAATACTGCAAGAGAATGACAACTGACACAAATAGATGTACCAACCAACCAACCAACCAACCAACCCACCAACCAACCAACCAACCAACTAACCAACCAACCAACCAACCAACCAACCAACCAACCAACCAACCAACCAACCATACAACCATCCAACCAACCAACCAACCAACCATCCAACCATCCATCAACCAACCAACCGACCAACCGACCAACCGACCAACCAACAAACCAACCAACAACCATCCAACCATCCATCCAACCAACCAACCGACCAACCGACCGACCGACCGACCGACCAACCAACCAACCAACAACCAACCAACCAACCAACCAACCAACCAACCGACCGACCGACCGACCGACCGACCGACCGACCGACCGACCGACCGACCAACCAACCAACCAACCAACCAACCAACCAACCAACCAACCAACC
>JAPXFY010000014.1:75545272-75567772 GCA_030674185.1 Monoplex corrugatus
TGAAGCAGTAAGTGCACCAGCAGAATGAGTGAAGCAGTAAGATGGCACCAGCAGAATGAGTGAAGCAGTAAGATGACACCAGCAGAATGAGTGAAGCAGTAAGGTGACACCAGCAGAATGAGTGAAGCAGTAAGATGGCACCAGCAGAATGAGTGAAGCAGTAAGATGACACCAGCAGAATGAGTGAAGCAGTAAGTGACACCAGCAGAATGAGTGAAGCAGTAAGGTGACACCAGCAGAATGAGTGAAGCAGTAAGGTGACACCAGCAGAATGAGTGAAGCAGTAAGGTGACACCAGCAGAATGAGTGAAGCAGTAAGATGACACCAGCAGAATGAGTGAAGCAGTAAGATGACACCAGCAGAATGAGTGAAGCAGTAAGGTGACACCAGCAGAATGAGTGAAGCAGTAAGATGGCACCAGCAGAATGAGTGAAGCAGTAAGATGGCACCAGCAGAATGAGTGAAGCAGTAAGGTGGCACCAGCAGAATGAGTGAAGCAGTAAGGTGACACCAGCAGAATAGTGAAGCAGTAAGGTGACACCAGCAGAATGAGTGAAGCAGTAATGTGGGTGGCAGACAACAGTCATGTGGGTGGCAGACAACAGTCATGTGGGTGGCAGACAGCAGTCATGTGGGTGGCAGAGAGCAGTCATGTGGGTGGCAGACAACAGTCATGTGGGTGGCAGAGAGCAGTCATGTGGGTGGCAGACAGCAGTCATGTGGGTGGCAGACAACAGTCATGTGGGTGGCAGACAACAGTCATGTGGGTGGCAGACAACAGTCATGTGGGTGGCAGACAGCAGTCATGTGGGTGGCAGACAGCAGTCATGTGGGTGGCAGACAGCAGTCATGTGGGTGGCAGACAGCAGTCATGTGGGTGGCAGACAGCAGTCATGTGGGTTGCAGACAACAGTCATGTGGGTGGCAGACAGCAGTCATGTGGGTGGCAGACAACAGTCATGTGGGTGGCAGACAGCAGTCATGTGGTTGGCAGACAGCAGTCATGTGGGTGGCAGACAGCAGTCATGTGGGTGGCAGACAGCAGTTATGTGGGTGGCAGACAGGCCAGTTTTCAATGTTGCGGGCTGGGACTGACGTTTGAGATATCAGATCTTGTGTCCACGACTATGGCGAAAGAATCCACCCTTCCACGGAACTTTAATTGAAAATAGTTTATATACTGAACTGTGACTCATAGTAAATGTGAACGTTTATACTGTATGTAGATTGTATTTAGCAAGTTTCGTTGACACCAGTCCATGGTCAAGATCACTTCTATGCGACCCGTGTTTACAAATGGCAGCAAGGATTCGTCATATGTAGCAATGGGTTTTGACCAGATCTAGAATTACTTCCTCAGGTTAGTGAACATTTCTACATGTACAGGAATTGAACTTAAGTCTTCGCCTGAGTACCTCCACCTTTGGAAGAAAAGATAGTTTTTTTTTTTCAGATCCCCCAGGTCAGCCTTTGTCAGACCTGCCAGTACCTACACCCTATTTGTCTGTAGATACACCCACAACATCACATATGCACGTTAAAGATCGTCATGTAAATCATGTCAGTGTGTCATGGAAACATGCAAATATCTAGCACCCACGGCTTCGGAAGACGGAATATGTAGACTCTGCAGCAAAACATAGCCACCTGAACTTTATGGGCAAAACATTATGAACACATGCATTTGAGAAAATAGGAGCGAAAAAATACACCATTCAGTAATTGGATTGTTGACTCAACAAACAACAAAACAACTAAAAAAAAGTTTATACATATATCTTTGTATGTTTCAACCGAACTGAATCATATTTTAGAAACAAATATTAGAAGCTCATTCTAAGTAAGTTACAGATGCTTTATTATCAATTACTTTCCAGCACTGCACGAAACAAATTGGTACAAAAGAGATTGTCAGTGTGGTTTGACTGTCTGTTTTGTTTTCCATTTAGCTGGAAGACAAACGTATTGCCGAGATAAGAACAGATTTGACGAACACTCTGCGCTACCGGGGGAAAAAAGACAGAGAGAGAGAGAGAGATAGAGAGAGAGAGAGAGAGAGAGAGAGAGAGAGAGAGAGAGAGAGAGAGAGAGAGAGAGAGAGAGAGAGATTATTGGAATCCACGTGGTTTTCAGCACTGTTGTGTAATTATAATTGGGTGACTAAAAATAGCATGCTGAAACTGTGGTGAACACAGAGTGTGGGCATGGCTACGACACAATCATTTACTCTAACAGAGGTACAACATCACCCTGTGTTTGAGGGAAAAACAAAAAAGTTGTTACATTGAAAATGAACGACTAGTGAACATTTATGCATGCAATGAAATCGTAATAGATCATGATTTCGTTGCATGTATAAATGTTTATTAATCATCTGTTTTTATATACCAGCTGCTTAATTCGAATTTTGCGACATACAAGTTGGTCAATGAAGTCATTGTTGGCTTTAATTAAAATTAGGTGTAGCATATTCGTACAGCATCTGTGATGTTCGTGCAAAGCTTTCGTGCATGCAGCCAACACATGTCAGCTCAGAGACGTCAGTACAGATGGCTTAGTTACCAAAGATTGTATCCTACAGTAACTGTTACAGAGTTATTTTACGTAATCCAGAGGATGCAACCTTTCATTTTCAGCATTAACTGTCACCACAACATGTAATGAAATTAATGATGTACATAATTATCTTATTCGTTTGGTTCGTTGGTTTTTGCGTGTTTCTCAATAAATACTGCTGCATTTGTGAAAATATGATTATAAACATTAAATCACGCTGTTTCATAAGGCATGATTGAGTTTTTCTGAGTGTTGTGTGTTCATGTGCATGGTTTAGAAGTACGGAATATTGTAAATGTTTATTTCAACATTTGAACGCTACTGTCTGTAACAGATTACCACAGGACATTTGCCATTCTTTTTCCCACATCTTTAATATATGAATGACCAAATACTTAAATTCTATTAGATAACACTCCCCCCCCCCCCCAAAAAAAAAAATACACAAAAAAACAAAAACGAAACAACAGCAACACTACACACACACACACACACACACACACACACACACACACACACACACACACACACACACACACACACACAAACACACACACACACACACACACACACACACACAACACACACACACACACACTCACACACACACACACAAACACAAACACAACACACACAACACACACACACACAAAAAACAAACAAACAAACAAACAAACAAACAAACAAACAAACAAACAAACAAACAGACACCAAATATAAAGATTAGGAGAAAAAGACTGAAGCTTCCCTGCTGCTTCGTCCAGTGTGAGAAAAGGAATAAACTGACTAAAATATAACGGCCAGTTATCACTGATCTTTACGTTTTAAAACAGGGGCATAGGTGAGAGCTCAGAATAACGAACATAATACTTAAGGCAACTTCAGCAAAGAACACCGAAGAGACAGGGTCTGTATAAAAACTACATCGCTGACTGTTGCAAGACTCAAAGTGAAAGCTGCGACGTGTGACCGTAGGTGTGATGTCTGGCAGAAGATCTATTTTTATTTTCATTTTTATTTTGTTTGTTTGTTATTTTTTTAGGATCATTGAACCTTTGTGCTCACCTTTTCTTTTTTCCTCCCATTCTCTTCGCCACCCCAATGGCCACAGAAACTGGAACAGTCTCTCTCAGTGATGATGATGTCGATGAGGATGACAATTATGATGCCATGGAGTTCCACCTACGATTGAGACTACGTGCCAGGGCTGTACTCTGCTTACTGTCATAATATGTCCTGGCGACAACCAGGCCCGAGAGATACAGACACCTGTTGTATTATACATTTGAGAAGTTCTATACAACATGGGAGATAATTCTCAAGAGTTATGTCCTTTGATTATACCTGTGGTACTGATTATAACTGTGGATCAGATTACGAAGGAAGCAAACCCAGACCCTGAGGCACTCAATGAACTCATGTTTGCGGACGACCAGGCAATGGTGAACAATGACAAGATACAGCTACAGGAGCACACAGACCAGCTCAATGAAAGCTGCGAGACATACGCATGAAGATCAGCGTCAGCAAGACCGAGGTCATGACTGTCAGTAAGAGACCAAACAAACTGGATATCAACATCAACGGAACCCAGTTGAAGCAAGCCAGTGAATTAAAATACCTGGGCAGCATCTTCACTGAAAATGGCAAACTAGACAGAGAAATCGAGACCAGATGCCAGAAAGCCAACGCAGTCAGCTACCAACTTGCCCCACTCCTGAAACACCCCAGCATTCCCACCAGCACTAAGGTGAAACTCATCAACGCCATTTTTCTACCAACGCTGACATACCAGTGCCAGACATGGTCCCTAACTAAAGTCCTCGAGAGAAAACTGGTCACCTGTGAAATGAAATGCCTGAGGAAAGCAGTAAACAAGACAAGGCGGGACAAGATCAGAAATGAGGTGATACGAGACATGGTAGGAGCAACACCAATCCTACAACATATCGAACATATGAGGATCAAGTGGTTCGGACACCTCACACGTATGCCCCTAAACCATCCAGCTCTTCGGGCATACAACACCAGATACTCTGGCTGGAGAGCCAGAGGAAGACCAAGACGACGATGGAGCGACTCCGTGGCAGACACCCTCAGAGCTCACGAGATGTCCCTTCTCCAGGCCACCCGCCTTACTGCTGACAGACGACTGTATCTCCCCGCGACGCCCACCGGTACAAGCGGAAGGAAAAAGTAAAAATAAAGTAAAGTACTGATAAAAAAAAAAGAGCAACACCCTCAATGACGCATCCGTGAAGTGCATGAGACTGGGCTGTGTGGTCCCAGTCTTCCTAAAAGAGCCCACAGCACGCCCAGCTCTGGATAAAAGCCGGTTAGAACCGAAAAATTCCACAGTGATTTTTGAAGGGACTGATAGGGATTCGAACCCACAACATTCCAGCCGGTAGTCCGTTGCACTAATCACTACACCACGGCGACTGGTTTTGTCTGGCAGAAGCTTAAAAACAGTTTGGATCAGCAGCTCTGTGATAACAGGATTGTTATTTAAAGGATAAAAGAAATTTCAAGTCAGTCCCTAAGCGCACTTCTGCGCAGTGATCTAAATAAAACTAACAACAACAGTTCTGCGGTTTTTAACATAGGAAAAATCGCAATCACACACACACACACACACACACAACACACACATTAATACAAACACAACACACACACACACACACACACACACCACACACACACACACACACACACACACACACACACTACACACACACACACACACACACACTACACACACACACACACACACACACACACACACACACACACACACACACACACACACACACACTACACACACACACAAATTCACACACACACACACATTAACACACACACACACACACACACACACACACACACACACACATACACACACACAAAAGCACACAGACACAAACGCACTCGCACATACATACGCACACATACGAAAATTTAAATACATACAGGGGAACAAACATACACACACGCAAACGTGCCCGCGCACACACTCATTCACACACACACACTACACACACACACACACACACACACTACACACACACAAAAGCACACACACACACACACACACAACATAACATACACACTACACACACACACACTACACACACACACACACACACACACACACACACACACACACACACACACACACACACACACAACACATTCACACACACACACACACACACACACAAATATGCCCCTATAGCATCAGCAACCTCATTTTTACCGTCTCATCGATCATCTCAGCACTGTTCAGAAATTCTCCAAGTTGGTTTCCATTTGTGCTGTGTCCCCCTGTGGTGCTGGCAATTTGCTGTTTTCCTTCATGCCCGGTGGGGGTAAGGTTTACATCAATATTTTCAGTGCTGACAGTTTTATGGGAAATGTCCTTTAGAGCGAGGTGATTGCGGTCCCCACAACGGATAAAGGATAAGGTTGTGGACATTTGGGCAGGGCGTTTATTCAGCCTGGATTTATGTTGAATCAATTTCTTTCTGAACATTTTAAAATATTCTATTTAAGAAAGAGGAACAACTAAACTAACAGTATCAATTTCTTATTTGCATTCCCCAATATGTTGCAATAGCGAAGTGGTTAAGACATCCGTGACAATGGTGATATATAGCCTTGAAACGCCTGACCACGATGGACGCAATGGTTCCAACCCAGATGAAAGACAAATGTAAAAAATGGCGGCAACAGAGGGGCAGCCAGGAGGCATGAACTCGATGCGGCCCATTCCTCTTAGAGTGCCAAGAGTTAAATAAGGGCCGAACCACTTGCTTGACTGGAGTTTCACTCTGAGGACCTTACGCTGTCCGGCTCTCCAGAGAATCTCTTGCTACTAAGACAGTGTCACATGGCTTGAATGAACTCCACATTTGGCACTGCCCACAAATGCCAGTGGCGGTGAAGAATTCAAAATAACCATGAAAAGTACTATAACTTGTCATGATCAGTCTGTTGTGAGAAGTGGACAGTCAACACGCAGAGCCAGAACAAGATTGAGGCAGCCGAAATGTGGTTTGTAAGAAGAATGTTGAGAGTTCCATGAGCAGCAAAGAAAACAATCGAGACGGTCTTGATGGAGGCAGACACAAGAAGATCATTGATTAGGAAAATTAGGAAAAGACAATCGACATGTATAGGCCATTCTATGAGGAAAGGTGAATTAGAGCACCTGGTCACAACAGGAAAGCTGGAAGGAAAGAGAACACCAGGTAGACCCAGGGAGAACATATTGGACGGACTTGCAGGGCGGCTGAGGACAGAGAGGGTGGAAGATGTACTTGCAGTGATAAGGGGCAGATGCATATGGAGGGCCATGATCGCCAACGCCAAACGGCAAGGCACATGATGATGATGATGATGATGATCAGTCTGAATCCTTTTGCATAAACCATAGTATATGTAAGTGAGGTCCTTGAGGTTATAACTCACGCATAGATTCTACGCTTTGTTTTCATAACTATCGCCTTCAATCTACTATTATTTGTAGTTAAAACGAACTGTATTCTATTCAAGTGTACCCATCCATTGGTAATTTCACCCATTGCTAGTGCAACGACATCCCCATGGGAACTGCTATAAATGCCATCTATTTGATGGAACATTACCTACCTCTGTGCAAGTCGACCAATATAATAAATCTATGCAGTACTTAAGCTTAACGCTGATGCCATATCCTTGTCGCTTTATTATAATTAAAAGCAAAAGGAATCAAGGCATAATCACAGCTAACTCCCTATTACACGCAAAAACGACGAGCCTTACCTTCTAGCATAACAGAGCTCTCTGAGCCAGTAGCATCCAGACACAGGCCAAGACATGTATCATGGTCACTCCTAACCATGCAAGAGCCCCAAATATACAACATGACGCATATACATGATGTTTAATCAGATCACTACAATACTACAATGACAAGCACACAAAGATGTAGGATCAGATCACTATAATGACAAGCACACAAAGATGTGGGATCAGATCACTATAATGACAAGCACACAAAGATGTAGGATCAGATCACTATAATGACAAGCACACAAAGATGTGGGATCAGATCACTATAATGACAAGCACACAAAGATGTGGGATCAGATCACTATAATGACAAGCACACAAAGATGTAGGATCAGATCACTATAATGACAAGCACACAAAGATGTGGGATCAGATCACTATAATGACAAGCACACAAAGATGTAGGATCAGATCACTACAATGACAAGCACACAAAGATGTAGGATCAGATCACTATAATGACAAGAACACAAAGATGTAGGATCAGATCACTACAATGACAAGCACACAAAGATGTGGGATCAGATCACTATAATGACAAGCACACAAAGATGTGGGATCAGATCACTACAATGACAAGCACACAAAGATGTAGGATCAGATCACTATAATGACAAGCACACAAAGATGTGGGATCAGATCACTACAATGACAAGCACACAAAGATGTAGGATCAGATCACTATAATGACAAGCACACAAAGATGTATGATCAGATCACTATAATGACAAGCACACAAAGATGTAGGATCAGATCACTATAATGACAAGCACACAAAGATGTGGGATCAGATCACTATAATGACAAGCACACAAAGATGTAGGATCAGATCACTATAATGACAAGCACACAAAGATGTAGGATCAGATCACTATAATGACAAGCACACAAAGATGTATAATCAGATCACTATAATAATGGTGGTGGTCTTTGATTTAATGTCTATTCACTAAAATGATTTTAGACACAAAAAAAACAAAAAACAAACAAACAACAACAACAACAACAAAAAGGGGGGGGGGGGTGATAGAGGATGAAGGATGAGTGAAGAGGATATTTGAAAATTGTCAATTTTCATCTTGAGAAAAGATGATCCAGAAAATAACTGTTTTGAGGAGGGGAAGGTAAAACTAACAAATAACGTTACCATAACTAACAAACAAAATTGATAAATATCTAGAAGAAATGAATAAAATATAAAACTAAGAATTGACTAACCATAACAGTGAACAAGTGGAATATAACATTTTAAAGGTAATTCGCTTTGGACTTTTTGACATCCTCACAAAAAATTCATATAGTAATGATGATGAGGCAAATAATCAGAAACTGTCTTCATAGATATTATAGGAATATGTCGTTTTACCCTAACGCAAGAAAGAATATGACAATGTGTTATCTTCTTTCCACACAGACATACTATGTTCTTGGTGTATTTTGTTTTGAATGTATCAAGTTTCCATCTATACATAAGGGATTGTATAATTCTGCTGGCAGGAAACTGCTTAAGTGTTTTACTAACTTCAAAGTTCATGTGACATTTATCATACTTTTTCTGTTTTAATTGGAACTGCTTCCAGACGGAATTGTCCACTAAAATGTAATTCTCGTGCAACGAGAGAGAAAGCTGGATATTGTTTTAATCTGGTGAGGTATTTGCTCCCCGTTTGGCAGCCCTGTCAACTTTATCATTACATGTATAACGAAAAGAACTATGAGAAGGTATCCAGCAGAAAGTAATATCAGTGCCTCTTAAAGATAAACTATGAATCAAATGACTAATTTACAGAATCATTTCAGATCTTGTTTGCAATTTTGATAATTCAAGATCCTGAAGTACTGATTATAAATCAACGCAAAAACGTATATGAAAAATTGTCCTAGGAAGACTTATCTTAAAGTTTAAAACCATTAATATTGCAAAGATTTCAGCTGTAAAGACAGATTTATAAAGTCCTATATAGAAAGGTTTTTCAATTTTGAGAGCAGGTATTAAAAACGCTGAGACTGCTTTTCTTTCAGTTATTGATCCATCAGTGTAAATTTTCAAGTGATCGGAATATACGTCGTCTATATGACATTTAACCTGACTTGCCAGTAAGTTTATATAGTCTTCTTTTTTTTTAAATTAGTGTGGTGTACGTCAAATCGTGCTCTTTGGAGTTCCCAACTGGGTACTGGCGAAAAGGAAGGTCTTACAGATACAGGATCTACGTCTAGATCAATTCCTCAGCCTTTCATGACGTCAGATGTTGCAAGTGTGACCTGTGAAGATATTGATTTAGCTCTTTTTGGAAAATCGGTATCTGATCTCAGTTTAGTTTCTGTTTCTGAGATGTTTTCTACGGTGGTGTTTCTTAAGAAAAATTTAGTAGAAGCGATTTTCCTTTGCTCATCAAGTGGCAACAGTTTGATTTCATTATATGTGCGAAGACAGGAAGCATGCATTGGAAGACCCAGTGCAAGTTTGAAACCTTTACAATCTATGCTCTGCAGTTTTTTTTATTAAGTGTTTCGGTGCACTGAAAAAGATTTCTTGGGCATAGGTTAATTTAGATCTAACAACCAATTTACAAAGGTGAACAAGTGTTGATGATTCTTGACCCCATGTCTGTTTGCAAACTATTTTGAATAAATTTAAATTTGTTTAGCTTTGGTTAATAAATATTCAATATGCTGGTTTCTTAGGAAAACTCCTAAGAATTTGTTTGACACATTATACTGAAGAAGAGTATCTCCCAGTTTCAAAGTGGGAATGTTTGCTGGGTTAGCTCCACGTTAAACAAAGCTATTTTTGTTTTTTCCAAGGATAGATGCAACCCATTTTCTACCATGTATCGTGCTATTTTATCAAGTTCTAATTGGTAGCATTTGCTTTTATAATTAATACAACACAAAGGAGTTTTCCTTTTCAGATTTACATGCATCCACATGCATAAATCGTCAGCATATTGAGCTAACACTACATGCTTAGATATTTTACTGGGTAAGTCATGAATTAACATCACGAAAATAAGGGGAGCTATAACGGATCCCTGAAGGATACGCATTTGAAGAATTCGTTTAGTGGAATATACATTTTCAATCCTCGTTTGAAATACTCTGTTTTCTAAGAAACATTTAACATAGTCAAAAATGTGACCTATCAACCCAATACTTTTAAATTTAAGTAACAACCGGGAGTGCCACACTTGGTCGTATGCTTTAGTTATATCAAAAAGTGTAGCTAAAACACATTGACGTCTTGCAAATTGTTGTTTTATGTTAATAGTTAGCTTTCTTAGGATTTCTACTGGTGACCTACCTTTTCGAAATCCTGCCTTATTTACTGGTATTGTTTTATTCTTTTCACAATAGTGCATCAATCTCTTTAAGATTATTTTCTCCATTAGTTTACATACATGTGATGTTAATGCAATTGGCCTGTAGTTTTTCAAATCTGTATTACATTTACCTGGTTTTAGTACAGGAACCACTATTGTTTCTTTCCGGTTGTTAGGCATTTTCCAACTCATCCAGCATTTTTAAATATGATATGTAGCAAGATTATGAAATGTTCTGATATATTTTTCTATTGATAAGCACGCACAGATGTTTGATCAGATCACCACAATGACAAGCACACAAAGATGTAGGATCAGATCACTATAATGACAAGCACACAAAGATGTAGGATCAGATCACCACAATGACAAGCACACAAAGATGTAGGATCAGATCACCACATGACAAGCACACAAAGATGTAGGATCAGATCACCACAATGACAAGCACACAAAGTTGTATATTCAGATCACTACAATGACAACTACACAAAGATTTATGATCAAATCACTACAATTACAAGCACACAAAGATGTAGGATCAGATCACCACATGACAAGCACACAAAGATGTAGGATCAGATCACCACAATGACAAGCACACAAAGTTGTATATTCAGATCACTACAATGACAACTACACAAAGATTTATGATCAAATCACTACAATTACAAGCACACAAAGATGTATAATCAGATCACTACAATGACGAGCTCACAAAGATGTATAATCAGATCACTACAATGACAAGCACACAATGAGGTATAATCAGATCATTACAATGATAAGCACACAAAGATGTTTGATCAGATCACTACATTGACAAGCACACAAAGATGAATAATCAGATCACTATAATGATAAGCACACAAAGATGTTTGATCAGATCACTACAATGACAAACACACAAAGGTGTATAATCAGATCACTACAATGACAAACACACAAAGGTGTATAATCAGATCACTACAATGACAAACACACAAAGATGTATAATCAGATCACTACAATGACAAGCACACAAAGATGTATAATCAGATCTCTACAATGACAAGCACACAAAGATGTATAATCAGATCACTACAACGACAAGCACACAACGATGTATAATCAGATCACTACAACGAGAAGCACACAAAGATGTATAATCAGATCACTACAACGACAAGCACACAAAGATGTATAATCAGATCACTACAACGAGAAGCACACAAAGATGTATAATCAGATCACTACAACGACAAGCACACAAAGATGTATAATCAGATCACTACAACGACAAACACACAGTGAGGTATAACCAGATCACTACAGTGACAAGAACACAAAGATGTTTGATAAGATCATTACAGTGACAAGCACCACTGTTATTTACCACACATTACAACCAAGGGCCACCTTTCTTGCCGTATTTTTAAATGTTAACCAGGCGATAATCACAACTTTATTCAATCACAAATCTATCATGCCATCAGTAACCTCCATGAAGATGAAAGGGATCTTTCAGTATAAATAGTATCCCCACCTTCTGGAAATTTTGTGATAGAAATTTCCTCTTTTCTGTCTCTCTCTTTGTTTCTTTCTTCCTCTTTTGCTTTCTGTCATTTCTTCCTATCATTTTCTGCCATGCTGGTCCATTCACCTGTATGTGTTCGATAAAGTCTTACGTACTTTCTCTTAGAATTTATAACTTATTATATGTATTAAGTACATTTTTGGCTCTAGGAAATGAGTTATGCGAAAGCAGTTTTAGGTAAACTAGGCCCATTTTTATACATGTTTAGTGTGCTTACTTATGTTTAAATTTGTAGTCAGATATGTTTTCTTTTAAATCCCCTGTGCGATAAATTGGACGGAGTGGTCAACTCCAGAAGCGTCTCCTTAGATTATGTGCGCGAATGCACTGGTACATGCACTTACTTTTCCTTTCCCTTTTTTTCCTGTTGAAGTATTGTGTGTTTGGAAACGGTTTAGCCCTGATATGGTTCTGCGTATTGGCTGGGATTTAAACAAAAGTAATAGTAACAATTAACTAAGCAACATAACTCTTGAGAGTCACGGAGTTATCTCCCGTGTAGAATTTCTCACATCCAACACAGTTTGCGCTACCCATTCAGCTAGCATAGACGCAGCCACAAGGCACTGAATTGCAAGCTCAGAACATTCCTCAAAAAAGGAATGCCCAAGTCTGCCCCTATACCCTGCAACTACACCCACACACAACCACGAGAGAGGAGAGAATATATTGATCTCATGTTCAAGATTGACACGGTCTTTTATTCTTGAACTGACCAAACACACACATATAGACAAGACAGAACATATACAGGTTGCTTCCAAGACATATATGTAAAACCTAAGGAAATAAGTCAATATCTAAAATTCTCCCTGCGTCCCTCTTATTTCCCAATAGTAACAATGGCATCAGCACGAAAATATCAAAGGTAACAGAGCTAAACAGCAACCTGATCTAATGGGGTCACCGCAAAGGAACCACGACCTAGAAATGGAATTTCCACTTCGATTGTCTATTCGTCACCTCTCCTCTCCACTCCATCACTCTTCTTTTGCCGATAATGTTCCCTGAAGCTGCTTTTGATGCCGTTGTTTAGATGCAAGACAGAGCTAATAAAACCTCTGGATTTATCTCACGCTGTTGTTTGTTGCTGTGGTTTCCTGTTTCTGTCCTGCTTCCTTAAGTCTGTTTTACATCGTTCGTTCGCTGGTTTGTGTCTTTGTGTGTTTTGCTTGTTTGTATAGAATTACAAGGCCTGGATTGGGGTTTTATTTGGTTTGCAATTGTTTTTTTCTATCCGTCTGTCTGTTTGCCAGTATGCTCCCCCTCTCCCTTTTTATCCATTTTATTCTCTCTCTCTCTCTCTCTCTCTCTCTCTCTCTCTCTCTCTCTCTCTCTCTCCCTCTCTCTTTGTTTGTTTGCAATTTGGGTTTTATTTGGTTTGCAATTACAAAACATTTTAACTGTCAAACCCGTAACATTGTCTATCTCATCAGCTGTACTAAATGTTTTCAACTGTGCATTGGTGAAACTGGACGTACCCTTGATACATGTTTCAACGAACACTTGGCTGACATCCGACATCAAAGAGATAAAACTATCTCAAATCATTTCAACCAGTCGGACCACTCAATCAACAACATCCGAGTGAAAGGTCTGTGGCTTCTATACAGTAACAGCACCATAGACAGGAAAGACAGAGAATCCCATCTTATAGATAAACTTTGTACGCGCAAGCCACATGGACTCAGTGACAAACCATAAAGATTTCCTCAACTGAATTCAGTATCATGCAACTTCATGCACTTTTATCTGGACATGGCTCTGTGTGCATGTACTTTTACCTTGGTGTGTATGTGTATGCGTATGTATTCGCTCAATTTCTTGTCCCTTTTGTATAATTTGTTTAAATAGCTTGGATGATTTTATGCATACTATTGTCTTCTTTTAATGTGCCCTTGAGTCCATGTATGTTTTATCTCGATGATGATTTACTGAAATAGACCATATTATCACCATTTTCCATCCCTGTGAGGTATTAGCTTTGCGGCTGCACATGCCTTTTCATTTTTATTTTTACTTTTATTTTCATTTTTTATTTTAAATTCAATCTGTTTGAATTCTCCTTTCACAAGACAGGCCCAGCCGCTTCTGACTAAGGGTTTTTTTTTTCTCCGGGGACTCTGGTTTTCCCTACAGCCCCTTGGCTGTTGGTTTAGGATGTTTTTCTTCCTATTCCAAGGTCAGACCGGATTCGTTGCACTAGGCACGATCCATTTACATCATCCATACCTCTTGATTAAATATTTTCCGATTCTGTCGAACATATGCCATATTTTCTCTTCTGCAGTATCTAATACTGGTATCCTTTACATTCCAAACACTACTCTTTGCTAATGCGTCATAGTTCTCATTTCCGCACTGACATCATATTTACTTAAAACACATTGTGATGTCATCTTAGTCAATTTATTCCTTTTTCACATTGAACACAGTAGCAGGGAAGTTTCAGCCTTCTTTCTCAATTTTTTTTGTATCTAGTGTTTGTTTGTTTGTTTGTAATCTTATGCTTGACAAAGGCCAGTTGGTCGAAAATTGCGCCTGTCTCGTTTTGTTATATTTAATAGGAGTTCATATTCATATTTCGTGTTTTTTCTGATTCCTGTTTGCTTGAACGCGGGCAGTCACACTTGTTTTGGATACCTATCTATCTATCTATCTATCTATCTATCTATCTATCTATCTATCTATCTATCTATCTATCTATCTATCTATCTATCTATCTATCTACCTATCTGTCTATCTATCTATCTGTCTATCTGTCTATCTGTCTATCTATCTATCTATCTGTCTATCTGTCTATCTATTTATCTATCTATCTGTCTGTCTGTCTGTCTATCAATCTATGTATCTATCTATCTATCCATCTCTCTCTCTCTCTCTCTCTCTCTCTCTCTATATATATATATATATATATATATATGTGTGTGTGTGTGTGTGTGTGTGTGTGTGTTAGCAGATAACCAGTCTCAATCTCAAATCTTTGTCTTTAATGGCATTTCAACAAATGATCTCAATAAGCAATTGATTATAATGACAGACACGACCATTCCCCCAACCCACACAGAATGAAACAATCTGAAAATTTTTGGAAGTTATTTGTTTAAAAATCATCAGCTCCAGGCTGTTAATTGGTTCATACATGTCTCTGATGTAATCCAGTCTGTGTGACAGTGAAACAGACAGGAACATGAGATCTAAATGGAAATGATGACACTTTTGACCATTGTCAGTCACAGTCATAAGCGACACTCTTCCTTACGTCTACATCTTTTTTACCTATTTTCAAAAAAAAAAAAAAAAAAAAAAAGAGAGAAAAAGAAAGAAAAAGAAAGAAAAAAAGAAAGAAAACGAAAAAGAACAAAAAGTTTGTCCTCCGCCTGGATCGAACCTGCGCATTCTAGACATGTTTCTCAAGGCAAGTCACCCTTGTGACGGAAGTCTTAATCACTTAGCTATCGATTATTGGTCAAACTGGGAAGGGCATACAGGTTTTTTTTTTACGATAATGTTGTACATAGTCTCCAGATAGAAAATGTAAGAGTAGTGGCCAGTTGAAATGTCACATATTCATGATCCTTGTTATCAGAAATGTGAAAAAATCTTCACTCTTTATCCACCAGGCGAGAGGTAGCCAGGTAAGATGGAACCCTGACTTTCCGGCTAGAACTCTGATGTCTGATCCACTTAATGATACTACCTGTTCACCCCTCGTCACTCATCACACTTTTGACCTCCGCTCCTCCCATCCTCTTGTTGCAGGATGGCTTGTGAAGCCACCAATGGCGCCACCCTTCTTCTTCTTTCACTGGCCCACAACATAAACCAGGCCACATCTGGCCATGAATGTGACAGTCCTGTCTACTTCCTGCTCGCTGCTATAAAGCTGAGGCCTCGACTTTTCTCGTCAGTCTGACTGGAAAATTGAACTGATCGTCTAGTCCTTCGGAAGGGGACAAAAAACGAGTCGGACCCGTGTAGCTTCTGGCTGTGCACGCTAAAGATCCCACGGCAGTTGAAAATGGTAAAGAGCAGGGTATTGCCTGCCTTAGTATAAAACATTGGAGAAAGATTGATTTTCCAGGTCCTCCCCATTGAAGACCAATTAGCCTTCTTGCTTTTCTAAAGTCTTGGTTAAAAAATGTGATTGTGTATATGAATTTGAAGCGAGGGAGAGGGATGGGCGCCGCCCTCGTGGTGCTGGCCCCAGGAGAAGTTAAGGTCTCTGCCATCTCACTCTCCTACAACCCCAGAGTTATGGAACCATCTAAGGTAGGACCTCACGACCTGGCTAGCTTGTGGGTTTATGTGCAGGCTTAAGGCTTGTGCCATGATCATTCTGGATCTTCTCCATCACATGGTACCCGTGACGTTAGTGCATATGGAATTCATTCCGAGCGCGGAGATGTCATCTTGAGAAACTGAAAAATTGCTATAAAGCTGGGTGGTCAGAGCAGTGGCAGTTTTCCTCCCGCGTCCCCTGGTGCCACAAGACGGACAGGAGGGACCTCCAGTGGCTGAATGTGCATCCTGTTGAGGCACATAACCCGACATTGCTCCATCCTGGTGTGAGCTGTATCATCATCATCATCAAGTGCCCTGCCGCATGGCGTTGGCGACAATGGCCCTCCATACGCATCTATCCGTTGTTGCCACAAGCACATCTTCCACCCTCTCTATCTTCAGCCACCCTGCAAGTCCGTCCAATATTTTCTACCTGGGTCTACTTGCTGTTCTCTTTCCCTCCAGTTTCCTGTTGTGACCAGGTGCTCTAATTTTCCTTTCCTAATAACATGGCCTATAAAATTAATGTTGCTTGTCCTTTCCTAATCTTCCTTATCAATGATCGTTTTGTGTCTGCCATCATCATGACTGTCTCGTTTGTTTTTTTTGCTGTCCATGGAACTCTCAACATTCTCCTCAGAAATTACATTTCGGCTGCCTCAATCTTGTTCTGACTTTCCGTGTAGACTGTCCGCGCCTAACAACCGTATACCATTATCGTATCTGTGTAACATTCAAGAACTCTCTTTGTGAACTGTATGGAAGAGCGAAATTCTCGTCTGATGCAGGTGACCATGAAGACATTTGCGTCATATTGCATGGTACCATGGTTTGTTAGAAGTCGCATGTAGGCCTGGTACCTCTGACTTCAGCCCTGTTATATTGCATGGTACTGTGGCTTGTTATATGACATGTCGACACCTGTAGGCCTGGTACCTCCAGCTTCAGCCCTGTTATATTGTATGGTACTATGGCGTGTTAGAAGACACCTGTAGGCCTGGTACCTCTGACTTCAGCCCTGTTATACTGCATGGTATTCTGGCTTGTTAGAAGACACCTGTCGGCCTGGTGCCTCTGACTACAATCATTTAGGTTTTATGTAGGTGTTACCCCGCCCTTGAAGGCGCCAATGTGGGGAGCAGTGGTAGAATGGTGCATGGCTGTCTGGGGGACACAGATCACAGTTATGATTTTACATGGCTGATGTATGACGGGTCACACAAAAATCACAGTTATGATTTTACATGGCTGTCTAATGGACAAATCACAGTTATGATTGTACATGGCTGTCTAATGGACACATCACAGTTATGATTGTACATGGCTGTTTAGGGGACACACATCACAGTTATGATGGTACATGGCTGTCTAGGGGACACATCACAGTTATGATTTTACATGGCTGTCTAATGGACACATCACAGTTATGATTGTACATGACTGTCTAATGGACACATCACAGTTATGATTGTACATGGCTGTCTAATGGACACATCACAGTTATGATTGTACATGGCTGTTTAGGGACACACATCACAGTTATGATGGTACATGGCTGTCTAGGGGACACATCACAGTTATGATGGTACATTGGCTGTCTAGGGGACATACAACACAGTTATGATGGTACATGGCTGTCTCTAAGGGGACATACATAAAACAGTTATGATGTACATGGTGTCTGTCATAGGGGTGCATACATCACAGTTATGATGGTACATGGCTGTCTAGGGGACACATATCACCGTTATGATGGTACATGGCTGTTAGGGGACACATATCACATTTATGATGGTACTTGGCTGTCTAGGGGACATGTATCACAGTTATGATGGTACATGGCTGTCTAGGGGACATGCATCACAGTTCTAATGGCACGTGGCTGTCTAGGGGACATGTATCACATTTTATGATGGTATATGGCTGTCTAGGCGACACACATCACAGTTATGATGGTACTTGGCTGTCTAGGGGACATGTATCATGGTTCTAATGGCACACGGCTGTCTAGGGAACATACATCACAAGTAGACCCGAGCGCGGAGATGTCATCTTGAGAAACTGAAAAATTGCTATAAAGCTGGGTGGTCAGTTATGATAGTACATGGCTGTCTAGGGGACACATCACATAAATGATGGTACATGGCTGTCTAGGGGACACATCTCACAGTAATGATGGTACATGGCTGTCAATGAGCTCATAGCCATCAAGCCTTTTTTTATGGGGTGGATGTGGAGATCACCAAAGAGGAGTTAATCAGCCACGTAAGCAAACACCATGGCACAGCTCAGTGTAATGTTGTTGCTGGTGACGTTGGGTGGACATGGCTGACACAGAATGCTATCTGGAAACTCCCCATTTATTACAACCCAGCTTGCGCGGTGCAGGAAGTGTAGAGGAGATGAAAAAAGCAGAAAAAAGCCTCTGTACCACTGCTGTTCAACAGACAGTAATCCTCGTCACGATCTGTACCCTGTCGGACCAAACTCACGGTGCTTTTACCAGGCTGCCTTAGCGCGGCATCAGATTGCTGGACCTGATCACAATTTGGCCCATACCTCCTTGAATTTCAAGCTGCTGGATCCATACCTAGCTCCCATATACCAGAGGCTGTCTGATCCGCAACTCCTCAGTAGATGAGTTTCAGGCAGAACACAAAACTCAAACGAATGCCTACATAGCCTGCCCTGGTTCTGATGCTCCAAGGACAGATTTGAGTCGCACAAACACATGCAGTTTGCAGTCATTATCATCATGTGCCCTGCCACATGGCGTTGGTGATCATGACCTTCCACATGCATCTATCCCTTGTCACCACAAGCATATCTTCCACCCTCTCTGTCCTGAGCCACTCTGCAAGTCCATCCAATGTTTTCTCCCTGAGTCTACCTGCTGTTCTCTTTCCCTTCAGCTTTCCTGTTGTGACCAGGTGCTCTAATTCCCCCTTCCTCATAAAATGACCTATAAACGTTGCTTATCTTTTCCTAATCTTCATTATGATTGATCTACTTGTGTCTGCCTCCATCAAGACTGTCTAGTTTGTTTTCTTTGTTGTCCATAAAACTCATCATTCTTCTTAGAAACCACATTTTGGCTGCCTCAATCTTATTCTGGCTTTGCGTGTTGACGCATTTTGCAGTGATAACAACAATTGGAGATTTTAAGTTTGGATCTGCTGATGCACATGACACTATCATTTTCTTTGGACATACCACTGGGCACCATATGAAGAGGCTGGTGGGGGGCATCCAGAAAGCGGAAGAGGGTGAGGAACAGCCTGCAGCATAAGTGGGACAAGGAAGCCAAGAGACATGATACTGTGCGTGCAGCCAAATTGAGAAACAGGAGACGCTCGTTAGGCCAGAAGGAAATCCTGCATATACTGCACGATTCGTAATGACTGCAGCTGAGGGTGGACAGACTGTACTGTCCATAGAAATGAAGAAAATATCAAGTCAGACAGTGATCAGTGTATGCAGCATTCAAGTCAATTCTTTTTTCTTTGGCGTTTTAATTTTTCATGTTGCGTGTTTTTTGTTTGTTTGTTTGCAATTTTTTGCGTGAGTTTACTATTTCGTGCGAAGGTTTCTCAAAATCCAGTCGTCAGATTTGCCTGAAAATTTGTCAGTTTATATACCACAGTCTTATCTGGTAAATGACAACGATGTTTGTTGGTAAAGTGATTAGTTTCAACATTTCGCCACCTCCATTTTCGGTATACATGAAAAAATGTGCACGTGTTGTTACAATTGCTGTTCAAAAATAAGATCTCAAGTACTATGAATAATAGGATCAAATCATGTTGTTATCTGATAGATCATGGCCCATGTTGTATCTTTAAAAAGAAAAAAATACACAAGGTAATTTTTTCTAAGTATAGGACTATCTAAAAAAAAATCCAAAATGGCCGCTGTTTTTTTTTTCGATTCCATAGCAACCAACACTGATTGCAGAAAACAGGGATATGTTTCCAATTACAGACCTCCTACTATACTAGTATGTCAAGTCATAAATGGGTCCAGGTAGCTAAACACAAGATACGGACTTTTCTGTCTCACATACTTATGGCCTTATGTCCTAAAGACCTACCCTGTAAGTTCAGGTGGCTAAGAATGCTGGCGGCCAGTAGCCACTTGTTGACTGTGTCACGGTATGTTCTAAGTGTGGCCTGGTAAAGTGACTCCCCCCAAACACACACACACACACACACACACACACACACACACACACACACACACACACACACACACACACACACAAATCACACACACACATACATCGTAATAGGGATCATTGCCAGTCGTTCCTTGACGGCCTAGTTGTCCAGGAAAGCCTGGTTCATTTGGCAGCTTACCTCTCTCTGCCATTGTAGGCCATCGGCCATTCACCACCTGATGTCTGCTGCCTTTGTTTCTTTCCAACTGTTACTTCCTTCAGCCTTCCATTAATTAAGAAACTACAAGCTCGAGTTATTATTTTTTTTCCTGTTTTCCCTGTTCTGTTTCTTTCTGTCTCTTGCCAATTCTGTCTCCGGGTGTGTCAGCGTTTATGTTCCTCTTTCTCTCTCTGCAAGTAAATGCACGTATACACACATACATCATAAATACATAAATATATATATATATATGTATGTGTGTGTGTGTGTGTGTGTGTGTGTGTGTGTGTGTGTGTGTGTGTGTGTGTGTGTGTGATGTGTGTGTGTGTGGTGTGTGTGTGTGTGTGTGTGTGTGTGTGTGTGTGTGAGTGGGTGGGTGGCTGGGTGTATGGGTGTGGAAGTGGGTTTGAAGATACATGTATGTGGGGAGAATAAGACACAATTGACAAAGTACAGGAATGAATACGGGAGAAATCAGGACATAATTTACAAACGGTATGTTGAGAAAAAAAGAAAAAGAAAAAGAATTGAATGGTACAGGAATACATTTGTGGGAAACATAAAGCACAATTGACAAGGCGCAGGAACACGATGTATGGAGGACAAATAAACCTAGTTGACAGGGTTTATGAATACGATATGTGTGGGGAAAACAAATTTGATGGCGTATAGGAATAAGATATGTGGAGAATACAAACACAATTGATAGACTACAGGAATGATATATGTAAGAGAAGAAGAAAAAAAAAAAAAAAGAAACACAAGACAAGATGTAGGAATATGATATGGGGAGAGAACAAACGTAAATGATTAGTTTAGAAATACGATATATGCAGAAAAGCCCAAGACCAAGACAGATATTGCGCCAGAGTATCGAGGCAGAAGTGAGGGCAACTGGAATGACGTGGGCCCAGCTTAAGAAGTTTTCCCAGAGTGCGTTAGAGAATATTGTCACGTCCCTTTGTTTCCCTGAGAATTCAGAAGTTTGATCAAGGCAGTCATTATCAGCATCATGTGCCCTGGCCCAAGGCGTTGGAGATCATAGCCGTCCATACGAATCTATCCCTTGTCGCTGTAAGTACATCTTCTATCCTCCCCGTCCTCAGCCACCCTGCAAGTCCGTCCAATATTTTCTCTTTGGGTCACCTCGTGCTCTCTTTCCCTGCAACTTTCGTGTTGTGACTAGGTGCTCTGATTTCTTCTTTTTTGACTGGCCATGATTGTCTAGGGAATATACAAGGTGGTTCCTGTTGCCTTCCATCGTTTTTTTTTTTCTTGTTTTTTGTGTGTTTTTTTGTCAGGGTTTATTCCCATAGCCCTAGTCTCTCCCGAGATAACCACAAGGCAGTGGTGGTTTTTTTCCTCTCAGGGTTTACTCCCTTAGCCTTGGTTTCACCCGAGACACCCACAAGACAGTAGTGCTATTTACCCATAGCTGGAGGTCTGCTTCGTAGGCACCAGGGCATGTCCATACGCCAGTGGGCCTGCGTGCTGCACGTCAGGGGGCCAGACCTCCTTTGAGTCCTTCGAGTTTTAGCCTGAGTCCGTGAG
>JAPXFY010000014.1:75582772-75587772 GCA_030674185.1 Monoplex corrugatus
CTCTACAAGAAATGCCCAAAAGTGCTCGAGTGGCTCCACAAGATGATTCGATCAGCATGGAGGAACCAGAAGATCAGCGACCAATGGATGAGAGCTGAAGGAGTGTACATTCCGAAGGAGCAGAACTCCAGCAGCATCAATCAGTTCAGGCCAATATCACTTCTGAACGTCGAGGGGAAAATCTTCTTCTCTGTTATGGCAGCAAGATTGACAAAATACCTGACTGAAAACAAGTATCTGGATATGTCAGTCCAAAAGGGAGGCATACCAGGAATGCCTGGATGCTTGGAACGTGCCACGTTGATTTGGGATGCCACCCAAAAAGCAAGAACAGAGAAGAGAGACATTGACGTAGTTTGGCTTGATCTGGCGAATGCATATGGATCAGTTCCACACGATATGATCCAGCTGGCTCTTGAAATGTATCACATCCCAGAAAACATCCGAACAATGCTGAGGAAGTATTTCCAAGGGTTCTCAATGCGGTTCTCTACCAAAGAATACACCACGGACTGGATAGACCTAGAGGTGGGCATTGCAATGGGCTGTGCAATCTCTCCCATACTGTTCGTGTTGGCAATGGAAGTCATCTTGAAAGCTGCAATGAAGAGTTCAGGTCCAGTGAATCTGGGAGATGGATACCAGATGCCTCCTCTGAAAGCTTTCATGGATGACACAACAGTCTTGTCCACGGATGAGGAAGAGACACACCGAATCTTAAAGCAGCTGGATGAGCTGGTGGCCTCTTCAAGAATGAGGTTCAAACCTAAGAAATCCCGAAGTCTCTCACTGCGAAAAGGAAAAGTGGCAGATTCAGTCAAATTCATGGTAGCCAACCAAGCCATCCCCACTGTCACAGAAGAGCCAGTAAAAAGTCTCGGAAGATGGTATGATGACTCCCTGAAAGACACACAAAGGGGATGTGAAACCAAGCAAACAGCAGAAGAAGGCCTGAAGAAAATAGATAACTGCGGACTGCCAGGCAAATACAAAGTCTGGTGTCTACAGTTCATGCTGATACCAAAACTGCTGTGGCCACTGCTAATCTATGACATTTGCACCAGCACAGTCGAAGCAATGGAAGCCAAAATCAACAAATACACAAGAAAATGGCTCGGTGTCCCACCTGGTCTCACTGATGTTGCATTCTACTGTCGTCAAGCAATGCTGAAGCTACCTCTCAAATCCATAGTGGAGGAATACAAAGTTGGAAAAGCAAGACTGTTGAGCATGCTGGAGGAATCGGAAGACAATATCGTGAGATCAGTTCATCCAAAGCTGAGAACTGCAGAAAGTGGAAAGTCCAAGAGGCTGTAAACAATGCCAAGAGAAACCTCAGCATCAAAGAAATAATTGGACACACGCAAACCAACAGACAGGGACTGGGAGCAACAAAAATGCAGTGGTGGTCCAAAGCCAAAGGGAAGGAAAAAAGAGACATGATCATACAGGAGTTGAAGGAAGAAGAAGATGTCAAAAGAGTGCAGAAGGCAGTCCAGCAAGGTCAACAGGGGCAATGGACAACATGGGACAGTGCACTCCGAAGAAGTCTCAGTTGGAACGATATGTGGCACATGGCTCCTCTAAGGATAAGCTTCCTCCTCAGATCTGTATATGACCTGCTCCCCTCGAATGCAAACTTAGTGAAATGGGGGAAAGCAGACGACCCAGCATGTCCGCTCTGTCAGAAGAAACAAACAGTGGAACATGTCCTAAGCTCTTGCAAAGTAGCGCTAGCCCAAGGAAGGTATACATGGAGGCACAACCAAGTTCTGAAAGTGATTACAGATGTGGTTAGCGAAAAAACCATGACCCCAAACGCACCAATTGCTATGACAACGTTCTACAAAGCAGGAGGGAAACAGGTCTGGCCCGAAAGTGCTATGACAACCAGCACATTGCCAAAGGGTCTTCTGGATGGAGCAGTCGACTGGGAGTGTACAGCAGACCTCCCAGAGTGGAGAAATTACCCAGATGTCATCAGCAAGACAGGCATGAGACCAGACATCGCTCTCCACTCTGACTCCTCGAAACAAGTGATTCTGATAGAACTCACTGTGCCATACGAAAGCAGAATGGAAGAAGCACATATCTACAAGACCGAAAAATACGCCGGTCTTGCCAGCACCCTGAAGAAAGCAGGTCTGCGGGTCAAAATCTTCGCCATAGAGGTCGGGGCAAGAGGGTTTGTGGGCACCTCCGCTTATGATCTCATGAAACAACTCGCCATTTCTGGGAAGAAGAGGACTAGAGCCCTTAAAGCGATGGCAGAGGCAGCAGAAAGGAGCTCAAGCTGGATCTGGCCAAGGAGGAACCAAAAAAGTGAACTTCATAAGGATTAAATTCCCTACAGATGATGTGTGCCCCGTTAGCACATTGGTAAAACCGCGTACCGCAGTTCTGAAGCGCAGAATCGCCCAGGTTCGATCCCCGGCGTGGGAAAAAAAAAAAAAAAAAAAAAAATAGACAACAGCAGAAGGGCATCCAGGAGTCATGACCTGGATGTGGCCCGGCCCCCCGAGAGTGTAAGGAATTCAGGGCCGAAACACTTGTCTAAAGGGGGTTACTTCTCTGAAGACCTTCTGTTGTCTAGCTCTCCCTAGAGTTTCTTTCTACCATAGATACAACGATAAAAAGCCGAAGTTTCTCGCTTACTGATCCACTTGTATTTTGATGTATCGTTTGCGTAAGGTGCAGTCAGTAAGTCTCTTTACAACGGCTTGGGACCACGCTACCGCTCTATTCAAAGTCCACTTGAAGCCAAATGAAGGCCACAATGTTACCACAGGGTCGTTGATAAAGGTACTCTTCTTGACTGTACACTGCCACGAATGGTGTGTGAGTGTGAGTGTGTGTGTGTGTGTGTGTGTGTGTGTGTGTGTGTGTGTGTGTGTTCGTTCGTTGCTTGATTTAACGTCTTTTCACTATAAGTGATATTAGACGGATGTGTTGTGTGTGTGTGTGTGTGTGTGTGTGTGTGTGTGTGTGTGTGTGTGTGCATGTGTGTGTGTGTGTGTGTGTGTGTGTGTGCATGTGTGTGTGTGTGTGTGTGTGTGTGTGTGTGTGTGTGTGTGTGTTCGTTCGTTGCTTGATTTAACGTCTTTTCACTATAATTGATATTAGACGGATGTGTGTGTGTGTGTGTGTGTGTGTGTGTGTGTGTGTGTGTGTGTGTGTGTGTGTGGTGTATGTGTGTGTATGTGTATATATGTGTGTGTGTGTGTGTATGTTTCTGTATATTTGTGTGTTTGTGGGTATTTGTGTGTGTGTGTGTGTGTGTGTGTGTGTATGTGTGTTTGTGGTATTTTGTGTGTTGTGTGTTTGTGTGTGTGTGTTTGTATGTGTGTGTGTGTGTACGCATGTTTCTGTATGTTTGTGCGTTTGTGGGTATTTTGTGTGTGTGTGTTTGTGTGTGTGTTGTGTGGTACTTTTATGTGTGTTTGTGTGTTTGTGGGTACTTTTGTGTGTGTGTGGTTTGTGTGTGTGTGTGTGCTGTGTGTGTGTTGTGTAGTGTGTGTGTGTGCGCGCGCGCGCGCGTATGTGTTAGCACACGAACGTGACGGCATATCTATTAATATTGTAAGCCGGCAATGGATTATGTATGATGATAACGATGATGAGCATGCCTCGTGACGCTCACACACACACACACACACACACACACACACACACACACACACACACACACACACACACACACACACACACACACAACACACACACACACTCATACGCACACACATTCTCTCTGTCCTTCTCTCTTGCTCTGACTCTCTCTCTCTCTCTCTCTCTCTCAATCTCTCTCTCTCTCTCTCTCTTTGTCTTTCCCTTTGTGTATCTCACTATGTCCTTCTCTCTGTACGGCTGTCTGTCTGTCTCTATCTCTCTGTCTCTTTGTCTCTCTGTCTCCATCTGTCTCTTTGTCTATTTCTCTTTCTATCTTTCCCTTTGTGGATCTCTCTCTGTCTTTCTCTCTAGATCTTTGTCTCTTTCTCTCTGTCTCCGTCTGTCTCTCTCTCTCTCTCTCTCACGCACACACACACACACACACACACACACACACACACACACACACACACACACACACACACACACACACACACATACACACACACACACGCTCAAGACAATCATGAAAATGTTAACTTGAAAGATGTCGGTAAATCAAAATGATTGGACACGGGAAACCAGGAAAGAATTCAATTAAAAGACTAGAAGTGGGACATACACACACACACACACATACACACACGCGCGCGCGCGCATTCCACACACACACACACACATACACACACGTAAACACACATACGCGCACACACTTACACATACATATACACATACGCTCACGCATTATATACATACATGTATGCACATACACACACACAGACACACAGACACACACAGGCAGGCACACACACACATACATACACACACACACACACACACACACACACACACACGCACACACACACACACACACACACACGCACACACACAACTGACATTTCTATTTACGTCATCAGGAAAGTATTCCACCACTACCACCACTACCACTACCATTGTCATCACCACTGGCATCACCACTGTCATCACCACTGGCATCACCATTGTATTGCCATAATGGTCATCTTCAGCCATCTTCATATCCATCACCATCACTAGCCAAACGCCACCCCCACGTAACAACTCCACCACCACAAACCACTAAATCTGCCATCGCCTCAGCACTTCTACCGCCAGTATTACCATCACCATCGCCACCACCAGAATCACTACTACCACCACCATCTCCACCACCACCATCACCACCACCACCACCACCATCGCCACTCCCATAATTACTACCACCATCACCATCACCACGACCACCCTCATCGCTACTACCACCACCACCACCACGACCGCCACCACCACTACCACCATCGCCACCACCGCCACCACTAACACCACCGCCACCACTACCACCACCACCATCGCCGCCACCACCACCTCCACCACCA
>JAPXFY010000014.1:75590272-75602772 GCA_030674185.1 Monoplex corrugatus
GTAGATAACACAGACACAGACACACAGACAGACAGACAGACAGTCAGACAGACACACAGACAGACAGCCTGACAGACATTCAGATAAATAGATTAATAGATATATGGATATAGAGATGGACAGACAGAAAGATAATACATGTAGATAGATAGATAGATAGATAGATAGACAGATACAACGAGAGATGGATAGATAATTAGATAGATAGGTAGATATATAGATAGACAGACAGACAGATATATATATACAGACAGATAGATAGAAAGATATATATATATATATATATATGTGTATATATATAGATGGATAGATCAATAGATAGATAGATAGATACATAGATACATACATAGATACATACATAGATTGACATACAGATAGACAGACAGACAGACAGATAGACAGACGGACAGACAGATTGACAGATAAGTAAATTTTGTCTAACGTGATGCATTAGAGGAATATAAGTTGTCCACTTTTCTTTCGGATGCGTGTGTGAGTGTTGCTCTGCAAAACTCTTTGAAAGCACTCTGTGTTGCTGCACTGTCTTCGGTTTATTTCATTAAGCCACCAGACACTCTCATGATTTACATGGTCTTTAACGTGTATAATTAAGGATCTGTATGCTTATATACAGGAACGAAGTTTAGCCATTGACAGATCTGCACACTTGTTGACATGTAAACTCGAAGTCTCCACCTTTACCCACTAGGCCATACGGTAGCTATCGGAGAGAATCGAACCCCAAACCTTCTGATTTGAAGTCTCACCGCTTGTCCGTTTGACAACCGCGCCCGTCAAACATAAGTTTATTTGAATGGCAGACAGTCAGTGGAAAGAGTAAGGACTGAAGTGACATAATTATACTTCTTTTCACGAAGGACAAGACAGACCACAGAATTCTGGATACGCTGGAGGCAAGTGACAAATGCACAGGGAAGCCAGAGTGTAAAGAATTACAATAATCTATGCTCGACAAAATTTATGAGAAGCTGTGGTATTGATGGTAGTGACTATGATTAGGTGGCAGAGAATAAAAATTTAGAACTTAGGGAGCGTATGTTCATTCTATTTGATTAATGTTTGTGATTAGACGACCGAGGAAAAAGCGAACTTTGGTAGTCTGTACATGTATATTTTCAGCTTAAGTTTTCAGTTTCAGTTTCCTTAGAACAGCATTTCGTTGCTCAGAACACATGTCACAGGCACTAACGCCAAAGATGCCACATGATGGCAAACGATCATGGCATATGCTATACCCCTGCACATGACGCCAGGGTGCTGGCCATGTCTTGAAGTCATAAAGCGTGGTCTGGGAGGGAATAATAATTAATAATAATTACAATATTTATATAGCGCAAAATCTTGATAAAATCAAATCTAAGCGCTGAAGCAGACACACACGCAAGCACGCACGCACGCACGCACGCACACACACGCACGCACGCACGCACACACACACACACACACACACACACACACACACACACACACACACACACACACACACACGCATGGCTATAAATGGGGAGAAAGAATAAAAGCAATAAAAGCAAGAATAAAAGCAATGGAAAATTATAGAGAGCATAGCATATACAATTATATATTATAACCATGTGATTCCCTCCGAGCGGAGACAGGCTGCAGAGGGGGGGGGGGGGGGGGGTGAGTGAAGTTAGGATTTTATGCGGAGGAGAAAAGGTGAGTTTTGAGAGCGGACTTGAAGGAGACAAAAGTAGGTTGCTGACGGACTGAGAGAGGAAGTTTGTTCCAGGAGAGTGGACCAGAAACAGAGAAGGCTCGTGGACCATAGGTATTGAGCTTAGTGCATGGAAAGCGAAAAGTCAGAGGATCGGAGGCAGAGCGGAGGGTACGTGAGGGAACATAGATCTCAAGTAGGCTTGACAGGTAATCGGGGGCTGCGTTATTGAGGCTTTTGTAGCACATGGTGTCTAGTTTGTACTGTATGCGCTTTGATACAGGGAGCCAGTGAAGTTGTGCCAGGAGAGGAGATATGTGGTCAGCTTTTTTCTTTTTGAGTACAAGGCGTACAGCATTGTTTTGAATGCGCTGTAGGATGTGAATGGTGGAGGCAGGAAGACCAGACAGGAGTGAATTGCAATAGTCAATGCGAGACATTATGAAGGAGAGAACGAGTTTTGCAGTTGTTTCGACAGAGAGATACTTCCTGATCAGCCTTATACGATGGAGATGATAGTAGCAGGATCTGGCAGTTTGAGAAACAAAGTTGTTCATGGAGAGAGTAGAGTCAATGCAGACACCAAGGTTTTTAGCTGAATCAGAAATTGGGACTGATGTGTTACATAATGGGAGAGAAAGAGGAGGCAGCTGAGAAAGTTTCTGACGAGTGCCAATGAGGATAGCTTCTGTTTTGTCGTCATTAAGCTGAAGTCTATTGTGTGTCATCCAGTTCTTAATGTCCGAGTAACATTCAGTGGTGCGAGTCAACAGGCGCTGTATATTATCAGGTGAGTCACTGTCTTGAAGTTGGGTGTCATCAGCATAGAAATGGTGTTTTATAGAGTGGGAGTTGATGATGGTGGACAGGGGGGAGGTGTAAAGAGTGAAAAGAATAGGGCCAAGGACAGATCCTTGTGGAACACCACAGGTCAGGTATGCAGGTTGAGAGTAAGTGCCATTGATGAGAACGGTTTGTTTTCTGTTTGATAGGTATGAAGTGAACCAAGACAGAGCAATGTCAGAGATGCCAAAAGTATGATGAAGTCTAGAAAGGAGAATACCATGATCAATGGTATCAAAGGCTGCAGACAGATCAAGGAGTGTGAGGAGAGAGATTTTGCCAGTATCAGTTGCAAGGAGGAGATTGTTGAGAATGTGCAGTAGGGCAGTTTCAGTGCTATGGCACTGGCGGTAGGCTGACTGGAAAGGATTGAGGAGATTGTTGGCAGACAGGTGAGAGTTCAGCTGGTTGAGGACGACTTTTTCAAGGAGTTTTGACAAGAAAGAGAGATTAGAGATAGGCCGGTAATTTTTCAGTTCATTTGGGTCTAAATTGTGTTTCTTGAGGAGAGGGTGAACAATAGCAGACTTGAAAGAATCTGGGACAGTTCCAGTTTGAAGAGAAGTGTTGATGATGTCAGTGATGAATGGGAGGAGAGTAGGGAGACAGTCGGCGTAGAGAGAACCTGGAAGAGGATCCAGTTCGCAGGTTTTGAACGACATGGATCTGATTGTGTTGAGAATTTCTTCTTGTGAGACTGGGGTAAAAGTAGTAAGAGGTGTGCCAGAGAAGGAAGGGTCAGGTGGGCATGGTTGACAGGGTGTCCTGTCAAGCCTGTCACGAAGAGTTTGTATTTTGGTGGTGAAATAGTTGGAGAATACAGATGGGAGTTCTTCATTTGTGTTTTGTTGGGAGAGGTAAATCTTTTCGTGTGCCAAGGAGATGCTTCATGGTTGTAAAGAGTTCTTTTGAAGAAGAGGCATTCAGGATTTTGGTTTGGAAATAGCTTGTTTTTGCTGATGCAATGAGGGTGGATACTTTTGTTTTAGAGGCTTGGAAAAGTTGCCTGTATACAGTGAGTTTGGATTTGCGCCAGCGGCGCTCTGCTCTGCGGCGGGCACGTTTTGCACAGGCGATCTCATGAGTGAGCCAGGGGGTAGGGGGGCGGTCAAGGTAAAAGACGGGTTGTGGCTGGAGCATGAGTGTCCAGAAGATGGTGGAGAGTAGTATAGAATTCATCGGCAAGGTTATGTGACTTTTCAGAAAGGAGACGGGAGGCATCAGATGAAAATGTGGAGAGGTCGATAGATTTGAGATTGCGTCGAGTCACTGTGCGCATGGTACGGGAAGGAGGAGAAATGTCGAGAGAACAGAGAATTGCAGAGTGGTCAGATGGAAGGGCTGAAGTTAGACGGGTAGAAAGAACTAAGCAGTTGTCAGTAGCGGAATTGTGGTGATCACGAGAAATGATCCAGTCAAGAATGTGACCTTTTTGATGGGTTGGTTCAGAAATGTGTTGAGTCATATTGTGATTGGACAGAGAGTTGATGATATGTCTTGTGTCATAACGGTGAGTGTTGTCATAGTGGACATTGATGTCACCTAGAATGATGAGATTTCCAGGTAAGAGGCAGTAGTGGTCAAGCAATTGGTCAAAGTCAGAGAGAAACGTGGATGTGGTGAGTTTGTTGGCAGAGCTAGGTGGAGGTCGATAGACACAGGAGAAGGTGATGGGGTGAGGGGTGGATTGGAAGGATACTTCAACGTGCTCGAAAGAAGGATGGGAGAAAGGCAGAGACTGCGGGAAAGATAGGCGGGAATGGAGTGAGTCGTTGTAGAGGATGACGATACCGCCACCTCGGGATGAGCGATGGAAAGAAGCAAGCCTGTAACCACTCGGAGTGAGGCTAGCATGTATAGGTTCGTGACCAAGGGGGTTAAGCCATGTCTCTGTGATAAAAGCAATGTGTCAACATGCTCATCTGCGATAAAATCAGCAATGACTTCGGCTTTGCCATCAGTGCATGTTGACTGAGCATTAAAAAGGCATAGTTTCTGCCTATCACAGTCATATGGTGGCGGCCGAGGTGGCGACGAAGGCGTCACCGACGGGACAGAAGGCGAAAGCGGCACCGGCGGGACAGAAGGCGAAGGCGGCACCATCAGGACAGAAGGCGAAGGCGAAGATGGCAGAGGAGGAGACGAAGCTTGCAGCAGCGAGGTCGAGGGCAGGGGCAGTGGAGGAGAAGAAGAAGCAGGAGACGAAAAGTGGCGTCGGGCAGGAGGCAGGTTGTGCCAAAGACGGTGGAGACGTCCACCACGACAGGATCGCGCAGTGCGGGGCTTAGGACACAGCCCCAGTGTTCGTATTCGCTGGTAGACGCCTCCACCGAGGTAGCATTTGCTGTGTTTAAAAAGTGTCAGTCCAATTTGTTTTATAAAAGACGGGTCCATAATTGCGAGCCAGGCAGGAGAGGAAGACACTTGCAGGTTGGTGTGTGGGTTGGTCAGTTCACAACACTAAAATCCAGAGAACGCAGAACACAAAGGTTTGGAAGCTGTAGCATCGGGCGAACACAGTAGGCTAAGATGTAAACACAGTTCACAGATAAAATGTCCGACTTGAGCGGCTGAATTAAAATGATGAAAAGTAGGTATAAAAACTTTAAAATCGGATTATCTGGTAAAATATTCAAAATTAAAAAAAAAAAAATTTACATCACCGTGTGTCAGGATTTCAAAGAACAAACTGATACAAAATTCAATGCATAAAACCAAATAGAACCATGGTAAAATCACTGTAAAACACCACACACACTTTTGCTGCCTGCTGGCGCGACATCTACTCACAGTCGTCGTCTGCAATACCCTAGTACCCTAGCGTAAGCAATATGGCGCTCAAACCAACCAAGCGAAAGGGGTCACATATATGGGGGGAAAGCAACAGAAATATAACGGCTTTACGACAAGCTATACCAGCCTAGTATTGCACCACAAATGAGTTTTAAGAAAGATAGTCAAGGTACGTTAGCACTAACCGTTTACATCCCCTTTGCACCACAAATGAGTTTTAAGAAAGATAGTCAAGGTACGTTAGCACTAACCGTTTACATCCCCTTTGCACCACAAATGAGTTTAAGAAAGATAGTCAAGGTACGTTCGCACTAACCGTTTACATCCCCTTTGCACCACAAATGAGTTTAAGAAAGATAGTCAAGGTACGTTCGCACTAACCGTTTACATCCCCTTTTTAAACAGGTTTCTGCTGAAATTTCACTTGTCTTTAATGGTGCATACTTGTTTTCTTGTAGCAGTTCCAAAAATAGTCTGTTTTTTTTAAATGAAATAAAATACAGCAGATGAATTTTTATAACTTTTTTCTGTAAATGTTCAGGCCACCTTTTGCATACAACAAACCCCACATGTTTTGATCGAGAAAGAGTAAACAAAAAATAAATGGAAACAAAGCAGTCACAACAGCTGAATAAAAATACGAAAGGACGCTAAATTTGAAAAAAAAGACAAAGAGATCAAGCAAACAACAGCTCATCAAATGAATGCATGCAAGTTGTTGTTGTTGTGGCAAAACCTTACAACATCGTCCTAAAAAACACAAATCCTACATATTGACATGCATGCTGATGAATCTTTGCTAACACATTGAATTTTACTTTTCCTTACAGGCACAGACAGACAGACAGACAGACAGACAAGCACCAGGTGAAGTAGGGGCGGAAAGGGAAAGGGAGAACAACAAACAAACAAAAACAGGCAACCAACGAAGCTTTTATTGAGATATTTTCAGTTTTCGGTCACTCCGCTTCCAGCAATGGGCCAGACGCATTGGATGGGACTCAGTGTGGACAGCTCAATGCATGGAGCCTGTAGACTGTAGTGATGCTGACGATCGCTTCAAGCGTGAATATCTGCAATACAAAGTCCTGCTGACACTTCGCCCTTCCTTCGCCCCCCAAAGTGCTATACCAACAAGCAGTGGCCGCTCGTCTATACTGTCATTGGAGAAGTGAGTGTGGCCGCTCGCTCACGCGCGCATGCGCGAGCACACACACACACACACATATGGATAGATACACACACATATGGATACACACACACACGAACACACACACACCTACACACATATGTACATATGGATACACACACACACACATACACACACACACACACACACGCGAGCGCGCGCACACGTACACGTACACGTACACAAACACAACACACAAACACAAACAAACAAACAAACACACATACAAACACACACACATACAAACACACATACAAACACACATATACACAAACACACGCACAATATCTTTTTCATTTGCTGTGTGTTTATGCATGTATCACGCGTGTGTCCCTGTAAGGCAGTCAGAGAGAGAGAGAGAGAGAGAGAGAGAGAGAGAGACTGGGTATGCATAAACGTGTGTGTGTGTGTGTGTG
This sequence comes from Monoplex corrugatus, assembly GCA_030674185.1. Lineage (NCBI taxonomy): Eukaryota > Metazoa > Mollusca > Gastropoda > Littorinimorpha > Ranellidae > Monoplex > Monoplex corrugatus. Next base: position 75,597,210 of record JAPXFY010000014.1, read on the forward strand.
TGTGTGTGTGTGTGTGTGTGTGTGAATGCATGTGTGTGGGTGTGTGTGTGTGTGCGTGCGTGCGTGTGTGTATGTGTGTGTATGTGTGTGTATGTGGGTGTGCGTGCGTGCGTATGTGTATGTGTGCATGCATGTGTGTGTGTGCGTGTGTGTGTGTATGTGTATGCGTGTGTGTGTGTATGCGTTTTTGTGTGTGTGTGTATGTGTGTGTGCGTGTGTGTGTATGTGTATGTGGTGTAGTGTTGTGTGTGTGTGTTTGTGTGTGTGTGTTGTGTTGTGTGTGTGTGTGTTTGTGTGTGTGTGTGTGTGTGTGTTGTGTGTGTGTTGGTTGTGTGTGTGTGTGTGTATGTGTGTGTGTGTGTGTATGTGTGTTGGTGTGAAATGAGTGATATGTGTGTGTGAGACTGTGTGTACGTACGCAAACGGATGAGAAAATTAGATGACACATAACGGGAAGAAGAAGAAAACTTTAACAAAATCGCAAATAGAAATAAAGTTGAATAAGAAGTGCAAACAAAAGGCGAAAAAACACTGAGAAAAGAAAAGAAAAAGACAGAAGAATATAGAGTAGAGACTCAGTGACTTTAGATAAAAGAGGGGACAGAGAAAAGAGGAAAGAGAGAAGAGGATGGCAGAGGAATGCATAATATGTGTGTGTGTGTGTGTGTATGTATGTGTGTGTGTGTGTGTGGTATGTGTGTGTGTGTGTTGTGTGTGTGTGTGTGTGTGTGTGTGTGTGTGGCGTGAGTGCGTGTGTGTGTGTAAGTTAAGAGAAAAAAATGAAAGGACACTGACTAGAAGAAGAAAAAAAAAAAGAAAAAAGCAACAACAAAAATGAAAAAAAGAGAAAAAAACAACCTCAAATGCAAATATGAGTTAAACAAAGAAAGTACGAACAAAAAAACCCAAAAAGAAACACCGATGAAAGTAAATGAAAAGAAAACGATAGAAAAAAAACATAGAGAGACTCAGTGATTTCAAAATCTTCAAACATATGAACAAATAGAGAGTGAGAGAGAGAGAGAGAGAGAGAGAGAGAGAGAGAAAGAGAGAGAGAGAGAGACAAAGAGACAGGCAGAGAGACAGAGACAGCGATAGAGAGAGAGAGAGACAGAGAGACAGAGACAGGGATAGAGACGGAGACAGAGACACAGACAGACAGAGACAAAGAGAGAGAGAGAGAGAGAGAGAGAGAGAGAGAGAGAGAGAGAGAGAGAGATTGACAGAGAAATAGAGGCAGAGACAGAGAGAAACAGACAGAAAGACAGAGACAGATAATCACAGAGAGACAGAGAGCGAAAGAGTGAGACAGACAGACAGACTAAAATTCAGATGATTTGCTTTATATCGATTGTAGGCCACATAGAAATATAACGCGTCAGGGAAATGGAGACAGAGAGTGTGTGTGTGTGTGTGTGTGTGAGAGAGAGAGAGAGAGAGAGAGAGAGAGAAAAGAGAGAGACAGAGACAGAGAGACAGAGAGACAGAGACAGACAGACAGACAGAGACAGACAGACAGAGAAAAAGGGACAGAAAAGAGAGAGAGAGAGAGAGAGAGAGAGAGAGAGAGAGAGAGACACACACACACACACAGACAGACACACAGACAGAGACAGAGAGAAGAGACAGAGAGATACAGAGAGACAGAGACAGAGAGAGACAGACAGAGAGAGAAACACACAGAGAGAGAGAGAGAGAGAGAGAGAGAGAGAGAAGACGGACAGAGAGACAGACAAACAGACAGACAGAGAAACAGAGAGACAGAGAAACAGAGAGACAGAGACAGAGAGTGAGAGACAGGCAGACAGACAGACAGAGAGAGAGAGAGAGAGAGAGAGACAGACAGACAGACAGACAGAGAGACACAGAGAGACACAGAGAGACACAGGGAGACAGAGAGAGAGAGAGAGACAGAGACACAGAGAGAGATGAAGAAGAAGAAGGAGGAGGAGGAGAAGAAGAAAGTGTGTGGTGTGTGTTAACATTTATCATTATATATTTTAATATAGAAAATGATAAAGAAACAAATCAGTAAAAATAAAATGTACAATCATGTGCCTGTCTCTCTCTACTCCTGTTATCATGTAGTGTTATGTTGTTTTAAGCGTCACAGTATTTCTCTGATGAGTGTATGCACATTGTTTTGTCCAGGCTGTGCAGACGGTATGTTTGCTGCATAGTCTGTATGCTCCATTGTTGGTGGATGTGCGTACTGGGTGTATTCATGTTTCTGTAAGCCACACATAAACCCACATATATACAGTATACTTAATCCAAAACAAGTGTGACTGCCCGCGTTCAAGCAAACAGGAACCAGAAAAAAAAAACACCAAAAAAGAAAAAAAAAAAAGATTCAGAACGTGTATTTAATTCAACCAGACAAGACATGCGCAAATTTTCGGCCAACTGGCCTTTGTCAAGCGTAGATATAAGACCACAAACACCAAATTGTATGTATTATGTATGTATGTATGTATGTATGTATGTATGTATGTATGTATGTATGTATGTATGTATGTATGTATGTATGTATGTATGTATGTATGTATGTACGAGGGTGAGTAAAAAAGTAATGCCTTTTTCTTTAGTACAGGAACAATTACCGACACAGGAACATCTATCATACATCAAAATGAAGCTGGTCCTCTGGGGATCACATCCCTACTTCTCAACATAGTCACCGTTTCTCTCAATAGCAATGCTCCACCTTCAAATGAGGGCATGTATCCCTGCCTCGTAAAATTCTATTGACTGTTCTTGGAGCCACGTCTTTACTGCAGTTTTCACTTCCTCATTACTGGCATAATGTTTGCCTGTCAAATCCTCTTTCATGGGGTCGGAGAGATGATAGTCTGAAAGCGCTAAGTCTGGTGAGTATGGAGGATGCGGTAACGTTGTCCACCCGAATGAGGCGCTTGTCTCCCTTGTCCTGATGCTTGTGTGTGGTCGAGTATTGTCATGCAGAAGGAGGACATTATCGCTTTACAAGTTGGGTCTCACTCGTCGGATTCTTGCTTTGAGACTCGTCATGGTCTTAATGTATGCCTCAGAGTTTATTGTTTCTCCTCTTGGCAAGAAATCAACCAGAATGACACCTTGAGCTTCCCGAAAGACAGTCGCCATGATTTTCCCAGCTGACGTTTCCGTCTTGAACTTTTTCAGTTTTGGTGACGTAGGATGGCCTCTTTGATTCCGGTTCATAATGGTGAATCCATGCTTCCAAAGAAGGTGTCTCTTTGACTTTGTTCAAGAAGTTCAGTGCAGGCGTTGACCCTGTCAGTCTTGCGTTCGGTAGTCAGCTCTCTCGGTACCCAACGGGCACACACTTCTGAAAACCCAAGTGATTCAACAATGTTATAAGCACTTTCGTGGCTCACTTCAAGGTTTTCTGCCAACTCCTCAAGAGTCATGCACCTATCTTCTCTAATCAGAGCATCTGTTTTTGCTTTATTGGCAGGATTCACAGAAGTGGACGGACGCCCAGATCGGGGTTTATCGGCTACACTCGTAGTTCCCACCTTTTCATCATTCAGACGACAGACCCATCTGCGAACATTGCTATAATCTAAAGTATTCTCCTTATACACATTCTGTAATCATCTGTGAATGTTCACAGGGGTTTCCCCCTCAGCAACAAGGAATTTCAATCACTGCTCTTTGTTTTTGACGCAGCTCTAAGTGGGCAGCCATTTTGAATTTTCCTCACGAGTCTATGAACCAGAAACATACCAAACAAAATATTCAGTCCGTAACAGTTATAACCATTTCCAACTGAGCAACATTTCAGGTAATTTTACAAAAATTTCGTCTGATATAAATATTATGTATGTATGTATGTATGTATGTATGTATGTATGTATGTATGTAGTATGTATGTATGTATGATGTATGTATGTATGTATGTATGTATGTATGTATGTATGTATGTATGTATGTATGTATGTATGTATGTATGTATGTATGTATGTATGTATGATGTATGTATGTATGTATGTATGATTAGTATGTATGTATGTATGTATGTATGCATGTATGTATGTATGTATGTATGTATGTATGTATGATGTATGTATGTATGTATGTATGTATGTATGTATGTATGTATGTATATACGTAATAAGTCTGTTTCGTGCTTGTTTGTTTGTGATTTTACATCTACGCTTGAGCAAGGCCAGTTGGCCAAAAACTCGCGCCTGTCTTGTCTGGTTGTGTTAAACACGCGTCCTGCATCCTTTTTAGAGCTTTGTTCTGGTTCCTAATGTACTGGGAAGCGGAAATGGAAGTAATGCACACATGGTATTGGTAAATATCACACAAGACTCTGCTGATTTATCTGTTCATTATTTCCTACATGAAAATACATAGTAACAGATGATTACGCACTACGCGGTCTAGTTGGTAGAACCATGGACTTAAGATCTGATGTCTTGAGTTCAATCACAGCCCGCAACATCAAAATCTGGCCTGTTCGCTGCCCTTCTTAATGTTTCCATTATTCTGGTGGTGTAAGCTTTAGTGTTTGATAGGTCCCTTCTCCCAAAAGTCGGAAAAAGACATCTCCACCATTTACCCATTAGGCAGGGTTAGCCAGGTAGGTAACACACACCTTCTGGTTGAAAGTCCCACATTTAACCACTCACTTGGCCACCACACTGCCAGGGTAGTATTGGTATTGGTGTATTCCATTTGCATATACCATAACTCATCAACAAGCAAAGCCAGAACAAGATTGAGGCAGCCAAGATGTGGTTTCTAAGAATAATGTTGAGAGTTCCATGAACAGCAAAGAAAACAAAGGAGACAGTCTTGATGGAGGTATACACCAGAAGATCCTTCATAAGGAAGATTAGGAAAAGACAGGCAACATTTATAGGCCATTTTATGAGGAAAGGGGAATTAGAGCACCTGGTCACAAGAGGAAAGCTGGAGGGAAAGAGAGCACCAGGTAGACCCAGGGGAAAAATATTGGACGGATTTGCAGAGTGGCTGAGGACAGAGAGGATGGAAGATGTGCTTGCGACAACAAGGGATAGATGCATATGGAGGGCCGTAATCGCCAACGCCATGTGGCAGGGCGCTTGATGATGATGACGATAATTCATCACTCAATACATTTCTTTAAATTGCAATCAATGACCTAAAAGTTAGTTAATAAATTGCAGTATATAACTTAAAAGTCAGTTCACATGTATCCAATAGTATAAACGTGAATTGTCCCCAAATAAAATCTTGAAAGGAAACGTTTAAAATAAATTTTGAATTGCTGGCTATCAACTTTGAACTATGTCTGCTTTAAAAACAATGTGTGCAAGTCTAGCAGCCAAGTATAATTTACTAAGATCTTATAGCATTTTTTTCTGGTAAATTCAGCACAATAAGCTAACAATACTGTCAGTTCAGCATTAATTATGTGAATATTTTTCTGTATTGACGAAGCCATGATAAGGATATGAGTGACTTGTTTTTAGACAAGATGGTGGACAAAATGATAAGAGGACGAGTGCATTCTCCACTTAACATCGTTTTGTTTTTGCTTTGCTTTTTTCTGTGGCTTTTGTTTTGT
>JAPXFY010000014.1:75607772-75620272 GCA_030674185.1 Monoplex corrugatus
AATAGCCTTTGCCTCCTTTACATCTACTAACGAAACACTATTGAACACGTTGTTGATTCTGATTCTGATTCTGTTTCTCTAAGTTGCATGATACTGTTTGACTTATTTTGTGCCTAATCAATGTCGTGGTTAAAACTAACTCTCTCTCTCTCTTACTCTCTGTCTCTCTCTCTGTTTCTCTCTCTCCTACTCTCTGTCTCTCTCTCTGTTTCTCTCTCTGTGTCTCTCTGTCTCTGCCTGTCTGTCTGTCTGTCTGTCTGTCTCTCTCTCTCTCTCTGTCTCTTTCTCTCTCATTCTCTCCATCTTTCTCTGTCTCTCTCTTTCTCACACACACATTCTCTGTCTCTCTGTGTCTCTTTCTATCTCTCCGTCCGCCTGTGTGTGTGTGTGTGTGTGTGTGTGTGTGTTGTGTGTGTGTGTCCTCTCTCCCTCCCTCTCGAACACACCCACCCACCCACCCACATACACACACACACACACACACACACACACACACACACACACTCTCTCTCTCTCTCTCTCTCTCTCTCTCTCTCTCCCTCTCTCTCGACTTTGTTGATACTACTGCAATCATCATTGTTTGTTTGTTTGCTCTGATTTCTTGTTTGTTTCTTTGTTTCTGCTTATTTGTATATTTGTTTGTCTGATTTGTTTGTTTCATCAAAACAAAACACTTATCATTTTGTTTTTATAATGGTAAACAAGACAGATTATTCTGCACTATGGTTGTTATGTGACCTCTTGAAATCATTCAAGCCAGTATTGCGTTTTTAAGTGTTGCTATCTTCATTCTAATGGATTGGAAAAAAATATGATCCATTATTGTGCTGTTTACGTTCAATTCCTTCCTGTTTATTATTTTCTTTTCTTCTTTTGTTCTCTCTTTCTTGCTTGCTTCCTATTCGCCTCTCTCTCTCTGTCTCTCTGTCTCTGTCTCTCTCTGTCTCTGTCTCTCCCTCCGTCTTCTCTCTCTCTCTTGCTGTCCCTTTATGTTTTTGCCTCTTCTATCCTGATCCTTCTCTATCTATGTGATTTTCTTGCAAAAGATTCCCTAAATCAAACAAAACAATGCAACTGATTAGAATGAGAAACAGATATAGAAAAAAACAAACAAACAAAAAACAAACAAACAAGAAACAAACATACAAAACAACAACAACAACAACAGTGGGCTAGAAACAGGCAAGCCTACAGCCCTTGCTGAAGTTGTACTGCGAAAGTACCATGTATACTTTTTACAGAGTTAACGTGAGGTTCAAACCAACGAATCGGTAAGGCGACAATTACAAACAACTGGTCAAAGAAATACACTTTACAGTGACATTAGCAGCTTTCCTCAAAACACAAAAAGATTTTCAATAATACAAGGGATTTAAGCCCGCTTAAGTTTATCACAGCTTACCTTGATCAGAATGTAACTAACAAACAAGAAAAAAACCAACATACCATACAAACAGTTATTTTTTCTCCTGAAAAAAATTAGCACAAACTTGAAACAAATTATTTATCCGAAACTTATTCAAAACTGGAACAAAAATTTCTCCAAAGATGAACCAAAATCTGAACATTCAAAGCAGCACGCTTCATCTGTCTAGTGACACAAATCAGATATGTGGGGGTTTAACTGCCAAACCAGAATTCTTCCCTTTCTTTTATGCCCTGATTGTTTTGCCACTTCTTTTTTTTCCAGTCGTAAGTCCCATGGAAATAGAATTATTCCAAGTACTCAGATTTGTCACAAGAAATATTCCAGTTACTGATGCTGTGATTAGGTTTCGAGAATAGTTCAAGGAATTAAAAAGCAAAGCATTTTTCGTGGAACATGACAATATCAATCACTTCAGGGATATTTCGTAACCTCTCTCTCTCTCTCTCTCGCTCTCTCTCTCTCTCTCTCTCTCTCTCTCTCTCTCTCTCTCTCTCTCTCTCTCTACATGTATCATCATCATCATCATCAGGTGCCTTGCCGCATGGCGTTGGCGATTATGGACTTCCATCTGTCTCTATCTCCTGTTGCCTCAAGCATCTCTTCCACCCTCCTTGTCTTCAGCCACTCTGCAAGTCCGTCTAGCATCTTCTCCCTGGGTCTACCCGGTGCTCTCCTTCCCTCCAGCTTTCCTGTTGTGACCAGGTGTTTCAATTCCCCTTACCTCATAAAATGGCATATAAATGCTATAAATGTCTTTTCCTAATCTTCATTATGAATGATCTACTTGTATCTGCCTCCATCAAGACTGTCTCGTTTGTTTTCTTTGCTGTCCACTGAACTCTCAACATCCTTCTTAGAAACCATATCTCGGCTGCATCAGTTTTGTTCTGGCTTTGCTTGTTGACTGTCCGCGCCTCGCAACCGTACAGCAGTATTGGTTCTATATAACATTCAAGAACACTCTTTCTGATGTTAATTGATAGGCATTTGTTGGTATGAATGCTTTTCATCTTCTTGAATGTTGTTTTGGCTCGGCCGATTCTGTTGACTATTTTTAATGTGCATCTGCCGTCTGGTGAAATGATCGTTCCCAGATATTTAAACTTATCAACCTGTCTCAAGGTTGTGCCGTTTGCTGTTATTTTGCATGAGGGGATTTCATGTTTTTTATTGATCTACATATATATACACAAATACATACATATATACATACACATAATATATGTATACACATCTAAATGTATATATATATATATATATATATATATATATATATATATGTGTGTGTGTGTGTGTGTGTGTGTGTGTGTGTGTGTGTGTATAGATATAGATATAGATGTGTGTGTCTGTGAGAGAGGTCTGTGTCTGTTTCTTTCTTTCTTTATTCATTTGTTTATATATTCTATTTATTTATTTATTTGCTGATTTGTTTATTTGTTTGCTTTGTTTATTCGAGCAGTTACTGATTTTTCATTCAAAATGAGCAGTCTGTTACAATCTGTTTAGACATTTATTCATGAGAGCATTTGATATTCTAAATCAGCTCTTATCTTCTGAGCCTCTCCACGTCCTGTTGACACAACTATTCAAAAAAGTGCAAGCTGTGGCGGTAATAACATTGTGTATGAGAGATGATGTTGACAGAAAGGCTGGACTCACTGACTGAGGGTAGTTGACCAGATAATCATTGTTTACATCCACAGTTTATGTCGGGCTATAGCGCTACCCTTCACTTCGTCATCGATTGGTCCATTCAATTAGTAAAGCTCAGTGTCGCGCGCGCGCGCGTGTGTGTATGTGTGTTCGTTCGTTATTTCTTTTAACGTCTATTCACATACGTGCTTTAAGAAAGTGTGTGTGTGTGTGTGTGTGTGTGTGTGTGTGTGTGTGTGTGTGTGTGTGTGTGTGTGTGTGTGTCTGTGTGTGTGTGTGTGTCTGTGTGTGTGTGCGTGTGTGCGTGTGTGTGCGCCCGCCATGTGTGTGTGTGTGTGTGTGTGTGTGTGTGTGTGTGTGCGTGCGTACATGCGTGTGTGCGTGTGTTTGTGTGTGCGTGCATGCGTACGTGTGTGTGTGTGAGTGTGTACGTGGGCCATGTGTGTGTGTGTGCGTGCGTATGAATTTTGTGTGTGTGTGTGCGCTCGCGTGCGCACGTGTGTGTATGCCTGTGTATCTGTGTGTCAGCGGAAGCATGTAAAATAAGATGAGGTAAGGTAAGGTATGGTGAAGTAAGGTAAGGTAAGGTAAGGTAAGGAAAGATAAGGTCAGGTCAGGTCAGGTCAGGTAGGGTAAGGTTAGGTAAGGTAGGTAAGGTAAGGTAAGGCAATATGAGGTAAGGTAAGGCAAGGTGAGGTGAGGTGAGGCAAGGCAAGGTAAGGTAAGGTAAGGTAAGGTAAGGTAAGGTAAGGTAAGGTAAGGTGACGTGAGGTAAGGTAAGGTAAGGTAAGGTGAGATGAGGTGAGGTGAGGTTAGGTGAGTTGAGGTGAGGTGAGGTGAGGTGAGGTGAGGAGAGGAGAGGTGAGGTATGGTAAGGTAAGGTAAAGTAAGGTAAGGTAAGGTAAGGCAAGGCAAGGCAAGGCAAGGTAAGGCAAGGTAAGGTAAGGTAAGGCAAGGCAAATCAAGGTAAGGTAAGGTAAGGTAAGGTAAGGTAAGGTGAGGTGAGGTGAGGTGAGGTGAGGTGAGGTGAGGTGAGGTGAGGTGAGGTGAGGTGAGGTAAGGTAAGGTAAGGTAAGGTAAGGTGAGGTGAGGTGAGGTAAGGTAAGGTAAGGTAAGGTAAGGAAAGGTAAGGTGAGGTGAGGTGAGGTAAGGTAAGATAAAGTAAGGTGAGATAAGGTAAGGTGAGGTGAGGTAAGGTAAGGTAAGGTAAGGTAAGGCAAGGTAAGGTGAGATAAGGTAAGGTAAGGTGAGGTGAGGTCAGGTAAGGTGAGGTAAGGTAAGGTAAGGTGAGGAAAGGTGAGGTGAGGTGAGGTGAGGTAAGGTAAGGTAAGGTAAGGTGAGGTGAGGTAAGGTAAGGTAAGGTAAGGTAAGGTAAGGTGAGGTAAGGTGAGGTGAGGTAAGGTGAGGTAAGGTGAGGTAAGGTAAGGTAAGGTAAGGTAAGGTAAGGTAAGTAAGGTAAGGTAAGGTAAGGTAAGGTGAAATGCGATGAAATGAGATCAAATAAGATATAAGTTGAGACAGACGGGAAGGGACGGGACGAGACCAGAGCAGACGAGACCAGACCAGACCAGATTGGACCAGACCCCATTAGATCATTCTATCTATTCGTCATCCCAAAGGGGAGTTAGTTATACTTTAAGAAACCAACAAAACTACGGCATCTGATCATCCTCAAATGATTTTCATCGCTACATCTGGATTTATAAACATATAGAGGGCATATATGTGTACACATTAAAAGAATGTATAAATATGAGAGAGAGAGAGAGGGAGAGAGAGAAAGAGAGATAGGCAGAAGTAGAGGCAGAGAGGCAGACAGACAGACAGAGCCAGAAAGAGACAGAGAGAGACAGAGATAGATAAAGAGAAACAGGCAGACAGACAGAGAGACAGACAGAGGGATCGAGAGAGAGTGTGTGTGTGTGCGTGTGTGTCAGAGAGAGAGAGAAATAGAGAGAGAGAGAGAGAGAGCGAAAGAGAGAGAGAGCGAAAGAGAGAGAGAGAGAAATAGAGAGAGAGAGAGAGAGCGAAAGAGAGAGAGAGAGAGAGGAGAGAGAGAGAGAGAGAGAGAGAGAGAGAGAGAGAGAGAGAGAGAGAGAGAGAGAGAGAGAGAGAGAGAGAGAGAGGAATAAACGACGTGTCTCCCTTTACAAAATGTTAATGCTTCTATCATAAAACATTGCATTTCAACTAACTGGTCTACATTCAGAGGAATGCAAAAATCACACACACACCTACACACACACACACACACACACACACACTCACTCACTCACACACACACACTACACACACACACACAACACACACACACACACACACACACACACACACACACACACACACACACACACAAAACACACACACACACAAAATACACACACACACACACACACACACACACACACACACACACACACACTCACTCACTCACTCACTCACACAAACACTCAAGCACACACATAAACACACACACACACACACACACACACACACACACACGCACACACACACACGCACGCGCCCGCGCGCACTCTATCAGTGGAAAAAACAAAGATAGTTTTGTTAAACAGTGGAGCTAACCCAGTAAATATTCCCACGTTCAAACTGGGAGATACTCTTCTTCAATATAACGAGTCGATTAAATTCTTAGGAGTTTTCCTTTTAGCGAAATTATCTTGGAATCAGCATATTGAATACTTATTAACAACAGCTCAAAAAAGTTTAAATTTCTTGAAAATAGTTCGCAAACAGGCATGGGGACAAGATATATCAACACTTGTTCATCTTTGTAAATCGCTTATTAGATCTAAATTTTAACCTATTCCCAAGAAATCTTCTTCAGTGCACCGAAACACGTATTAACAAAACTGCAGAGCTTAGATTGTGCTGGGTCTTTCAATGCATGCCTCTTGTCTTTGCACATACAACGCGATCAAATTGTTGCCGCTTGATGAACAAAGGAAAGTCGCTTCCACTAAATTTCTGTAAAGAAACACCACCATAGAAAACAGCATCGAAACAGAGACAAAAATAAGATCAGACTCCGACTTTCCAAAAAGAGCTAAATCAATATCCTCACAGGTCACACTATATATACAACCGATGTTATGAAAGGCTCTGGAATTGATCTAGAAGCAGCTCCTGTCACTTCAAGACCTTCCTTTTCACCTGTACCCAGTTGGGAACTTCAAAGAGCACGATTTGACATACGTCACACTGACTTAAAAAAAGAAGATAATATCAACTTACTGGCAAGTCAAGTTAAATGTCATATAGAAGAGTTTTATTCCGATCACTTGAAAGTTTACACTGATGGATCAATAATTGAAAGACAAGCAGGCTCAGCGTTTTTAATACCTGCTCTCAAAATTGAGAAATCCTTCTATATGGGACTTAATAAATCTGTCTTTACCGCTGAACTCTTTGCAATTTTAATTAATGGCTTTGAATTATATGATAAATTTTCCTAGGACACTTCCCAAGACACTTTTTTGCGTTGATTCAAAATCTGTACTTCAAACTCTTGAATTATCAAAATTACAAACAAGATCTGAAATGATATTGGAAATTACTCACTTGATTAATAGTTTATCCTTAAGAGGCATTGATATTACTTTCTGCTGGATACCATCTCATAGTTCTTTTCATTATAACGATATGGTTGATAGGGCTGCCAAACGGGGGGCAAATAATGTACAACTTTCCCTCTCATTGCATGAGTGTTATACCTTAGTGGACTCCTATGTATGGAAGCAGTTTCAAGATAAACAGAAAAAGTATGAAAACTGTTATATGAACTTTGAAATTAGCAAACCACTTAAGGTAGCAGGTACAGTGGCGGAGAAGCTATTTTTTGTTTATTTTAGTAACAGTGGATATACTTAAGCTAGAAACCTGATTTTTGGCAGAAATCTGCAGGATACATGTCTCTAATAGAAAAAAATATTATTTGGGTAAAATGTTTCATATAATTTGTGTTGTAATTAATTATGTAAATTAATGTGAAATTTTCGATACCAAAAATAGTGATAGTTTTTGACAGACTAATTCCCAGGGTATAATTCTTTTTGAAGATTTGTTTTTTTTAATATAACCTATATTACAAAATGAAGCTTTTGTCATACCAACTTTTTGATATCCAGTTTTGTCTTCATTCTATGGGCGTATAAAATTCGCGTTAAATGTCATTAAAATTTTTTACACTTTTACAAGCTTTATTACTAAACTATACAAGTTATCCAAAATCTGGTATGACACAAGCTAGCTGTTAGTATGATAAAGCTTTGTGCCAAAATTCATGCAGATTGGTTAATATTTGTACGCACTAGGAACGCAAAACGACAAAAAAAAGGTCAATTTTGACAAACGTTGACAAACGCCAAAACACGCAGAACACAGCCTTACTAAAAAAATTCCTGAAGCAAATCTGTTTGTTTTTCAGCAAAATGCTTTGAGGATATAGTGTAGAAATGATTTTTCTGTGTTAAAAAAAATATAGGAAGTAGTAATTCCAAAAAGTCAAATTTCTCATCTCCCCCACTGTACCTGCTACCTTAAGCAGTTTCCTGCCAGCAGAAATATACAATCCCTTATGTATAGGTGGAAACTTAATGCATTTAAAACAAAATACACCAGGAGTATAGTATGTCTATGTGGAAAAAAGATAACACATAGTCATATTCTTTCATGCGTTCGGGTGAAACGACATATTCCTACACTATCTAAGACAGTTTCTGATATATTTGCCTCACCATCCTTAACATATGAATTTTTGTTAGCCTGTTAAAAAGTCCTATAGCAAATTATCTTTAACACGCCGTTATTTCACATGTTCAATGTTATGGTTAGCCAATTTTACTTCACTCCTCATGTTTTTTTTTGGTCTAAAATCCTTAAGTGAATAGACATTAAATGAAAGACCACCACACACACGCACACATCAGTTTCAACTACCCAAGTCATGAGGTTGTCACACTACGTGGTTGATCTCAAATGCGTTAGGCAGAGTCGTAAAAATCGTAAATAATGACAGAGGCTCAAGACCTGCACATGGTACCGCAGAGTGATGATATCTTGAAATGTCACCTAAGCTTCAAGTTCTCAGCTGGCAGATTTATGGATACTACTGTTATATAGAACCGATATTGTTGTATGGATGTGAAGCATGGACAGTCAACACACAAAGTTAGAACAAGATTGAGGCAACTGAAATGCGGTTTCTTAGACGAATAATAAGTTCTTGAGTGTTTATTAGAACCGATACTGTTTGGGGGTCGTGAGGCGTGGTCAATGAACACATAAACTTGGAACAAGGTTGAGGCAATTGAAATGTGGTTTCTAAGAAGAATGTTGAGAATTTCATGGACAGCACAGAAAACAAACGAGAGAATCCCTAAGGAGCAAACACAAAAAAAATCTTAATGAAGAAGATAAGGAAAAGACAAGCAGCATGTATATGACGTTTTATAACGCAAGAGAAATTAGAGCATCTAGTCACAACAGAAAAGCTGGAGGGAAAAAGATCACCAGGTAGAACCAGTGAGAAAATATTGGACGGACTCGCGGGGGGATGAAGACAGAGAGGGTGGTAGATGTACTTAACAGCAACAAAGGATAGATTCATATGGAGGGTCATGATCGCCAGCGCCATGCTTCAAAGCACATGACGATAATGTTGACCACTGTCAGATCTCATCCTCACTTATCATTAGAATTATTCACTTAAATATTTCCCTTGACCAGAACCCAACAAATAGATAAGCATAGCATTTAGTTTGAATTGTTTAGGTGAACTTAACGGACATCCTAGAGCATACCTCAGTGGGCTGCTTTCAGTGCACTCTGTTCTACACCAAGATTGATGACTGATGCAGATGTAGTTTACGACCAACTTTTTATTCCTGTCTCAGAGAATGGCCGCTTTGGGAACAATCAGAACGGCAGATGAATACGTTTCCATATTGAATGGCATAAATCTTCATAGCTGTCTGGAAATCGAATCACTTAACTTCAATGCTCCCAGCGTGAGAAGTTTCACGTAATAATCTATGACAATCTTCTCCTAGGTGCGTCTTTTCTGAGGGTGCACTTTAGGTTTGTCTGTTATAAAAGTCCTTTTCTTGCCAGCTTTTAAGAGCATCCATTGTGATTTAAAAAATTGTTCTATAAGTTTTCAGAGGATGGAAAAATCCATAAATCTAACTACAAACCAATGAAGAAAGTACCAATAAACTGAGGAATTATTCAACTGATCGACCATCAACACCTTTAAGCAAAAAAAGCAAGCAAGCAAATTAATAAACAAACAAACAAAATAAATAGACAGACAGACAAGCCGACAAGCAGACAAACAAACAAACAATCGACGGACTAACTGACCATTTGATAATGAACCAGCCAATGAAACAACACAATTAACAAATAAAATTTATATCCCATGGCTTCAATCAAAACCATCTTCATGGAACCGTAGAGGGGCGATGATGAAGATAGCCTAAACAAATTTTGGATGAAAACTTTAAAACAACATATGGCTCAAACCACTGCTGACATTTCGTGCATGAATTAGGCAATAGCGTATACAACACAGCTACCCCTCGTAGATCCAACGGCCTCTAAGACGCGTAAGACAAATGAATAAAACATCAATGCTTTCAGGAAATGCAGCAACACTTGCAAGAGTAACTACCACCACTATCATCATCACGACTTTTAGTTACAAGGAGCAAGACAAAACTGATCAGGGATATGATTCATATTGCTTTCAGGGTGTTCTGAATCATACATAAAGTCATCATACATTGATTTCATATGACTCTGGTGACCCAGTAAATTGCTAGATCTGACACTGAATACCCTTGACGATTAGCGCTTTGAGCTAATGTTGCTATGTAATATTTACTTAAAAGGCAATATGAACTACAATAACCCTCTGATGTCATAATGTTACATATTACATGTTACATATGACATTTATAAGCATGGACTGATCACTTTAATCACGATGAAGTTTGTGAACATTGACACGCTGTAGCTACCAAGACTGATGTGCTTAATCTACGTTATCTATTGATGTGACTGTAGGTGTGTCTCTACAGACTGACCTCACTGCTGGAGAGCAGCTTGCACTTACAAACCGTTTGCATTGGCAGTTTCAGTGAGGCTGTAACACTTGTTAACAAACACTTGCTTTTTCCATTCAAACATTGTGCCCGGGGCTCCTTGGCAACAGAGAGAGTGAGAACAATGGAGCAAGCAAGTGAAAGAGAGAGAGAGAGAGAGAAAGACTGACAGACAAACAGACAGACAGACAGACAGAAAGACAGAAAGACAGAAAGGAGGAATAAAGAGAGAGAGAGAGAGAGAGAGAGAGAGAGAGAGAAAGACTGACAGACAAACAGACAGACAGACAGACAGAAAGACAGAAAGACAGAAAGGAGGAATAAAGAGAGAGAGAGAGAGAGAGAGAGAGAGAGAGAGAGAGAGAGAGAGAAAGACTGACAGACAAACAGACAGACAGACAGACAGAAAGACAGAAAGGAGGAATAAAGAGAGAGAGAGAGAGAGAGGAAGAGGGAGGGAAAGAGAGAGAGAGAGAGACAGACAGACAGACAGAGACAGAGAGAGATAGACAGATAGACAGACAGACAGGCAGGCAGACATACAGGCAGACAGACAGAGAGGCACACAGACACGCACACACACACACACACACACACACACTCACACACACACACACACACACACACACACACACACACACACACACACACACACACACACACACACACACACCGTGTAATATCACTTACAGTGAAAAGACGTTAAATCAAAGAACGAACGAACGAACAAACACACACACTCACACGCACGCGAGCATACAACACACGCAGACACACACACAGACACACACACACACGCGCGCACGCACGCACACACACACACACACACACACACACACACACACACACACACACACACACAGGCAAACAGACAGACAGAGAGAGAGCTTTTAGAAAGCTGTTTAAATCACATTTTTCCATTAAAGGAGAATGGATTACAACTGGAAGCATGGGAAGAAGCAGTTGATGATAGCATGTAATTACTTTGTTTAAAGAGAACAAAATGGGCATCAGCGTTCTTCCAATTGAATTAAGAACAGCTGTTTCAAATACAAAACTAACAGTGGTAACAGTGTGGCACAGAATATCAACAGCATTTGACTCCTTGCCAACAGCCTCGAAAATTACATTCAAGCCCTCCAAAAAGAGGAACGTGTTTCATCAAATTAAGATAATCTAGAACAAGTGGAGAATAATAAACACACATCAAATTGTAGTTTTCATCTTTTGAAGGCGTTCAGATTTGAAGAAAGAGTTGAATAGAAAGCATGATACTCATTAACAAGTCTTGCTTTCAATTGACAGATTTTTATAAACTGTTATTGAATTTCTCTGTTACCTGTCAACCCATATGGTTTTGATCTAAAATCATCATAATGGATGGACACTAGATCATAGGTCATTCCTTTCCTTACCTCCAGTTTAGCACAAAGCTCTTGATTCCACAACTGTTCGTCCTGTCTATGATACATTTACTGTTTTGAAAAGAATTCACTGAAAGCTTCAGAACCAATAATTTTAGAAATACAACATTGACTGTTCTGAGTTAAAAACTTATTATTTTCCCTTTACATGTATGTTGTGCTGTATTTTAGAACTCTCAATCTCTCAGTCATTCTTGTTAATATTAAGTTGGTATTTCCTACGTTGCATGATCACTTTTTATCTGTGCAATGATACATCGTGTGTGTGTGTGTGTGTGTGTGTGTGTGTGTGTGTGTGTGTGTGTGTGTGTGTGTGTGTGTGTGTGTGTGTGTGTGTGTGTGCGTGCGTGCGCGCGTGTGTGTGTGTGTGTGTTATCATCAGCTCACGCAGTTCAACTTTACAACAAAATATCAACTTGTCTGTTTTATTAATCTTTTTGTACATTTTTGGATGTCATGAGGAGATAGAGTTGAGGGTCAGAAAGGGTCCGAATAGCCTCAGATAAAAAGCAACAGGACATCAGTCTCTTTCACATTATCGATGGGGTGTGTGGGGCTCTGGTTAAGGGTAGTAACTGTGTTCTCTGACAGTTGCATCCTACTTGTAGGAGGACAGAAAATTGATGTCGATGTATCTCCTGAATCTCCCATGGCCGGCTCCATGTTTGTAACTGTTGAAGAAACAAACAAAATCATTTCAGTTGTAAAGACCAGACACAGCAAATGAAAAGCGATCAACTGTGGAACACTCGTATCTTGGAATTGTGTAAACAAATAGTGTCAGAAGCAGAACTACAAGGTTTGCCAGGGATGTACATTTGGTTGTGGTCGCGGAGATAAGCTGATGCAAAACCGTTAATACATTTGTAG
>JAPXFY010000014.1:75627772-75630272 GCA_030674185.1 Monoplex corrugatus
AGACACAGGACGGCATACAGCACAAAACAGAACCCTGAGGCACACCGTACCTAAGAGGAGAACTGTCTGAGTATCTGTCTTGTACACACACTGTCTGAGTCCGTCCAGTCAAGTAAGAGATAATCCAGTCGAGGGCCGTGTCTTTGAAACCAAAGGAAGTTTGAAGCCGTGAGAACAAAATATTATGATCGATCGTGTCAAATGCTGCGGAAAGATCCAACAACGCTAACAAGGAAACGTTCCCATCATCAAGCCCACAGAGGAGGTTATTGACTACACGGAGGAGTGCTGTCTCACAGCTATGGCCTTGTCGATAAGCAGACTGATGAGGATTCAAGAGGTGATTCTTTTCGAGGTGTTCTAGAATTTGTTCCAGAACAATCTTTTCCAATAATTTTGATAGAAATGACAAATTTGACACAGGCCGATAATTCATTAGAACGTTTTTGTCTAGTGAAGGTTTCTTGATCAATGGACGTACCACTGCAGACTTGAAGATTTCAGGAACGTGACCAGAGGACAGAGAGGTATTGATAACATGAGTAATATGGGGTAGAACGTCATCGATGCACTGGAAGAGCAAGTGAGTAGGAATGGCATCAAGTTCACATGATTTAGGGCTGCATCGCAAACAAAGTTTTTTGACATAGTCTTGGCTAACAGGGCTGAAAGAAGTCAAAGGAGGTCCACAGTAAACTTTGTCATTCAGGGAGTGTACAGGTGCAGTAGAATCTAGGTTTTCACGGATAGTATCAATTTTGCCATTGAAAAACTCTAAGAATTTCTGAGGGAGCTCTTGAGCTTGGAAGATGGTGGGGAGGGTGGAGCAGCTGACTTTACCTAACAGACTATTTGTGACATTGAACAACTGCTTGGCCGTATTACAAGCCAATATCTTTGAAGAATAGAACAAAGTTTTTGCTTGATGAACAATATCAGTAACATGATTTCTAGCGGTTTGATATATTTCCCGGTACACAGTCAGACCCGTGGCGCGCCATCGCCTCTCAGCCCTCCTCCTCTCCTGCTTGGCCTCCGACAACTCAGGACCCACTGTGCTGTGCCATTGACACAATGAGCGATCAGAGATCAAGCGCCTGCTCACTGGAGCATGCTTATCAAGCATGGCACGGAGGGCAGAGGTCAGCTGAAAAGCCGATGGCTCACTCGGTATGGTCGTGATCAGATCAGATTTGAAAGCCTCTATGTCGATAGCAGAAATTTTCCTAACTTCCTTGTACGTCTTTGGAACGGCGGGCCTAATGATGTCTAATTCACACTTCACAGCATAATGATCCGATGCTAAGTTAGTGTCAACAGTTGAAGACTTGAGTAAATGATCACTGTCTCTGTAGACTACCCAGTCTACTGTGTTACCTTGTTTGTTCGTTTTTTCATTCACGGATTGCATCTATCCCTTGTCGCCGCAAGCACATCTTCCAAACTCTCTGTACTCAGCCACCCTGCAAGTCCATCCAATACTTTCCCTCTGGGTCTACCTGGTGTTCTCTTTCCCTCTTGCTTTCCTGTTGTGACCAGGTGCTCTAATTCCCCTTTTATCATAAAATGGCCTATGAATGTTGCTTGTCTTTTCCTTATCTTCCTTATCAATGATCTTCTTGTGTCGCCTCCATCAGGATTGTCTCGGTTGCTTTCTTTGCTGTGCATGGAACTCTCAACATTCTTCTCAGAAACCACATTTCGGCTGCCTCAATTTTGTTCTGGCTTTGCACGCTGACTGCCCACGCCTCACAATAGTACAACAGTATTGGTTCTATATAACATTCAAGAACTCTCTTCCTGATGTGAATTGATAGGCATTTCTTGGTTAGGATGCTTTTCATCTTCTTGAATGCTGTTTGGGCTCGGCCGATTCTGCTGGCTATTTCTGATGTGCATCTGCCGTCTGGTGAGACGACCGTTTCCATATATCTTAAGTTATCAACTGCCTCTAAGTTGTGCTGTGATTTTGCATAAGAGGATTTCGTGGGGATTTTGTTGGTGTTTTTTTTTTACTGATTACCATGACTTCAGTCTTCTTGCTGTTTAGCACCAACCCTTTATTTTTTGCTTTCTATTTCTATTTTTTTACAAGATTTTGTAGGTCTTTTTCATTTTCTGCAATTAGCACGGTGTCATCTGCGTAACGAATGTTGTTTATCATTTTTCCTCCAACCTTTAGTCCAGTGCACACCTCTGGGTTTCTCCTGGCTAGTGATCATGTGCTGCAAGTGATAAATGTTTTGAGACTTCAAGACTTCTGCTGGGTAAGAAATAAAAGATATTCGCTTTGTGAATATATGTTGTTTTGGGGTTTTGTTTTATCTATTGCAGTTTAATTCTTTCCTTTATTTTCTTGTTTGCTTTGTCTTCTAATTCACAGTTTAAATGAAAAACAAAGAAGCAAACAAAAGAACACTCGACTGAACAATGAACTGTAACAAACAAGGGGGAAAAAAAAAAGAATACAATTCATTTAATTGAAAACCAGTTTTTTCTT
>JAPXFY010000014.1:75632772-75647772 GCA_030674185.1 Monoplex corrugatus
GCGAGGTGGAGAGGGGGGACAAGTTGCATGGGTAACAGCCTGTCTTCCATATTACACTGCCCAGGCTTACATCCGTCCATTCATCCACAAACACTCTGCACCTACGACCTGGAGAGGACACTCCAGCCTCGCTACTAACACTAGAGTCGGCACAACACGGGAAGCAACAGATATCGGTGATAAGTCATTGCTCAACTGGCGTAGAGCTGACGCCAGGGGTTGCTTTTGACGGTGGGAGAGACCTTCGTGTCTTACTGGACAGCTACCGCCCACCTAAGCTGGGCAGCCCCCAGCCAGTTAGGTGCTGTCCCGCAACGACCTGCCTTCTTCATTGGGTGCATGAAGATTAGGAGAAAATCTGACAAGCAGGTCGTTAATTACCGCACCAAACAAAAAGAAAAATTCAAATTCAAGAAACGGATCAGGAAAAGGACAGCAGTGAAACTGGGCTGTTGGAATGTCCGAACAATGATGCCTGGGCTCTCCCAAGATCTGCAAGACATTAGCGACGCCAGAAAAACCGCCGTCATAAACAGCGAACTAAAGAGGCTCAATGTGGACATTGCCACGCTGCAGGAAACACGGCTGGCTGACTCAGGAACATTAAAGGAAAGGGACTACACCTTCTTCTGGCAAGGAAAGAGTTCTGATGCCCCAAGAGAGCACGGAGTAGGCTTTGCAGTAAGGAACAGCCTGCTGAACATGATTGAACCAGGCAGCGGCGGTTCAGAACGACTCTTGACTCTCCGCCTCAACACCACCGAAGGCTATGTCACTCTCATCAGCGTTTATGCCCCAACTCTGTCCGCCTCTCCAGACACCAAGGATGAGTTCTACGAAAATCTTGCATCAACCATAAGGAACATCCCCAGGACAGAACAACTTGTTCTCCTGGGCGACTTCAACGCCAGAGTGGGTGCAGACAATGACTCATGGCCCTTCTGCCTCGGTTCCTTTGGAGTGGGGAAAATGAATGAGAATGGACAGCGACTGCTTGAGTTTTGTGCCTGCCATGAACTGTGCATCGCCAACTCCTTCTTCAAGATGAAGCCTCAGCACAAAGTCTCCTGGAGGCATCCCCGCTCAAAACATTGGCACCAACTGGATTTGATCCTAGTAAGACGTGCCGCTATCAAAAACGTTCTCCACACTCGCTCTTATCACAGCGCAGACTGCGACACAGACCACTCTCTGGTATGTTGCAAGATCAGGCTACAACCAAAGAAGTTCCACTGCTCAAAGAAACAAGGGAACCCTCGCATTGACGTCAGCAAGATGTCTCAGCCAGATCTTGTAGAACAGTTCGCAGAGGCCTTTCAGAGAGAATACGATGCATTGCAGCCCAGAGACTCTGCCACTGAGAGATGGGAAACGCTACGAGACACCATGCACCGCATTGCTATGGCCACCTTTGGGAAGAAAACTGTGAAGTCCCACGACTGGCTCGAGGCCAAATCATCAGAGATGACTCCCACTGTTGAGGCCAAGCGTGCCGCACTCACCAAGTATAAGCGGTCACCCAGTGAGACGAACCTGCAAATCCTCAGGGCTGCCAGAAGTAAGGTTCAGCTTAACGCCAGGCGCTGCGCAAACGAGTACTGGACAGAGCTCAGCGAAGAGATACAGAGTGCTGCTGAAAGAGGCAACATCCGAGGAATGTATGATGGCATCAAGAAGGCACTGGGACCAACACAGAGCAAGATCGCCCCCCTCAAATCCTCCACTGGGGAAGTAATCAGCAATCCTAGCCAACAGATGGAAAGATGGGCGGAACACTACTCCGACCTCTACTCCACACAGAACATGGTGTCCCCCTTAGCCCTCGATGCCATCAAGTGCATGCCGGTAATGGAAGAACTTGACGCAGAGCCAACTGCGGACGAACTCAGCAAGGCCATTGATAGCCTGGCATCAGGGAAGGCACCTGGCAACGACGGAATTCCCCCAGACCTCATCAAGCACTGCAAGACTTCTCTTCTGCACCCTTTGCACGCAGTTCTCTGTCAGTGTTGGAATGAGGGAACTGTACCACAGGACATGAGGGACGTCAAGATCGTCACCCTGTACAAAAACAAGGGCGAAAGGAGCGACTGCAACAACTACAGAGGTATCTCGCTCCTCAGCATTGTTGGCAAAGTCTATGCTCGGGTCCTCCTAATCCGCCTGCAGAAACTGGCTGAACGCGTCTACCCGGAATCACAGTGTGGTTTTCGAGCAGAGAGATCTACGGTAGACATGGTCTTCTCCCTTCGCCAAATCCAGGAGAAGTGCAGAGAGCAGCGGATGCCCCTGTATATGGCATTCATTGACCTCACCAAGGCCTTTGACCTAGTCAGCAGAGATGGCCTTTTCAGGGCTCTCCGAAAAATCGGCTGCCCCCCCAAACTGCACAGCTTAATTGAGTCCTTCCACTCAAACATGAAAGGGATGGTGCAGTTCAACGGAAACCTCTCCAAGCCCTTCGACGTACGCAGCGGTGTGAAACAAGGCTGCGTCCTGGCCCCAACCCTCTTTGGAATCTTCTTCGCTCTCCTCCTGAGGCATGCGTTCAGCACAGCGCAAGAAGGGATCCACCTGCGGACCAGATCAGATGGCAGGCTCTTCAACCTCGCCCGCCTCAGAGCAAGGACAAAGGTCCGTGAAGCCCTCATCAGAGACATGCTATTTGCCGACGATGCCGCAGTTGTGACCCATACTCAGCGGGACTTGCAGTCACTAATGGACCGCTTCTCCCAGGCCTGCAAAGATTTTGGTCTGACCATCAGTCTTAAGAAGACAAACGTCCTGGGTCAAGACACGCCATCTCCACCAGCCATCACCATTGATGACTACGAGCTTGAAGTCATCCATCAATTCACATATCTTGGGTCCACCATCACCGATAACCTCTCCCTTGACACAGAGGTTGACAAGAGGATCGGGAAGGCAGCCACAACACTAGCCCGCCTCACACAAAGGGTGTGGACAAATCCCAAGCTGACCACAAAGACAAAGATAGCTGTATACAACGCCTGTGTCCTCAGCACCTTGCTGTATGGCAGCGAGGCGTGGACCACGCATGCTCATCAGGAGAAAAGGCTCAATACCTTCCACCTGAGAAGCCTACGGCGCATACTTGGCATTTCCTGGCAAGACAAGGTGACCAACACCGAAGTCCTAACCTGCGCTGGCCTCCCAACCATGCATACCATGCTGAGACAGCGTCGGCTGCGCTAGTTGGGCCACGTTCGCCGCATGGAAGATGGTCGCATCCCAAAAGACATCTTTTATGGCGAGCTTGCCACAGGGCAGAGAAACATTGGCCGCCCACAGCTGAGATACAAAGACGTTTGCAAGCGTGACATGAAGGCGCTTGAGATCAACACTGAGTCCTGGGAGGACCTCGCAGACGACCGCAACAGCTGAAGAACTACTCTCAAGAAACAGCTGCGGATTGGTGAGGACAAACTGTCAGCTGCTGCAGCAGAAAAGCGAGTTCACAGAAAAGGGATGACAGCCAACAGACCAGCATCAGCATACACATGCGACCGCTGCGACAGAGACTGCCTCTCTCGCACTGGTCTCTACAGTCACAGGCGACGCTGCTTGGACCAAGCAGACAGCCCATCTAGACATTAGAACGGATGTACTTTGTCCATGGTCAGTCATGACCGAAGGAGGCCTACTGATGGTGCGCCTGACAATACTCTAAGCGCTTACAATTCTAATATAAAATTCATATGTGTAACACAAATTCTCGATTTCTATTCATTAACACCATACACTCACTCTCAGTAACATCCACATACAAGACACTACAAGAACGCACTGAAACAGGATAAGACAGGATCAGTGTAACAAAGTTGATTTAACCAGAAGGATTCACTGAAAAGATGGGCTTTAAGTTCAGTCTTAAAAGACGATAGGTTACACGAGAAGGAGAATGGGTATGGAGCAGTTCAGAGATATAGGCAGGAGCAGTACCAGAGACAGCATTGTAACACACACAAGCAAAATATGCAATACTTCAACAGGACAAAAAGGGAAAAGAAAATTAAATATACATATCAATGCATTCGCGCACGTAATCTAAAGAAATGCCCCAATTTATCACACTTTCCAGATTCTGAAATAAATGATATAACAGTCGTCTCAGAGAGAAAAGACTTAGGGTTAATGTTGCAGCTAAGAGAGGTATCAGACTGGTGGCCATGGCGTAGTGGTTAGCACTGCGGACTTTCGACTGGAAAGTTGTGTGTTCGAATCCCCATCAGTCTTTTCAAAATGAATGTGGGATTTTTCGGACCCACCTGGCTCCTATAGTGAGTTGAGCGTTGGAAGACTGGGATCACACAGTCGAGTCATGGATGCGTCCTGGAATGTGTTGGTCTAAACTTGTAACCAACATCACAGGTGTCTGTATATCTCCTGGGCCTGGTTGACGCCATGATATATTGTAACATTACGCGTCGAGTACATCCCTGTCACGAATTCTTCAACCTGCATGAGACTCACGTTGATCACGTCAACACTGAACGCGAGCACACGCTTATACACACGCACACGTAGACACATGCAGTGAGTGACAGACAGACAGACAGACAGACAGAGACAGAGACAGAGACAAAGACAAAGACAAAGACAGAGACAGAGACTTAGACATAGACTTAGACAGAGAGACACACGTACACAGACAGATAGACAGGCAGACAGATCGAGAGAGAGAGAGAGAGAGAGAGAGAGAGAGAGAGAGAGAGAGAGAGAAACTGATCCAAATGTAACAGACTTAGACTTAGTCAGAGACTTAGAGAGAACACAGACAGACAGACAGACCGACAGAGAGACAGAGACAGAGACAGAGAGAGGGAGAGAGAGAGAGAGAGAGAGAGAGAGAGAGAGAGAGAGAAGAGAGACAGAGAGAGACAGAGAGAGAGAGAGAGACAGAGAGAGAGAGAGAGAGAGAGAGAGGGAGAGAGAAACTGATCCCAATGTAACAGAACAAAAACAGATCAAAATAGAATATACACACAAACTAAAAATGACAACAACTTCGACAACTGCAAATGACGACAAAGTGACAATGTGACGGTGTTTTACGTTTAGTCCTTTTAAACTATGTGCTCAGTTATTTCCAGTTGTTTCTTTTTTACCAAATCACCACCGAGATTTATAAAGGTGTCACTGGAAACCATTCACATAGCCCGCCAGAGAGTTAAATCCAAAACGCCTTGTTTATCAGCAGAGCTAACGGTTTTGCGTAGAGTCAAGGAGTCTGCCATGTAGAAACTGGCAGATTCGGGTACAGCGTGTATGGAATTGTCTGAGTGCGATGAATCTCTATTAAACAAAATGCACATTTCAATATTCAAATGGTGGCAAAAAGGGAGAAAACATGAAGAGATGGAAGGAAACTTGATAGACATAAAGAATGATACAGTGAAAAATAAAGGAAAGTAGGTCAGGAAGAGAAAGAAATAGAGACAAAAAGAGAGAGAGAGAGTGAAATAAAAGAAATTAAAAAAAAACAATGCCAAAACACCAAAAGGTCAAAAGAAAGAGTGCAATAAAATAAAACAAAACAAGACAATAAAACTAAAAGAAAGAACAAGAAACATACGCTGAATGATTGAATGAAAGAAAGAAAAGAAACAAGATGAAGAAAGAAGGACGAAGGAAAGAGAGAAAGAAAGAAAAAATAGAAGATAAAGAAAAAAAATAAGAAGGTAGGAAAGGAAGAAAGGCAGACAGACACAAGTAACACAAAGGAAAAAGAAACAAGAAAAATAAAAACACAAAAGTATAAAGAGATACAAACAAAACAAGAAAAAACCCCAAAACGAATCAAAGAAGAAAGAAAGTAAGAAAAATCGAAGGAACGAAAGAAAAAGAAGAAAAAAAAAGAAAAAAGATAGAAAGAAAGAAAGGGAGGACGGAAGAAAAACGAAAAGAAGTGGAAACAGATGGACAGACACACACATAAATCTGTACTGAGTATTGTTTCTTCTGATGTACGTTAAGATATGTCTGTTGTTTGTCTGTCTGCTGTTTGTTTGTTGCTTGCTTGTTGTTGTTGGTTGTTTATTGATTTGTTTGTTTCTTTCTTTGTTTCTCTCTTTGTTCCTTCTCATTTTTTAAAGTTTATTTTACAGCTGAACGAAAAGCAAAAACAACCACAGAAGCAAAACAAATAAAATAAAAAAAGAAATAAAATACAAAAACAACACAAAACGAAAAACACAGAAAAGACCACACACCCATTTTTCTCCAGTTCTTACCTTGACATCCCTGAAACCTAATTCTAAATTGCCTATGGTCCCCAGCTGCAGACTATCACGTCATAACAGTCCATGGGGAATAATGTACAGACAGCCTTTCTCATGTAGCCCACTCACTTCCCACAGGGTTAAGCCTTTACATCATGCCAGTCACCACCATTTATACAAGTGACCATCCCATGCTGCAAATCTTTGAAGTAGAATTATGGCTGAACTCTTTAAGATAGGCACATTAATCCTTTGACTCCCAACTCGCTAGCATTCTGCATTTTCAGCCGTGGTAGCAAGGCAAAAACTTAATCGTTTCACTCCCTTACCCTATGCACCAGCGTCCCACACAGGAAAGTGATGGATATGGTGAGGGAGTGAAAGGGTTAAGTTTTTGCAGCTTATGGACAGATTACAGGAGTGAAAGGTTAATCAAGTGGATAAGTCAATCAAGAGACCTGGGGTTTGATCCTGCCTGGGTACCTCTCAGCTGGTGTATTTTCCAAGGTCTCAGGTCAATGTGTTATTCAGACCTTACAGTCCCTAAACACCCTTCGTATATACACACATGGAGAACATCATGTATGCACGTTAAAGATCCCGTTATATCAGTGTCCAGCGGCTTATTAAAGATGAAAACATCCACCATTACACCCAGCACAAACAGAGTATGGAGGCTGTGCAGAATATACCATCTGCACAGCCAAACAACGTATGCACGCATCCGAGGTTAATTGGACTTTTTTGAATCCTTGAAAAAAAAAGAAAACACTTCCCTCTGAGGAGTTTTTGGACAGAGAAACCAGGAGTGCCTTAGTTGTGATATGACCCATATGGAATTTACTATTTCAAAATGTGTGTGTATGCATAGGGCCGAGGAGTCTGCCATGTAGAAACTGGCAGATATGGATAAAGCACACACAAAATTCTTTGAGTGCGGTGATCTCTATTAAACAAACTGCACTTCCCTATGTGCAAATGGCTTCAGAAAAGGGAGAAAACAAAAAGCAATGGCAGGAGACTTGATAGAAATATAGATAGGGTAAAAACTAAAGGAAAGTGATCAGGGACAGAGATAAATAGAGACAAAACAAAATAAAGGAAAGTGATCAGGGACAGAGATGAATAGAGACACAAACAGAGCGTGAAGTAAAGAAAAAAGAGAAAAATGCTAAAATTCCAAACGATCGAAAGAAAGAGTGTGATAAAATAAACAGAAAAAGACAATAAAACTGAAAAAAACAAGAAACATACACTGAATGATTGAATGAAAGAAAGAAAAGAAATAGGATGACAAAAGAAGGACGAAGGAAAGAGAGAGAAAGAAAGAAAAATAAAAGAAGATGAAGAAAAAGAAATAAGAAGGCAGGAAAGGAAGAAAGGCAGACAGGCAAACAAAGCCACAATACGAATCAGTGAAGGAATGAAAGTAAGAAAACACGATGGAACAAAAGAAAAAGAAAGAAAGGAAGAAAACAGAAAGAAGGAAAGGGAGGAAGGAGGAAAACAATTGAAAAGAAGTGGAAACAAATTGACACACACACACATAAATCTGCCTGAGTATTGTTCCCTCTGATGTATGTTAGATAGTGTGTTGGTTTGTTTGCCTTTGTTTGTTGCTTGCTTGTTGTTGTTTGTTTATTGATTTTGTTTTATTTATTTCTTTATTTCTCTCTTTGTTCCCGCTCATTTTTTAAAGTTTCTATCACAGCAGACCAAACAAAACAAAGATAGCTGCAGACATTCACATGAATCAGTCCCTGGGGAATAACATACAGCCAGCCTTTCTGATATAGCCCACTCACTTCCCACAGGGTTAAGCCTTTACATCATGCGGGTCACCACCATTTATACAAATGATCATCCCATGCTGCAAACCTTTGAGATAAAATGATGGCGTATCCTTTGTATTACGACTGAACTCTTTAAGATGGGCACATTAACTCTTTGATTCCCTCATCCTGTCTGCTAGCATCCTGCATTGCCAGCCATGGTAGCGAAGCAAAAAAACAATTCTTTCACTCCAGGATCAATGATTGATGCAGAATACATTAACAGCCAGCTTCTTTCATACCTGCTTCGGAGAAAAATGGTTTTGGAATCATTCGCACTAACAGCTTACAAGCTTACAAGTGATGTAGCAGCTATCCTAAATACGAAAGACTTGGAGTTAATGCTCCTCTTGCTGAAAGGGATATCATTGTGGTATGATCAACGTATTCTTGCCCTGTTTTATGGACTAGTGTTCCCTATTTCTGCATTCTCTTGTTTGTTTGTTTTTCTTGTTTATCTTCGTAGCAATCAGTTGTGGTTTATAGCTAAACATTCTTGACTTTCACAGAGGCTATATATTTCTAGAACTAAGGATTTAACTGATCCACAAATGATCCACTATATAAACAAACCAACACAGTATAGGAACCAATTGTCAACCCGCTAAACAAAACGGACTACTTACCAAACAATAACAAAGCAAGTCTGACAAGAAAAACTTAAGGGTAAACTGGAGACCAAACACACTGAAAATTACATAAAATCTTACAAATGAGCAAGGAACACAAAGAAAACAACAGACAAGCAGAAAAAAAGAAAAAAGAAAAAGGAAAGGAAAAGGAAACACAAGCACTCTTTAAGACAGAAAGTAATAGAGATAATCATGTAAGATTACCTACATGTAGGTACAGTGATAATATCTGTTTCCAGCCAGGCAGCTTTGTCTCCACAGCAGCAAGAATAGTTTTTACATCTCATTCATCATCATCATCATCATCATCATCGTGCCTTGGCCCACATGGCGTTGGCGATAATGGCCTTCCAAGAATAGTAGTAATAACACTATTAGTCGTACTTCTAGTGGTAGTTGTAGTAAAAATATTGTATTAGTCGTAGTAAAATATTCATGTCTCTAATTTGACAGTTTCTGAAATATTAATTTTAAAACATCTAAAAAGTGCGCTGTCCATAATATACAGGAAGAAATTTGCTCATGTCAACAGTTACAGAAAGACAGAGAGACAGACAGATAGAGACGGGTAGAGAGAAAGAGAAGAGAGAGAGAGAGGAGAGAAGAGAAGAGAGATACATAGAGAGAGAGAAGAGAGAGGAGAGAGAGAGGGAGAGAGAGAGAAGAGAGAGAGAGGGAGAGAAACAGAAAGAGAGAGAGAGAGAGAGTGAGAGACAGACAGACAGACAGACAGAGGGATTAAACTGTTCCAAAAGTAACAGAACAAACTCGAATACACACAAAAACAAAAATAGCAAGAGTTTCGACAATTACAGATGACGACAAACAAACTTGCTGCTTTTTTCCCGTTTTAGTCCTTTTAAACTTTCTATTTAATTCAGGCTGTTATTTCCATTTTACATTTTTAACCAAAACACAACTGAGAATTGTTCCGGTGTCACTGGGAATCCACAACCCACAACCCCTTCTTTATCAGCACAGTGAACTGACCATCTGAGCTGAAGATTTTGCGTAGGGTCAAGGAGTCTGCCATGTAGAAACTGGCATAATTAGATGAAGCGCACAAGGAATTGTCCAAGTGCAGTGAAGAGGAACCAGAAAAAAAAAACGAAAGAAGAATAAGAACGCGTGTTTAATACAACAAACAAGACAGGCGGAACATTTTCGGCCAACTGGCCTTTATCAAGCGTAAGATTACAAACAAACAAACACCAGATACAAAAATTAGGAGAAAAAGACTTAAACTTCCTTGCTGTTGGGTCCAGTGTTTGCTTGAACGCGGGCAGTCACACTTGTTTTGGATCAAGTGCAGTGAATCTGTATTAAACAAACTGCACATTCCAATGTGCAAATGTCTGCACAAAGGGAGAAAACAAGAAGAAAAGGAAGGAAAACAGACAGAAATGAAGGAAAATGCGATGAAAGAAAAAGAAAATGATAAGAAAGAAATGAATAGAGACAAAAACAGAGCGCAAAAAAATAAAAAAAATAAGAGAAAAATAAAAAAGGAGAAAGAAGAATGTAACAAAACAAAAGGAAAACCCAAACAACAACAACAACAGCAAAACCAAAGAAAGACAAAACGAAAGTATGAAATAATTCTTATTCTTACTCTTACTATTTAAACCTAGCCAACTGTATAGAGCCACACCAGGGCTATAACCATTTTAAAACGTACACAACATTTGGTTGGAAAAGAAATCTGGAAAAGAAAATTAAGTACACATATCAGTGCATGAGGACAGAGAGGGTGAAAGCGACAAGGGATGGGTTCGTATGGATGGCTATGATCGCCAACGCCACGCAGCAGGGCACATGATAATGATATCAGTGCATGTTCGCACATTATCTAAGGATATGTCCCTGGCGTTGATCACTCCATCTAATCTGTCACCACAGGACTTAACAAACAAACAAACAAACAAACAAACAAAACAAAATTTTAATACAATTGTGAACGTAACTAAGGACACTAAAGCATGCATTAAAATGGCCTAAATTACACATAATTGTTTCTACACAGCACATTTCCTCACAGCAAACATGTAATCAGTACATGTGCCCAGTTATCAGAGAAAGGATGTAAGGCTTTATACAACACAATCAGGCGAATGAACCAGCAAGACAGAAAATAATAGCAAGAGATGACAGAGAGCAAAGACGGAAGGAAGAAACAGAGAGAGTGACAGAAAAGATAAATTTCAAGCACAGAATTTCTAGAAGGTGGGGATACTATTTATACTGAAAGAACTTTGGCATCCCTATAAGGGAAAATGTACGAATGAATAAATGAATGAATGAATGAATGAATGAACGAATGAATGAATGAATGAATAATGAAAACAAGGATGACGAAAGAAAGGAAGAGAGAAAGAGACAAAGAAAGAAAGAAAAAGAGACAAAGGAACAAAAAGAAAGGAAAGAAAGAAAGAAAAGCAGATAGGCATAAATAACACGAAGAAAAATATATAGAAAGGAAGACAGAATCTAAAGAGACAGAAAAGAAAACTGAAAAGAAAAACAGAATCTAAAACAAATAAATGAACAAAAGAAAGAAAACAAGAAAGAATGAAAGAAAGAAGAAAGAAATAAAAACACGGAGAAAGAAAGAAGGAAACAAAAAAAAGAAAGAAAGAGAGAAAAGAAAGAAAGAAGGAAGGAAAGAAAAAAGAAAGAGAAAGAAAGAAAGATAGAAAGAAACAAGGGAGAAAGAAAGAGAAAATGAAAGAAAGAAAAAAAGAAAAAGGAACTGAAAACTGAGCAATGATACACAATCTGCCTGAGTGATTTTCCCCTTCAAATGTACGTTAGGTAGGGTGACGGTTTCTTTCTTTGCTTTTGTTTGTTGCCTACTTATTGCTGGTTGTTTACTGTTTTCACTTCTTTCTTTCTTTGTTTCTCTCTTTTTTCCTTTGGTCCTGTTTACGTTTTAGCGTTTCAATCAAAGCCACAAAAGGAAACAAAAATAACCACAAAAGCAAATGAACAAACAATAAAACAAACAAAATACGAAACACAAAACAGTTCCAGCCTTGACATCTCTGAAACCTAATTCTACATTTCCTCTGGTCCCCAGCTGCAGACATTCACGTCACAATAGTCCCTGGGGAATACTCTACAGACAGCCTTTCTCATGAAGCCCACTTACTTCCCCACAGGGTTAAGCCATTGAGTTTTATCAGCCATCATGAATTATACAAGTCACCGTCCGATGTTGTAAACTTTTGAGATAGAATTCCGGTGTTCCATTTGAATTAAGACTACATTCACTCAGTCGGATGAGTTATCCAAGTGGGTAAGACGTCAAATGTCAAATCGGAAGGTCTGGGGCTCGATTCTACCTGAATACCTCCAGCCTGGTTGGTAAAAGGTGAAGATTTTTCCAAGCTCTCATGTAAAAATGTATGCAGATCTGGCAATGCTAAATCCACTTATGGCCATTCTATAAGCCATGATTGGCAATTGAGACAGACTTCTTTGGGGTTGTCTCAGAGAATGGTAGTTTTGGCTACTTGCAAAACAGCAGTGGTAATAACACACAGCGATCAACCAAGTGATAAGAAAGACTGCCATGATACAAGTATATGAAGGTGCCAAGTAAGTGCCAGCAAACCACATCCATGTTCTAGTGATGGTTCACCATGCGAGTGAAAGCTAACTAGGATGCCAGAGCTGGACCATGTGCAGTCTAGAGGCAACGCCTACCTGCAGCTGTTCAAGATCAAAACACTTGAGGTCATCGCCCCTGATTTTTATAGTCTCACTTAATGAGCTTTGATGGGCAATGGTTTAACGCACTCTGCTTGTCTCCTCTCTTATAAAACACTACAAACCACAAAGCAGAACAAAGCCATACAAACTGTCCCACAAGGGTGGACCAAATCAATGATCCAATCAACGAACAAGACATGATATACACTCAAAAACAAAGAAAAAAGAATTAACTAATTTAGGAGCATAGTGTTCAGATACAAATAAAAACAAGAGACAAAGTTTAAAATATCAGACAAGAATAAATACAAACTAACGCCATCATCATGCTCATTATCATATGCCATGCAACATGACGTTGGCCTTCCTTAAGAAGTATATTTTGTCGCTACATCGCCTGTGCTTTCTGTCCTCATCCACTTCGCAAAAAACTATCCAGTCTTTTATTCGAGGGTCTACCTGGTGCACTTTTTCCCTGTCGCTTTTCTGTTGTGACTAGATGCTCCAATTCCTCTTGTCTCAAATGAATGTTGCTTGTCTTTCCCTAGTCTTCTTCATTGATGTTCTTTTCGTGTTTTCTTCTTTCAAGAAACAGAGGAACATTCAAAGCCAATTTGACAGCCCACTAAACTAGATTTAAAATATGAAAGGGGTTGGGGGAGGAGGAGGGAACCGAAGCTACGAAGATTGAAAGCAACTGATCAAAGATTGTTGATAAACTTTCTATCTAGTGCTGTTAGATATTGCGTAAATATGCTTTGAACAAACAGACTGCCTAGTCATATGTATGTAATCCTGAGTTTTACGTATCATTTCATCTGTCTTTAAGAGTCCAAGGTTTAGTTTGATGTTGTTTTTGGTCCGTTTCCTTTTCGTCAATTTCAGCCTAAACCTTTCCACTACAGGATTGTTGTCACTGTTGCAGTCTGCGCCTGGTAGTGTTTTTGCTGACAATAAAGAATTTCTAAATCTTTTGTTGATCAGGATGTAGTCAATCTGATTTTTGGTATTATCTCCTGGACTCATCCAAGTCCATTTTCTTCTGTTAGGCTGCTCTAACCAGGTGTTTCCTACTTGAACTCATTCATCTGTGCCCATTCTACAAGTTTCCCTCCCCTTTCATTTTGTGTGCCAAGACCATGAGGTCCAACTATATCCTCCACCCTATCCTGTCCCACTTTAGCATTAAAATTTCCCATTATGACTGTAACTTCTTGTGATTTACACTGGACCTTGGCCATCTCTAAAACTTCGTAAGTTGTCGGTCGATGTCTTCCTGAGTACTTGCGGATGTTGGTACATACACCTGTATGATGTTGATATCAAATGGTTTGTCTCCCAATTTGACCTGCAAAACTCTGTCGGACACAGCCCAGTATCCCTTAACTGCTTTTGATTTGTCTTTGTCCATTATGGTGCCTACTCCTCTTTCATGTGAATTACCACCAGAGTAATTAACCTGTCAATTTAAATTGTCAAAAATAATTAAACAATATAGGTATACACAGCAGAGATCTCTTAATGTTTTTTTCTCTATCGGTAGAAGAAAAACACTGCCCATGCAAACTGTAAATAGACAGAGAGTGAGAGAGAGAGAGAGAGAGAGAGAGAGAGAGAGAGAGAGAGAGAGAGAGAGAGGAGAGAGAGAGAAAGAGAGAGGGAAAGAGAGAGAGAGAGAGAGAGAGGAAGAAAGAGAGAGGGAAAGAGAGAGAGAGAGAGAGAGAGAGAGAGAGAGAGAGAGAGAGAGAGAGAGAGAGAGAGAACTGTATGGGAAGCAAGCAAGCAAGAAAAAATAATAAACAAAGAAATAACACGGAATTGAAAATAACAGCACAGTAACGGATCATTTTTTCCAATCCGTTAGAATAAAATAGAGATGCATAAAAACGTAATACTGGCCCGATTGCTTTCAAAAGATTACTTCACAACCATAGTGCAGAGTAATCCCTCTCCTTGGCATTGTAAAAAACAAAATGGGGTTAAGTATTTCCTTCCAATGAGACAAACAATCAGACAAACAAGAAACCTGATCAAACGTACAATGACGACTGCAGTAGTATTAATCAAACAATAGTAATAAGAACAGCAGCAGCAGCAACAGCAGTAGCAGTAGTAGTAGTAGTAGTAGTAATAGTAGAAGTAACAGTAGTTGTAGTGGTAGCAGCAGCAGCAACAAGCAGGAATAGTAGTAGCATTAGTAGTAATGGTGTTGTAGTAGTTGTAGTTGCAGTGATGATACTGTAGTAGAAGTAGTAGTAGTAAAAGTAGTAGTAGTAGTAGTAGTAGTAGTAGTAGCAGCAGCAGTAGCAGTAGTACTAGTAGTGGTAGTAGTAGCTGCAATAGTAATAGTAGTAGTAGTAGTAGTAGTAGTAGTAGTAGTAGTAAGGGTAATGTAGCAGTAGTAGTAGTAATGGTGGTGGCGATGATGATTGAAGTAGACATCGTAGACGTCAAGACTTTGTAGAATTGGTAGTAGTAATAGTAGCAGTAGTACAAGAAGACATACATGTACTAGTAGTAACAGTAGCAGTAGCGACAGAAGCTATTACAACGGCAACAGTAGTAGTAGTAGTAGTAATTGTA
>JAPXFY010000014.1:75657772-75662772 GCA_030674185.1 Monoplex corrugatus
TATTTGGAAAGAGCTTACATTGTTTTCTATTCTCATAGCTGCGTTTGTTCCCAGTACATATTTCTAATTATGCTTAGATCCTTTCCATAAACATGAGCTTGTCTTTTTGGTTGATCAATTCTTCGTGTCTTACCCAATCAAAGCCTTGGTGTAATCAACAAAGTATACATGTAAATCCCTATTCGATTCGATTGACCTCTCTATGAGAGTTCTTAGGATGTCTATGGCATTAATTGTTCCTTTCCCTTTGACAAGTCCCTCTGGTTCTGTTCCTTGTCCTCATCATGATTATTCTTATAGAACTTTGTTACATGATCATCATTATTATTCTAATAGAACTTTTGTTACATGACTCATCAAGCTGATTGTATGGTGGAGTTCGCATTCTGTAGCCTTGCTTGTTTGGAATGAGTTCGCATTCTGTAGCCTTGCTTTGTTTGAAGTGCGATGAAAATTGATTTGCCATATCTTAGTTTTTTTTTAGGTGTCATAAATTTCATTTAGGAGGACTTATGTTTTCAATACCAGTCATCTAGGGCCTCAGTCATTTCTGTGGTAATGTTTCTGGTCCTGGCCATTTCCTGGTTCATCTTTTCAGTGCTGCTCTGACGTCATCTTTCATTATGGGTGGTCCTTCAATATTCTTATTACATGAGTTCTCGTTTCTGTATCGTCAAAAGATCTTTAGTGTACTTGCCCATCTAACTATATTTTGTCTTTTTCCATAAAATCATCCATCTTTAGCTTTTATGCAACCATTTGATGTGAGCGTCTTTTTCCTGTGGGCAGATTTTTCAGTGTTTCTGTACACAAACTGAGGATCTGTTTGTATTGGTCTTCTATTTCTTTGCCCTTTGTTTCCAGCCAAGCTTCCTTAGCTTCATTGCACCGATTCTGATTTTTTGTGTGAATAGTTTTGTATTCTTCCTCCTGTCCTTTTGCCTTCCTATGTTCTTCTATCAAGCCAAAAATTTCTTTCACAATTTAGCTCTTCGTTTCTTTTATTTCAGTCCTAGGGATTTTTGCACAAGCTTCATTTATCGAGTTTCCAACTTTGTCCATTGTTCTCTCTGCTACCAACGTCCTCCAGAGCACTGAATTTGTTTTGAACATGCAAGTCAAATTTTTCACGAGTCCGTTCATCTGTCTGTAAGAGTCCAGGAGTTAGTTTGATGTTACTTTGGTCTGTTTTCTTTCTTAACTTTCAGCCGAAATCTTCCTGTTACAAGTTTGTGGTCGTTGTTGCAGTCTGCGCCTGTTAATCTTTTGCTCTCAATAAAGAATTTTACACTTTTTATGATGATGTAATCAATTTGATTTTCTGTAGTATCTCCTGGGTTCATATATATATATTCCAACAAACTTAATCTGCCTCAGTTATCGATCACGGCTTAGGTAAGGCCACGCTGACATAAAATGTCTGAACTAAGAGAGAGAGAGAGAGAGAGAGAGAGATGAGAGAGAGAGAGAGAGAGAGAGAGAGAGAGTAGAGAGAGAGAGAGAGAGACAGAAAGAGAGAAAGAGACAGACAGACAGACAAACAGACAGACAGACAGACAGACAAACAGAGACAGACAGACAGACAGACAAATAGAGACAGACAGACAGACAGACAGACAAACAAAGACAGACAGACAGACAGACAAAGACAGAGAGACAGATAGAGAATGTTAGCAGATGTGCAGAGAATGGACAGCGACAAGGAACGCTGCCAGACCTAAACAAAACAACTATCCATCACAGTGCACAGACGGTCTGTAGGAAGCACAATATGAATAAGTGATACACCGATATGATCAAGATGTATAGACATCGGCGACCTTAATCGCCACCACTATCATCATTACTAGTGACAATGACATGCAGCAACTGTCCCCTAGAATAATTTTGATATTGCCTGCAGGCTATTGTATTACTTTATTCAATATTTAGAGTATGATTTATTTATTTGCGAAAACCGATGTTATTGCAACACTGGATGCACATAATCAATAGTCCTGCAAACTAATGTTTTGTATAATATTCACAATATAATAAACTAACGCTTTGTATGATATTCACAGTATAGGAAACTAATACTTTGCATTATGTTCACAATATAATAAACTAATGCTTTGTATAATATTCACAATTTTGTGTAATCTTCACAGTTGTGAAATGTTAATGCATTGTCATCAACGGAATTGTTTTTTTCAGTGACGATACGTGTATCAGTCTCTATTTGTAAGTGAGCTGAGATGCATTTTGTTCCATTGTTCACCTTTTCATTGATTGATTAAATTAACGAGCTCATTGACTGATCGATTGGCCGGTTGGTTGATTAGCCGTATGGTTGATTTCCTATTTATTTAACTGATTGTGACTCGATCTGACACGATCACTGATAAGTTGCATCTTGCATATTTTCAGTTTGACCTACCACAAATCTTTTCCACGAAGAGCTCGTATCATACCAATTATAATAAACATTATAGTTCTCATTTGAACATTTCAGTTTAAAGAGAAGTCTTAGTTCTGGGTTATTTTACATTATTTAGCAAATCTGTGGAATCGAATACAAGAAATATTGTAGCTTCTTGCGTAACAAATTTAATTAACCTTTTATCTACGCCCACAGAAACTACGCATTTGGATTTAAACTCATCCAGTATTGAAAAGTGAGGAAATAAGAATTAAATCAAACATTTCATCCACGCCATTTCCCTCCTGGACAAACTGAAATAAAAACCGTTCCGTTGCAAGGAATACAAATTGAAACTTCATTCTGATAAATCGGGGCATCACACAAGGGTACGTCTAATAAAGGCTGCGTGTAGATAGATTTGCAAAATGCTGTTCATGTCCATTATCCTATTACATTCTCAATGAATAATCCAGAACGATGCTAGTAGTTCTCTTACTATCTATATGTATAATTATACATATATATATAAATATAAATATATATATATATATGTATATATATAAATATACATATATATATATATGCATATATATATATTTATATGTGTGCGTACATATATGTATATACATACCTATCTCTATCTCTGTCTATTTATCTGTCTATATAGATTGACAGACAAACAGACAGACAGACAGATAAATAGATAGATAGATAGATAGATAGATAGATAGATAGATAGACAGACAGACAGATAGATAGACAGACAGATAGATAAGTAGATTCAAAAATCTTATTAAGAACATTCATGATGAGGACAAGAAGCAGAATCAAAAGAGAACTTGCAAAAGAACAGTGTGGATTTGACGAAGGGAAAGGAACCATTAATGTCATTTACATCCTAAGAACTGTCATAGACAGATCGGTCGAGTTGAACAAGGATTTTTAGTTATGCTTTGTGGATTGTACCAAAGCTTTCGATCGGGTAAGACATGAACAATTGATCAACCAGCAAGAAAGACTCAACATTGATGGAAAAGATCTACAAATAATCAGATATATGTATTGAAAAGAAACAGCTGCAATGAGTATGGAAAACTATATAAGCTCTTTCCAAAATATCAGAACAGGAGTCAGGCAAGGTTGTGTTCTGTCACCAGATCTGTATTTAGTTTTAAAGCGAAACCATCACGAGAAGCTTAGAAGAATGCCCTGGATTAAAGGTTGGAGGAAAAATGAAAAACAACATTCGTTACACAAATGACACTTTTCTAATTGCAGAACTTGAAAGGGGCCTACAAAACCTTGTGAATACAATAGAAATAAGAGCAAAAATAAAGGGTTGGAGCTAAATAGCAAGAAGACGGAAGTCATGGTAGTCAGTAAAAAAAAAGATGAAATCCCCTCATGCAAAATAACAGTAAACGGCACAACTTTGAGACAGGTTGATAAGTTTAAGTACATGGGAACAGTCATCTTACCAGACGACATATGCACATCAGAAATAGCCGGCAGAATCGGCCAAGCCAAAACAGCATTCAAGAAGATGAAAAGCATTCTTACCAACAAATGCCTATCAATTAACATCAGGAAGATAGTTCTTGAATGTTATATAGAACCGATACTGTTGTACGGCACAACTTCACTGGCTCCCTGTATCAAAGCGCATACAGTACAAACTAGACATCATGTGCTACAAAGGTCTCAATAACGCGCCCCCGATTACCTGTCAAGCCTACTTGAGATCTATGTTCCCTCACGTACCCTCCGCTCTGCCTCCGATCCTCTGACTTTTCGCTTTCCACGCACTAAGCTCAATACCTATGGTCGACGAGCCTTCTCTGTTTCTGGTCCACTCTCCTGGAACAAACTTCCTCTCTCAGTCTGTCAGCAACCTACTTTTGTCTCCTTCAAGTCCGCTCTCAAAACTCACCTTTTCTCCTCTGCATAAAATCCTGACCTTACTCAACCCCCCTGCAGCCTGTCTCCACTCGGAGGGGAATCACATTGTAATATATAATTGTATATAATATGCTCTCTATAAATTTCCATTGCTTTTATTCTTTCTCCCCATTTATAGCTATGCGCGCGCGCGCGCGTGTCTGTGTGTGTGTGTGTGTGTGCGTGCGTGCGTGCGTGCGTGTGCGTGTGCGCGCGTGCGTGTGTGTCTGTTTCAGCGCTTAGATTTGATTTTATCAAGATTTTGCGCTATATAAATATTGTAATTATTATTATTATTATTGTGAGGCATGGACAGTCAACACGTAAAGCCAGAACAAGATTCAGGCAGCCGAAATGTGGTTTCGAAGAAGAATGTTGAAAGTTCCATGGACAACAAAGAAAACAAACGAGACAGTATTGATGGAGGCAGACATAAGAAGATCATTCATAAGGAAGATTAGGAAAAGACGAGCAACATTTATAGGCCATTTTATGAGGAAAGGGGACTTAGAGCACCTGGTCACAACAGGAAAGCTTGAGGGAAAGAGAGCACCAGGTAGACCCTTGGAAAAATATATTGGACAGACTTGCAGGGTGGCTGAGGACAGAGAGGGTGGACGATATGCTTGCCGCAACAAGGGATAGATGCAAATAGACG
>JAPXFY010000014.1:75667772-75677772 GCA_030674185.1 Monoplex corrugatus
TATATAACACATGTATATATACATATACATATATACATGTGTGTGTGTGTGTACATATATGTTTACACACACACACACACACACACACACACACACACACACACACACACACACACACACACACACACACACCTATATATATATATATTTATTATGTGTGTGTGTGTGTGTGTGTGTGTGTGTGTGTGTGTGTATACGGTCGACTGTCGTGGTCGATAAAGTCCAACCTAGCACTTGTTGGCGCTAGGTACCATGCGCATGTACATGTAAGTTGCTGTTGTTTGCGCAGAGCCTCAGCAACTCTCTCTACCTGCCTCCACAAGTCCAGGGCAAACCGAGGTAAGACAGCTGTTCTCACAGGAGACTCAGACTTCTGAACAGTAGATGGCAAGTCGCAGCATATGGCCAGAACCACAAGCGGCGCTCTGTGGCAGTGCCCTTTATGCAGTACGCGGCTGCGGGATTTTCTGTCTGGGTTTACTCCCATAGCCTTTCTCCACCCAAAGGGTAACCCACAAGGCAGCGAGACAGGCGCAGGTCGTACAGTCCAATGTCATACTGTAGCAGAGATTCAGCTCTGACTAGACTAAAACGCTATAAATAAATATGCGAATAGATAAACGAAAGTAACTAAATAGATAAATAATAGTAAAGTAAAATAAAGTAGGGTAAAATAAGATGAAATAGAATAAGATAAAACAAAAATGTGAAGTGAAGTAAAATAGAATAACAGAAAGAAAGAAATGTAATTTGAAAAAAAAGATCATACCACGTCTAACGTGATTGAACCTTTCAGAAAACAATTTGTCTTGGCTGGGCTGGTAGACAGTAAACCAGAGGGGCCTTAGACGTGATCCACATGGTGAAGTACTGTGTATGTATGTGGTAACAGAGCTCCTCACGGACTCAGGCTAAAACTCGAGGGACTCGGAGGAGGTCTGGCACCCAGACGTGCGGCACACAGGCCCACTGGCGTGTGGACATGCCCTGGTGCCCACGAAAACAGACCCCCAGCTATGGGTAAATAGCATCACTGTCTTGTGGATATCTCCAGAGAGAATAAGGCTAAGGAAGTAAACCTTGAAAAAAAAAATCACCCCCACTGCCTTGTAGGTTGTCGTGGGAACGACAAAGGCTAGCAGAGAGTCCGCTCAAAAACCGATCCAAAAATGATCATGGCACAAGTCTTAAAGCCTGCACATAAACCCACGAGCTGGCCCAATCCTGTTATTTTTATGTTGTATTGTGACCAAAACGTTAAATCGAAAAATGACATCATTAGTGTAATGGAATGGCCAGTTCTGTCTCTCTAGAAATACATTGAACGTTGTTATATAGAAATCAACTGTAAAGACGGCACGAAACTTACATAATCAATGATATAAGTGATCATGTGCATTAAGTCATAGAGTTAATTGATGTGTCATTTTAGATATATTTTCGCCTATCTATGCTAATGTGTTCGTTGGTTGGTTATTTAAATAATTTGTTTCTACACATGTTTGTTTCGAAGATCGGTAAGAAGGTAGGTAGGCAGGTACGTAGGAAGTAGGTACGTAGGTAAGTAGGTACGTAGGTAAGTAGGTACGTAGGTAAGTAGGTACGTAGGTAGCTAACTACTCAGTCACTCAGTAACGCAATTAACTTGTTGGTTAGTAACTTAGTTAATTATTTAATCAGTTAGTCTGTGTAGGTAGCCATCAGCTTAATATTGCATAATGCTGTGGTTTGTGTGAGAGCACATGAAGGCATGTGCCCCTGATTTAAGCCACCTAGATTTTCTGTAGCAATTTATACGGCACTTACATAGACAGCACTTTAGACGGCACTTTAGACAGCACTTTAGTCGGCACTTATTCACCGCATGGCACCATCACCGGACATATTATGGGGTAAGTTCTACCTGTGGCCTTATCAAGGGCCATCACATGCCGTCCTGACCGGCAGCATACCACTTGGTCTGGGACTGCTTCTCTATCTCGGGAAGTCTGCCTTGTGTCGCAACTAACTTTATAAAACCCCATATATCAATACACATGGATCAGTTAGACATCATCTCGAATGTCGCTCCACCGCGCGACCACCTGTTCTCAGTTACAGAAGGAGCCGTTCTTCTATTAAATAAAAAAAAAAAAAAAAAAAAAAAACCACACACACACAATATACATGGAACCATCAGACCCATGAGGGCCCCGGTAGCTCAGTTGGTTTGAGCGTCGGATTCACATGCTAACGATAGTGGGTTCGAATCCCGGGGTGCGTTATATAAAACTGGCCTTCTTACTGTCCCATCATAACATCATTGTTGTTCTGGTGGTGTCGGTGTAGGATTAGAACAGTCCCCCTTTCCCCCACTTCCCTGGGATGGTTATCCCCGTCGACCATATCACCTTAGGTGGGTGCCGACATAAAAACTAAACCATAATCACTCAATCAATCAACCCATCAGACCCCACGTCGAATTTTGCTTTACTGCATGTTCAACGGTTCCCAGGCGCAGCCCCAATCATGGTCGATACCATCCCCAGATGGTTCAGGAATGGTTAGCTGTCCATGCAAAACTGGCTTACTCTGCAGCTAACTTGCCTGTTTAAGGAACATCTGCTATCCACAACCTCCGACCTGCTTTGTCAAAGACAGGAAGAGGTTATACCAGCAACATTAACAAGCTCTGCCAAAGAAGACAATTTACTGTCGCCTTTGCCTGTAACAGATCAGTAGACTCAGAATAGCTAAACATTGAAATCCACTCTTCTTTCCT
The DNA here is from genome assembly GCA_030674185.1 of Monoplex corrugatus. Lineage (NCBI taxonomy): Eukaryota > Metazoa > Mollusca > Gastropoda > Littorinimorpha > Ranellidae > Monoplex > Monoplex corrugatus. The sequence goes on from JAPXFY010000014.1 coordinate 75,670,534, forward strand.
TCATGTTACTTTTAGCTAAAGTACAAGATGACACAGCACGCCGGACTGTCATGGTGGCAACGATAGAAAATCTTTACATCACAAAAAGCATGGGTACATGCATTCAGTTTTGTGTTTTCAGGTGTTTTTTTTAAAGATTTTATCGTAGTTTCAGTTTCAATTTCAGTTTCTCAAGACGACTTCTCCACGCTCGGAATGAATTCCATATGCATTAACGTTACATGTGCCATGTGTATGGTGACCATGGCACAAGCCTTAAGCCTGCACATAAACCAATGAGCTGGCCAGGTCCTGAGGCACTACATAGCTTATGTTTTACCTAGTCTATATTTCATACTGTATTGTATCAGCCTATCACTGGAATAATCTAGTTTACATTTAAATGACGTGTATTTCTGAATCTTATCTTCAGGAAAAGGAACACACACACACACACACACACACACACACACACACACACACACACACACACACACACACACGCACACACACACATATATATATATATATATATATATATATACATATACATTTATATATATATATATACATTTATATATATATATATATATATATATATATATATATATATATATATATATATATATGCATATATATAAAGTAGATGAATAAGTACTCAAAGGTCTGAATCACAACACAACTACATATTTTGTATAAACTCGTCTCACATGAGCGAAAGACACCCCCTCCCACAGTCAATGCACAAAGCCTCAGCTGTCTATCAACAAGGTGAAGACAATATTTTCTTAATCATAGTCCACCCAGTCCGTCGTTCAAGATGAAATAGATAGGTCAGTCAGTCAGTCAGTCAGTCAGTCAGTAAGGACGGAAGTAAGGACGGAAGTAAGGACGGAAGTGAGTGAGTGAGTGAGTGAGTGAGTGAGTATGTAAGTAAGTAAGTAAGTGAGTAATGTATGCAGCGAGGGGTCACTTAGCAACGCTGTGACTTATGGAGAGCCGGGATCGTCAGCAATTTCCCACTGGATCAAACCACAACTGCCAAAGCTGTTAAAGACAAACTCTACATCAATTACCGGGCAGACACAGAAACTTGTATGCAGACAACAAATGACACATGCTAGCAAATTGACTTTTTCTCAGATGGCTTCTCTTTTCTTTATCATCATCATCATCATCATCATCACCATCATGTGTTATGCCGCATGGCGTTGGCAATCATGGCAAGCCATACGAATCTTTCCCTGTTGCTGTAAGTACATCTCCTATCCTTTCCGTCCTCAGTCAACCTGAAAGTCCGTCCAATATTTTCTCCTTAAGATTTACATGGTGTTCTCTTCCCTCCAGCTTTTCTGTTGTTACCAGGTGCTCTTATTCCCCTTTCCTCATAAAATGGCCTATAAATGTTGCCTGTCTTTTCTTAATCTTCCTTATCAATGATCTTCTTGTGTCTGCCTCCATCAAGACTGTCTCTTTTGTTTTCTTTGCTGTCCGTGGAACTCTCAACATTCTTCTTAGAAACAACATTTTGGCTGCCTGAATCTTGTTCTGGCTTTGCGTGTTGACTGTCCATGCCTCACAACTGTATAACAGCATCGGTTCTATATAACATTCAAGAACTCTACATGATATTCAACTGCACCAATTGACATATGATTCAGACAACAAGTGACACATGATTCAGACAACACGTGACACATGATTCAGACAACAAGTGACACATGATTCAGACAACACGTGACACATGATTCAGACAACAAATGACACATGATTCAGACAACAAGTGACAATGATTCAGACAACACGTGACACATGATTCAGACAACAGGTGACACATGATTCAGACAACAAGTGGCACATGATTCAGACAACAAGTGACACATGATTCAGACAAGTGACAATGATTCAGACAACAAGTGGCACATGATTCAGACAACAAGTGAACATGATTTAGACAACAAGTGACACATGATTCAGACAACAAGTGACACATGATTCAGACAACACGTGACACATGATTCAGACAACAAGTGACACATGATTCAGACAACAAGTGACACATGATTCAGACAACAAGTGACACATGATTCAGACAACAAGTGACACATGATTCAGACAACAAGTGGCACATGATTCAGACAACAAGTGACACATGATTCAGACAACAAGTGACACATGATTCAGACAACAAGTGACACATGATTTCAGACAACAAGTGACACATGATTTAGACAACAAGTGACAACATGATTTAGACAACAAGTGACACATGATTTAGACAACAAGTGACACATGATTTAGACAACAAGTGACACATGATTTAGACAACAAGTGACACATGATTTAGACAAGTGACACATGATTTAGACAACAAGTGACACATGATTTAGACAACAAGTGACACATGATTTAGACAACAAGTGACACATGATTTAGACAACAAGTGACACATGATTTAGACAACAAGTGACACATGATTTAGACAACAAGTGACACATGATTTAGACAACAAGTGACACATGATTCAGACAACAAGTGACACATGATTTAGACAACAAGTGACACATGATTTAGACAACAAGTGACACATGATTCAGACAACAAGTGACACATGATTCAGACAACAGGTGACACATGATTAGACAACAAGTGACACATGATTCAGACAAAGTGACACATGATTTAGACAACAAGTGACACATGATTTAGACAAGAAGTGACACATGATTCAGACAACAAGTGACACATGATTAGACAACAAGTGACACATGATTCAGACAACAAGTGACAATGATTCAGACAACAAGTGACACATGATTCAGACAAGTGACACATGATTTAGACAACAAGTGACACATGATTTAGACAACAAGTGACACATGATTTAGACAACAAGTGACACATGATTTAGACAACAAGTGACACATGATTTAGACACAACAAGTGACACATGATTTAGACAACAAGTGACACATGATTCAGACAACAAGTGACACATGATTTAGACAACAAGTGACACATGCCATCAAAATTACTTTTTCTTAGATGCCTTCCCTGTTCTCCAATCCCTAAAGAACGACAAGTCCCTCATGTGACGAAGGCCTTCAAACAAGACGGGAGAACCAGAAGAATCGTCCTCCAGTGGATCCTCGTCCAACATGGGATACCAGGAAACAAGAAGGCGAATGGACTTGGCAAAAAGGAGCTTGGGAATACCAGCCCTACGACAGCGTCAGCTAAAGCGAGAACAGAAGCATCATCAGCTCACTGTTCCAGCCATGATCACAAAGGGACAAGTACAATCTCCTGTTCGAAGAGCCAGAACGGTCTTGGTGAGGCTCCTCACCGGCCACATTCGGCTCATCAACGCACACATGAACTACCACTTTGAACTGATACCTTCACCATCCTGCACGCCCAAAACGTTAATCAGCAATGTCACGGCTGTCAGGTGGGGGTGACATGAGCTGTGGCCGACTTCAACTCTCAAGTCCACCAATCTGTATGTCAACCACCAGAAACTGCAGACAGTGATCACATTGGTCATCATAAACTGCAGACAGTGACCACATTGGTCATCATAAACTACAGACAGTGACCACATTGGTCATCATAAACTGCAGACAGTGACCACATTGGTCATCATAAACTGCCGACAGTGACCACATTGGTCATCATAAACTGCAGACAGTGACCACATTGGTCATCATAAACTCAGACAGTGACCACATTGGTCATCATAAAACGGCCTGACCAGGCAAAAGGCGAACGGAAGAAGTTCATCAGCTAGTTTAACTCCTTGACTCCCGCACCTTGTCCACTAGCAACCTGCATTGTCAATCAAGCTAGCAAAGCAGAAACTTAACCTTTTGATTCCCTCACCCAATCCCCCAGTTTCCTGCAAGAAGTTGGTAGATAGGAAGAGGGATTCAAAAGATTAAGTTTCTGGTTGACAATGCAGGGTACTGGTGGACAGAGTGCGGGAGTCAAAGGGTTAAACCAGCTGGCTGATTACTGATCATTAAACTAGCTGACTGATTACTGATCATTAAAATCGCTCATTGATTACTGACCACTGAAATAGCTCATTGATTACTGACAATTAAACTAGCTAACTGATCACTGACCATTAAACTAGCTAACTGATTATGACAATTAAACTAGCTGACTGATCACTGACAATTAAACTAGCTGACTGATCACTGACCATTAAACTAGCTGACTGATTACTGACAATTAAACTAGCTAACTGATTACTGACAATTAAACTAGCTAACTAACCACTGACAATTAAACTAGCTGACTGATCACTGACAATTAAACTAGCTGACTGATTACTGACAATTAAACTAGCTAACTGATTACTGACAATTAAACTAGCTGACTGATTACTGACAATTAAACTAGCTGACTGATTACTGACAATTAAACTAGCTGACTGATTACTGACAATTAAACTAGCTAACTGATTACTGACAATTAAACTAGCTGACTGATTACTGACAATTAAACTAGCTGACTGATCCTGACCATTAAACTAGCTAACTGATTACTGACAATTAAACTAGCTGACTGATTACTGACAATTAAACTAGCTAACTGATTACTGACAATTAAACTAGCTAACTGATTACTGACAATTAAACTAGCTGACTGATTACTGACAATTAAACTAGCTGACTGATCACTGACAATTAAACTAGCTGACTGATTACTGACAATTAAACTAGCTAACTGATTACTGACAATTAAACTAGCTGACTGATTACTGACAATTAAACTAGCTGACTGATTACTGACAATTAAACTAGCTGACTGATTACTGACAATTAAACTAGCTAACTGATTACTGACAATTAAACTAGCTGACTGATTACTGACAATTAAACTAGCTGACTGATCCTGACCATTAAACTAGCTAACTGATTACTGACAATTAAACTAGCTGACTGATTACTGACAATTAAACTAGCTAACTGATTACTGACAATTAAACTAGCTAACTGATTACTGACAATTAAACTAGCTGACTGATACTGACAATTAAACTAGCTACTGATACTGACAATTAAACTAGCTGATCTGATTACATGACAATTAAACTAGCTAACTGATTACTGACAATTAAACTAGCTGACTGATTACTGACAATTAAACTAGCTACTGATTACTGACAATTAAACTAGCTGACTGATTACTGACAATTAAACTAGCTACTGATTACTGACAATTAAACTAGCTGACTGATCACTGACATTAAACTAGCTAACTGATACTGACAATTAAACTAGCTGACTGATACTGACAATTAAACTAGCTGACTGATCACTGACAATTAAACTAGCTACTGATTACTGACAATTAAACTAGCTACTGATTACTGACAATTAAACTAGCTGACTGATTACTGACAATTAAACTAGCTGACTGATTACTGACAATTAAACTAGCTAACTGATTACTTGAACAATTAAACAATAGCTGACTGATACTGACAATTAAACTAGCTGACTGATTACTGACAATTAAACTAGCTGACTGATTACTGACAATTAAACTAGCTGACTGATTACTGACAATTAAACTAGCTACTGATTACTGACAATTAAACTAGCTACTGATTACTGACAATTAAACTAGCTGACTGATACTGACAATTAAACTAGCTAACTGATTACTGACAATTAAACAGCTGACTGATTACTGACATTAAACTAGCTACGATCCTGCCATTAACTAGCTACTGATACTGACAATTAAACTAGCTGACTGATCACTGACAATTAAACTTAGCATAAACTGATTACTGACAATTAAACTAGCTAACTGATTACTGACAATTAAACTAGCTAACTGATTTGAATACTGTGGATACGACATTAAACTAGCTAGACTGATTACTGACACATTTAAACTAGCTGAACTGATTACTGACAATTAAACTAGCTGACTGATTATGACAATTAAACTAGCTGACTGATACTGACAATTAAACTAGCTGACTGATACTGACAATTAAACTAGCTACTGATACTGACAATTAAACTAGCTAACTGATTATGACAATTAAACTAGCTAACTGATTACTGACAATTAACTAGCTAACTGATACTCATAACTAGCTACTGACAATTAAACTAGCTGACTGATTACTGACAATTAAACTAGCTGACTGATCACTGACATTAAACTAGCTAACTGATCACTGACAATTAAACTAGCTGACTGATCACTGACAATTAAACTAGCTGACTGATTACTGACAATTAAACTAGCTAACTGATTACTGACAATTAAACTAGCTGACTGATTACTGACAATTAAACTAGCTACTGATACTGACAATTAAACTAGCTAACTGATACTGACAATTAACTAGCTACTGATCACTACATTAAACTAGCTGACTGATTACTGACAATTAAACTAGTGACTGATTATGACAATTAAACTAGCTGACTGATACTGACATTAACTAGCTACTGATCATGACATTAAACTAGCTGACTGATTACTGACAATTAAACTAGCTGATGATACTGACATTAAACTAGCTGACTGATTACTGACAATTAAACTAGTTACTGACCTAAATGTAACTGATACTGACATTAACAAGCTGACTGATTACTGACATTAAACTAGCTGACTGATACTGACATTAAACTAGCTGACTGATTATGACATTAAACTAGCTACTGATCACTGACCATAAACTAGCTAACTGATTACTGACATTAACTAGCTGACTGATCACTGACAATTAAACTAGCTGACTGATTACTGACATTAAATAGCTGATTACTGACCATTAAACTGCTACTGATACTGACAATTAAACTAGCTAACTGATCACTGACCATTAAACTAGCTGACTGATTACTGACCCTAAAAGCAGCTAACTGATTACTGATTATTAAAACCGCTCACTTATTACTGACCATTAAACTAGCTAACTGATCAGTGACCATTAAACTAGCTAACTGATCGGTGACCATTAAACTAGCTGACTGATTACTGACCATTTAGCTGGCTAACTGATCAGTGACCATTAAACTAGCTTACTGATTACTATCATTAAACTAGCTGACTGATTACTGACATTAAACTAGCTAACTGATCACTGACCATTTTAAACTAGCTAACTGATTATTGACCATTACTCTGGCCAACTGATTGCTGACCATTAAACTAGCTGACTGATTACTGACTATCAAACTAGCTAAATGAATATTGACCATTAAACTAGCTAACTGAATA
>JAPXFY010000014.1:75690272-75697772 GCA_030674185.1 Monoplex corrugatus
AAAATCACGTTTATTAAAAAAAAAAATGTGTACACGAATCTTAAAATCACAATTTAAAAATTTGATTATTCTATTTCTGGAAGAGAAATGACAAACTTGACAACGTTTCGTTTCATTATTCACACTGGAAAACAAAGCATTCCAATTAGCGTCACTCATTCTACTATATTAATAGATTCCGTTTCCTCAGGGTTTGATGTTGTGGGAGTATGAAAGGCGAGTTAAACAAACAAACAGACATATATTGTCATGATGCCCACGCAACAAAATCGTTAGATATTTGTTTCTCTGTGTGTACAAACAAACAAACAAACAAACAAACAAACAAACAAACAAAACAGACAAAACAAACAAACAAACAAACACAATCATATATTGTCATGATGCCCACGCAACACAATCGTTACATCATTTTCTCTGTGTGTACAAACAGACAGACAGACAAACATGCAAACAAACATACAAACAAACAAACAAACAAATGTACAAACAAACAAACAAACAAACAAACAAACAAATTTACAAACAAACAAAGAAGTATACACTGTCTTGATGTCCATGCAACAAACAAACAAGCGATGAAAAAACAAGCAAAATAAATAAATAAATAAACAAACAAAAACAAACAAACAAACAAACGAACAAACAAACAAGCAAGCAAGCAAACAAACAAACAAACAAATAAACACCTATACATTGTCTTGATGTCCACGCAAAACAATCACATATTTTTCTTTGCTTGGCTTGTTTGTTTGTCTCCAGGTTCGTTTGTTTAAAGACAAAAATAAAACAGATGCGTATTTGGCTTACTTTATGATGACACGATTTACAACAACCTTGACACGATCTTGACAATATGAAACAGAAAGGCTGTTTTATACAAAAACAAAGGCACGCACACTCACTCAAACACACACACACACACACACACACACACACACACACACACACACACACACACACACACACACACACACACACAGAAAGAGAGAGAGAGACAGAGAGAGAGAGAGAGACAGATAGACAGACAGATAGACAGACGGGCAGACAGACAGAGACAGAGAGAGAGAGAGAGAGAGAGAGAGAGAGTCACACAGACACACAGACACACAGTAGTGAAATATTCTTGTCATCTAATTTGACAGTTTCTGAAATAATGATTTCGGAAAAAAAAACGTTAAAAATACGTGATCCTTAACACACAGCAAGAAATGTTACCCACGCCAACGTTAACAGATACAGAGAGAGAGAGAGAGAGAGAGAGAGAGAGAGAGAGAGAGAGAGAGAGAGAGAGAGAGAGAGAGAAAGAGAGAGAGAAAGAGAGAGAGAGAAAGGGAGAGAGACAGACAGACAGACAGACAGACAGAGAAAGAGACAGACAGACAGAGAGAGACAGAGAGAATAAGAGAGAGAGAAAGAGAAAGAGAGAGACAGAGAAGAGAGGAAGAGAGAGACAGAGACAGAGAAATAGAGAGACAGAGAGACAGAGACAGAGACAGACAGAAACAAAGACAGAGCAGAGACAAAGACAAAAACAGAGACAGAGATAGACAGAGATAATAATAATAATAATAATAATAATAATGGGTACTTTTGAGCACACTATCCAGACAAACTGCTCAAGGTGCTTCACAAATCGATGCTAGATCTATACACAATTGTAGCACATTACGTGGACATAGACATGGCATTGTAGACAAAAAGAAACATGACATGAGCAATAACATACAAAATAGTATTGCATTACAAAATCGACACAAACACTCTAGTCATTAGACAACAGATAGACAGAAATAGACAGAAATAGACAGAGACAGACAGAGACAGACTGACAAAGGCAAATAGACAGAGATGAAAAGATAGAAAGATAAGTTGAGATGAAGGGGATGGGAGTGCAGAAGGACGTGGTATGACATACTGACGAACACGCAGTTAGACAAGACGAGAAACTTAAAAAAAAAAAAAAAAAAAAAAGAAAAAGAAAAAGCAGTACAGTCTTCCAGCCAACTAACATGAATTATTTGGCCCTAAACCCAGTCCACCCACACCCAGACCTTCTCCTTAATTTAAGGGAAAATGAAAACTCAATTCACCTTCCAGCGTCCCATCTACATAAACAACACCTAAAAACGGCCAGAAGAAGACGATAACAAATGGCTACGGGGCAAGGTGAGGAACATAGATGAGTTAAATGCCCAACCCAAGTGGTCTGGAATTGAACATCTGGCTGGTTCAGCAGGTTTGGCTGATAGAATGCTAGACTATGGAGGGTCATGTTTGCCATCTAGCATGGGTACGGCCTTGGCCTGCTGGTTTTACCTGTCAGTTTGATGGCTGTGGATGAATGAAGCATGAGTCTGACTTTGTTCAAGAAGTGTTCATCGGACTCGAAAAATTCCATATGTGCTCCACCCAAAGATGTATTACAGATAATGTAGGAGACTTTTTAAGCCTGTGTAAATCACTGCATGATGGCAAAGTGTTGAAATGGGAATGGTCAGGTGGGGTAGGAAAACCTATGATTGATTAAACTGATACCACTAAAATGCTTGGAGCATTAAGATGGGCAGCAGGTGGGGCAGTGTCCTTTTTTGTTGAAGGCACAGAGAGAGGAGAGAGAGGGGAGAGAGAGAGAGAGAGAGAGAGAGAGAGAGAGAGAGAGAGAGAGAGAGAGAGAGAGAGAGAGAGAGAGAGAAAACTGAAAATGGTTTATTGCCATTGACATTTTTGTACTTGGGGCAAGGAGCATAAAACAAACTCATTAAATTTTTCGGCGACGTTTTCTCGAAACAAAGATTTATAAATATAGTCATGGCTGACATTACATCCATTTGAATTTTTTCCTAAACATGAAGAAAACATTGAACGGAAAAAGTTGAACAAAATGTGTGAGAGAGAGAGAGAGAGAGAGGGAGGGAGAGAGAGAGAGAGAGAGAGAGAGAGAGAGAGAGAGAGAGAGAGAGAGAGAGAGAGAGAGAGAGAGATACAGGATGAGAGAGCCAGTTAGCAATTCAAAACTTTAGATCAAGAAAAAGAAACACTGAAAAAGGCTTTAAGTCAATTCGTTTTTAGACGAAAGCAGTTTTCTTTTGAGATGAGAATTCAGACAGACAGACAGACAGACAGACAGACAGAGAGAAACAGACATACAGACACACAGGCACGCAGACAGACAGACAGAGACAGACAGAGACAGAGACAGAGAGGCAGACAGACAGACAGACAGAAAGAGGCAGAGACAGAGAGGCAGACAGACATCAACAGTGACAGAGACAGAGAGAAACAGAGAAAAAACAGAGAGAGAGAGAGAAAGAGAGAGAGAGAGAGAAAAACAGAGAGAGAAAGAGATAGACAAAACAGACAGACAGACAGACAGACAGACAGACAGACAGACAGAGACCTTTTTTTTCTCCTTATTTAAAGAAAAAATGAAAACCCAATTCAGCTTCCAGCGTGCCATCTGCAATAAACAACACATAAAAATGATCAGAGGAAGAGAATAACAAACGACTAAGGGGCAAGGTGGAGAACATAGATGAGTTGACTGGCCAAACCAAGTGGTCTGGAATTGAACATCTGACTGGTTCAGCAGGTTCGGCTGATAGAATGTTGAACAATGGAGGGGCATTTTTGCCATATAGCATGGGTATGGCCTTGGCCTGAGGGTTTTACTGATCAGTTTGACTGGTTTGGATGAATTAGGTATGAGTCTGAGTTTGTTCAAGAAAGATTCGTGGAGTTGCGACAATTCCATATGCGCTGTATCAAACCTTACTAATGATAGTCTGGCAGACAAAGGTACTGAGAAGGAAGTGGGCAGGTGGTGAGAGGGACCAGTGATAAATTAGGCAGACACCAACAGACAACAGGCCACTCTTATCTATTCATTATTTGTTTATTTGTTTATTTATTTATTTATTTATTTATGTATCTATTTATTCATCTTTTTATTTATCTATTTATTTATTTATTCGTTCATTTATTCATTGATTTATTCATGCATTTATGTATTACTTATTTATGCATCTATTATTTATTAATCAATTTATATATTATTTGTTTATCTATTTATTTACTTATTTATTAATTAGTTATTTTTTGTTTATCTATTTATTTTTTATTCATTTATTTATTTATCTATCTATCCATTATTTATTTACTTATTATTCATTTATTTATTTATCTATTTATTTATTTATTTATTCATTTATTTATTTATTTATCTATTTACTTATTTATTTATTCACTTATCTCTGTGTATATTTTTGTTCACTTCTTTGTTTATGTGTTTATTTATTTGTTTGCATATTGTTTATTTACTATTTAAGTTTTATTTGCTTATTCATTTATTTATTTATCTATTTATTAATTCTATCAAGTATCCGTTTCTTTATTCTGTTTATTTATTTATTCGTTTTGTTCAATCAAATATCCATTCCTATATTCCTGTTTGTTTATTCAACCATTTCTTTATTCTGTTTATCTATTATTCATTTATTCAATCAAATCTCCATTTCTATATTCTTGCTTGTTTGTATATTTATCTATTTATTTTCTTATTTATTCATCCATTCATTACTTGTTTGTTTGTTTGTTTGTTTGCCTGTCTGTTTGTTCGTTTAGTGATCTATTTTATGTTGTAGGCTGAGACTGAACTCTAGACGTCATATCATGAGTTCACAGTTCTGTCAACAAGTCAGACAACCCAGTAAAAGATACAAATGTGAAAAACAAATCAAACAACAAGTGTGATGTGTGGCCTAGTGGCTAAAGCACATGCTTACGACCTGGTGAAACCTGGTTCCAATAGCAGATAAAATGGGGATATCTTTCTCCCCACCACCAACCCCACTCCACGAGACCTTAAGTAGTGATCGAGGTGCTAGTGTTCCGGATCGGACGACAAGCTGAGCCCCGGGTGTCGCACGCACTTAGAGCACGTCAACAATCACCACGGCAACAAAATAGTTGTCCCATTGCAAAGTTTCTGTGGAAAAAAAGCTATTTGCATTGGCAAAAAGAAATACACGCAGACAGAATAAAAAGAATAGTGCTTCAACTGTTACGACGTGCTGTCCCTGTTGACAGCAGCCCAATCTTCACACAAACAGATCGATATTTATTCATCTATTTGTTTATTTATTCATTTATTCATTCATTTATCTATTCATCCATATACTTATGAATTTATTTATTGTTTATTTGTTTATTGATTTATGAGTTTTTGTTTATGCATTTATATAGTTATACATTATTAGTTTGTTTGGTTTGTGTGTTTAATGTATAGATTTAACATTTGGGTATATTCTTTACTACTTTTTTTATATTTTGGAAATGATTCTTATGCAAACTTTACTTCACAACCTATTCGTATCAGGATTTTATTTTCATGGATCCAAAAGTGCTGTATACTGAGGAGTCACCTTTGAAACAAACTTCTGTTAAAACTTGTTATACACCAGCCTATGTATTAGTGAAAATGTATCAGTTGTTTAAATGATATCAAGATTACCATTGCTTGACAGCTGTAACCTATGCTTCTTTCTACCTGTCTACATCAAACATTAGCCTCAACCAGCTTTAAGGGGCGGGCCCCAGTAGCTCAGTTGGTTTGAGCGTTGGATTCACATGCTAATGGTTGTGGGTTCGATTCCCGGGGTGCATCATCATCTGGTGCCTTGCCACATAGCGTTGGCGATCATGGCCTTCCATCTGTTTCTATCTCTTGTTGCCTCAACACCTCTTCCACCCTTTCTGTCTTCAGCCACTCTGCGAGTCCGTCCAATGTCTTCTCCCTGGGTCTACTGGTGTTCTCTTTCCCTCCAGCTTTCCCGTTTTGACCAGGTGCTTCCAATTCCCCTTTCCTCATAAAATGGCCTATAAATATATCACGATTACCATTGCTTGACAGCTGTAACCTATGCTTCTTTCTACCAGTCTACATCAAACATCAACGTCAACCCCATCCCGCGTGTGCGCTACATTAAAACTGGCCTTCTCACTGTCCCATCTTAACATCATTGCTGTTCTGGTGGTGTCAGTATAGGATTGGGTTAGCCCCCCCCCCCTTCCCCCTCTTCCCTGCCTGTGATGGTTATCCTCGTCGGCCATATCACCTGAGGTGGGTGTCGACGTAAAAACGGAACCAAATCAATAAATCAATCAGCTTAAGCGATACACGCAATATCATTTAACAGATTTGAGCAACACCTGCAAGATATAAACCGCCGAAAAGGATCACACTCGACAATGTGGTTTGAGTTATCCTAATTAAGCTGAGAGCACTAAAATCTGGATTGAAGCTGTTAGGTAGCTGATAAATCTTTCTTTTATACATGGAATTTAAACCCACAACCCTCTGATCCTCAATTCTTTGAGTTAAATCATATTATTATTATTATTATTATTATTATTATGAACATTTAGTACGCCTAATCAAATTAATGCCCTAAGCGTTTACAATGGCAAAACATATAACCAGAATCACAAGCACACACACACGCCCACAGAAGCACCCACACACACACACACACACCACACACACAAAACACAACAACAGCATGACATGCAAATACAATGACACATTGACACTAAGACACTATAATGTCACCATTACATTACATGGGGGTAAGGGGGCAGAGATTACCAGTTTTGGGAAACAGGTGAGTTTTGAGGGAGCGTTTTGAATGTGGACAGAGAGGGTGAGTATCTAAGAGAGCGAGTAACTGATTCCAAATGGTTGGAGCTTGATAGGAAAAAGAACGCTGCCCAAACCTTTTAGTGCGGACTATGGGGATACTATAAGACGGGTATCAGATGAGGACCGCAAAGCTCGAGATGGCGTGTAGAGATGTAACAGATGGGTGAATACTCAGGACAGAAGACTCAATAGATTTGAAGCAGAGCAGGCAATCTTGTAGGATATTCTTTGCTGAACAGGGAGCCAGTGGAGAGAACAGAGCAATGGCGTAACATGGTTAAATTTTGAAGAGCGGAAGATGAGACGGGCAGCATGATTTTGAACTTTCTGAAGTTTGTTAATGAGATGAGAGGGGGAACCAGAAAAAAGAGCATTACAGTAATCGAGACGGGATAGAACAAATGCACAGACAAGAGCCTTTGTCGTGTCTTCTGAGAGGAGGTGACGGATAGAAGCAATTCGGCGGAGTTCAAGAAAACAAGTCCGACAGACGTTGCTCACATGCTGGTGGAAGGACAGGGTTTGATCAAGAGTTACACCAAGGTTACGGGCAAAATGGGAGAGAGGGATAGATGAGTCAACAAGTGTGACAGAGGTTGGAAGAGAGGGGTGATTTTGGAGTTTGGGTGGGGTGATCAAGATCAATTCGGATTTCTCTTCATTTAATTTCAGTTTGTTTTCAGTCATCCAATCCTTCAGGTCAGCTACACAAGATTGGGTTTTCTGGATCATGATGGGAAGGTCAGGGAGAGGCCCAGAGACATACAGCTGATTGTCATCCGAGAAAGAATGATGCTGAA
>JAPXFY010000014.1:75705272-75730272 GCA_030674185.1 Monoplex corrugatus
TTATGGAATTCCATTACATACTTATAATTATCGCCATCGTCGGTATCACCATACCATAGTGAAAATCATTTCAGATTCTGTAGACATTAATGTGAAGCATGAAATGGGACTGAAACGATTTTTTTTTCAAAATTATTGGAGGTTTCGTTTCATAATCACTGGAACATTTTGTTTTTGAGGATCACAAAATGTGTACGATGGATATGAAACGAATTGAAACGTGGATATACAAATATCAAAAGAAGGCAAGGCAAAACTGAAACATGCTGAAACAAAGCGAAATGCAGAAAGAAAGAGTGTGAGAGATAGACAGATAGATTGAAACAGATACACACACACAGATGAGAGAGAGAGAGAGAGAGAGAGAGAGAGAGAGAGAGAGAGAGGAGAGAAACAGACAGACAGACATACAGACAGACAGACAGGCAGAGAGAGAGAGAGAGAGAGAGAGAGAGAGAGAGAGAGAGAGAGAGAGAGAGAGAGAGAGAGAGAGAGAGAGAGAGAGAGAGAGAGAGAGAGAGAGGATTTCGCTTTCACAGAAAAATGTTCGCATTGTGCTCAGTCTTACTGTGTCCCCCATACTACTGGTAACAGCTCCAACAGTGTAAAAACGTATGACAAAGAACCACTCATCAGTGAACCTGAGATGATGTAGACTAATGGAAAATGAAACATTGTTAACTATGGTAGGTGTATGCCAACAGAGCAACAGGTTCAGGTTTCCAAACGCTACTGACATAAAATGTTTGACAAGAGACACAAAAGTAGACTGGGATATGGTAAGTACTAAACAAACAGTTACATCAGAGTTTTGTTCTCCTTTTTCGTACAGGGTATTAAATTAATTTAAGCATGTCGAGCTAACAAACAAGAAAACGATCACGCCAGGAGTCGAACGAACACTCAATTGAACAAAAGGAGAAGTAGAAAATAAAGCAAAAAACGCATGAACAAGCAAACAAATAAACAACAACACCAACGAAAGAATGACAAACATAATAAAAAAAGGACTCCCTCGAAAAATAGTTAAACACAATCAAGTTGTGTGTCAAATAAATTCACTAGTTATACTGATTATCCCAATAAAGCTTATGACCTTCATATTGCAATAGTTCACGTTTAGTTTAAGATAACCTGTCAAATGTAGACATTGAAGTAGCTAAAGAAGCATTTGTGAAGTGTAAGAAACAATGTAACAATCGACAACAAAGGAAATGATTAAGCTGTGTGATGAAAAGACCGCCCTGAAATCGGCTAAAGACAATAATCTGAAACGGTAAGAAGTTACAAAATGACAAACACAAAAACCACAAAGACGATGACTGAAGAAAACAAAGCTGGATTGAAGGCAGTGTCAAAACATCAAAGACGTGATGAAGGCAGACACAAGCAAGCAGACCTGTCAAATGGCTGACGACTCTCCCAAAGACACAGCAGCACAAAACCATGGCCATGAAAGTCAGTATTGGAAACGTGACTGAAAGTACATCTGCACTAAACCAAAGCAAGATAAAACTTAAAGTACGTTTACGAGCTCCTGCGAGAACTGTATCAAAAACTCTACAGAACTCCCGAAATTGCAAGACGATGTCGAGGAGGCAGTATGAATCATGAAAGCAGGAAAATCGCCTGTTATGGACAACATTCTCTCAAACATACTGGAAAAGAAAACAACAAAGTTCTCTACAGTGTGAAGAAATGGCCCGAATAATGGACCTATCAACATGAAACGTCACTCCCAAGGAAACAAATCCAAAACTGTAAGCCCATAACCTGATCATGCACGGCAGCAATGCTCTGTGGACAGTAATCCTCAATCTCCTTAAGACTATCAGTAATGAATAGCTCTGCAAACAGCTTGGTCTCAAACCCGCAGGGGCACAGTTATGCTGGTATTCAAATGTCGTATCACGATACAGAAACAAGTAAAACAACAAAGTGATTACTGCCCACAATTTTGTCGACATCAAGAAAACATCACACAGTTTGGTACAAAGGCCTCTATGAAATCATGAAAGGTTTCAGCATAGACCAAAGACGAACTAAAATCATAAAATGCCTGAATGCAAAATAAAAAGTCTCATACAAATTACTGAGATGCTCTAAAAGAGCTCAAACACTGTTGTGATTCCCAAGAATAATCTAGGAGAGTTCTCAACTGAAGCAGAAGTACGCCAAGATTACCTGCCATAACCAGCCTTATACAACGTCTACCTGGAAGATATCATGGAGGAAATACTTCGGTGATCACCAAAATGAATAAGAAAATAACGATTTTATCTTCCATAGGTAAACAAATTATGTTTAGATGGATGAGACGAACAGAAGTACAAATACAAAGGAGCCACACAAGTTGGGGAAAATGTGTCTCAATAAGGTGCGATCAGTTGTACTTGCCATTCTTTGGTAATTTCAATATGTGTGTGTGTGTGCGTGTGTGTGTGTGTGTGTGTGTGTGTGTGTGTGTGTGTGTGTGTGTGTGTGTGTGTGTGTGTGTGTGTGTGTGTGTAAAACTGTGTGCGTCTGTGTATGTCTGTGTCTGCGTGTTGTGTAAGAGAGAGAGGGAGGACAGGGGATCGTGAGCAAGCGAGCGCGCAAGAGAGCAAAAGAGAGAAAGAGAGAGAGAGAGAGAGAGAGACGAGAGGGAGGAAAGGAGGGAGAGAGATAAGAGAGAAAATGCGAGAGAGAGAGAGAGACAGAGAGGGAGAAGAGAGAGAGTGAGACAGAAAAACAGAAGACAGACAGACAGACAGACAGACAGACAGAGACACAGGTTCTTCACTTTTGTAGTTTCTTTCCATGACTGACAGACATATAAATAAACTGAACATGTTATCATATTTCTTTGTTTTTAGTTACTTCTTATTAACGTCATTCATACGTTTTCATCATAACAAAAACGACTGCCATGTTATTGCTTTTCGTGTGTCGTTTCTTGTTTCAGACACGTTTATAAAGCACTTACGGTTTTGCGAAAGGGGATGTTGTGACGTAGTCATCATCACTATTACTACATGACCGTATTTACGTTAACACAGACTCGTTAAATACAAACACAACATTTATTTGTTTTTTCTGACATATCATGTGTACGCGTGTTGATTCATTTTCGTCAAACCTTACCTGAAGTTGTTTCCCAGGCGAGACGTGTTTGCATAGACAGATTGCAAAGTGTTTGCCCAGTGTTTGCCCTAGCAAACGTCATCACTTCATTGATGGGGGCGCCTGACGCCTGATTTTGTGTTCCTATTTCCTCGAGATCAGCCGTCGACTTGTATCTTGGCACGTGGAAACGTGACAATGAGGAAGCTTGGTATTGTTGAGCCATGATGTGTTTATAGACTGGCAGCTGGGTATTGTTGAGCCATGATATGTGTATAGACTGGAAGCTTGGTATTGTTGAGCCATGATGTGTCTAGACTGGAACGTTGGTATTGTTGAGCCATGATATGTGTATAGACTGGCAGCTTGGTATTGTTGAGCCATGATGTGTCTAGACTGGAACGTTGGTATTGTTGAGCCATGATATGTGTATAGACTGGAAGCTTGGTATTGTTGAGCCATGATGTGTCTATAGACTGGAAGCTTGGTATTGTTGAGCCATGATGTGTCTAGACTGGCAGCTTGGTATTGTTGAGCCATGATGTGTCTATAGACTGGAAGCTTTGTATTGTTGAGCCATGATGTGTCTATAGACTGGAAGTTGGTATTGTTGAGCCATGATGTGTCTATAGACTGGAAGCTTGGTATTGTTGAGCCATGATGTGTCTAGACTGGCAGCTTGGTATTGTTGAGCCATGATGTGTCTAGACTGGAAGATTGATATTGTTGAGCCATGATGTGTCTAGACTGGCAGCTTGGTATTGTTGAGCCATGATGTGTCTAGACTGGCAGCTTGGCATTGTTGAGCCATGATATGTCTATAGACTGGAAGTTTGGTGTTGTTGAGCCATGTGTATCTAGACTGGAAGATTGGTATTGTTGAGCCATGATGTGTCCAGACTGGCAGCTTTGGTATTGTTGAGCTATGATGTGTCTAGACTGGAAGCTTGGTGTTGTTGAGCCATGATGTGTCAAGACTGGAAGATTGGTATTGTTGAGCCATGATGTGTCTAGACTGGAAGATTGGTATTGTTGAGCCATGATGTGTCTATAGACTGGAAGATTGGTATTGTTGAGCCATAATGTGTCTATAGACTGGAAGCTTTGTATTGTTGAGCCATGATGTGTCTATAGACTGGAAGATTGGTATTGTTGAGCCATGATGTGTCTAGACTGGAAGCTTGGTATTGTTGACCATGGTGTGTCTATAGACTGGAAGATTGGTATTGTTGAACCATGATGTGTCTATAGACTGGAAGCTTGGTATTGTTGAGCCATGATATGTCTATAGACTGGAAGATTGATATTGTTGAGCCATGATGTGTCTATAGACTGGAAGATTGGTATTGTTGAGCCATGATGTGTGTAGACTGAATATTGGTATTGTTGAGCCATGATGTGCCTAGAGACTGTAAGCTTGGTATTGTTGAGCCATGATGTGTTTAGACTGTAAGCTTGGTATTGTTGAGCCATGATATGTCTATAGACTGGAAGGTTGATATTGTTGAGCCATGATATGTCTATAGACTGGAAGTTGATATTGTTGAGCCATGATGTGTCTATAGACTGGAAGATTGATATTGTTGAGCCATGATGTGTCTATAGACTGTCAGCTTGGTATTGTTGAGCCATGATGTGTCTATAGACTGGCAGCTTGGTATTGTTGAGCCATGATGTCTTAGACTGGCAGCTTGGTATTGTTGAGCCATGATGTGTCTATAGACTGGAAGCTTTGTATTGTTGAGCCATGATGTGTCTATAGACTGGAAGGTTGGTATTGTTGAGCCATGATGTGTCTAGACTGGAAGGTTGGTATTGTTGAGCCATGATGTGTCTAGACTGTAAGCTTGGTATTGTTGAGCCATGATGTGTCTAGACTGGAAGGTTGGTATTGTTGAGCCATGATGTGTCTAGACTGTAAGCTTGGTATTGTTGAGACCATGATGTGTCTAGACTGGAAGGTTGGTATTGTTGAGCCATGATGTGTCTAGACTGGAAGCTTGGTATTGTTGAGCCATGATTTGTCTAGACTGGAAGCTGAGTATTGTTGAGCCATGATGTGTCTAGACTGGAAGCTTGGTATTGTTGAGCCATGATTTGTCTAGACTGGAAGCTGGTATTGTTGAGCCATGATGTGTCTAGACTGGAAGATTGGTATTGTTGAGCCATGATGTGTTAGACTCAAAGCTTGGTATTGTTGAGCCATGATGTGTCTAGACTGGAAGATTGGTATTGTTGAGCCATGATGTGTCTTAGACTGGAAGATTGGTATTGTTGAGCCATGATGTGTCTAGACTGGAAGATTGGTATTGTTGAGCCATGATGTGTCTAGACTGGAAGATTGGTATTGTTCAGCCATGATGTGTTTAGACTGGAAGATTGCAAGATGTATACAGCTTCTGTGTCACACAGTCACACTAAGCCACCGCACGCACGCAAACGCACACACACGCGTGCACACACACACAGAACACGCACGCGCGCACACACACATACACCAACCACACACACACACAAAACACACACCACACACATCATCACACACACACACACACACACACACACACCTCACACACACACACACACTCACACACACACACAACCACACAAACACACAAGCATACACACACAGACACATACACCACACAGACAAAGACACACACACCACACACACACACACACAACACACGCATACACACATACATACACTAGGACACACAGACACAGACACAGACACACACACACACACACACACACACACAACAACACACGCAAGCACACACACACACACACACACACACACACCACACACACACAACAACACACACAAAACAACACACACACACACAACACACCACACACAATGCATGTCTCGTACACGCAAAGGGCACTTTGAACTTATTCAAAGCTGAGAAGACAAAAACATGATAAGAGGTGTGACACTGTGTGGACACTGAGGGACGGAGAGACTAATTTAGCAGAAAGATGAAAGAGATGCCTGTGAATGAAAATCGAAAAACGAATGCATACAAACAGGACAACAAAGTGAAAAATGCATGAAAATGGAGGGTAAAGTGGGATTTTGTGGACGGTGGATCGAGGGAAGAGAGCAATCGGATTACAATGCTTTTTGTCGGGGCTTGTGGAAAGGTTAAATCTGCAGAGTGACAATGATGATAACACTGAAAATAGTAAAACCAGAAAAACACGAAAATAGATTCCGAACGTGTATTTAATAGAACAAGACCAGATAGGTACAAATTGTCGGCCAACTGGCCTTTGTCAAGCGTGAATGTAAGATCACAAACACCAAACACAAAATTTAGTAGAAAAGACTGAAATTTCCTTGCTGCTTCGTACAGTGGGAGAAGCTTGTGAATGAAAATCGAAATACAAACAAACAAACAAATAAAACAAGTCCTCTTCTCCCACTGGACGAAGCAGCAGGCAAGTTTCAGTTTTTTCTCCTAATTTATGTATTTAGTGTTTGTTTGTTTGTTTGTAATCTTACATTCACACTTGGCAAAGGCCAGTTGGCCGAAAATTTGCGGCTGTCTTTTCTTGTTGTATTAAATACGCGTTCTGATTCTATTTTCGTGTTGTTTATTTTTTCTGGTTCCTGTTTGCTTGAACGCAGGCAGCCACACTTGTTTTGGATAATACCTTATATTCCAATAATAGAAGCTATTAGCTAAAAGCTTCTTTTTAAAACTTGCTGGTGCTGATCTGCATATCTACATAGAAGTGTTGGTTATAGGAAAGAGGTAGAGGGAAACTTTGCACTCCACTGACGAACTACAAATTTTGACAGAATGAATCTGTGAGGTTATGTCTGTCAAGTGAACAAGGCTGGCAGGAGCAGTGCTGATTGCGCCAGTAATCTCGATCATGCTTTGTAATGTGTATTTCTGCCGTATTGTGTGTGGTTTGTGTGTGTGTGTGTGTGTGTGGTGTGTGTGTGTGTGCTTGTGTGCGTGCGTGCGTGTGTGCGTGTGTGTGTATTATGTGTGTGTGTGCGTGTGTGTGTGTGTGTGTGTTTGTGTGTGTGTGTGTGTGTGTGTTTTATCACAGTAGATTTTCTATGTAAAAATCAGGCTCCTTTTAGTTAGGAGAACGTCCAGACGCAGTCCAAGCAGTTTGATTTATCTGTCTATTTCTTTCTTTTTTTCTTTATTTTTAAGGTGAGTATTTCTATTT
Organism: Monoplex corrugatus; assembly: GCA_030674185.1. Taxonomy (NCBI): domain Eukaryota; kingdom Metazoa; phylum Mollusca; class Gastropoda; order Littorinimorpha; family Ranellidae; genus Monoplex; species Monoplex corrugatus. Next base: position 75,712,572 of record JAPXFY010000014.1, read on the forward strand.
ATCCTGTGAAAGTGGAACCATGAAAAAAAGACACGAATATAGAATCAGAACGCGTACTTAATACAACCAGACAAGACAGGCGCAACTTTTCGGCCAACTGGCCTTTGCCAAGCGTAGATGTAAAATCACAAACGAACTAACACCAAAGACAAACATTAGGAGAAAAAGATTTAAACTTCACTGCTGCTTAGTCCAGTAGGAGAAAAAGACTAAAATGACATCATAAAGTGATTGTGAATAAATATAATGTCGGAGGGGAAGTGAGATGAATTCTGCTATTTGGAGAGTCATCATCATCATCATCATCAGGTGCCCTGCCGCATGGCGTTGGCGACCATGGACTTCCAACCATCTCTTTCTCTCGTTGCCCCCAGCATCTCCCCCACCCTCCTCATCCCCAGCCACTCTGCAAGTCCGTCCAGCATTCTCTCCCTGGGTCTACCTGGTGCTCTCTTTCCCTCCAGCTTCCCCGTTGTGACCAGGTGCTCCAAAACCCCCTTCTTCATAAAATGGCCTATAAATGTTGCTTGTCTTTTCCTAATCTTCCTTATGAGTGATCTACTTGTGTCTGCCTTCATCAAGACTGTCTCGTTGGAACTCTCAACATTCTTCTGAGAAACCACATCTCGGCTGCCTCGATCCTGCTCTGGCTTTGCTTGCTGACTGTCCACGCCTCGCATCCGTACAACAGTATTGGTTCTATATAACATTCAAGGACTCTCTTTCTGATGTTAATTGATAGGCATTTGTTGGTAAGAATGTTTGTCATCTTCTTGAATGCTGTTTTGGCTTGGCCGATTCTGCCAGCTATTTCCAATGTGCATCTGCCGTCTGATGAAATGACCGTTCCCGGGTATTTGAACTTATTAACCTGTGTCAAGGTTGTGCCATTGCTGTTATTTTGCATGAGGGGATTTCATGTTTTTTCCTGATCACCATGACTTCAGTCTTCTTGCTGTTTAGTTCCAACCCCTTATCTTTGCTTTCTATTTCAGTATATTGACAATGTTTTGTAGGTCCCTTTCATTTTCTGCAATTAGCACGGTGTCATCTGCGTACCGAATGTTGTTTATCATTTTCCCTCCAACCTTTAATCCAGGGTCTTCTTCTAGGTTTCTCATGATGTTTTCGTTATATACAGTGAATACAGATCTGGTGACAAAACACAACCCTGTCTGACTCCTCTTTTGATGCTTTGAAAAGAGCTTATATGTTTTCTATTTTCATTGCAGCTGTTTGTTCCCAGTACATATTCATGATTATTCGTAGATCTTTTCCATCAACATTGAGTCTCTCCAGCTGGTTGATCAATTCTTCATGTCGTACCCGATCGAAGGCCTTTGTATAGTTAACAAAGCATAAATACAAATCTTATTCATCTCAATTGACCTCTCCTATGATAGTTTTTAGGATGTATATGGCATTAATAGTTCCTTTCCCTTCACAAATCCACACTGTTCTTCTGCTATTTCTCTTTTGATTCTATTCCTTGTCCTCATCATGTATATTCTTAACAGGACTTTTGTTACATGACTCATCAAACTGATTGTGCGATGGAGTTTGCATTTTATAGCCCTGTCTTCTTTGGAAGGCAATGAAAATTGATTTTGACATATCTTTGGGTTTTTTTCCAGTGTCATAAATTTCATTTAGGAGGACTGTTATTTTTTCTATGCCAAATTCCTCCAGGGCTTCAATCATCTCTGTAAAAATGTTGTCTGGTCCTGGGACTTTTCCTGGTTTTATCTTTTTCAGTGCTGCTCTAACTTCATCTTTCATTATGGGTGGTCCTTCAAAGTTCTTTTTCATAATGTGTTCTTCGTTTCTGTCATCCTCAAAAAGGTCTTTAATGTACTCACCCCATCTGTCCAGTATTTTGTCTTTTTCCATGATAAGCGTGCCATCTTTCGATTTTAAGCAACGAGTTGATGTGTATGTATTTTTCCTGTGGACAGTTTCTTCAATACGTCTGTACATACCCTGAGGATCCATTCTGTGTCGTTCTTCTATCTCTTTGCATTTTGTGTTCAGCCAAGCTTCCTTAGCTTCATTGCACCTATGCCTGATTTCTTTGTTTATCTTCCTGTATATCACCTCGTTTCTCTTTGCCTTCCTCCTTTCCTCCATCAAGCCCAAAATGTCATTAGTCATCCAGCTCTTTTTTGCTTTTCTATCCGCCCTAGGGATTTCTTCACAAGCTTCATTTATAGAACTTCTCAACTTTGTCCATTGTTCCTCACTGTCACCAATGTTTTCCAGAGCACTGAATTTGTTTTGAACATGTACATTAAATTTTTGACGTATCATTTCATCTGTCTTTAAGAGTCCAAGGTTTAGTTTGATGTTGCTTTTGGTCTGTTTCCTTTTCCTCAATTTCAGCCTAAACCTTCCCACTACAGGATTGTGGTCACTGTTGCAGTCTGCGCCTGGTAGTGTTTTTGCTGACAGTAAAGAATTTCTAAATCTTTTATCGATCAGGATGTAGTCAATTTGATTTTTGGTATTATCTCCTGGACTCATCCAAGTCCATTTTCTTCTGTTAGGCTGCTCAAACCAGGTGTTTCCTACTATGAACTCATTCATCTGTGCCCATTCTACAAGTCCCCCTCCCCTTTCATTTTGTGTATCAAGGCCATGAGGTCCAACTATATCCTCCACCCTATCCTGTCCCACTTTAGCATTAAAATTCCCATCATGACAGTAACTTCTTGTGATTTACATTGGACCTTTGCCATCTCTAATACTTCGTAGAAGTTGTCGATGTCTTCCTGAGTACTTGAGAATGTTGGTGCATACACCTGTATGATGTTGATATCAAAAGGTTTGCCTCCGAATTTGACCAGTAAAACTCTGTCGGACACTGCCCAGTATCCCTTAACTGCTTTTGATTTGCCTTTGTCCATTATGATGCCTACTCTCTTTCATGTGAATTACCACCAGAGTATATCATTGTATACTCTCTGATGTTATGCCTGCCGCTTCCATCTCACTTCCCCCAGTCCCAAAATACTGATGTTAAGCCTTTCCATCTCCATTTTGATGTTGTCTAATTTACCTTTCTGCAACATTGTTCTGATGTTCCATGTTGCTATTTTGGTGTGTTTTAAAAGTGGTCATACCATATTAATATTGTTTTATCATGAAGAGAGTCCAGAGCTAAAACAAAAACAATGATGCACCAGCTAAGAGTAGCTTTTGGAATGTAAAGTATCTTGCTATTACATAATGCATAAAGATAACATAAACATATGATCGACTGAACGGAAAAACATATAATCAAGAGGTATGGCTGTGAAAGTGGCATTCCAACCAGAACAATGAATGCATTCCATACTGGTAAACTTCCAAATGGAGAGACACGTATGCTACTGTTCATACACTGGATTCGCAACACATGCGTATCATTGTTATAACTACTTAAAACACATTCCAATTATCTAAAACATATTCAAATAAAAACGTCTCAAGGGAACAAATATTCTACAACATACAGGGACAAATAATCATGACACAAAAATGTCAACCCCAGCTCCATCTCCATTTTCTTTTGCTTTCCCGCACACAGAAAACACAGCATTAGCAAATCACAAAATGTACAAAAAATGACAGGTTTGGCATCATCAGTCCATTAAATAATAAATCCGTCACGGTTAAAAAGAAATACATATAGCTGTCGGAATAAGAGTGTCCTAAAACGTGTTGTTCTTGCACGTAGAGCTCAAACTATTTCATTCTTTCTGCACGTCTATTTTACAAGTCATTGTGAAGACGATGGGCTGATCTTACAGGATGGTCTTCAGTCTGTCTGTCACCTTGTGTACGTGTCTCCAAAAATGTCCCACTTTTTCCCCACCATCACGATTGCTCTTCTGATACTCTTGTCCAGCCTGTCTGTCATATTGAGATGTGGTCCCACCCCAACACAGTCACCAGATGTCAAGGCATTACAAATCGTGAATGCAGGAATTTCTTGAACTTTTACATTGTAAATGTTTTAACTTAAGATTGCAATGGTTTAGAGGTAATACATGCATTTGTTTAATTTTTGTCTCTCTGAAAGTTTTCAGACACACTCAAAGTCCCAGGTTCACAATCATCAAGCAGACTCCACCTCTCCAACATTAGCCCTCCCCTAAAAGAAAAAAAGAAAAGAAAAGAAAGACAAATAAACAAATCAACGCATGCATCAGTGAGTTTCCAGACTGATAACATCACATCTCTATAATTCGTGAAACGGCATTGCAGCATTCATCACCAACTACGGAAGACACAGATGTGTGTGTGTGTGTGTGTGTGTGTGTGTGTGTGTGTGTGTGTGTGTGTGTGTGTGTGTGTGTGTGTGTGTGGTGAGTGTGTGTGTGTTAACATATTGAAAAATAACATTGATTTAGGAATTAACTACTCACAGTTTTAAAGGTCAAGTGGATTTGGCATCAGAACCACGCCTGGTCTTCGCAAAGCAAGCAAGAAGACAGGCAAACAGCCAAGGAAACAAAGAAATCATAGTTAACCCTTTCAAAACACTATTGCCTGAGGCCAACAGCACTCCTGCTTGATGCCGCCTAAGTCCTCTGTTCTAATCCTCCGATATTCGACATCATATTCGCAAAAAGTCAAAGAAAGACTGCTAATCGTACTTCGCACACGCGCCAGAAAAATGGTAAAGGGAATTAACTCGATAACCATAGTATGGATTAAAATGAAATAGACACGGAGGAGTTTGGGGACTCAGAATTTGCTATTATAAGTAAAACTGGCAGCGAGATTCGATTGGAAACCCGTAGAGTTATGTGGGTGATGGTGTTACATGATCAGACCGAAAGAGTGATAAGTGTGACTGACTGCCCGCGTTCAAGCAATAAGGAACCAGAAAACCACGAAAAAAGAATCAGAACGTGTGTTTGATACAACAAGACAAGACAGGCGCAAATTTCGGCCAACTGGCCTTTGTCAAGCGTGAATGTAAGATCACAAACAAACATCAAATACAAAAATTAGGAGAAAAAGACTGAAACTTCCCTTTTGCTTCGTCCTTTTTCTCGTAATTTTTGTATCTGGTGTTTGTTTGTTTGTGATCTTACGCTTGACCATCGGCCGAAAATTTGGGCCTGTTTTGTCTGGTTGTATTAAATACACGTTCTGATTCTTTTTGTGTGTGCTTTTTTTCTGGTTACAGAAATCTGTGGTAAAACCTATCCAGTCTTTTACTCATAATTTTGTTTATTTGTTTGTTTGTGATCCTACATTCACGTTTGACAAAGGCCAATTTGCCCCTGTCTTGTCTTGATGTGTTGAATACGCGTGCTGATTCTATTTTCGTGTTTTTCTGGTTCCTTAGTGATAAACACGAGTTGTAAGGTAATGCCAGGTGATCTTAGTTTCTTTTCCGTACATATTAATAACCTAAACAAGAGGTAAATCGAACAACATTGTAAAGTAATAAACTTTTACAAAAAAAAAGTTAACAAGAAACACCACGAGAGTGCGATGGGACCCGGAGCACCAATACCTCGCCACTCTCCGGATAGTCACCTCCCAAGTTTCCGACGCCACTCGACAGACATTTCATTGAGCAAACGTGGGCTGTTCATTGCCACACAACGCGCACCAACCAGCCTCTGGACCAAGACAGAATGGAAGACCCCTCTCTCGCCACTCTCTGGTCTTCATCTCTCTTTCGGGCAGCCCACCCTGCATCTGGCTCTCATAGTGGCCAGCTTCTTTCCCGTTACTATCGTCTCGACACTGAGCATACAAAATGACCTGCCAGCACGAAATCAGTCTTAACTAGCATTTTGGGTATTTTGAGCTATACATATCACTGGAAAGTGTGCATTCTGCTGATTATTTTGGTACTTAATAAATCTTGTGCTCAAAAAAAAATGTAGAAGTTATGTAGGTTTAAAGTCATTAAATTGTATGACGGCCATTTTGAGAAAACGGCCTCTTTAGTTTTTATGTACTCTCCTACACATTTTCCTTAAATTTCTTTATTTGGTGGCTTTGATCCGGTTTGTTTCTAATTTTGGCTGTCATTATCTGATAGGTGCACCTAAGAGCTTTCCGTCAGTATATTACATGTGTAGGTAATGTACAGGTTATCGTTCATAATGAGAAACAAAATAGGCACTTTTGGTAGGAAATTGCGTTCTTTTTGCTTCGATCAGTGCATTAAAATATCATTTTTAATTGACTGATAATATTTTTTCAAGAAACAAATTCTGTGGGAGATAGATTATAGTCCACAAAAATCGATTTTGAGAAAAAGTCAAAACACCCCAGATAGACCCTCAGTCACCTTTTCAGCTCCTAGTGTTGTTCGACTGACTGCGAGTTAAGACTGATTTGGTGGTGGGAGGTCACAAAAGTAATCAACGAATAATAAAAAGAAATTCTGTCACGCAGTGCAAGAAACAAAGAATGGAGCACAGCTTGAACCGGAGCGTGTAGGCAAGCGTTGAAAAAACATGCCTCGGACACGACAAACACAGGTTCGAATCACGAAACAGAAAAGGAATATTCTCTTATTTCCATTCAGTTCTTACTACGTGGTCAGGGCCTTGGTCTTTCCGATGAATCACTAAACAGAAGTCCCTCGTGCCTCACGAACCCAGCGCGTGTTAAACATCCCACAGCCACAAAGGAGTTGTTCTGGGCAAAATTCTGGGGCAGAATACATTTTCATAGATAAACAGGAATACTCTCATACAAAAAAAAGAAAATACGGGGAAAATGAGTATTGGTGCATTTAAAGGATGTGTTCTTCTGATGGAGAGTAGCTCTACTTCATATGATAAATCTGTTGCGATGAAATGTATAACAATATACAAGATGCAATGAACAAACAAAATTATAAAGTAGAATCAAACAAAAAAATGTAAGAAATATGGTTAAAAAAGAACAAAAAAGATGAAAAGATTGAGACAAAGAATCATTGCTGCCGTTGGTTATAGTACAATTGATGGCGCTTTATGAAAGGTAATATGAACACGGATGATAACGTTTGAGAACATTCACTTTCGTGTTGTTGTTTTTTTAGCAACCACTTGGAGTGCTGTTTTATAAATGTTGATTTATTTTCTGTACACAACATACGGACATTGAGGTCATAAGCTTAAAAAAAGATGATATATGGAATGTTGTTTTCTGTAATGACTGTGTTGTTGTGGTGGTGTGAAAAAGTGCTAGTTTCAGATGATTTCATTGAAGCATGGTCGAGAGGTATCACCATAATTTGTTTTTGACATCGTTTCAAATGACTTTTCACCGTTAAACTTGTAATAAATGTACTTAAATAAAAGTACAGAGAATAAACTGCAATGAAAATCTCAGTTTCACCTACATATACTAACAATGCCTGTATATCGGTTCGCTAAAAGATTGGGTCACAAGTAGTTCTGATAAACATGTGCAGTCACAAGTAGTTCTGATAAACATGTGCAGTCACAAGTAGTTCTGATAAACGTGTGCAGTCACAAGTAGTTCTGATAAACGTGTGCAGTCACAAGTAGTTCTGATAAACATGTGCAGTCACAAGTAGTTCTGATAAACATGTGCAGTCACAAGTAGTTCTGATAAACGTGTGCAGTCACAAGTAGTTCTGATAAACGTGTGCAGTTTTGCGCAAAACGAACTCCAGACCCCAGGGGAAGGACTATCATAAATGAGACTTTGTGATGTACGAACATCTTAGATTTTTTACACGTTTTTGAAAGAGGCCAATAGGGGTAGCACTATCATATGAACAGCTTTGTGATGTACAAACGCATTTAAGTATCATATATTCGTTATTGAAAGAGATAAGATTTGGAACTTAGGGGTAGGACTATCATAGACCACGTTTTGTGACGTACAAACACCTTTAAATGTCTGTCACATCTTTCCTCTCTGCGAGACGGAGTTTATCGTCTGGCTTCCTGTAATTCTATTTGTCTTTCCAAGTAATCAAGTCAGCACAATGACTGGCACTTGTACCAGACCTTAACCCGTCATCTTCATTCACACAATGGCACTCAGTCAAGCGAGAGAAAAAACATGAAAACCGTTGAGTTTGTCTGAGAGAAAATCGAAACACTCGGGCAGTTCCATATACGCTCCACCCAATCAGACATCGGTCATCTGACAGATTCCTTAAACCCAGGCAAAACCTATGTGCTGACAATGTCTTGAAATCCGAGAAACGGAGGGGGAGGGGGTAAGGTAGGAGAGTGGGGGTTAGTTTAGAACATAAGAAACGCGAAGCTGACACATTCTGAATATTTGAAGCATTAATCAAAATCAACAGGGAATAGGCCATTTTTTTATATTGCGGGCCGGGATTAAATTCGAAATGTCAGAAATGATCCACGGCTCCATTATTTAAAAAAATGATCCAGCCAGGCCGCTGAATAGGAAGAACGACTTGTCTGTTGGTCAGGTCACTATCTGTGTTGACAGGAGCACTTCGTTTTGAGCAGAGGACAGGGCAAAGATGATTATGTGGGAAGGTTTGGTGGTAGTCTGGGAGCAAACACTTTGTTAAGAATAAAATGATGAAGACAATGAGAGAAACAGAGAGGCACTAACAGTGACGCTAACTCTGACACTGGCAGATGCCTTTAACCCATACAGAATGGTACAAGAATGAGTACACAGATCATTCCATCCATACATACACCCACACTTACATATATACATGGATGCATAACTGATGCCTCCATAATACAATCATGTGCATTCATTTATTTATCAGTCTGTCTGTCTGTCTGTCTGTCTTCTCTCTTTCTCTCTCTCTCTCTCTCTCTCTCTCTCTCTCTCTCTCTTTCTCTCTATCTATCTATCTCGCTCTCTCTTTCTCTCTCTCGGTTTGCAGAGGCAGTTATATACTCTACACAAAGCGGCTACTTCTTTGCATCTTAAGGTAAATTTGAATAAAAGTAATGTTGCCGTGTTTAGGAAAGGAGGACATTTAGCTGCTAGAGAGAGATGGGTGTACAATGATATAGTTATGCCTGTTGTAAATGTAAATAAATACCTGGGAATTCATTTTTCTACACGTTTGAGTTTTACTCTGGCTTGTAAAGATATTGCTAGCAGGGCAAAAAATGCATTGATATGTTGATGAAAAGATTGAATATATTGAATAATAATTCATTTGATTTACTTGCCAAAATATTTGACTCACAAATACAGACAATGTTGCTGTATAGAGCAGACATTTGGGGATTGGATAAGGCAGTCATGCATTGTGAAGCTGTACACTTATTTGCTTTGAAAAGATTTTTAGGACTGGATAAGCGCACATCTAATGATTTAGTATATGGAGAAAAACAGATACCCATTGTTTGTTCATTCTGTTGTATGATGTATTCAATTTTGGTTAAAACTATTACACATGGAAGACAATAGACTGCCGACAAATTCCTATAAGATGCTATTTGATCTAGATTTTAAAACGAAGAAGAACTGGTAACTAGTATACCTATGTATCTAAATGAATATGGGCTTTATTCGTGATTTTCGACAAAGACTGACTGATTGTAGATGGCAAAAGTGGAATGACCATATACAGACAAGTGGAAGATATGATTTTTACAGAACTGTCATATTCTCACAGTGTTAAACCATACATAAGCCTTGATCTGGATATTAATTTGAAAACAAAAACAATAGAAAATTTAGACTTAGTCTATCAGCTTTGAAAGTCCATCAATTGAGATACAAGCAACACTGAGTCTGAATTGCTCTGTAAGTTATGTATGCAAGCTGAAGAAGACGAAATACATGTTATCCAGTGTTGTCCAGCTTTAGGAGAAATCCGTTCATGGTTTATCCTTCAAAAGTATTATAGATGCCCAAATATGTTTAAACTGTGTTTGTTAATGTGTTCAACTCGTTTTGATTATATCAAGAATTTTGGTTTGTTCCTGCTCAAAGCAGCTAAAATCAGGGAAATTGCTTTATCGTAATATGTTTATTTTGTTGTTGATTGTTAATCCTATGATATGATATCTGATTATTTCATTGTACTTATAAGCACCCCTTCAGAAGGGACGATGGCCTTTCCTGAGTAAAAATTCTGAATTCTGAAGTCTGAAGTCTCTGTCTGTCTGTCTGATTGTCTGTCTGTCTGTTTCCCTCTCTCTCTCTCTCAGTCTCTATCTTTCTCTCTCACTCACTCTCGCTGTTTATGTATATACATGTGTATGTGTGTGTGATTGTGGTGTGTGTGTGTGTGTGTGTGTGTGTGTGTGTGTGTGTGTGTGTGTGTGTGTGTGTGATGTTATAAAAGAGAGAGAGAGAGAGAGAGAGAGAGAGAGAGAGAGAGAGAGACATAATACATACATACATACACATATAAAGAGAGACGGACATATGTATGTAATTATACTGAATAATGATATGCCATATAATAATATATATAAACATTTTCATGCTTATGTATACACACACACACACACACGCACACACAGACATACATACACAAACACATACATACATACATATATACATACATACACACATACATACACGTACATGCATACATACAATACATACATACATACACACATACATATACACACACATACATATACATACATTCATACATACAGACATACATACACATACATACATACATACATACATACACACATACATACATATATACATACATACATACATACATACATACATACATACATACATACATACATACATACATACATACATACATACATACTTCATGTGCCTTGCCTGGCATTGGAGATCATGGCCCTCCATACAAATCTATCGTTTGTCACTGCAAGTTATCTCCTGCCCTTTCTGTCCTCACCACTGTGCAAAACTAATGTTTTCTCCCTGGTCATCTGGGTGCTCTTTTTGCCTCTTGCTTTCCTGTTGTGAATACGTGCTCAAATTTCTCTTGCTTCATAAAATGTCCTATAAGTGTAGCGTGTCTTTTCCTAATCATTTCTTGATGCTTTTTATGTCTGCTTCTTTCAAGACTGTCTCGTTTGTTTTCTTTGCTTTTCATGGACATCTTAACATTCCTTCTTTGAAAACCATATATCAGCTGGCTCCATCTTGTTCTGACTTTGCTTATGGATTGTTCAGGTTTCGCATCTGCGCAACGTTTAAACATAATGCATAAATGTATGCATACATACACACATACATACACGCATGCCTATATACAAAATTACATACCTACAGACATACATACATCCGTACGTACATACGTATACACGTACACTAGTACATACGTAAGTACATACAAATACGCATACATGAAATAGGAAGTAAAGGGGACTTACATTCTTGGTCGTATTTTTGATCTACCAGTTTTTCCTCGGCGGTACTTAAGTTTATTTCAGGCGAAGCCAAAGGTATTGATTAGTTGCAGCAATACAACATTTTTCTTTTTCTTTCTTTTTTCTATTTTCTACGAGTCAAAATAGCAACATCTCCCCGGCGTTGGATGGTTTGAAGACACCAAATCACAATTAAGTTTTATTATTTTTTACAATGACTATCAAATATAAACAGAAATATCATAACACACGAGAATATAAAATTGTGGATTATATCAACGGTAATACTAACACAAACATTATACAATATTCAAACACAGTGTTTAAGTTCAATTGTTATAAAATAACTGCAAACTGAAAAATATATAAATTAGTGGCAAAATGAAGATTGAGTACATATAACGAAGATAACACATCCATTCTCTGCTACAAAATACGTTGGAACATATTTCTGCGATTCTGTTTGAACTGGTGCAAATAGTTCCTTGATTTGAACTGGTTCAAATTTTCCTTGACTGCAGGGGTTGTGTCACACAGCAATAAGCATGCTGTGATCAGCCACTACACAAGGAGACCAACTCAGATCTTGTTCATCAGAAGAAGAAAAACGACAACGACAAAAAAATCCAAATAACACTTGTTTCCAATATCAGACAAATGGTCAATTTTTATGTTGAAGACTGAATTGAATTCAAAGTATCTGATCTTTACACGCCATAGCGTGATTACAAGAGCCGGCCAGCGCACCTTACAAATAAAGGAAGACAGCTACAGGGGCACTTACTTCAGTTCACGTAGAAGACAGGGCATAGATGAGTGGCACCACTACTAGCGTCTTGCTGGTAGCGTGGGAGTGACACTTAGGAACGAACATTGCAAAGAAAGGTGAGACAGAGACTGCGATACTGATTATGATGCTGACAATGAATTTACTGTGAAAGCCATCGATGCAATGTTACCAAACATGCATGCATGCAGCCCTCTTTATATCGATCAGTCGATAGATCCATTTCATTTATCCATACATCTATCAACACACATATGTATTACATTACTACGTATATGCAGAGCACAGCCTACGCATACCCATGCACCCATACATGCATACGCACTAATATTCATATATTGTTGTAATACATGCCTACATTGTAAGTACATACACAAACATCAGCTTTACATACACGACACGCAGACACACACACGCACACACACAATACACACACACCACAACACACATACAATACACACACACACACACACACACACACACACACACACACACACACACCCCACACACACATACCCGTCTTTGATCCCAGTAATTAGATCTTGTGCCCAGAGATACGCCGACCATCCCTATTAAGTCATTAGGATTAAGTCAGGCAATGGCACAAAGAACATCAAGGATGATAACATTTGGTTCATATACATCACTCTTACAGCTGGTACATGTTATCCTACACATGCTATATAAAAATACAGAAATGGAAATAACACATAATACATGCCTACACATTTAAGAAAAATATAAACACTGCACGCACTGACACATATACAGGCACATTCATATATACATAACTACATACTTACATGGAAACATACGTAGTTGTGTGTATCAAACCCATATACATATCTTTACATACGTATATATTACATACAACGTAATGATACTCGCCTACATATTTGCTTACACACAACCATACATCTGTCCATCCGTCATACATCATTGTGTACATGAAATAAGAACAAAAGAATAGTTTTTTTTTAAACAATTGCTTTTCTACACTGAAGTTTATTTCAACGGACACCAAAGGCATTAAACTGCAGCATGTAGATAAAAGTCTAGTATCGGTTTTGTTTATTTTGTTTAAGTTATTGTTGATGTGAGCAGAGACCGCAACCTGTTTACGGAATTTGGTAATTTGAAGATAAAAAAATGGAAACTTTTCAAAAACACCTTTCTGATCATTTCTGTTCCTTGTTTATTTATTTGTTTGTTTGTTTATTTTATTTTGTTTTACAGTAAACATCAAACATAATCAAAAGCATTGAAAACACAGGGGAATATAGGTTTGTGACCACAGGAAACTATAGTGCTATCATCTAAACAACATAAACATCCATAAATAATTTAAAAAAAAATTATGATGTAGGCTTAGCATTTGTAAATTAAAATCTAAGTATACGGGTTAAGTCTGGCAGGAGAAAAACTGTGGGTGTGGCCTCTAATTCAGTTAGTTGTCCCCCTTCCAGTGTTGGGGAAGGTGAAACAGCAAGGGAGAAGAGCTGGGCACGGCTGTCTTAATTCAAGTTAGGAGAAAAGTTGAGATATCTGCCACCTCACTCCACTGTAACCTCCGAAGATCAGTATGTTTACATTTATCTTCACTGTCTATAGCATGCAGCTAGCGCATAGTGATTAACTCAAGGCAACAGCGTCTTCTCAGCGAAGTTTCTTTGAGAAGTTTACATTCACACGTTTAAAAAAGAAACACACGCATACAGAACGAACAAAACCAGGAGATGAGGAGGGGGGCGAGCATGGATGTTGCTGTATTATGGCCATGTGTTTTCCCGACGGATGTCAACCAGCATTTCAATTAGAACAACATCCACCAAGACCCCTCTGCCCCCCCCCCCCCCCCTTTCAAACAAGACAGAAATAAGAACACATTTAGTCCTTTCCAATCCAAAAAGCAAACGAGCACTGGCGCTAACGATGTAAGGCTTCGCAAAACAATGTTTTGATGTAAGCAGTATCAGCCCTTCCGACACTATCGAGTGCCATGTGGAGTCTGCATTTACAGTTCGAGGCTTAGTTAGCATAGAAGTCGAGCTCTTCGCCTTCCAAACTGACTGTATAGATATATGAAACATTGTGCCTGCACCCTCCTATCCGTACAGGAGTGAATGGGCATATCACTGCTTGAGGCCAAAAACGATAAAGCAGTGAGAGAGAAAGACTGGCACCACCCTCATCAAGAGAGAGAGAGAGAGAGAGAGAGAGAGAGAGAGAGAGAGAGAGAGAGAGAGAGAGAGAGAGAGAGAGAGAGAGAGAAAGAGGAGGGATACAGACAGACAGACAGAGACAACCAAAAACAGAGACGGAGACAGAATACAGTGACAGAGACACAGTTTCAGTTTTTCAGTTTCAAATTCTCAAGATGACATCTCCCGGCTCGAAATGAGTTTCATATGTACTAAAGTCACAGGTACCATGTGATGGAGAAGATCCAGAATGATCACGGCACAAGCCTTAAGCCTGCACATAAACCATGAGCTGTCCAGATCCTAAGGTCCTACCTAGATAGTTCCATAACCCTGGGGTCGTAGGGGAGTGAGGTGGTAAAAACTTCAACTTTTCTTGGAGCTAGCACCACGGGAGCCCCGCTCATCCCATCTCCTTCACTTCAAATTCCACCCCATATGCTGGTTTTGAAAAAAATTGAAATTGTCCATCATTCACTGACCATCCCCCTCCTGCTGCACCTGCTCTTCTCTTCCCTTCGATTTTCCTTTTCTTATAGTTCAGACGTTTTGGTGTCGTACTTTTGCTGGTGCACTCTGGGGGTGGATGGGGGATGGGCCAGACTGTAGGCGGTGTGGACATGGCATTGAGTGATGTCTGGGTTTTTGGTCCTGGTGCTGGATGTGCGGGGCTTCTTATCCACTGAAGGCACAGTGTAGGAGGACCACAGCCGCTGTCACCATCCTGCGGTCAAACGAACAGTCATTAGAGCGCTCAACACATGGTTCACACTGTTCTGGTCATGGTATTTGATACTTGTGCCTGGCACTGAAAGAAATAAAGAGAGAGAGAGAGACAGACAGACAGACAGAGACAGACAGAGACAGAAGAGAGACAGAGACAGAGACAGACAGACAGAGAGAGAAGAGAGATAGACAGAAAGAGGGGAAACAGAGACAGAGAGAGAGAGAAACTAGAGAGAAATGAGGGGGAGGGGAGACAGAAGAGAGAGAGACGAGAGAGAGAAGACAGAGACACAAGAAGACAGGAGACACAGAAGAAGAGAGAAGAGACAGAGAAAGAGAGAGAAGAGATGAAAGAGAGAGAGAGAGAGAAGAGAGAGAAAGAGGAGACAGCGAAAGAGAGGAGAAAGAGAGAAGGAGACAGAGAGAGAGAGAGAGACAGAGAGAGAGAGAGACGAAGAGAGAGAGGAGAGAAGGGAGAGAGAGAGACAGAGAGAGAGAGCAAGAAGACAAAAAAAGACAGAGACAGCAGACATGAACAACAAAGACAGCAGACGATAAGAAACAACAAAACGAGACTTCATCGACGAAGATTATTAATAATTCAGATTTCGTGTCATGTTTCATTACGCGTAATGAAAGTGTGTGTCTTTCAAGTTCAGGTTGATAATTTTTAATGGTAATTATGGCAGCCATTTCGTTTCAAAGTGTGCACGTTCTATATCAGTTTTGCATTGTATTCATCTATATATTTATTTTGTAGCAAAATATCTGTTGGAAGAGGTTATGGTTAATAGTGTCTTTTCAAATTTGCGTTTATAAAAATACATTTTTCAGAGCAGGACAATTAAAGGGAATGTCGAATCTGTATGTATACTTTCGTCGATGTCAAATAATAATGAGTTCTGAATCAAACTAATATTTGTGCAAGTGATACATTCAGAATTCAAGAAATTCTTCGATTGTTCCGCAGAATCGTATGGCATATAAACATATTTCCAAAGTATGTGATCAGTACTGCCCTTTGTTTCCGAACTACAATCACAGTAAGAGTCCCATGTAGTATTAAGACATGTACACTTTGGTTGATACCCTTATTTGTCTGTTGCCTGGGTGTCGTGAGGCTATTAGGAGCAAAGCTGAAATGTAAACCACTCAGACAGAACCTGGCGTGACAAAAACAGAAAAGCCAATCTAATTGATGTCGATGGAACAATCCATTTTCGTCTGAAAGGGCGAATGGGGCATGGGTACACTTGTCCTTGGTGGGCAAGAAAACATAGAGTCAGCTATGTTTCCCTACCTTGTTGTCAATTAGTGTGTTGGTCAGTCAGTCTGTCAGGTGCATTGTCCGCCTGTTCGTTTGTGTATGTGTGTGTGTGTGTATGTGTGTGTGTGTGTTTTGTGTATGTGTGTGTGTGTGTGTGTGTGTGTGTGTGTGTGTGTGTGTGTATGCCTCTCGGTATGCCAATCTCTTTGCCTGGAAGTGTACGTCCACGTATGCATACACGTGCTTGTATATGTGCGTGCGTGTGTGTGTGTGTTGTGTGCGTGTGTGTGTGTGTGCGCGCGCGCGCGCGTGTGTGTGTGTGTGTGTGTGTGTGTGTGTGTTTTGGTTCAGTCCTTTTTATGTTTTCTTTCTATGTTTATTTAGTTATCTGTTTATTTGTTTTATTTATTTGTTCTGTTTTTAAGATGAAGTATACAGATACACACGACGTTATAATGTAACCAACATTTTTCCAATGACAGACTGATGCAAATGCTCGTATAAGATACAAAACCCATTGGCTAGGTAGGACCTTAGGACCTGGTCAGCTCATGGGTTTATTACAGGTTTAAGACTTGTGTCCTGTGTGAGTATGGTTTACTTAATGTTTTTAGACGAAATATATCGTATGAAATATGACTGATCATACTTGTGAAAAAAATACAAATAATACAGTTGCCTTGCGTATGACGCATGATTTCATATTTTTTACTTTACTTTTCCACGATTGCATGTTTATAATTTCGCAGTTGCTTATTTATAATTGACATGACTAATTGGAACGAAAAAAAGTTTTTGCAAGGGAGAATAACTGTGGGTTCATATTTAGAATCTGTATTATGAGATTCAATTCCAGCCCAAAATACAACCAAATGGATTGTTTACTGCCAGTGTGTCTTCCTGTGCCTACCTGTCATTCAGGGTCTGATTAGAATTTGCCAGAGTTACTGAATGATACTGGATCCAGTCCTCTCACTTCGTTTCTACACTTTTAACTCTCTTGGAGGAATCATGAGAACTAAATAATCTGCCAGCGTGGTGAGTATAAAATATTCCAATTGTCTTGAATGTAACGTGAGTAAAGCAGAGTTTTAATTCAGTTTCCAAATCCATATTCACTCGTTATACACATTTGATTCGTGAACAAAATAGAGTTTTAATTCATTTCCAAATCCATTTCCACTCATCATACACATTTGATTCGTGAACAAAGTTGAGTTTTAATTCAGTTTCCAAATCCATTTCCACTCATTATACACATTTGATTCGTGAACAAAGTAGAGTTTTGATTCATTTCCAAATCCATTTCCACTCGTTATACACATTTGATTCGTGAACACAATAGAGTTTTAATTCATTTCCAGATCCATTTCCACTCGCTATACGTATTTGATTCTTGATCACTATGCATCCCAAATAGTTAAAATAT
>JAPXFY010000014.1:75742772-75747772 GCA_030674185.1 Monoplex corrugatus
ACACACACACACACACACACACACACACACACACACACACACACACACACCACACACTCACCACCCTGTACAAACTAATGCAGCCTGGCTGTTTTAACGTTCTGAATGCTTTTCTGTTGCTTGTTAAATCGTATGATGATACCTTATATGGTACAATGCCAATATGACTTCATGGATTCATTCGTCCCATAGTCACCTCTCTATATTCTTTCTTTCTTTATTTACTTAAATATTTATTTATTTATCTGTTTATTTGTCCATTCATTTTTGTTTTGTTTTATTTTATTTATTTAGTTAGTTATCTATTTATTTATTTTTCGTATAAAAGCACATATGTGAATAGACGTTAAAAGAAATAACGAGCACACACACACACACACACACACACACACACACACACACACACACACACACACACACACACACACACACACACACACACACACACACACACACACACACACACACACACACAACACACACACCTCTAAGTAAGAGCCATTCTAGGTCGAAAAAAAACACAATATTATTTTCCATAAGTGCATGTTTGAACCTACGGGCTTCCTGTCAAGTATTTCATTTTGCTAACCAGTGCGTCACTTTGTGACTGTTTCAAAGCATAAATGTAGTTCATATGAAAGCTTATTAAACCTCTTTTTCTATTCAACGATCTTACGATAAGCAGCTTACACTAACTGCTGCTTTAAAAGTCCTCTCTGACATTACCCTCCATGGTGTCATAATAACTCATTGAAACGCAACAAAAGTTGCACTTGGCTACCTTACCGAATCTCTGTTTCCATGTCTGTCTATCTGTCTGTCTGTCTGTCTCGGTCTCTCTGTCCATCTCTCTGTTGGTCACTGTCTCTCTGTCTGTCTGTCTCTCTCTCTCTAACTCTGTCTCTATGTTTCTGTCTCTGTCTCTGTCTGTCTCTCTCCCTCTGTCTCTCTCTTTCTGTTTCTCTCTCTCTCTCTCTGTCTCTCTCTCTGTCTCTCTCTCTGTCTATCTCTCTGTCTCTGTCTCTCTGTCTCTCTCTCTCTCTGTCTCTCTCTGTCTCTCTCTCTCTCAACAACGACTGACCAATCAGTCAATTGAACGACAAAGAAAGAAATGAAACAAGCAATAGCAAAACCTTTTTTTTTTCGGTGAAAGTGGCGTATATATGTATACACACAGACACACACAGACACAGACACACACACACACACACACACACACACACACACACACACACACACACACACGCACACGCACACGCACACGCACACGCACACGCACACACACACACACACACACACACACACACACCCCACACACACACACACACCGCACACACACACATAAATAGAGAGAGAGGGAGAGAGAGAGGGTGGGAGGAAGGGAGACTTATGAAATTATATGTACAAACACTCATACAAACATAGACATAGTATATATATATGCATACATATACATACATTTATATGTATATATATGCGTATATGTATATCATATATATATATATATATATATATATATATATATATATATGCATGTACATGTATATATATATATATATGTATGTATATATATATATATCTGTAATATATATATATACATACATATATATATATATATGTATATGTATATGTATATGTATATACATATATATATATATGTATATATATATATATTATAGAGATATATATATACTAGTCACAACAAGTTAAGCACAGGTCCTTGGACACAGGGGGCTGATCCATTCCTTCAGAAAACATTATTTTCTTTTTGTTATGCGGCAACCAGTGATGGAATCTCAAACAGCAGTGTTTGGGCGAGCCTGTGGCAACTTGTAGTGCGCATGGGGGTCTTGGTGACCTCGTTGCCGCGCGGGATAAAAAGTGCAAAGTTGCGGTAAATGTGCCTGTTTTGCAGTGAGCTTGCTGGCGACACAAGATGTGTAAAATGAAAAATTCGTTATACCCGTGCAAGAGCAGTCTTTCGAGTGAGTTTTATGCCCCTTCCTTATGCTTTATAAGCGCGGGCTTGGTTACTGTCAGCCCGTTTCTCACCATGCCACCAAGAAGAAAACTTAGCACCTTTGACAAAACCAGGGCGATTGCGTGGATGCAAGATGGCATTGCCAAGGCTGAAGTGGCGCGACGACTTGATGTGCATCATTCAGTTATTGTTAGACTGAACCAGCGTTTTAGGGCGACCAACAGCGTTGAAGAGAGGCCACGGTCAGGTCGGCCTAGGCAGACGACTCCAAGAGAAGATCGGTTCATCGAGAGGCAGGTCCTACTGCAGCGGGATGCCACCTCAACCAGCATCCAACGGCAGCTTCGTAGGGCAACTAACACCATCCTCAGCCGTCAAGCCATACGAAACCGTCTTCACCACTTTGGCCTCAGATCACGTCGTCCAGCTGTGCGACCACGACTGCTAGCAGCCCATAAGCTGGCTCGCCGAGCTTTCTGCCAACGTCATGCGAGATGGAACCAACAACAGTGGTCTCAGGTCCTCTTTTCGGATGAGTCGCGGTTTTGTCTTGAACACAGTGATGGCCGAACTAGAGTTTGGAGGCGTGTTGGTGAACGTTACATTGATGCAGCTGTTCGTGAGACCCGGGCCTTCAGGGGAGGATCTGTTATGGTATGGGGGTGCCATCAGCCTCCACCACAAGACACCACTCTACCACATTGACGGAAACCTCACAGGCCTCCGCTATCGGGATGAAATACTGGCGCCTTTCGTTGTTCCGACCATGCAACGAATCGGACCCATGGCAGTCTTCCAAGACGACAATGCTCGGCCACATAGAGCCCGGGTGGCCTTAGAATTCCTTGTGCAGGCCGGTATCAACAGGATGATCTTCCCGGCGTATAGTCCCGACCTCAATCCCATCGAGCATCTTTGGGATGAGTTGGGGAGACGTGTAAAGGAGAACCATCCACCTCACAGGGACCGTCAGGATCTCTTCCGAATGCTGCAACTGGAATGGCAGGGAATCCCACAGAGGGTCATCAGAACACTGGTCTACTCGATGAGGAGACGCTGCATGGAATGTCTCGCCAATCGGGGTGGTCACACCCATTATTGAAATGATTTGGTGAACTGGACAGATTTGGCAAACTTTGATTTCGACCCCTCCTCTGTTTAATTGTCTGTATATCCCAAACCGTTTGTGCGATCACAATGAAATTCAATGTACGTTTGAACAAGATTATGAAATAAATCTGTTCCCAATTGGAAAGTCATGGCTTTGATATTTGTTGAAAATATGCGGGTACATGTAAACTGTGCTTAACTTGTTGTGACTAGTTTTATATATACATACATACTCGTATAGCGTGTACATTATTACAGTATGGAAGTGTTGCACTGATGCATCCACGGACCTACAAACAAGTTAAACAACAACAACAACAACATTAACACAAACAAACAAAACGTCAAACCAAAACCAAACAAAAACAAAAGCATACATACATACAGACAGAACAAGCAACAATAAAACGAGAGTTTGCAGCCATAATATGGCTTCGGTGTATTCCGTGTAGAAGTTGGCAGCACTGAATCCAAGTGCTTGGCCCCAGTTTCAATCGATAGGGTTGAGATAAATGTAGAGGCCTAGTTCTGCTGCGGTTTGCATTCATTTTAACCCTTTGCACCCTATCCAACGACTGCCAAAACCATAACCCTTTCACTCCCTCATTCTATCCACAGCTGCAAAAACTTAACCCTTTGACTCCTGCACCCTCTCCACTAGCTGCAAAAACTTAACCCTTTGACTCCCGAACCCTGTCCACCAGCTTCCTTTTGCTACTCATCTTAATGCCTGGATTATTCAAATGGTGTCATTTTAGTGTTTCATAGATCCTTTCCTCCCCTTTCTTCAGTCCACAAATCACCATCACATGGCACCTGTGACGTTAGTACATATGGAATTCATTCCGAACGCGGAGACGTCATCTTGAGAAACTGAAAATTAAACTGAAACTACCCCCATTTGAAGGCCTTGCCAGTCCATTGGTTATTATCCTTTTTTGAGTTGACTCAGAGTCTGTCATGTACTTGTTGGATGACTTGGATGGAGCACATATGGAATTGTCCGAGTGCAACGATTGTCTTTTAAACAAAATCTTAATTTACTGGTGATGTTTTGATTGTTTGGAGAAAATTGATAATGAAATTCCGTGAGAGAGAGAGAGAGAGAGAGAGAGAGAGAGAGAGAGAGAGAGAAAGAGAGAGAGAGAGAATAACCTCCCATTAGTTCTCCCTCCCCACGTTCCCTCCCTCTGGTCCCCCCCCCCCTATTTCCTTGTGGTTCTCTTCTCACCAAGTACCCTCCTATTGGTTCGCCCCCAAGTACCCTCCCTTTGGTTCTCCCCCCCCCCACACACACACACAAGTTCACTCCCATTAGTTGTACCCCCCTCACATTCCCTCCCATTAGTTATCCCCGCAAGTGTGCCATTTGTTCTCCCCTCCTCAAGTACCTTCCCATTGGTTCACCCTCGCCAAGTTCCCCCCCCCCCACCAACATTGATTCACGCCCTCCCCAAGGACCCTCCCATTGGTTCTCCCTTCACAAGTTCCCACCAATTGGTCCCCCCCCCCCCCTCAAATACCTTCCCATTGATTCTGCCTCTCTAAGGTCCTTCCCACTGGTTCTCCTCACCACGTACCATCTCATTCTTTCTCCCCTCCATGTACCCTCCCTTTGGTTCTCCCTCCACAAGTACGCTTGCATTGGTTCTCACCCCCCCCCCCCCGTTATCTCCCATTAGTTCTCCCTCCAAAAGTTTCCTCCCATTGGTTCTCTCCCCCAAGTACCCTCTCATTTGTTCTCCATCCACAAAGAACCCTCCCTTTACTTTCTCCATCCGCACGTTCCCTCCCTTTGGTTCTCCACCACAAAAAAAAATTCCTCTCGGTTCTCTTCCCACCAAGTGCCCTCCCTTTGGTTCTCCACCACAAAAAAAATTCCTCTCGGTTCTCTTCCCACCAAGTGCCC
>JAPXFY010000014.1:75750272-75760272 GCA_030674185.1 Monoplex corrugatus
TACACAGCAATAACAACAGTAACACCATCAGGCCGTACACAGCAATACCAACAGTAACACCATCAGGCCGTACACAGCAATAACAACAGTAACACCATCAGGCCGTACACAGCAATAACAACAGTAACACCATCAGCCGTACACAGCAATAACAACAGTAACACCATCAGGCCGTACACAGCAATAACAACAGTAACACCATCAGGCCGTACACAGCAATAACAACAGTAACACCATCAGGCCGTACACAGCAATAACAACAGTAACACCATCAGGCCGTACACAGCAATAACAACAGTAACACCATCAGGCCGTACACAGCAATAACAACAGTAACACCATCAGGCCGTACACAGCAATAACAACAGTAACACCATCAGGCGTACACAGCAATAACAACAGTAACACATCAGGCCGTACACAGCAATAACAACAGTAACACCATCAGGCCGTACACAGCAATAACAACAGTAACACCATCAGGCCGTACACAGCAATAACAACAGTAACACCATCAGGCCGTACACAGCAATAACAACAGTAACACATCAGGCCGTACACACAATAACAACATAACCATCAGGCCGTACACAGCAATACAACAGTAACACCATCAGGCCGTACACAGCAATAACAACAGTAACACCATCAGGCCGTACACAGCAATAACAACAGTAACACCATCAGGCCGTACACAGCAATAACAACAGTAACACCATCAGGCCGTACACAGCAATAACAACAGTAACACCATCAGGCCGTACACAGCAATAACAACAGTAACACCATCAGGCCGTACACAGCAATAACAACAGTAACACCATCAGGCCGTACACAGCAATAACAACAGTAACACCTCAGGCCGTACACAGCAATACAACAGTACACCATCAGCCGTACACAGCAATAACAACAGTAACACCATCAGGCCGTACACAGCAATAACAACAGTAACACCATCAGCCGTACACAGCAATAACAACAGTAACACCATCAGGCCGTACACAGCATAACAACAGTAACACCATCAGGCCGTACACAGCAATAACAACAGTAACACCATCAGGCCGTACACAGCAATAACAACAGTAACACATCAGGCCGTACACAGCAATAACAACAGTAACACCATCAGGCCGTACACAGCAATAACAACAGTAACACCATCAGGCCGTACACAGCAATAACAACAGTAACACCATCAGGCCGTACACAGCAATAACAACAGTAACACCATCAGGCCGTACACAGCAATAACAACAGTAACACCATCAGGCCGTACACAGCAATAACAACAGTAACACCATCAGGCCGTACACAGCAATAACAACAGTAACACCATCAGGCCGTACACAGCAATAACAACAGTAACACCATCAGGCCGTACACAGCAATAACAACAGTAACACCATCAGGCCGTACACAGCAATAACAACAGTAACACCATCAGGCCGTACACAGCAATAACAACAGTAACACCATCAGGCCGTACACAGCAATAACAACAGTAACACCATCAGGCCGTACACAGCAATAACAACAGTAACACCATCAGGCGTACACAGTAACAACAGTAAACATAGGCCGTACACAGCAATAACAACAGTAACACCATCAGGCCGTACACAGCAATAACAACAGTAACACCATCAGGCCGTACACAGCTAACAAATCACCACAGTAACACCAACTACATCAGGCCGTACACAGCAATAACAACAGTAACACCATCAGGCCGTACACAGCAATAACAATAACACCATCAGGCCGTACACAGCATAACACATACACATCAGGCGTACACAGCAATAACAACAGTAACACCATCAGGCCGTACACAGCAATAACAACAGTAACACCATCAGGCCGTACACAGCAATAACAACAGTAACACCATCAGGCCGTACACAGCAATAACACAGTACACCATCAGGCGTACACAGCAATAACAACAGTAACACCATCAGCGTACACAGCAATAACAACAGTAACACCATCAGGCCGTACACAGCAATAACAACAGTAACACCATCAGCGTACACAGCAATAAAACAGTAACACCATAGGCCGTACACAGCAATAACAAAGTAACACCATCAGGCCGTACACAGCAATAACAACAGTAACACCATCGCCGTACACAGCAATAACAACAGTAACACCATCAGGCCGTAACACACATACAACATAACACCACAGCCTACACACAATACAACGTAACACCATCAGGCCGTACACAGCAATAACAACAGTAACACCATCAGGCCGTACCAGCAAAAAAGAACCACATACACCAACCAGTAACACCATCAGCCGTACACAGCAATAACAACAGTAAACCATCAGCCGTACACAGCAATAACAACAGTAACACATCAGGCCGTACACAGCAATAACAACAGTAACACCATCAGGCCGTACACAGCAATAACAACAGTAAACCATCAGGCCGTACACAGCAATAACAACAGTAACACCATCAGGCCGTACACAGCAATAACAATAGTAACCATCAGCCTAACAGCAATACACATAACATCGCCGTAAAGAATAACAACATAAACATAGCTCTACAACAATAAAACAGTACCATCTGCGTACACGAATAAAATAGTAAAAATGACAGCCTACAAGCAATACAACAGTAAACTCAGGCCGACAAGCAATACAAAGTAACACCATCAGGCCGTTCACACAATAACAACATACCCATCAGCCGTACACAGCAATAACAACAGTACACCATCAGGCCGACACACAATAACAACATACACCATCAGCCTACACAGCATAAAAAGTAAAACCATCAGCCCTACACGCAATAACAACGTCCATCGGCGTACACAGATAACAAAGTAACACCATCAGCCGTACACAGCAATAACAACAGTAAAACCATCAGGCCGTACACAGCAATAACAACAGTAACACCATCAGGCCGTACACAGCAATAACAACAGTAAACACCATCAGCCGTACACAGCAATAACAACAGTAACACCATCAGCCGTACACAGCAATAACAACAGTAACACCATCAGGCCGTACACAGCAATAACAACATAACACCATCAGCCGTCACAGCAATAACAACAGTACACATCAGGCCGTACACAGCAATAACAACAGTAACACCATCAGGCCGTACACAGCAATAACAACAGTAACACATCAGGCCGTACACACAGCAATAACAACAGTAACACCCATCAGGCCGTACACACACATAACAACAGTAACACATCAGCCGTACACAGCAATAACAACAGTAACACCATCAGGCCGTACACAGCAATAACAACAGTAACACCATCAGGCCGTACACAGCAATAACAACAGTAACACCATCAGGCCGTACACAGCAATAACAACAGTAACACCATCAGGCCGTACACAGCAATAACAACAGTAACACCATCAGGCCGTACACAGCAATAACAACAGTAACACCATCAGGCCGTACACAGCAATAACAACAGTAACACCATCAGGCCGTACACAGCAATAACAACAGTAACACCATCAGGCCGTACACAGCAATAACAACAGTAACACCATCAGGCCGTACACAGCAATAAACAACAGTAAACACCATCAGGCCAAACAGCAACAAGAATAACAACAGTAAAAACTTAGGCGTACACAGCAACTGAAAACAGTTACACAATCAGGCCGTACACAGAATAAGACAGTAAACATAGGCCGTACAAGCAATAACAAAGTAACATATCAGGCCGTACACAGCAATAACAACGTACACCATCAGCCGACCCCTCAGCAATACCAACAGTACACCATCAGGCCGTCACACAATAAAACAGTCACCATCGCCGTACACGCAATAACAACAGTAACACCATCAGCGCCCCGTAACACAGCAATAACAACAGTAAACCATCAGGCCGTACAACTGCAATAAACAACAGTAACACCATCAGGCCGTACACAGCATTACAACGAGTAAACCATCAGGCCGTACACAGCAATAACAACAGTAAACCACAAAGAACACAAAAGATCAATCCCAGAAAGAAAAGAAGCCGAAGAAATATGCTTTTATACTGAATCAAACTGGAAAACTGTGTGACTCAATCTGTGTGAGAACACGGTAAGTAGGATGTAGTAAAAAATGGGACGTCCACTACAAGCAAAGTATGTAGTAATAAGGGGACATTTTTTAGAATTACATAATCTACATTTCCTATGGTCCACGAGCCTTCTCTGTTTCTGGTCCACTCTCCTGGAACAAACTTCCTCTCTCAGTCCGTCAGCAACCTACTTTTGTCTCCTTCAAGTCCGCTCTCAAAACTCACCTTTTCTCCTCCGCATAAAATCCTAACCTCACTCAACCCCCCCCCCCCCCTCTGCAGCCTGTCTCCACTCTGAGGGAATCACATGGTTATAATATATAATTGTATATGCTATGCTCTCTATAATTTTCCATTGCTTTTATTCTTGCTTTTATTGCTTTTATTCTTTCTCCCCATTTATAGCCATGCGTGTGTGTGTGTGTGTGTGTGTGTGTGTGTGTGTGTCTGTGTGTGTGCGTGCGTGTGTGTGCGTGCGTGCGTGCTTGCGTGTGTGTCTGCTTCAGCGCTTAGATTTGATTTTATCAAGATTTTGCGCTATATAAATATTGTAATTATTATAATTATAATTATAATTATTATTTCATACATAATAGTACGTAATTTTGAGCTTAATTTGTGATTTTGATCCAATTGTAATTTTGTGTATGTTAGAGACGTCCCCAAATTACACACACGTCCCCTTTTTACTGCGTACACGTCTAATTGTCACCTAACAACTACACAGGCACGTTCACACAATGCACACACACAACACACACACACACACACACACACACACACACACACACACACACACACACACACCAGACACACACACGAATGCACACATGCACACACAATCATAGAAAGAGAGAGACTCATCCAAACACACACGCAAACATACTTGCACGGAATTATGCTGTCGATTGCACGTCCAGTGGTACATAACTTGCCAGTAGATAAATAATGCATACACAAATAACGTTTCTTCATATAAACAATCACACTGCAGAGAGTCGTAGGGCAAAAAAGAGAGAGGAGAGGAGCCTGGTATTACTATTTCAGCTGCCTGAAGAGATGATATTATATCTGTGATGTATTCAGTCCCTCATTACTATTGGTTTTTGTTTGTTTGTTGTTTGGTTTGTTTTTAGTTATGTGGTACGTTTCCTCAGAACAACAACAGTCACAATCAAACATCATTTTCATCGTCGTTGTGTTCGTCATCAAATTCATATTCGTTGTCTTTCCTTTCCACTGATTTTTTAAAAATCCATTTGTTTGTCTACAAAGTGAGAGAGAGAGAGAGAGAGAGAGAGAGAGAGAGAGTATGTGTATGTGTGTGTGTGTGATTGCATGCGTGCGTGGTGTGTGTATGTGTGTGTGTGTGTGTGTGTGTGTGTGTGTGTGTGTGTGTGTGAGTGTGTGAGAGAGAGAGAGAGAGTGAGAGAAAGAGAGAGTGAGTGTGTGTGTGTGCGTCTGTGTGTGTATGTGCGTGTGCGTCTCTGTGTGTGTGTGTGTGTGTGTGTGTGTGTGTGTGTGTGTTTGAGAGAGAAAGTGAATGAGTGTATGTGTGTGTGCGTTTGTATTTGTGCACGCTCGCGGGAGTGTGTGTGTGTGTGTGTATGTGTATGTGTGCGTGTGTGTGTGTGTGTGTGTGTGTGTGTGTGTGTGTGTGTGTGTGTGTGTGTGTGTGTGTGTGTGTGTGCGTGCGCGTGTGTGTGTGTTTGTTAATGGTCATTGCTGTCATTATTCTAGCCGTCATCATCATCATCATCATCATCATCATCACCATCATCATCATCATCATCACCAACATTAGACTAATAAATAAACACACACACACACACACACACACACACCACACACAACACACACACACACACACACACACACACACACAATAATAACAAAACAAGAAACAACCACAAAACAAAGGGGTCTCAGAAACGAAACAAGATTCATCTACATGACACTGATGTGTAGTACTAATAGGATTGTACCTACTTAAACTCCTTACGGCTGTCTCGAGTCGGTATAGTTGGTGTTAGTGCATCATTTAGCTCTGTACTTGCCCTGTTTCCACCCGCAACATTATTGTTGAATATGGATGGACTGTGGTCCTGTTGGTCTGATTTAATCACTTACTCATCTGTTTATGGCTGTGTAGTAGTGTTTGATAACGTTTGTTTGTATGCTTTTCTATATGGATTTTTATTTGTTTCTTTTTCAGCACGTGTTTTGTCCTCTGTCTATCTGTCTATCTCTCTCTCTCTCTGTCTCTCTGTCTCTCTGTCTCTGTCTCTCACTCTCTCTCTCTTTCTCCTCTTTCTCTCTCCCCCTCTCTCTCTTATTTCTGACTTTTTCTGTCTGTCTATCTTTGTGTCTGTCCTATCTCTCTTTCTTTTTCTTCTTCTCTGTCTGTCTGTCCACCTCTCTATGTTTCTGTCTTTGTCCGTCCGGCCCCCCCCTCCTCTCTGTCTTTCTGACTGTTTCTCCTCTCTCTCTTTTTCTCTGTCTGTCTGCACCCTCTCTCTGTTTCTTTTCCTGTGTCTGTACGCTTCTCTCTCTTTCTCTCTCTCTGTCTCTCGCTCTCTCTCTTTCTCTCTCTCATTCTGTCTGTCTGTCTGTCTGTTCTAAAGCACTCCGACGTGAACACGAGACCGTTTGACCTGTGTTCGTGATTTGTGCTTTTTGATTTTGTATTTTTATGATCTGTACTTTTTGATTTTGTATTTTTATGATCTGTACTTTTTGATTTTGTATTTTTATGATCTGTACTTTTGGATTTTGTATTTTTATGATCTGTACTTTTGGATTTTGTACATTTCTGGTGTGTGCTTTTAGATTTTGTACTTTAATGATACGTGTTTTTGGATTTTGTACTTTTATGATCTGTGCTTTTTGATTTGTACTTTTATGATATGTGCTTTTTGATTTTGTACTTTTATGATATGTGCTTTTTGATTTTGTACTTTTATGATATGTGCTTTTGGATTTTGTACTTTTATGATATGTGCTTTTTGATTTTGTACTTTTATGATATGTCCTTTTGGATTTTGTACTTTTATGATATGTGCTTTTGGATTTTGTACTTTTATGATATGTGCTTTTGGATTTTGTACTTTTATGACCTGTGCTTTTGGATTTTGTACTTTTATGATATGTGCTTTTGGATTTTGTACTTTTATGATACGTGCTTTTGGATTTTGTATTTTTATGATATGTGCTTTTGGATTTTGTACTTTTATGATATGTGCTTTTGGATTTTGTACTTTTATGACCTGTGCTTTTGGATTTTGTACTTTTATGATAGTGCTTTTGGATTTTGTACTTTTATTATCTGTGCGTTTGGATTTTGTACTTTTATGATACGTGCTTTTGGATTTTGTACTTTTATTATGACCTGTGCTTTTGGATTTTGTACTTTTATGCAGTATCTCTCGGCATTTGTGACTTAGCATAATCACGGTGATGAATGTGCATAGAGCTCTGGCCATTCTGTCTTGACGTTTTGTTTATATAGATAGGGTGTTGTTGTGGTCGTTATATTATGACTCTTTTGTTTGAATGCTACTTTAACATTGTATGCTTTGTGATACGTCCCTTTTCGTCATAACGGTAGGGATTGACATGTTTTTGTTTTGTGCCATTCTGCCACTGTCACTCACATTTTTGTTAAGGGGTTAGGACTGCTGTAAGGTGTAGTGCTGGGCAAGTAGGCTGCTGCTGCTGCTGATGATGATGATGATGACGATGATGGTGATGATGATGTTGATGATAGTGGTGGTGGTAGTGGTGGTGATGATGATGATGAATGTTACATTTCAGTGTGTTTTTTTTTATTTTGTTCGCTGGTTTTGTTTTATATTTCGTTTTCTTTTAATGTGTATGTATGTATGTATGTATGTATGTATGTATGTATGTATGTATGTATGTATGTATGTATGTATGTATGTATGTATGTATGTATGTATGTATGTATGTATTGTGTGTGTTGTATGTGTGTGTGTATGTGTGTATGTGTGTGTGTGTGTGTGTGTGTGTGTGCGTGTGTGCGTGTGTGTGTGGTGTGTGTGTGTGTGTGTGTGTGTGTGTGTGTGTGTGTGTGTGTGTGTGTGCGTGGCGTGTGTGTGTGTTCGTTATTTGTTTGCGTGTTGTTGTTTTTATTGTTTTTGTCGTCGTCTTTATTGTTGTTTCACAAACCATTCTCGACACTGCAGAACTGATTTTCTAGTGTTCTTTTTCCGCCGTATTCAATATTTTACCTTGTTCAGAAAATTGTGTACAGGTTGAACAACTGACCTGGAATTTTTCTAAACATACTTGAAATCTTTCTGACAGTGTCATTTTGTTGTTGTTGTTGTTGTTGTTGCTGTTGCTGCTGTTGTTTATTTGTCTACTGTTACATTTACAGGTGTCATGTTTCTTTCTTGTGAATAACATGCTATCATAAATACGTTTTACGTGCGCTTGACCAGCCTTTTACAATATATATACCTAAACGAATTGTGACTTGTCACCATGGACTGAATCGATAATTAGCGAATTACTATTTTCATGACTGCTTAATCTACATGTAAATTCTATTGTCTTTCTAATGAGTAGACCGTTTCTAAATCATATGTTTATTTCCGGAGATATTGGCGTTTGAAAAATAATATATCTCAGATTTGTCATACTGAGGAAAAAAACCAATCAAACTGAAACACAATTTCAACAGTAACGTTTCGTAAGAAATCAAGACCAACCATCACGAAATTATTGCACACTTATCGATCTTGTATGTGCAATCAAAACTAAAAGGATTAACTGACTGTTGAAAACAAACTGGCATTTTCAGTTTTCTTTTTCTCCTAAAGAACGCCCTGTACCGTTGGATATGTGTTTTTGACACACTATCAAACAAGAAAAGAACAATCGAGTGTAGCATACACAGGACTAATGACAGTATCAATTTTACAAAAAAAGTATATCAGTACTTGGAAACAAATGAGATAGTCTTGAAGGAGGCAGACACAAAAAGATCATTAATAACGAAGATAAGAAAAAGACGAGCAACATTTACAGGCCATATTATGAGGAGAGGGAAATTAGAACACCCGGTCACAACAGGAAAGCTGGAGGGAAAGAGGACACCGGGTAGAAAATATTGGACGGACTTCCAGGGTGGCTGAAAACAGAGAGAGTGGGAGATGTACTTGCAGAGACAAGGGA
Source organism: Monoplex corrugatus (assembly GCA_030674185.1). NCBI lineage: Eukaryota > Metazoa > Mollusca > Gastropoda > Littorinimorpha > Ranellidae > Monoplex > Monoplex corrugatus. Next base: position 75,759,560 of record JAPXFY010000014.1, read on the forward strand.
AGATTCGTATGGAGAGCTATTGTCGCCAACGCCATGCGGCAGGATACATCATGATGATGATGATAGATGATGATGAGTTGATGATGATGATGATGATGAGATGATGATGATGATGATGATGATGATGATGAGATGGACAACAACAACGACTTGGACTTGACAGGTGGTAGCGAATGCAAGAAGAATCACAGTATCGCCTTCATTCAGAATAAAACATTCGAACCTGACACCCTTTACTCCTATTTCGGCTGCCAGCCGCGAACATTGTAAGGTGACAAGAAAACTCATTTTGTAGTGAATGGTCACATTAGGGTGGAGAGCTTACGTCTCCTGTGTATGAATCTAATGGCGTGAAGATCTAGTGGAAAGGATTCCCACTCATTGTGGCAGCATGATGTGGTGAGTTCTATGTCACGAACGTGATAATATACGTTCTCTCTTACGAAGCCTAGTGTGATGCCAAACACAAAGGGGGAAAAGACATAAATATTGTACAATGATCTGCCCCTCGTGAATTCTCTGGCCTACTTTTGATTCATTAGTTGGTTCGTGTTTTTTGTAGACAGCCACCTCATCAATAGTCCACAGGGACAATAATCCTCTGACAGAGGGAGATGTAAAAACACAAATACATGACTGTATTGACAACACTTGAATGTGGCCACAGCTATGATGAAAATGATGATGGATTGTCAGTACACCCAATGGATGAA
>JAPXFY010000014.1:75767772-75775272 GCA_030674185.1 Monoplex corrugatus
TAATAGATGCTTGCAATGTAAACACAGTGTCATCTGTACGATAGTCCTGGTAATAGATGCTTGCAATGTAAACACAGTGTCATCTGTACGATAGTCCTGGTAATAGATGCTTGCAATGTAAACACAGTGTCATCTGTCGATAGTCCTGGTAATAGATGCTTGCAATGTAAACACAGTGTCATCTGTACGATAGTCCTGGTAATAGATGCTTGCAATGTAAACACAGTGTCATCTGTACGATAGTCCTGGTAATAGATGCTTGCAATGTAAACACAGTGTCATCTGTTCGATAGTCCTGGTAATAGATGCTTGCAATGTAAACACAGTGTCATCTGTTACGATAGTCCTGGTAATAGATGCTTGCAATGTAAACACAGTGTCATCTGTACGATAGTCCTGGTAATAGATGCTTGCAATGTAAACACAGTGTCATCTGTACGATAGTCCTGGTAATAGATGCTTGCAATGTAAACACAGTGTCATCTGTACGATAGTCCTGGTAATAGATGCTTGCAATGTAAACACAGTGTCATCTGTACGATAGTCCTGGTAATAGATGCTTGCAATGTAAACACAGTGTCATCTGTACGATAGTCCTGGTAATAGATGCTTGCAATGTAAACACAGTGTCATCTGTACGATAGTCCTGCCTGGTTAAATCCTTCTTGGTGTTCATCTGTTATACTATTCTGTTCCGTTCCTTTTCGCAGTCGAATATTAACGATAATGTTTTATAATTTGCTGCCAATATCAGAAAACAATACGCCTCTGTAGTTATAAGTGTCATTAATGTCGCCTTCTTATGTAGTGGCAACACTATAGATTTAATAGACGTGCTGGGATATATGCCTTTGATAGAGTGGGAGAATGGGAGAGAGTGAGAGAGAGAGAAAGAGAGAGAGAGAGAGAGAGAGAGAGAGAGAGAGAGAGAGAAGAGAGAGAGAGAGAGAGAGAGAGAGAGAGAGAGAGAGAGAACTCGGAACTCGGAATTCGGAACTCGGAATTTTAATGAATTTAGGCCAACAGCCCCTTTCATGGGGGAAATCTTAAGACACATCTCTATACAACTTTACTTAATTAATTAACACACTTCAATGTATTTACATGGGATATTCAAAGGTACTAATGTAGAAAACAAATGTTGTTTCAAGTACGTACGTTCAAAATACTTTTTTCTCTTATTTTAAAGGCAGCGACCAAAAACTTCGCCAGGTTCACTATGGTTCCCGCAGAGTCATCTGTCATTTTTGTAATAAAAAGATCTTCTAAGTTATCGCCCTCAGTGACCTCTAAATGATAAGATTGTTTGACATGGTTGTACAGAGGGCATTCAAATAGAAAATGTATCTCGTTTTCCTGCACATTTGGACAAACTGGACATGAAGTGTTGGCAGTCGTAGGCGCAAAGCGATATCTGTGAACGTTTAACTGGGACACGCCCATCCTAAATTGTGCCATAGCGTTCCTAAACACCTGCACATACAGTATTTCAATATAGTTTGCTTTTGCAAATAAAGGTTTAAATTTGTCGTATAGTGAACAGCGTGCACTGGTATCTATGTGGTTACGCCAGCAATGACAGAAACTGCTACGTAATCTTTCTTTCAGTTCTTTACTGAATCGTTTTTTCGTCGCCACACCCAAAAAGCCAAACTTCTTCAAAACCATTTTCACATAAAATGCTTTTTATCTTGGACACCCAAGTTACATAACCTTTTCCATGTATACTGAATAACATTTTATATGCTTTTTTTGAATACCTAGTCTCTGGCTGTTTCAGTAGTCGAAACCAGTATTTAATACATCTAGCAACAGCAGTTATCCAGAGAGGAAATCGTCCCAATTCTCCGTACAAAATATCATTTATCGTTTTGTTTCTTACTTGTAAAAATCTCTTGCATGTGTATAAATGTACCTGTTCAAGCTGATAACGTCTTTCATAACCCCAAATTTCTGCACCATAAAGTAATAATGGAACTACCTGAGCGTCAAACATTTTAAAGAAAATGTCTGGTGAATTGAATTTAATCTTTCTCAGTGTATTTAAAATAGCATTAGTACTTTTCTTAACTTTAACTTTAGCTTCTTCCATTGCAGTTACAAAACTATGTCTAGTTGAAACAGTGAGGCCTAAATACCTGTACGAATTCACCACTTCCAAATTATTGCCATTAAAATCCCATTTTTCTTTTGAACCAAGAAAACCACCCTTCGAAAAACTATTGTTTTAGACTTTTCTAAATTTACTGACAATCGTAGCCGCTTTGTTTCTTGTTGAAGAATGTTAAGTTGATGTTGAAGACCTACCGCGGTTGAAGCCAAGAGTAAGATCATCTACAAAAAGCATGAGAAACATTTCTGTTTCATCTGAAGTGAATGTAACACCATGTTTTCCATTTAAAATAATTACGTTTGCAAGTTCATTTATCAGCAGAGAAAACAGTATAGGACTTATAATGCAACCTTGCCTTAGGTCTTGAAGGCATTCAAAGAAATTGGAATATCCATTTTTACTGCGACATAATACACATGCTTGGACTGTTGCGTACATTGTTCGGATCGTTTTGAACATCTTGCCCTTGATACCCACTCGTAATAATACAGACCATAAAACGTTTCTATTCACTGTGTCATATGCTTTTTTAAAATCTATAAAGGCAACGTAGAGTTTTTTATTTCTGAGTTAATACTTTTCAATTATTGCATGTAAAGTGAACATATGATCTACTGTAGACCGACCCTTCCTGAATCCTGCTTGCGCTTCGTTTATGACATTGTTTTCCTCTGCCCATACTGTTAATCTACAATTAATGATATGTGTAAATACTTTACTGAGAATGCTCATAAGATATATACCTCTGTAGTTATCAGGGATATTAGTGCTTCCCTTGTTGTGTAGAGGAACAATCGCGGCTTCTGTCCATTTCAGTGGAAATGTACCTGATTGAAACAAAGCATTGAAGTACTTTTTTAAATAGGGTGTTATTACATGCTCCGCATATTTCAGTATTTCCGATATAATGCCATTTAATCCTGCGGCTTTTCCCGTTTTCAAATGTTTAATCGCTTTTATTATTTCTTGTTCGCTGATTTCACTGTCAAGTATTTCATCGCTGATATCTTCATCTGTTTCATTATTTACAAACTCCTCCTCCTCGTCAAATCCATTATTGAAAACAGATTCAAAATGATTTATCCAGTCTCGTTCTGAAATATTATCGGCAATGATATCACGCCGTTTATGTTTACGAATCTGGCTCCAGAATTTGTTTGAGTCATTTATCGAGTCCATCAATGCCTTTAAATTTGCCTCTTGATGCCACGTTCTTTTTTTCCCAGCAAGATCTGATATTCCTTTCTCACTTTTGAATAATAAGCATAATCTACTTTGGATTGTTTATGCTTTCTCAGGCATTTTCTTACCTCTTTTTTCTCCACTAAACACTCGGCATCAAACCATTTTGCCTTGTTTCTTTTGTATGCCCCGTGTGATAGTCTTTTTCATGGGCTCCGCTACAGCAATAAGAGACTCTGTAAAAACATTTAATGACTCTTCTAAATCTGTAGCTATTAAATCGGTGGCTTTTACAAGTTGGATTTGAAAAGTGTCTGACATAACATTTTCATTGAAAACAGCAACACGATCAGATGACCAATATAGTTTTTCAATTCTAACAGTGGAATCGGAGATTGCAGCTGAGATAAACATATTCCTTCGGGTTTGAAAATACAGTTCCACTGGCATATGATGTGATTCCATTCTGCTACTTACAATCATTTTGTCAATGTAACCACACAGATCGCTGCTTGATAGGAAATAATCTATAACACTGTGACAATGTTCAGATAAGTAAGTGAAGCGCCTGAACTATTTAGTTCTGGACATCCATTTACAATGCTTAAGTCACAGCAAGCACACATTTCAAGAAGCTTTTTTCCATAATCATTGACTTCCACACCTTGCGATTGTCTACTGGTTTCAAACAGGATCGATTTGTCAAAATCATCTATAAGATCAATATTGTCAGAAAAATGTTTATTAATTCGAAAATTACCAGTCCTTGCATTAAAATCACCGCAACAGATTATATCTACATAGTCATCTACAGCTAACAGATCCAAAATACATCTTTCAACTTCCAGTATTTGGCAGTTTGTTTCTGCCTGCTCATAGAAAGGACTTCCAGGTGGTGGGACATATGTAGACAAATACAACACATCTTTTGTATTGCCAAACAAGTCTTTGGACAGTCTCAGGGTTATTATATTTCCACGTTTGCTCTCAATTTGACTCACAAATTTCATTAAATTCTTTTTAACCATTACAATTATCCCATCTGAGCTTCTCCATGGTGCGATAACTTTACAGCTGGACAAACAAATTTATCAAAATTGTTGAACAAGCAGGACATATCAAAATGTTCGTTTACAAACGTTTCTATCAATGATACAATATCAAAACTTTCTATGTAATTAAACAGTCAAAATCACTTAATTTCTTTACCATTCCTGAAATGTTATAAGTAAGGAACGACAATTGCTTGGGCCGGCCGTTTTCCTAGTCTTCAGTACCTTCTGCATCAACAAAAGACTCATCAGTATTATTATCCCCCACCTCCTCATCAATTCCTCTTTCATCAGAACTGGCCATATTTGGCATGGTTTTTAAATCATGGGCCTGCTGGTCAGCACGCCGGCTTTGTAGCATGGAAACAATTTTCGGTTGGGAAGAGGGAGCAACACGGCCACGGCCTTTATCAGATCGTCTGGCCTGTTCACCAGAAAGGGTCACACCGGTGTTGCTATTATACGCTCCATCATCAGTACGTGTTGCTGGACCACGGGCAGCTGAAACAGTACGCGTTCGGAGATTGTAAGCGTTTTCTTTTGTCGACGTACCAACACTGTCAGTCTGTTCTGGTTCGAGAAAGAGAGAGAATGAGAATAAATAGATAATAAATAAGAGAAGATATATATATAAAAGAGAGAGAGAGGCAAACAGACAGGCAAACAGTCAGACAGACGGACAGATACAGACAGGGAGAAGACCAGGATAAATAGATGAATCTTCTGAAGAAATTTGACACTGACAGGGTAATAGGGTAAAAAAAAGCTTATTGAAGACGCAATTTTCTTTCCTATAGACATTTCCTTGATAACTGAAAGAAAACTTCGATGTCAGAATTTCACCACGACCTTAACCCCTTGACTCCCGCACCTTGTCTACCAGCATCCTGCATTGTCAACCATGCTAACAAACTAAAACCTAATCCTTTGATTCCCTCACCCTATCCATCAGCTTCCTGCATGAAGCTGGGGACACAGGGTGAGGGAGTAAGAGGGTTGGGTTTCTGCAGTTCAGGGATAGGTTGCAGGAATCAAAGGGTTAAAATCGGGAAGCGGGCCCACAAGCTGAGTAAAAGCTGACAAGAAAGAAACAGCTTCAGGGGGGAAAATGCGCAGATGTTTCCTCGTGTTCAATCTGCATTTACAGATCGTGATGAGAATACATTACAAGTAGGAAGGGACAACCACATCCACAGTTTTCGTCTTTCTTCTCAGATTTAAAAAAATCATTTAACATGTTTCACTTATCTCTTAAAGTAAACTGTTGGTGTTGGCTCATTCTGAGTTTTAGCCTAATGGTCGGAGCGCTCATTAAGTTTATGATAGCATAGCATAACATAACATAGCATAACAAAGCATAACATAACATAACGTAACATAACGTAACGTAACGTAACACGACGCGACGCAACGCAACACAACGCAACACAACGCAACGCAACGCAAACACAACACAACGCAACGCAACGCAACGCAACGCAACACACAACACAACACAACACAACGCAAACAACACAACACAACACAACACAACACAACGCAAACAACGCAACACAACGCAACACAACGCAACACAACACAACACAACGCAACACAACGCAACACAACACAACACAACACAACACAACGTAACGTAACGTAACGTAACGTAGCATAGCATAACATCATCATCGTCATCATTATCATCATCATCATCATCATCCATCTCCATCGCCGTGGACGACGGTGGAAGCTCCACTTTTTGTCACGAAGGATCGCCAGGCGACACGGTCTCTGCTCCTGTGTATGATGTCATGGAGCCCCAGTTTGTAGGTGTTAGCGATGTTGTCCATGAAGGATTGTGCTGGCCTTCCTTGTTTTCTCTTTGCCTCGATCTCCCCTGCAGGACTGATGTCATCAAGTCGGTTCTTGTGTTTCTGTTCATGTGCCTGACACTTCCATTTTCGTTTGTTGATGTCTGGGAGCATTTAACGTTGGACAGCTAATTCCTTGAGCACGCTTTCATTGGTTCTATTGTCTGCCCATTGACTCTGAGATGACGCCTGTAGAACCACATTTCTGCTGCGTTTATTTTATTTTCATCATCTTTCTACGAAGTCCTAGCTTCACATCCGTACATGACAACAGGCCAAATCAAGCAGCGTGAAATTGTTATTTTTAGTTTCGTTGGTATGCCTCTGTCTTCCCATATGTTGTTCAACTGGACCATTTTTTTGCATGGCCATGTCTATTCTTGATCTGATGTCATTGCTGCAAGATCCTGTGTTGCTTTTGACAGAGACCAAGTACTTGAAGTTGTCTACATTTTCCAGCTCTGTTTTATCTGTGACTGGTTAGCTTATCCTTCTATGTGCATGACTTTGGTCGTTTCGGAATTCAGTTTCAGTGCTACCTTGTGTCCTGCAGCATCTACTCGATGTAGAATTCTCCTCATACTTATGATGTCTCCTGCTAATAGGGCGGTGTCATCAGCATATCTTAGGCTGGTGATATTCCTTCCTCCTATTTTCACTCCCATACCCTCTGTGTCTGCCTCTCTCATTATTTGCTCTGTGTATATGTTGAAGAAGTGGGGCAAGAGACTGCAACCTTGCCGGACTCCTTTATTAATGTTGAAGAAGTCACTGTGCTCTCCGCTCCATCTGATTGTTGTCTGTTGGTCTTGGTAGAGAGATGCTAAGAGTGAGATCAGGTGTCTTGGGAAGCCCACTGTTGACATGGTTGTAAACAAGTGGCTGTGTATGACGCTGTCGAAGGCTTTGCTGTAATCTATAAAAGCGATGAAGGCTTCTTTTCAGTGTTCCTGATCTTCTCTATTAGCATTTGTAGTACAAACAGCATGTCTGTTGTTCCTCTGTTTGTTCTGTAACCTGCCTGGCAGTCTGAGAGCTCTTCTTTTACTTTGATTTTCATTCTGTTTGAAATGATGATGAGCATGATTTTGCTGGTGTGGCTAATGAGTGCAATGGTCCTATAATTGTTGCATACCTTGATGTTCCCATCAAAGCATAACATAACATAACATAACATAACATAACATAAAACAAAATAGGTAACATAACATAACATAATATAATGCATAGCATAGCATAACATAGCATAACATACATGAGAGAGAGAGAAAGAGAGAGGAGAGAGAGGGAGAGAGAGAGA
>JAPXFY010000014.1:75782772-75792772 GCA_030674185.1 Monoplex corrugatus
GTGGTAAAACGGGGATTAAAATGAAACTGATGTTTGATTTTTGTTTTAGCAGGAATACTGGGTTGTTTTAGGACAGGGGAAAGTTGTACTGACATTGTTTGCTTTCTGGATTTTATTTTTGTCGTCTTTTTAGTTTTGTTTTACAATGAACAGGCATCAACATACAATGTAGGAACGAAAACTAATATCACTTCATACAGATAAGAAGAACATTTTTGACATTGACAACATTCAACATATAGAAAAACACAACAATATTTCTTACACTGGAGATCTTATCAAGATGTAAAAACGTTATACGGATGCATTTGCTCTCTATTGAAAAAACAGCGGCTCATAATTGTTCCATTGAGCATTAATGACAGGCAAGTGAAAGTTTATTTTGGGATTAGACTATTCAGTTTTCATTCTTATGTTTAGTAGTCTTTGAAAAGTAGTACATTCCGAACCCTATTTTGTCAATCTTACATTTATAGGTAAATAATTTTGCAAGCGTTATGATCAGATCGAATGTTCTATCTGTTTTTACAGTTTGATCAACACCTAACAATACAGGGTTCCCGTGTGATTTTGATGTTAAAGGTATCTTCACATTTTTCATTGATTAAACATTCTGCTAAGTTCCAAATGTTTCCTCGATTTTGGCACGGGTCTCTCCTTTGAGTCTTGATGTATCCTATGAAAATGCTGCCGAGAAATTTGAATCCAAGTACGCGTGTTTTTTTGTTTGTTTGTTTGTTTGTTTTTTGCTTGCTTGTTTGTTTTTTGCTTGCTTGTTTGTTTGTGTGTTTGTCTTTTGTTTAGTACTATTGATGCTGGTTCCAAGGTTGTCAGGTGTTCTACTTAATTTCATCGTCACAGTTCTGCTGAAGCTGGTTTTTAGTGTTGTAGTTTTCACAAGAAGAATGTTGAGAGTTCCATGGACAGCAAAGAAAACAAACGAGACAGTCTTGAAGAAGGCAGATATAAGAAGATCATTGATAAAGAAAATTAAGAACAGACAAGCAGCATTTATAGGACATTTTATGAGAAAAAGGGAACTAGAGCACCTGGTCATCACAGGAAAACTGGTGGAAAAGAGAACACCAGGTAGACCCAGGGAGAAAATATTGGACAGACTTTCAGAGTGGTTGAGGACAGACAGAATGGGATGTACTTTCAGTGACATGGGGTCGATTCGTGTGGAGGGCCATGATCGCCAACGCCATGCGGCATGGCACATAATGATGAGTTCTCATAAGCGGTGCTCGGGTTACTTGTGTGTTCCTATAATCTTTCTGCTTTTTCGTGTCCTATGAGATAAAAAAAACAAAAAAAAACAAACGATTTTATTGATATGATAGCAAAAACATAAAACTAGGAATAATAATAATAATAATATATGTTTATTTGTATAGCGCATATTCCATATAAAAACATGCTCACCAGCGCTTTACATTTCGCAAGAAAGCAAAAGGTGATAAAAAATGTTCACAATTACATACACAATAAGATAACAACAAACATTAAAGCTATACAAGTAAGAAGACACATAAGAAACCACAGAATATTAAAATTTAAACACTGACTATGTAATGAAGAAAGATTAACAGATTTTTCATATGAATAAAGAGGCATACTGTGTTTATATATTGCTGCGTGTGTGTGTACATGTGTGTGTGCGTGCGTGTGCGTTGCTGTGCGCGTGTGTTTGTAAGAATGTGTGTGTGTGTGTGTGTGTGTGTGAGAGAGAGAGAGAGAGAGAGAGAGAGAGAGAGAGTGTGTGTGTGTGTGTGTGTGCGTGTGCTATGTTTGCATGCGTGTGTGTGTGTTTATGCATGCAATAGTTGTACATAAAATTATAATCAATATTTTGAATGAAGATAAAAACAGAAAAATTCTAATCCATATACAGGAAAAACATTACAACTTCAGTATTACAGCATTAATACCTTGACAATCAAAATTCCTCACAAATTATGAACTATTCGCATATCATACATCACAATTTACGTACAAACAAAGATTTGAAAAAGTTTCTTAAAGTATTTCAGTCTCTTTCCCACTCAATTTCTCCCCTATCCCTTCCTCAGCTGTACACATACAGTGATACACACACATGCTCACTCAAGCACACACACACACACACACACACACACACACACACACACACCCACACACACACACACCCACACACACACACACACACACACACACACACACACACACACACACACACACACACACACACACACATACACACATGCACGCACACACACACCTTGCTCTATTAGCCCTTATACAAAATATTGTTATACAGGCAGGAGAGATTAGTCTGATGACAGACTTGCAAACTAAGGCTCTTCAGGTTAGATGAGTTTAAAAGAGGTGGGTTTTCAGGTACCGTTTGAAGGTTGAGAAACACTTAGTTTTTCTGAGAGACAGTGGTAGAGAGTTCCATACATTTGGGCCAAAGACAGAGAAAGATTTTTTACCAAAGGTGTCTAGAGAGAAGCGAGGAACAGTCAACAGTGTCAGAAGAGCGGAGCGTTCGAGAAGGTTTGTAACCCTGCAGGAGGTTGGCAAGATAGGATGGCATGTTCTCGTGATAGATACACTGAAAGCAGAGACAGGCAACTTTATATTGAATCCTAGCCTTTACCGGGAGCCAATGAAGTGTTCTAAGCAGAGATTTTGCACTCTCACGCCTGGGCTTGCGGAGAACAAGGCGAGCCGCGTGGTTCTGTATGCGCTGAAGTTTAGATAGTTGATTGTTATGGAGACCTGCGAATAGAGAGTTACAATAGTCCAGTCTAGATAGTATGAAAGAGACAGCAAGCTTGTTGGTAGCATCAGTGGAAAGGAAGGAGCGAATCTTACCAATTCTGCGTAGCTGATAGTACAGAGTACGGCACAACTGTTTGACATGGACTTCCATAGACAGTGTTTCATCCAGATAGAAGCCAAGGTTTCTAACAGTTTGTGAGAAAGATACATCACAACCATAGATAGACATGGGGACATGAGTAACCTGATTGACCTTTGACTTAGTACCAGTAACAATAAGCTCAGTTTTTTCATTATTCATCTTCAGCTTGTTTTCACTCATCCACTTGGAGACATCCTCTATACAATCTCTCAGACTGCACGCAAGAGCGTCAAAATCTGATGAGGCAGAGGAGCTATGCAGGAAGAGAGAGAGAGAGAGAGAGAAAGAGAGAGAGACAGAGAGACAGAGACACAGAAACAGACAGAGAGACAGAGAGACAGACAGAAACAGATAGATAGAGAGAGAGAGAGAGAGAGAGAGAGAGAGAGAGAGAGAGAGAGAGAGAGAGAGAGAGACAATGTGGCAGGTTGCGAGAGCACAATTAATATTCAATTATTTCAAAGAAAGATGAACGCCGTGTTAGAGAATACAGAAAAAGCTCATGAAACGTAAATCATAACGGTTTGCCATCACTGGAAACTCCCGTCTGCAGGTCATCTCTCAATGCGTTTTGGGAATTAAACTGAATAAAATCATCATTAGCATTTTTGGAATGAATATATAATTGCAATCATTTTTCAAGATCAGAAAGTGGGAACATATTGTCATCACCACTTTATCTTCATCGTCATCTATTTATTCGATTATGCATCATATTTATTCATTTTACGCAAATTGTGAGGTAATTACAACACTGTCCGTGAGGACGTTTTCTTTTATTATGTTCCCTGAAAGACAACATGATTGTTGTTTCTATCAATCTGTTCATTTGCCGGGCAATAGGGCATTAGGTCGACAGTGAAAACAAAAGTGAACAAGGACACAAAAGAAAGTTCCATCGAAACAAAACTAGACACAGACGACATAGATATTAGTGACACATACACACCAACGTTTACGCGCATGCGCATGCGCATGTGCACTTAACAAAGACACATACACAGAGACACATACATACAGACACGACACACGACACATTCTCTCTCTCTCACTCTCTCTCTCTCTCTCACTCTCTCTCTCTCTGTCTCTCTGTCTCTGTGTATGTGTCTCTCTCTCACTCTCTCTGACTCATCCTCACTCACTCAACATTTAAAACACACACACAACACACATACTCTCTCTCTCTTTCTCTCTCTCTCTCTCTCTACACACACACGTACGCACACACACACACAACACACACACACACACACACACACACACAACTACACACACACTCAAGCACACACGCATACACGCACGCACGCATACTCACATACGGAAAAAAGAGGGAGGGGAAGAGAGAGACTGAAGAGAGAGAGACAGAGACAGAGGAGAGAGGGAGAGACAGACAGACCGACCGACAGACAGACAGAGACAGACATAGAGAAAGAGACAGAGAGACGGAGACAGAGAGAGAGAGCAATGTCTGCAGAAGCTGCCACATGAGTGATGGGCATGTTTTTGAAGACGCAAACAGACACAAAAATGAAAAAAAAAAGTGATTTTGACTCCCTCAGCCCCTAATAATGCAACCCTTAACAGGTTTTTATAGCTGTTGTAGCATGCTATCTTTATTTGACCTGCTCACTGTTCAAATGCGTGTCCAGCTTTTACAGCTCTAATGTTCATTAGCACTTTACGTCGATTTAGCGTGATCGACGGAAACATGTCACTCCGACCAGCAAGACAAGAGAAATGTCATTCGTGTTCTCTCTCTCTCTCTCTGTCTGTCTGTCTGTCTGTCTGTCTCTCTCTCTCTCTCTCTCTCTCTCTCGCTCGCTCGCTCTCTCTCTCTCTCTCTCTTTTCTGTCTGTCTCTCTGTCTCTCTGTTGTTTCTGTGTCTCTGTCTCTCTGTCTCTTTTCTCTCTCTCTCTCTCTCTCTCTCTCTCCCCTCTCTCTCACTGTCTCTGTCTCTCTCTGTCTCTGTTTCTCTCTGTCTCTCTGTCTGTGTCTGTCTCTGTCTTTGTTTCTCTCTCTCTGTCTCTGTCACTCTCTGTCTCTCTGTCTGTCTGTCTGTCTGTCTCTCTCCCCTTCCCTCTTTGTCTCTATCTCTCTCCTTCCGTCCTTCTCTCTCTCTCTCTCTGTTTTTCTCTCCTCTCTCTTTCTCTCCTTCTCTCTCTGTCTCTCTCTCTCTCTGTCTCAATGTCACTTTGTCCCTCTCTCTGTCTATCTGTCTCTCTCCATCCCTCTTTTCTCTGTCTTTCTCTCTCTCTCTCTCACTCTCTTTCTTCTTCCCCCCTATCTCTCCTTCGGTCTCTGTCTCTTTCTCTCTCTCTCTCTCTCTCTCTCTCTCTTTGTCTGTCTCTGTCTCTGCCTGTCTGTCTATCTGTTTCTCTCTCTCTCTCTTTCTTTCCCTCTATTTTTGGGAGAAAAAAAACAGTAGGGAAGGACAGAAAGGAGTGGGACAAAGACTGGGCACGTAGAACAGGAAATCACTGCTGGATAAAGAGCTATGTCTGCAAGTTGGACTTGAAGGAAGACAGAGTATGTGACTGTCCTTTAGGCGGAGACAGATCGTTTTATTTGTACAGACCAGACACAGAAACAGAGTGGCGACCAACTGTAGTACATCCATTTGAGGAATTTGTAAAGAACTAATATCAAATACAGAACCGAGAGGTCGGGCAGAGATGTACATTTGGAGGTGTTCATGAAAATACATAGGTGCAGAAACATTGATACATTTGTTGCATAATGCATTGATTTTGTATGAAATTCTTTGAGAAAGAGTGGAGAAAATGAAGCTAGGGAACGATATGATCATGGCTGTGTTTTGAGAAGATTAAGAAGGGCCGCAGAATTCTGAATACACTGGAGGCATACAACAGAAGAAATAGGCAAGGCAGAGAGCAGAAAGTTAAAATTAGTCAATGCGAGACAAAATCAGAGAAGTTGCAAGTGTGTATGCTGCTCAGGCAGAAATATAACGGCGATTAGAACTGATACGTCGCAGTTGACAGCTACAAGACTGACAGGTTAGGGTAATGAATTTCTGCATTGGAAGTTGAGGGATCAAAAATAATCACAAAGTACAACAGTATTGTCATATAGTTGGATAACACAAACTTTTACGGTGGAATGCTTGTGCTTTGTGCCAATGAGCATTGTTTCAGTGTTAGCTCCATTCAAATGTAGCTTTTTGTATCGTCCAGTTCCAGATCTCAATAAAACTTCAGGGACTTTGGAAAGAAGGGTTGAAAGATTTTCAGGAGATGCACCGCTGTAATTCTGGAAATCATCTGAATAGAAATGACTTTGATGTTGTACTGACTGATTACATTGGCAAGTGGTGAGTGTTGAGAGTGAAGAGAACTGGCCCAGGTGCAGACTTTGGGGGACCCCATGTGTAAGGATTGTTGTCCCCGTCAGCTATATTACCTTAGGTGTGTTCTGACATAAAACTGAATCAAATGAAATCAATGAAATCAGATCAAATCAATAAGCAAACAACCTCTCTCTCTCTTTCTTTTTCTTTCTCTCGCCCCCCCCCTCTCTCTCTCTTTCTTCTTCTCTCTCTGTGTATGTGTGTGTGTGTGTGCGTGTGTGTGTGTGTGTGTGTGTGTGTGTGTGTGTGTGTGTGTGTGTGTGTGTGTGTGTGTGTGTGTGTGTATGTGTGTGTGTGTGTGTGTGTGTGTGTGTGCCTCACTAATATCTCTTTCTGTCTCTCTCTGCCTTTGTCCTCTCTCTGTGTTGGTGTCTCTCAGTCTCTGTCTCTGTTTGTCTGCTTGCCTGCCTACCTGCCTGCCTGTCTGTCTATCTCTATCTGTCTCCATCTCTGTCTGTCTGTCTATCTGTCTGTCTGTCTCTCGATCAGTCTCTCTGTCTCTCTCTGTCTCTCTCTGTCTCTCTCTGATGTCTCTGTCTGTCTGTCTGTCTGTCTGTCTGTCTCTCTCTCTCTCTCTCTCTGATTATATTATTATCACTAAATGTAAGGTTTGGGTGGTCTAGCCCAGATGTTTCATCATATTACAGTTTTGATGTGTGTGTGTGTGCGCACGAGCGCGCGCCCGCGTGTGAGCGTATATGGATGCTGTGAGTGTGTGTGGGTGTGGGTGTGTGAAAAAGATTTTGGTTTGTCTAAACCTAGACAAATTATTGGCCTGAATGTGGGGAACACTGTTCTGATATTTTTTGTTGTTGTTTTCTTTGCATTATGTAGTAGTGGTAAAATGGATGATTGTTCATTATATATGATTTGAATATGTTCGACTGTTCAAGGAATGGATGTTCGATATTTTTTTTTGATTATGTGTGAAGAATTTGCGCACATACAAAGTGGATTATGTGTCGCACTACTGGAAAATTGTTATCCCCCTTGTCAAAAGACCTTTTCGGGTAATGACAATAAACAGTTTTCAGTTTCAGTTTTTTTCTTTTCTCTCTCTCTCTCTCTCTCTCTCTGTGTGTTTCTGTCGTTTTTCTTAACCATCTTAACCAAGAACAAGGGTAGGAAAAGGCTTCAAACAATATGAGTTGAAAGCCTTGTGCAATAAGGTTATGTGTTCGCGTAGTGGGGTGCTAGCCTAATGAAGACAGAGCAAATAAACCAGACCCACAAACACTGTGAGGTCGTCAGTTCCAAACCCCATCAATCCCAAACATTAAAGAATTTTTCGGCCACGACTGGGTCATCCCCATTTTCATTACCAGAGCATTATCAGAAATTGTCTCGGATTCTGTGGCACTTGAAGCCACACTTTTATAATGACCCGAGTATCGATGAGCTTGGAGGTGTGTTAGAGAGCTGAAATAATCAGTGCAGAGTTGAGTAACATAGAAGCCATGCAGAATGAGGCAAAAGAAAGCGGCATCAACCAAACACACAAGCAGACAAGGAAACAAACACAGATTTTGTTCCTAAATGTGTGTGTGTGTGTGTGTGTGTGTGTGTGTGTGTGTGTGTGTGTGTGTGTGTGTGTGTGTGTGTGTGTGTGTGTGTGTGTGTGTGTGTTTATATTTTTATGTTTTGATTGGTGGTTTCCTGATTTGTACATTGTCTTGTTGGTATGTTGGTGGGTTCATTTTTCGGTTAGGAGGATGGGGCTGAAAGACTAGGCCGTTACAGATATTAAAACTTTTTGAATAATTAACTTATAATATGACACACACATTACATGCTTATGTATATTAAGGAGGCTTGGCTGAAAACAAAGTGCAAAGAAATGGAAGACCGACACAAAACGTATCCTCAGGGTATGTACAGACGAATTGAAGAAATTGTCCACAGGAAAAATACATGCACATCAACTGGTTGCTTGAAATCGAAAGATGGCACTCTTATCATGGAAAAAGACAAAAATTAGACAGATGGGAAGAGTACATTAAAGACCTTTTTGAGGAAGACAGAAACGAAGAACACATTATAAAAAAAACTTTGAAGGACCACCCATTATGAAAGATGAAGTTAGAGCGGCACTGAAAAAGATGAAACCAGGAAAAGCCCCAGGACCAGACAACATTACTACAGAGATGATTGAAGCCCTGAAGGAATTTGGCATCGAAAAAATAACAGTTCTCCTAAATGAAATTTACGACACTGGAAAAATCCCCAAAGATATGTCAAAATCAATTTTCATTGCACTTCCAAAGAAGACAGGGGCTATAGAATGTGAACTCCATCGTACAATCAGTTTGATGAGCCATGTAACAAAAATCCTGTTAAGAATAATCATGATGAGGACAAGGAATAGAATCAAAAGAGAAATAGCAGAAGAACAGTGTGGATTTGTGGAAGGGAAAGGAACTATTAATGCCATATACATCCTAAGAACTGTCATAGAGAGGTCAAATGAGATGAATAAGGATTTGTATTTATGCTTTGTTGACTACACCAAGGCTTTCGATCGGGTAAGACATGATGAATTGATCAACCAACTGGAGAGACTCAATGTTGATGGAAAAGATCTACGAATAATCAGAAATATGTACTGGGAACAAACAGCTGCAATGAGAATAGAAACCAATGTAAGCTCTTTCCAAAACATCAAAAGCGGAGTCAGACAGGGTTGTGCTTTGTCACCAGATCTGTTTTCAATTTACAGCGAAAACATCATGAGAAACCTAGAGGAAGACTATGGATTAAAGGTTGGAGGGAAAATGATAAACAACAATCGATACGCAGATGACACCGTGCTAATTGCAGAAAATGAAAGGGACTTACAAAACCTTGTGAATATACTAGAAATAGAAAGCAAAGGTAAGGGGCTGGAACTAAACAGCAGGAAGACTGAAGTCATGGTGATCAGTAAAAAACATGAAATCCCCTCATGCAAAGTAACAGCAAATGGCACAACCTTGACACAGGTTGATAAATTCAAATACCTGGGAACGATCATTTCATCAGACGGCAGATGCACGTCAGAAATAGCCGGCAGAATCGACCAAGCCAAAACAGCATTCAAGAAGATGACAAGCAATCTTACCAACAAATGCCTATCAATTAACATCAGGAAGAGAGTTCTTGAATGTTATATAGAACCAATACTGTTGTACGGATGTGAGGCGTGGACAGTCAACAAGCAAAGCCAGAACAAGATTGAGGCAGCCAAGATGTGGTTTCTAAGAAGAATGTTGAGAGTTCCATGGACAGCAAAGAAAACAAACGAGACAGTCTTGGTGGAGGCAGACACAAGTAGGTCACTCATAAAGAAGATTAGGAAAGGACAGGCGACATTTATAGGCCATTTTATGAGGAAGGGGGATTTGGAGCACCTGGTCACAACGGGAAAGCTGGAGGGAAAGACAGTGCCAGGTAGACCCAGGGAGAAAATGCTGGACGGGAAATTGAAGAGTGTTGGGGACGAGGAGGGTGGAAGAGATGCTTGAGGCAACAAATAGATATATACACTGCATATAGATAAATACACATTTATTATATATATATATATATATACAGGATGATAATAGATAGAGTAAGATAGATAGAGATAGATAATAGATAGATATAATATGAAGATAGATAGATAGATAGATAGATAGATAGATAGATAGATAGATAGATAGATAATAGATAAGACAGATAGAAAGATAATAGATAGAAGCATAATAATA
>JAPXFY010000014.1:75807772-75810272 GCA_030674185.1 Monoplex corrugatus
AAGAATTTTTCGGCCACGACTGGGTCATCCCCATTTTCATTACCAGAGCATTATCAGAAATTGTCTCGGATTCTGTGGCACTTGAAGCCACACTTTTATAATGAACCGAGTATCGATGAGCTTGGAGGTGTGTTAGAGAGCTGAAATGATCAGTGCAGAGTTGAGTAACATAGAAGCCATGCAGAATGAGGCAAAAGAAAGCGGCAACAACCAAACACACAAGCAGACAAGGAAACAAACACAGATTTCGTTCTTAAATGTGTGTGTGTGTATGTGTGTGTGTGTGTGTGTGTGGTGTGTGTGTGTGTGTGTGTGTGTGTGTGGTGTGTTGTGTGTGTGTGTGTGTGTGTGTGTGTGTGTTGTGTTTTTATATTTTTTGTTTTGATTGGTGGTTTCCTGATTTGTACATTGTCTTGTTGGTATGTTGGTGGGTTCATTTTTCGGTTAGGAGGATGGGGCTGAAAGACTAGGCCGTTACAGATATTAAAACTTTTTGAATAATTAACTTATAATATGACACACACATTACATGCACATGTATATTAAGGAGGCTTGGCTGAAAACAAAGTGCAAAGAAATGGAAGACCGACACAAAACGGATCCTCAGGGTATGTACAGACGAATTGAAGAAATTGTCCACAGGAAAAATACATGCACATCAACTGGTTGCTTGAAATCGAAAGATGGCACTCTTATCATGGAAAAAGACAAACATTAGACAGATGGGAAGAGTACATTAAAGACCTTTTTGAGGAAGACAGAAACGAAGAACACATTATAAAAAAAACTTTGAAGGACCACCCATTATGAAAGATGAAGTTAGAGCGGCACTGAAAAAGATGAAACCAGGAAAAGCCCCAGGACCAGACAACATTACTACAGAGATGATTGAAGCCCTGAAGGAATTTGGCATCGAAAAAATAACAGTTCTCCTAAATGAAATTTACGACACTGGAAAAATCCCCAAAGATATGTCAAAATCAATTTTCATTGCACTTCCAAAGAAGACGGGGCTATAGAATGCGAACTCCATCGTACAATCAGTTTGATGAGCCATGTAACAAAAATCCTGTTAAGAATAATCATGATGAGGACAAGGAATAGAATCAAAAGAGAAATAGCAGAAGAACAGTGTGGATTTGTGGAAGGGAAAGGAACTATTAATGCCATATACATCCTAAGAACTGTCATAGAGAGGTCAAATGAGATGAATAAGGATTTGTATTTATGCTTTGTTGACTACACAAAGGCTTTCGATCGGGTAAGACATGATGAATTGATCAACCAACTGGAGAGACTCAATGTTGATGGAAAAGATCTACGAATAATCAAAATATGTACTGGGAACAAACAGCTGCAATGAGAATAGAAACCAATGTAAGCTCTTTCCAAAACATCAAAAGCGGAGTCAGACAGGGTTGTGTTTTGTCACCAGATCTGTTTTCAATTTACAGCGAAAACATCACGAGAAACCTAGAGGAAGACTCTGGATTAAAGGTTGGAGGGAAAATGATAAACAACAATCGATACGCAGATGACACCGTGCTAATTGCAGAAAATGAAAGGGACTTACAAAACCTTGTGAATATACTAGAAATAGAAAGCAAAGGTAAGGGCTGGAACTAAACAGCAGGAAGACTGAAGTCATGGTGATCAGTAAAAAACATGAAATCCCCTCATGTAAAGTAACAGCAAATGGCACAACCTTGACACAGGTTGATAAATTCAAATACCTGGGAACGATCATTTCATCAGACGGCAGATGCACGTCAGAAATAGCCGGCAGAATCGACCAAGCCAAAACAGCATTCAAGAAGATGACAAGCAATCTTACCAACAAATGCCTATCAATTAACATCAGGAAGAGAGTTCTTGAATGTTATATAGAACCAATACTGTTGTACGGATGTGAGGCGTGGACAGTCAACAAGCAAAGCCAGAACAAGATTGAGGCAGCCAAGATGTGGTTTCTAAGAAGAATGTTGAGAGTTCCATGGACAGCAAAGAAAACAAACGACTTAGTACCAGTAACAATAAGCTCAGTTTTATCATTATTCATCTTCAGCTTGTTTTCACTCATCCACTTGGAGACATCCTCTATACAATCTCTCAGACTGCACGCAAGAGCGTCAAAATCTGATGGGGCAGAGGAGCTATGCAGGAAGAGAGAGACAGAGAGAGAAAGAGAGAGAGACAGAGAGACAGAGACACAGAAACAGACAGAGAGACAGAGAGACAGACAGAAACAGATAGATAGATAGAGAGAGAGAGAGAGAAGAGAGAGAGAGAGAGAGAGAGAGAGAGAGAGAGAGAGAGAGAGAGAGACAGACAATGTGGCAGGTTGCGAGAGCACAATTAATATTCAATTATTTCAAAGAAAGATGAACGCCGCGTTAGAGAATACAGAAAAAGTTCATGAAACGTAAATCATAACGGTTTGCCATCACTGGAAACTCCCGTCTGCAGGTCATCTCTCAATGCGTTTTGGGAATTAAACTGA
>JAPXFY010000014.1:75812772-75815272 GCA_030674185.1 Monoplex corrugatus
GCTTGTGCTTTGTGCCAAGGAGCATTGTTTCAGTGTTATCTCCATTCAACTGTAGCATTTTGTATCGTCCAGTTCCAGATCTCAATAAAACTTCAGGGACTTTGGAAAGAAGGGTTGAAAGATTTTCAGGAGATGCACCGCTGTAATCTGAATAGAAATGACTTTGATGTTGTACTGACTGATTACATTGGCAAGTGCTGAGTGTTGAGAGTGAAGAGAACTGGCCCAGGTGCAGACTTTGGGGACCCCATGTGTAAGGATTGTTGTCCCCGTCAGCTATATTACCTTAGGTGTGTTCTGACATAAAACTGAATCAAATGAAACCAATGAAATCAGATCAAATCAATAAGCAAACAACCTCTCTTTCTCTCTTTCTTTCTCTTTCTCTCACCCCCCCTCTCTCTCTTTCTTTCTTCTTCTCTCTCTCTGTATGTGTGTGTGTGTGTGTGTGTGTGCATGTGTGTGTGTGTGCTGTGTGTGTGTGTGTGTGTGTGTGTCTGTGTGTATGTGTGTGTGTGTGTGTGTTTTTTGTGTGTGTGTGTGTGTGGTGCCTCTCTGAATATCTCTGTCTCTCTCTGCCTTTGTCCCTCTCTCTGTGTTGGTGTCTCTCAGTCTCTGTCTCTGTTTGTCTGCTTGCCTGCCTACCTGCCTGCCTGTCTATCTCTATCTGTCTCCGTCTCTGTCTGTCTGTCTGTTTGTCTGTCGGTCAGTCTCTCTGTCTCTCTCTGTCTCTCTCTGTCTCTCTCTCTCTGTTTGTCTGTCTGTCTGTCTGGCTCTCTCTCTCTGTCTCTCTGTGTTTCTGTTGTTTTTCTTAACCATCTTAACCAAGAACAAGGGTAGGAAAAGGCTTCAAACAATGAGTTGAAAGCCTTGTGCAATAAGGTTATGTGTTCGCGTAGTGGGGTGCTAGGCTAATGAAGACAGAGCAAATAAACCAGACCCACAAACACTGTGAGGTCGTCAATTCCAACCCCCATCAATCCCAAACATTAAAGAATTTTTCGGCCACGACTGGGTCATCCCCATTTTCATTACCAGAGCATTATCAGAAATTGTCTCGGATTCTGTGGCACTTGAAGCCACACTTTTATAATGAACCGAGTATCGATGAGCTTGGAGGTGTGTTAGAGAGCTGAAATGATCAGTGCAGAGTTGAGTAACATAGAAGCCATGCAGAATGAGGCAAAAGAAAGCGGCAACAACCAAACACACAAGCAGACAAGGAAACAAACACAGATTTCGTTCTTAAATGTGTGTGTGTGTTGTGTGTGTGTGTGTGTGTGTGTGTGTGTGTGTGTGTGTGTGTGTGTGTGTGTGTGTGTGTTGTTGTGTTGTGTGTTGTGTTGTGTGTGTGTGTGTGTTTAATTTTATGTTTTGATTGGTGGTTTCCTGATTTGTACATTGTCTTGTTGGTATGTTGGTGGGTTCATTTTTCGGTTAGGAGGATGGGGCTGAAAGACTAGGCCGTTACAGATATTAAAACTTTTTGAATAATTAACTTATAATATGACACACACATTACATGCACATGTATATTAAGGAGGCTTGGCTGAAAACAAAGTGCAAAGAAATGGAAGACCGACACAAAACGGATCCTCAGGGTATGTACAGACGAATTGAAGAAATTGTCCACAGGAAAAATACATGCACATCAACTGGTTGCTTGAAATCGAAAGATGGCACTCTTATCATGGAAAAAGACAAACATTAGACAGATGGAAGAGTACATTAAAGACCTTTTTGAGGAAGACAGAAACGAAGAACACATTATAAAAAAAACTTTGAAGGACCACCCATTATGAAAGATGAAGTTAGAGCGGCACTGAAAAAGATGAAACCAGGAAAAGCCCCAGGACCAGACAACATTACTACAGAGATGATTGAAGCCCTGAAGGAATTTGGCATCGAAAAAATAACAGTTCTCCTAAATGAAATTTACGACACTGGAAAAATCCCCAAAGATATGTCAAAATCAATTTTCATTGCACTTCCAAAGAAGACGGGGCTATAGAATGCGAACTCCATCGTACAATCAGTTTGATGAGCCATGTAACAAAAATCCTGTTAAGAATAATCATGATGAGGACAAGGAATAGAATCAAAAGAGAAATAGCAGAAGAACAGTGTGGATTTGTGGAAGGGAAAGGAACTATTAATGCCATATACATCCTAAGAACTGTCATAGAGAGGTCAAATGAGATGAATAAGGATTTGTATTTATGCTTTGTTGACTACACAAAGGCTTTCGATCGGGTAAGACATGATGAATTGATCAACCAACTGGAGAGACTCAATGTTGATGGAAAAGATCTACGAATAATCAGAAATATGTACTGGGAACAAACAGCTGCAATGAGAATAGAAACCAATGTAAGCTCTTTCCAAAACATCAAAAGCGGAGTCAGACAGGGTTGTGTTTTGTCACCAGATCTGTTTTCAATTTACAGCGAAAACATCACGAGAAACCTAGAGGAAGACTCTGGATTAAAGGTTGGAGGGA
>JAPXFY010000014.1:75835272-75852772 GCA_030674185.1 Monoplex corrugatus
TCTGTCTCTGTTTCATTTCTTCCCCTCTCTCTCTCTCTCGCTTTGTCCCTCCTCTCTCTCTCTCTCTCTGTTTCTTTCTATCCATGTCTGTCTGTCTGTCTCTCTGTATCCGTCTCTGTCTCTGTCTGTCTGTCTGTATCTCTCTCTCTCCCTCCCTCCCTCTCTCTCTCTATCTCTTTCTCTGATACACTCATGAAAATTTTTTTGTAATTGAAATATTTTTTGTAATTCAAAGTGTAAACCAACTTGTCAAAGATGTGACATTATCCCACAGTATGAGTTTCTTATCACTTCTCTTTCTGTTGATAGCAACCGAAATCAGAAACAGGGGTTCAAATGGGGATTACGGGATTTCGATTAATATACTACTGTTATTATTTATGCATATACTATTACACGCAAATTCCAAACATTATGATTTTTTTGTTGTTAACATGTAATCCAAAACATGCTTACATAACAATTTGACAAGCGTTTTTAAAGATTAGAAACTTTGATAATATTTGTTTTGAACCTATTCATTATGTACACTAGACCAGTTTTACTTTGTGATTTGACATGTGTGCAGATTTTCATGAAGATTGGACATTGGTTGCTGGCTGAGGGAAAGTTGTAGATGAAACAATGATGTGATTTTCTTTCTTTTTTTTCCGAAATGGAATATCAGAGTAGAACCATGTTCCACAGCCCATATCTCAGAAAGTGAACATCTGGTTCTAAAAAGGTTGTCTTTATTGAAAAAGCATAAAGGAAAGCTGGAGGGAAAAGGGAATACCAGGTCGATCCAGGGAGAAAATATTGGACTGACTTGCAGGGTGGCTGAGGACAGAGAGGATGGAAGATGTACTTCCAGTGACAAGGGACATATTCATATGGAGGTCCATGATTGCCAACGCCATGCGGCAGGGCACATGATAATGATGATGATGATGATGATGATGATGATGATGATGATGATGATGATGATGATGATGATGATGATGATGATACAAATTACGTTTTTATGTTCTGCAATAAACTAACAGTGACCGTGTGGTGATAAACGACTCATTCCATCTTAGAAGGTCACATTTATTTCATTTCCTCTGGAAACGTTGAGAAAGGCGAATATTGTTGGGTCAGGGATAAATAAATAAAGAACAAGAAGGGGAAAATACGTGTGCTGGAAAATTGAATCAGATTGTGTACAAGTAGAGCGAGAAAGAAATACTTTGAAGGATATTTCAGAGTGCCATGCCAGTGCATCCTTTGCGTACGAACATCGCGATCTGATCATTATTCTGCTGAAGTTTAATTTCCGTTTCTATCAAGCAATTGAATCATTTCCGATCACCAGCTGGCGATTTAGGGTAAGCTGAGCTGTAGAGGTTTGTGCCAAGATCATCAACCGAAAAAAAATATCTCAGCTTGCCAAACAGATAAAAAATAAATGAGGTTTTCCACTGTCATGCTTTCTTTCCTCTGGAAAATAAATAAGAGCAATGTGACGTCCACGTATTTTTCTTCTTTTTTTTCTTCTGCCTGACTAGAGAAAGTGTGATTGCTCTTTTCCATTTCTTATCCGTACATATATCCCTCTTCTTCCACTGTATGTGTGTGCGTGTGTGCGTGTGTGCGTGTGTGCTGTGCGTGTGGTGGTCGTGTGTGCGGTGTGGTGGCGTTGTGGGGCGTGTGTGCGTGTGTGCGTGTGTGCGTGGGCGTGTTGCGTGGGTGTGCGTGTGGCGTGTGCGTGTGTGCGTGTGTGTGTGTGGTGTGTGTGCGTGTGTGCGTGTGTGCGTGTGTGGTGTGTGCGTGTGTGTGTGTGTGTGTGTTGTTTTGTGTTGGTGTTATTGTTTGTTTGTTTGTTTTTAACCAAATCAATTCTGATTGATGTTTTGAAGCATCAGTGTGTGTGTGTGTGTGTGAAATACATCCAGAGGTTGAGAAATGAGAGAGAGAGAGACAAACAAAGAGAAACAGAAACACAAATAGATAGATAGACAGATAGATAAATAGATGGATAGATAGATAGATGATATATGGATAGACATATAGATAGGTAGATAGATAGATAGATAGATAGATAGATAGATAGATGGATGGATAGATAGATGATGGATAGATAGATAAATACATACATACATACATACATACATACATACATACATACAAATATACATACATACATAGATCCATAGATACATAGATAGAGACAGGGAGAGAAAGATATATATAGAGAGAGTGAGACAAAACAGACATTCAGACAGAAATAAAAACACAGACAGACAGACATAAACAGAAACAGAAACAGAGAGAGGGGGGAGGAAGAGAGAGAGAGAGGGAGAGAGATAGAGGAAGAGAGAGAGAGAGGAAGAGAGCGATAGATAGATAGACAGACAGACAGACAGAGATACAGAGACGCGGAGACAGAGAGACAGAGACGGAGTGGAGAGAGAGAGAGAGAGAGGAGAGAGAGAGAGAGAGAGAGAGAGAGAGAGAAAGAGAAGGGGGGGGGGGGTTCAGAAAACTAAACAGAAAAGAACAAAGAACGAAGTCGTAATTTCCAGGCTTCCAGTACAAACTAACTAATGCCTTGTTGATAGAACAGTGAACACCAGATATGATGTTTCAAGTTCAGTCTCAGCCCAAAAGATAAAAGCTAGGGCGTTCACTTCTTCAAGCCTTTCGGTGGTTTTAGCTTAGTGTTTCACTGGTCCCTTCTGGCTACCTCATTCCAAGACATTGCCAGTGCAAAGTGGTTTTCACATGCTCAAAGAGTCTGCTAGATAACTGCTCACGGATATGAGTGGAACGCATAGCGAAAAGAAGGATGAAAAAAAAACCCAACAACGAGTGAACTGGATATTTGTATGCAAAATCGTCAAACCCAAGGGATTTGCATTGCTATCACTGTTTGTTTGACAAATGTTACTATCTTATCAAATTGACACAACGCTGATACCATTCTGAATCAAGTGTGGAAATAATCTGTGGGCTCTTCATGTCTTGATGTCATGGTGACCTCAATTTTTGTTTCGTCCTTCTCTGTGCCTGAAGTAAATGTCAGCTGGGATATTTGGTGTCAACAGCTTATGGGGACTGTCATTATGGGGACTGTCATTATGGGGACTGTCATTATGGGGACTTCATTATGGGGACTGTCATTATGGGGTGACTGTCATTATGGGGACTTCTTTATGGGGACTGTCATTAGTGGGGACTGTCATTATGGGGACTGTCATTATGGGGACTTCATTATGGGGACGTGGTAGTGTCCTCTTACAGAAATTACTCACGCGGTCTGGATCTACGACTGAATCATCAGTGTCGTTAGTAGTGGGCTTTGTAAGCAATGTCCTTTGTAAATGGACCATAACAGGCATTGCTGGACTCTGCTGAAGTGACCAGCAGCGGTGTTGATTCTCCTCTGGTAAGTACAGTCTGATAGTAGCTTGATATCACTGGCTCACATGGGCTTCTCCATTCTGGGACCTGGACTGAATGATTCTGAGTTCGATGGTGCGTTGAGAAATAAGAATGAGCAGCCTGGGATCAGTGACATAAAAGCCACACAAAACGGGCAGCATATAAAATCGAATCTGATACGATGAATTGAAATAAAATAAAATAAAATCAAAAATAAAATAAACAAAATTCAATTAATTAAAATAACACAAAATGAAAAAAAAAGAATAAATAAAACCAAATAAAACAAAATAAATAAATAAAACAAAATAGATAAAACAAACAAAAACAGATTGAAAACTTTAAACAAGCATTACTGTACAAAATAAAATAAAATGAATAAAATAGAATGAAAGTAATAAAATCCAATTAAAATAAACTAAACAGATAAAATCTAGTTGAGAAATGCAAACAAACACTGAGTGTTCCGATCCCTCAGAATGAAAGCCAGACCTGACGCCAAATCCAAGTCGGTTGCTTCAGCAGGGGGTTCTCTCCCCTCGCCCCCGTTCAACTTGCCATACATTGCATGCCATCATCACTATTCAGATGACACTGGCAAAATATCGATAGGGGAACTGTATTTGGAAAATGGTGCCAGAACCTGTACACAGCTGCATTGGATCGAAAGACTGCTAGCATTCATAGAGTACTGGCAAGGCAAATAATCAATGGTGACTATGGATTTGTGTAGAATGTGTGTCCCTTGATCTTCGATCTATTCAATGTAAGTGGACATGCTGCCATCAGATTCCTGAGTTGAAATCCGGAAGACTTGTTCCTGTGGTAATCAGAGTCCTGGAAACAGGGGACTGTGCTCATGTGTGCCTGTACACACACACACACACACACACACACACACACACACACACACACACACACACACACACACACATACACGCACTAACACACACACACACACATATACACACACACGCACACACGCACGCACGCACACAAACACACACACACACACACAGACACACAAACCACACACAATACGGCAGAAATACACATTACAAAGCATGATCGAGATTACTGGCGCTATCAGCACTGCTCCTGCCAGCCTTGTTCACTTGACAGACATAACCTCGCAGATTCATTCTGTCAAAATGTGTAGTTCGTCAGTGGAGTGCAAAGTTTCCCTCTACCTCTTTCCTATAACCAACATTTCTATGTAGATATGCAGATCAGCATCAGCAAGTTTTAAAAATAAGCTTTTAGCTAATAGCTTCTATTATTGGAACATAAGGTATTATCCGAAACAAGTGTGGCTGCCTGCGTTCAAGCAAACAGGAACCAGAAAAAATAAACAACAATCTCTCCTCTCTCTCTATTTATCTATAGATCTACACACACACATATATATACATATATATATATACATGTGTGTGTGTGTGTGTGTGTGTGGTGTGTGTGTGTGTGTGTGTGTGTGTGTGTGTGTGTGTGTGCATATATGTATATATATAAATACACAAATCTCTCTCTCTCTCTTCTCTCTCTCTCTCTTTTTCACTTGGGATCTCTAAGATTGACAAACATTATTGATGTCAAAAACAACATGATCGTGATCTCATTTGTCTATTACGTAGAAAAGAGAGAAAATGAAATTCGACTCGTGCTTTGTTGTTCAGCGCAAAGTAATCTTAGACATCAAATGATTCCCCGAAAAGATTGTAAACGAACTTTCTCTTTAGACTAAGCTTTTTTGTGTCATCGAAGAAGCTCGTGTTGAACGATTTACCACTTGTTTAGAAAGAGCCTTAACACCCACGAACCCACACACCATTTAAATATTCCAATTTCTTTTCCTCTTTAACGGTTTCACAGTGAGGTGATATATGTATGTGATGTGTGTTCATTTCACCCTTTCATCAGGGATTTTGGCTTTTACTGACTAAACCATCCGAATTTTGTTATCTTTGTCTGTCTGTCTCTGTCTCTATATCTTTGTATGTCTGTCTGTCTATCAGTCTGTCTGTCTGTCTGTCTGCTTGTCTGTCTATATCTATCTATCTATCTATCTATCTATCTATCTATCTATCTATCTATCTATCTATTATATTATCCATCTTATCTGTATGTCTGCCTGTTCCTCTTTCTCTCTCACTGACATGCACAATGTCTACCCAAAGAACCTGACGCCAGTCCATCTCTAAAAGTTCGAAAGATCGAAGATCAAGGGGGTCACACACTGAAGTAAAATTTATATTCACTATTGATTGTTCGCATTGCATGTGCTCCACACATATCAAGTAGAGTTTTGATCCAACCAGTGTACTGGATGTGCTCTGTAAAGAACGAATGCCTTTTGAGCCATTGTAGCTGTCTCGGAGATTAGGCGCCACCAAGTTTATGCAAAGTCTACAAGAAGGAATAGGATCAAACCTGATTAGATGGAACTCTTTCACCCCGCCAAGGCAATTCATCACGAACAGGGACAGTTTTGATTTAAAACCCACGAAGAGCCCCAGCTTTAGGTAATAGTGTTCTTGTGCCTCTAAGAAAGACTTTCTTTTCTTTTTTCGCCTCTTTTTTTTTTCTTTTCGTTTTTCTTCTTTTTTTTTTTTAAGCGAGATGCGAAAGGACAGATATTCGAAATAACACGTCTGTATCTGTTTAGGCTTCTGCAAGTAGCAGACACTGCTCTTGTGGAACTACCAGTGTCAACTGAACGAGGCAGTGGGAAGAAGGTTGAACTCCCCCTCCACACTTAAAAAAAATCCCTGAGATGGTCAGACATGCCGGCAAGCTGACCAGTTTGACGACTCATCTACCTAATGACGGGAGAGGTCATTATCTTCATCATCAGTTGTGTACACGACATACACAAAATTCATCAATTTCTTCATCGTTACTTTTGCGAACGTCATTTGAATAGTTTAGAGGTGGAAGTTTTCCTGTGGTCCACGGATGTGCTAGGCAGTAAGTATCCATTTCCTCTGATTACGAGCCTTTCCTCGGGAAAATAAACTCCTCAGAGTTTAGTTCTTAAAGTAGAGTAGGTATCGTGAGACACATCCGTGATTTGATAAGTGCATGTATAAACATTAAATAGTGTATTCAGTAAAATTAAATTGTGTATTAAGTCATTTTTAGGTACGCTAAATGCCTGCTTTGATACCTGAAAAATGCACCATGACTGCACAAATATAAACTGCTAAAAACATGTTAAAGGGGGGCATGCTCCTGGGCGGGGGGGGGGGGGGGGGTATTCTGGGGTGATTCTAGATTTCCATTTTTTTCTTTTAAGCAGTTCCCTTATGTTTATGATGCCGAGAATGCATGGGAAGATGACTAGTGACATGAAGTAAGACCACACTGTCAAAAGCAGCCGACGTGAACGTCACCAGGTGGTCTATATTTCCATTTCTGGGTCAGACAGAGCTGTGTGTATTACTGCTTCCTAAACGGTATTGGTGGTCTGAGTACTTTTGGAGAGGGAGGAAGCAATAAATGGGTCTTGCTCACGTGTGGTGTGTGGTGGTGTGTGTGTGTGTGTGTGTGTGTGTGTGTGTGTGTGTGTGTGTGTGTGTGTGTGTGTGTGTGGTGCGTGTGTGTGTGAGTGTATGTATGTGTGTGCGTTGTGTGTGTGTGTATGCGTGTGTGTTTGTGTATGTGTTTGTGTGTGTGCGCGCGTGCGAGTATGGTGGAGGTAATTGATTTCATGTCTATTTACAAAACTGATTTTAGAAAAACAAAACAAAAGAGAGCATGGAGTAGGGGTGGGGGTAAGGATGGCGGAAAGATAAACAGGTTACTTGAACTTAGTTGATCATGAGAAAAGATGAACCAGAAAAGAACTGTACCAAAGAATGGAAGGAAAAACTAATAAAAGAAGTTACCGTGATTAACGATTTGAATAATACAACTGGATAACCATAACAATGAACAATTAAATAACAATGAGTTAAAGATAATTTGTCACATGATTTTTTGATTGGCTAACAAAAAATTCAACCGTTAATAAAGTTGAGTCAAATATGTCAGAAATTGTCTTCCTGGAAAGCGTAGGACTATGTCGTTTTATCTTACTGACAGGAAAGAATATGACTATTTGTTGTCTTTGGTCTACGCAGACACATTATGTCCCTAGTGTATTTCATTTTGAATGCTTCAAGTTTTCACCTATACATGTAAGGGATTGTATAATTCTGCTGGCATGAATCTAGTTACTCAGTAAGTTTGCTAATTACAAACTTCTTGTTATCGTTGTTATACTTTTTCTGTTTAACTTGTAGCTGCTTCCATAGGTAGCAGAACATAATATCAGTGCCTCTTAAGGATGAAGTATGAATTAAGTGACTAATTTCGAGTATCATTTCAGATCTTGTTAGCAATCAAATTAATTCAAGAGCCTGAAGTACTGATTTTGAATCAATGCAAAACAAATCTGAAAAAATAAAAAGAAAACTTGTCACGTAGTTTAAAGCCATTAATGCTGTAAAAAGTTCAGCCGTAAATACTGATTTGTAACGTCTGTATAGAAAGATTTCTCAATTTTAAGACCAGATATTAAAAACGCTTAACCTGTTGTTTTTTTCAGTTAAAATTCAACAGTGCAAGTTTTCATGTGATTGGGATAAAAGTTTTTAATATGACATTTGACTTGTTGATAAGCTGACATTATCATTCTTTTTAAAATCAGTCAGCTGCATGCCAAATCATGCTCTTGAAATTCCCAAGTGGATACTGGTGAAAATTAATCCTATAGATACAGGATCTGCCTCTCGATCAATTCCAGAGCCGTTCACACACACACACACACACACACACACACACACACACACACACACACACACACACACACACACACACACATCACACATATACACACACACAAACTCACATACACACATACATACACCTTCACACACACACTCACACACACACACACACACACACACATCACACATATACACACACACAACTCACATACACACATACATCACCTTCACACACACACTCACACACACACACACACACACACAGACAAAAGAGAGAGACAGAGACAGAGAGAGAGAGAGAGAGAGAGAAAACAGACAGACAGACTCAGAGAGAGAGACACACGCACGGAGAGAAAGAGAGAGAGAGAAAGGGGGAGAGAGAGAGAGAGAGAGAGAGAGAGAGAGAGAGAGAGAGAGAGAGAGAGAGAAGAGAGAGAGAGAGAGAAACTGAAACTGAAACTGAAAATGGTTTATTGCCATTGACATTTTTGTCCTAGTGGCAAGGAGCATAAACAAAGTCATTAAATTTTTCGGCGACGTTTTCTCGAAACAAAGATTTATAAATATAGTCATGGCTGACAATACATCCATTTAAATTTTTTCCCTAAAGATGAAGAAAACATTGAACGGAAAAAGTTGAACAAAATGTTGAACAAAAAGTTGAAGAAACAGTTGACCACCCAACGTAATTAGTCATATAAGTAAGAGGAAGACCCAAATCCGCCAAATAAACATAAGAACAGTATAAAGTAATATCTTCACTGAAGATAAACTTACATTAATTTAAAAAGTTGAACAAAAAGTTAAAGAAACAGTTGACCACCCGACATAATTAGTCATATAAGTAAGAGGAAGACCCAAATCCAGAAAACAAACATAAAAACAATATAAAGTAACATCTTCACTGGAGATAAACGTACATTAATTTAAAAAGTTGAACAAAAAGTTGAAGAAACAGTAAAGAAACAGAGAGAGAGAGAGAGAGAGAGGAGAGAGAGAGAGAGGAGAGAGAGAGAGAGAGAGAGAGAGGAGAGAGAGAGAGAGAAAGAGAGAGAGAGATTTTCACAGAAAAATAAATAAGAGACACAGGCCATGAATGGGAATTGACAGCTTCGGCAAACGACTCTTTTTGGATGAAATTCTAGATATTGGCAATGTGTGAAAGAGGATTCTTAGAATGACTCTACTCCCCTCAATTCATTTACTCTTGCCCCTGCCCTCCATTCCTGCTTCTGCTCGTTCGCATTGACCCGTAAACTCTGTGCCTTTTCTTAAGTTCCTCTCAATATCATTTCTATCTAAACTACTGACGCAGTGGAGTGATTGATGGGATTCACAGAAAGGAAAAACAAGACAGCGGCTATGACTGACATTATTCATAGCGTCATGTGTGCGACTGACAGGGCAAGATGTGTAAGATTTCAACACCTGAAGAAAAATTAACCTTGGACATACTGCATTCACATATTGCCAATTTCAAGTCAGTGAGAGTAATGGTTTGGGCGTTATGTTGATTGGATGATGCTTTCTGCTTGCATACCATCTTTCTCTCTGTCTCTCTGTCTGTCTGTCTCTCTCTTCACTCTCTCTCTGTCTGTCTGTCTGTCTCTGTCTATCTACATGTATCTGTCTGTCTGTCTGTCTGTCTGTCTGTCTGTCTGTCTCTCGCTCAATCACTCCATCTCCCTCCGTCCCTCTTCCTCCCTCGCTCTTTCTCTTTCTCTCACTCACAGACACACTCATGAACCACACACACTGACACACACATACACACACACGCACGCACACACACACACACACACACACACACACACACACACACACAACACACACACACACACACACATTTCAATGTTCAACGTTTAAAAGGTTCTTTAGCCCCAACTGGGGTTTGGAGGGTGAATAACTGCAGATAAATAAAAGTCCAACTGGAACAAGACGTAAGGTGAAACAGACAGAATTTAT
This sequence comes from Monoplex corrugatus, assembly GCA_030674185.1. NCBI lineage: Eukaryota > Metazoa > Mollusca > Gastropoda > Littorinimorpha > Ranellidae > Monoplex > Monoplex corrugatus. The sequence continues at coordinate 75,845,409 of JAPXFY010000014.1, forward strand.
AACAGTCCAACAGAAAAACAAAAATACAACTGAAATGTGTCTTAAGTTAGAATACTCAAATATTCAGAAGATAAGTAGACACTTTTGGAAAACACGATATATTTTACTAACACATACACACACACATATACACAAACGCGCACACTCACACATATACGTGGACTCTTTTTTCATGTGAGGACAGATAAGCATACTGGATGACGTGACATCAAATAGGCCATGTATCGGGCCACACCTACATTTTGTTCCACTCCTACGATGTGTGACCCTATCCTCCCTATCAATTAAATTAACATCAGGGAGAGATTTTCTTGAATGTTATGCAGAACCGATGCTGTTATACAGCTATGAAGAGTGGACACTGGACAGTCAAATTGCAAAGTGAGAACAAGATTGAGGCAGTCGAAATGTGGTTTCTAAGAAGAATGTTGAGAGTTCCATGGACAGCAAAAAAAACAAACGAGACAGTCTTGATGGAGGCAGACACAAGCAGATCATTGATAAAGAAGATTATGAAAAGACAACATTTATAGGACATTTTATGAAGATAGGGGAATTAGAGCGTCTGGTCACAACAGGAAAGCTGGAGAGAAAGAGAACACCAGGTAGACCCGGGGAGAAAATGTTGGACGGACTTGCAGGGTGGCTGAGGACAGAGAAGGAGGAAGATGTGCTTACAGCGATAAAGGATAGATTCATATGGAGGGCCATGATCGCCAACGTCATGCGGCAGGGACATGATGATGATGATTTTCCCCATTTGCTCATCACAGAAAAAAAAAAAGGACAGTGTATGATGAGAACTACATTTATCTTCCCTGAAAATCTTGGAGCTCACATCCACTCTTTCCTTTCCTTACCCTTTTCTCTGTCTAGTCCTTTCAGACAATGTCTTTTGGCATTTCTGCTAATGCACCGTGTGCTCACCAAGTTTACAAAGTGCATGCCATGTCTTGTTAGGTAAAAATATGTCATAACAAATTCTATGGAAAGTGTGTGTGCGTGCGTCAGTGTGTGTGTGTGTGAGTGCGTATGTGCGGGGTGTGTGTATGTTTACGTGCGCGCGCAGGTTTGTGTGTGTTTGTTTGTTTGTTTGTGTGTATGTGTGTGTGTGCTTTGTGTGTGTGTGTGTGTGTGTGTGTGTATGTGCGTGTGTATATGTGTGTGTATGTGTGTGTTTTGTGTGCATGCATATGTTTTGTATGTTTGTGCATGTATGCCTGCGTGCGTATATGTGTATGAGTGTGTGCGTCTGCGTGTGTGTGTGTGTGTGCGCGCGCGCACGTGCATTTGTGCACTGAGTTGCTTTTTTTTGTTATCCTTTCAGCATTAGTGGATAATGGCTCACTCTCTTTGCTCTGGGTCTAACGGCCACCATTAAGCTAGACCCACACAGACTACATTCAGACAAAGGGAACAGCGTTGTGTGGTGCCGACTTCGCTTGCTGTGCCATTTGAATATTTGACTTGGAGTTGGAAACCAATAATTGCAATTTTTTACCAGGTTGTGGAAGGCTTTTTCACGCATCTCATTCAGATGATGACTCAGTTTGGTGGTTTCTTACAAGTAGACACCAGAAACACAGGAATTTAAGATAAAAGAACGAGTATCTAATACACAACAGAAGACAGGAGCAAAACGTTTCGGCAGCTGACTTTTAATCAAGCGTACAGAAGGAAACAAACAACAAAGAACAAATATACAAAACTTAACAACAACTGTAACAACGTCAACAACAACAACGACAACAACAACAACAGAACTTCCTTGAGCTGGAGAAAATGACTCGATTTGAGTGTTATGCTGGCCGACCATACTTATCATTATCATTACAAAATGTTCTTAAATTGAGCTGTTGTACAAAGTCAGTTGAACTCCTTGTGTATTTGAGACAATCAGACGTTTTAGTGAAGCACGGAGAACTCAAGTTGTTAGGCGAACTGACCACATTGCACTGTGTTGTTGCATAGTCTGTATTTGTGGTAGGAGTGCAGGCTGGGCGTGTGTTTGTGTGTGCGGCCATAAACCACTTTTTTTTAAAAGTAAATGTCTCTTTGAAACTTATCGTACACCCATAGAAAGCCAAGAGAACACGTTATATCTAAAATCTGGAATTCATTGAAACAGACCCTCACAATATTTCCCACACTGTATCTCAGGTTACTCGCGTGAATTTGTATCCTCGTTTCTTCTCCAGAACTGGTCACACATCTCAGTTTTCTCTTGAGGCAGCTTTGCAGGAGGATGCAAGAAAAATAACCTTTAGAATTTGCAGATGTGGCCTTATGATATATCAAAACGGGAAAAGCAGCTATGTTTATGGAGAACACAAACAGGTTTTTACCAAGAGAGCACAAAGAACTCTATACTCAAGTAAGCTCAGTTTCAATTTTAATTTGCTCTAGAAGATGTCAACGTGAGTGAAAATGTCAAGATATGTTACACTACAAATTACATCATACATACAATTGAGCTTCAGCGCTATCATGCCAAATATGAAAAACCCACACAGAAATATCAGACAATGAAAGTTTTTGAAGTTGTTCAGAATTTGTAAGCCAGATAATGTATACTAGACCAAGGGATGCAAATCAATGCCATAGCCAGTAACCAAATGTCGAAGTAATCCAGTCAAACAATGTGGAAACAATGTAGTCAAACAATGTGGAACAATCAGTCAAACAATGTGGAAACAATCCAGTCAAACAATGTGGAAACAATCCAGTCAAACAATGTGGAAACAATCCAGTCAAACAATGTGGAAACAATTCCAGTCAAACAATGTGGAAACAATCCAGTCAAACAATGTGGAAACAATCCAGTCAAACAATGTGGAAACAATCCAGTCAAACAATGTGGAAACAATCCAGTCAAACAATGTGGAAACAATCCAGTCAAACAATGTGGAAACAATCCAGTCAAACAATGTGGAAACAATCCAATCAAACAAAGTCGAAACAATCCAATCAAACAATGTCGAAACAATCCAATCCAAACAAACTACAACAATTCAAACAGAACCAAGAAGCAAATACAGAGAACTAGAACAAAGGAAGCAAAACATAGCAACATGTACAATCCCCAAAGCAATACATCGGAACAAAATATCTTAACCTGATTGTGAGTACCCTTTATCTCTGTATTTACGTTCCATCACTAACGTTGGGAGATAATGGATGAAAAAATCACATTGGTTCAGACAGTATAGACACTGACGGTCAAGCAATTGAAATATTCTCTTCTTCCTTTCTGGAGATGATGGTACAAGGAAGAAGAGACAGAGAAACAGACAGATGGGTGGATAGAAGCAATATGGGTGCGGCGAAGGGAGGCACAGGTAAAGAAATTATCAGGGTCACATTAAGAATACGTTATTAAAATGCGACGATGATTTCAGAAAATGGGAAAGGATAAAATGAACATGTTCAACAAAAAAAGAAAAAAGGAAAAAAAACAAACCTAGTAAGACAGTGACAGAAAAAGAGAAACAGACAGACAGATGGGTGAGAGAGAGATGGGTGAGAGAGAGAGAGAGGGAGAGGCAAAAATGCACACAGAAACAACATGACTGTACGAAAAAGTTACATCGTGATACTTTTTAGATGGTATTCCTTACTGAGACCGCGTGGCGGGGCATTGGTGTACTGGGTTCCATCCAGTACACTCGGATGTTCCTTGTTCACATTGACTTACAGTTTGGCTGCTGCCTTCCAGTAACCACACCTGATGGCGCTAAAGAAAGTCCTGTCACAACTTGGCAAGACGGCAAACTTGGGATCTGTTGGGGATATGTTAGACCTTGCTAGAAAGCAAAACGGGCTGTGTCTAGACATCATGCCTGGCCACTCTTGCCGCCGTTCACACACACACCCTGTGGTTCAAGTACACCAACGTTAGGGGTTTCCGACTGCTAAGTGTGGAGACTACAGTAATGGGAGAAGAGTTGGCAGCTATGCGAGTTGGAGGCTAGACAAACTGTCTAATAAAAAGATGAAGGCCAGAACAAGCCGAGAGAGGGGTCTTACTATTCTCTCTTGGTCTGGAGGCTGGGCTTGGACCTGACTGGTGCGTGTTGTGTGGCTATTCCCCAGGGTTTGTCATCTTCTTACCTTGCCATTCGGTTTGTAAATAAGGTGACTGATGACTGGGTCCGAATAGGCCATGCAGCACATAGACCCCTCCCCCCCTTTTTTTTTCTTAGTGAAATGACTACCATGTGGCGTCGGAAGCTGGGAAGTGATTTTCTGGAGAGTGGTGGCGCATTGGTGTTGGGGGTCCCACACAGCATCCTCGGGTGTTTCATGTTTGTTTCATTACTGAGACCAAACTATTCACTTCTAAAAATGTCCAACTGAAAGAAGGGGAAACAAAATTAAACGAAATGTGATTTTTTTGTTTCCAAACGTAAAGTTATTAGCACATAAGCCAACTTACGTACCTGCACTTACTAATGTGCTTCTTCAAAACAACAGAAAATAGGACACTACAAAAGGTCTACGTTTAGACAAAGCAGACCAAAAGCAAATGAATTTGCAAATTCAAGTATAGATAAACGAGAGTATATATAATTCGAATGATTGCATGACTGTCTTTTGTGTGTGTGTGTGTGTGTGGTGCGTGCGTGCGTGCGTGTGTGTGTGTGTGTGTGTGTGTGTGTGTGTGTGTGGTTGGTGTGTGTGTGTGTGTGTGTGTGTGTGTGTGTGTTGTGCATAAATGTGCTTAAACTAGTTTACGGGAAAAAGAGAAATGAAACACGTATTGTTTTCCGGGCAGACGTTTTGATTATACAGAATAAATTTGCATATAATGAATATCATATTAATATATATTTGCTAGTGGACCGTTCAAGTATATTGGTTTATTATAGAATGTTTGTACCCGAATATGCTAGACAGAATGAGAGCGACAGAGAGAGAGAGAGAGAGAGAGAGAGAGAGAGAGAGAGAGAGAGACAGACAGACAGACAGACAGACAGACAGAGACAGAGACAGACACACAGATACACAGACACACAGACAGAGAAGACAGACAGACAGATACGACTAAAGACAGAGACTGAGACAGATAGACAGAGACAGAGACAGTCTATACAGTTTAGGTTTCAGTTTCAGTTTCTCAAGATGACGTCTCCGCGCTCGGAATGAATTCCGTATGCACTAACGTCACAGGTGCCTTGCGATGGAGAAGATCCAGAATGATCACGGCACAAGCCTTAAGCCTGCACATAAACCCACGAGCTGGCCAAGTCCTGAGATCCTACCTAGATAGTTCTATAACCCTGGGGTCGTAGGGGAGTGAGGTGGCAGAGACCTCAACCTTTTTACGGGTCCAGCACTCTAGATTCAAATTCATATTCATAGTCCCATTTTTTTTTTACCAAGACTTCAGAAAGGTAAAAAGGCTAATTGGTCTTCCAGGTGTGGGACCTGGGAAATCAACTTATCTCTCCAATGTTATACCGAGGCAGCGGGGCAATGCCCTGCTCTTCACGATTTTAAACTGAGATCTTTAGCGTGCGCAGCCATAACGCGCACGGGTCCGGCTCGTTTTTCGTCCCCTTCCGAAGGACTAGACGTTCAATTCGATGTTCCGGTCAAACTGACGAGAAAAGTCGAGGCCTCTACGGGGAGCGAACCCTGGAACCTCGAGTTTGGTTATCGGCAGGTGAACGTCTGAACCATTCTGCCACTCTTCTCCCTGTCTATAGACAAATACATCACAAAGACAGAGACAGAACACCTCCACATCTTCTATTCCAACATGACGATCCTTTCAATAGAATGTCTGATGAAGGGATTAAATTTACAAGTTGCTTTCACCCTTCACGTCTCACTGTCTGTTCCTGTCTACGCTTTTCTGTTTTGGTTTTGTCTCTCCTTTCGTGTAATTATCATACCTCTTTGTACCACTCCTTTTGCCCATTCTTTTCACAAAACTCATCCTCTCTCTCTCTCTCTCTTCTCTCTCTCTCTCTCTCTCTCTCTCTCTCTCTCTTCTCTCTCTCTCTCTCCCCTCTGTCTGTCTGTCTGTCTCTCTCTCTCTCTTCTTCTCTCTCTCTCTCTCTCTCTCCCCTCTGTCTGTCTGTCTGTCTGTCTGTCTCTCTCTCTCTCCCTCTCCCGATCTTTTTGTCTGTCTGTCTGTCTGCCTGCCTGCCTGCCTGTCTCTCTGTCTCTCTCTCTCTCTCTCTTTCTCCCTTTCCCTCTCTTTCTCTCTCTTCCTTCTCTCTCCTCTCTTTCTCCCTCCCTCTTTCTCTCCCTCTCTCTCTCACTCTCTCTCTCCCTCTCTCTCCATCTCTCTCTCTCTGTATCTCTTTTCTCTCTCTCCCCCTCCTTCTCTCACTTTCTAATCTGTATTGTTTTTACAGCAAGCTTGTGAGAACAAAAGAAACCTATAAATAATATCTGTCGAATACAAGTGAAGAAATAGGCGGAGAAATAATATTAAGAATCAAGTATGGAATAAATAGAACAGATAATAGTGTAAGTCAAGAAGAATCGACAAGGCTAAAAACATAAAAAAAACCCCACAAGACATCAAAGGACAAATATTGCTACATCCATACATTGAAAATGGCTTCTGATGTCTTGTGCTGCGATGATTTAGTTGTAACTTTAGCACTTGGCATCAAAGAAACGCACACCGATAGAAAATGTCTTCAAATGCAAAATAGCTATCGTTGATGTTTAAAATTAGGAATCATTTTCTATAGAAATAAGTTGCAGACAAGATTGTCCACTTTGTCATTGCTTATATAACAATATAAAGTATTAACACTTGTGACTGATTAACAGTTAATTAGATAAAAGTCATTCTGATTAACAACGGGCAACATTGACAATAATCTTTCAGTTTGCAGAGGATGTACAGCTAACAAATAACATCATTAACATATCATTCAAAGAAGACTTTTAACATCCAGGAGGTAGTGCCCAGAAAAGTGTTTCAGATCTTTGCTTTAGGCGGTGATGGAATTGTCCAAGTACGATGTATATTTTTTTTAAATATGTGTACAACAAATCCACAACTCTAATTATAATGGTATCAGCACATACGGAACTATCCAAGTATGATTCATCCTCCCTAAACATATCGTAACCTTGCAAACTGTAATTATCATCATCATCATCAGGTGAATTGCCACATACCGTTGGCGATCATGGCCTTCCATCTGTTTCTATCTCTTGTTGCCTCAAGCACCTCTTCCACCCTCTTTGTTTTCAGCCACTCTGCAAGTCCGTCCAATGTCTTCTCCCTGGGTCTGCCTGATGATCTCTTTCCCTCCAGCTTTCCCGTTGTGACCAGGTGTTCCACATCCCCCTTCCTCATAAAATGGCCTATAAATGTTGCCTGTCTTTTCTTAATC